>CM037154.1:27291836-27891836 GCA_020921065.1 Vaccinium darrowii
CACTCATCACAAACCTTTGAATCGAATCGCGTCATCTAAACCCCGGATGAATCTCTTACACTTCTTCTCTTCCGTAGACACAAGTTCCGGCGCAAAGCGAGACAAGGCTTGAAACTTCATTGCGTACTCTGACACGGTCATATTACCTTGCTCTAGCCGCTCAAATTGTTCCCGAAGCATGTCCTTGAATGATTCCGAAAAATATTGGTCTTCAAAGATAGTCTCAAACTCGGCCCAAGTCATGGTCTCTACGTCCGGCTCATTCACATTCACCGCCGTCCTAGCTAGTTCCCTCGACGCTTTCCTAATTGTAAGCACCGACTTCCACCACTCATTCGCCTCCCCACTAAGTTGGCATGCAACAAGCTTCACCCTCACGGCATCCTCGGTCACATCTAGCACATCGAACAACTTGCGAATTTCCGACAACCAATGGTCGGCCACCAAAAGGTCACTACTCTCCCCATCAAACGTAGGCGGGTTCAACTTACGGAACTCTCTCACCACTTCCATAGCTCGGTTCGAAGTATTGGCCCCAGGTGTTTGAGCCACATGCGCCGCGAACGCTGCAACAAGGTCGGTCAAAAGGGTATTTGGTGGGTTTTGTTCTCTCGGTTGTTGCACCTCTTCCTCACGCCTCTCATGTCGGTTCCCCGAGCCTTCCCCACATTGACTAGCCTTATCGTTTACCCGTTCGTTTCTACCACGTCGAGCATCCCGACCACCCCTAGCGGTCGCACCACGTCTAGTACCTCTCGTTGGCACCATAATTCTAATAAGAATATAAGAAAGAAACATCATTAAGCCCAATATTATCTCAAATGAGGTCAAAACCTCTACGCCAACCCAACACAGGCAATATCTCATACTATGCTCGTCAACTCACATGCGTCACAATATACTTATGTTATGATAATGAATGTCACACAAGCACACAATAGATGAGAAAATATGATTTTCATGAGAAAACTTATGCAACGGTTTAAACCCCAAGACACGAAGTCTTCCCACGGTTCCTAAATATTCAAACCTATAGCTCTGATACCAAGTTGTCACGCCCTAAAATTTAATAATCCAAATATACATAAAATCCACGTGGGACAAGACCAAAGTCATACACATATCCCTCTGAATAGTCAAAGTCAACATAATATGATCCCGCCATTTCGAATAAACAAGTTTTATCCACTAGCGCCCATAACCCGAAATACATGAATACAAAGTTTAAAAGTTATTACATTGTCAAATAGTCAAAAAATAAGCTATAGAAGTTACAAAACCATCATTCCCAAAAATATACACAAAGATGGGAAAATAACTTCATGCACGAATGTGCTCCATATATGTATTACTCCACACGCATCCAACTTCATGCTCCATGCCGTGTACCTGAAAATTGATAGGTTGAGCTCACTAGCCCAGTAGGAAAACTACTCTACCAACGCTAGGTGTATAAACATGATGCATGCATGAAGATTATGGATAATATGGTGGACACGACCAAAGCACAAGATTAGAATGAACGGAAGACTATAACTCGACCACGAAGCAACCAAAGTGTATCCAAGTGTCCAAAATGTGTCAAAGTGTCCAAAATACGTTTAAGTATTTTAAAACAATCTTAAGTATCCAACCAAAGTCCAAGTAATTACCGAAATCCTCATTTTTCGCATATAGAAGTCACATTTTGCCAAATACACAAAATCAATCCAATTTCATCAAAACCGACATTTCATAAGAAAATACTCATCAACTTTATTAGGGAAGTATCCCTCTGCCGGATTTCGTGGGCTTCGTACACCCCTGCCGGATTTCATGGGATCCGTACACCCCTGCCGGATTTCATGGGCTCCGTGCACCCCTGCCGGATTTCGCGGGCCCCGTGCACCCATGGCTAGGGATACCAAACGGGTGATCCCTAGATTTCATTTTATCCAATAATATCAACTTAAAACCATTTGTCTTTCAAAAGTTCCCAACAGTCTCATTTGTTCCAAAAATTCTCCATTTTCGCCAAAATGTGTCAACCGACGAGTGTCCGATGCGTATGACCAAGTGATTTGTTAATTTGCATGTCAAAAGGTTGGTTTTAAGATTTCAAAGTGAATTCGAAGTTCAAGACGATGGTATGCGTCAAAAATGCGAAGGAATGGACAATCGGGGGCCAAACAGGCATCAAGGAAGAAAAAAAAAAAATTTTATTTTGGAGGGCATGGTCCGGACCACCAAAATCCCCGTCCGGACTATCGGGTCAGAATGTACAAGAAAATTTGACATATCGCATGGTCCGGACTACCGAATTCCCGTCCGGACTATCAGATCAGAAAGTGCGAAAATTTGACAGATTTTGCAAAATGCTCCCAAACTCATTTCAAAGTCAAATTTTGATAATTTAGGGCAAAAATTGGAAATGTAGAGCATCAAATGGACTTCAAAGGAGTGCCAATCAATCACCAATTGCATCAAACAAGTACTCAAATCATAGATCACAAAATCAAGCTCAAACAAACCCATCTATGGAAGAAAGTCATGATTTTAATGGAATTGAACAACAAGAGCAAGAGATATGCTATACATCACATAGATACAACTAGAGGGAGTAGAATTTGTCTTCTTACCTCAAGATTTGAGCTTGAAATGAGTGGAAAAATATACACCCTAGCTTCCAATTAGCTCCAACCCGAAATATGAGTTCTTGGTGCGAAATGAGCGCAATCCAAGCTTCAATACCCGTAGAGGAGATGATTTTAGGTGGAGTTCTTGAAGGGGACTTGAGGTTTTGTGGATTTTTGGAGCTTGGAGCAAGAAAAAATGGAGTAACGGAGAGAGAGAGAGAGAGAGCTATGGCTGAGGAAGAAGAAAGAGGGGCTATTTTTCTTCTAATTTTTGTAAAAATGCAAGACTAATATGTGTTATATACTCTCACATCTTAACACTTTCACCCCTAGACATTCAAATGCATATTAAACACACCCAAATGCACTCTCCCACTATCACATTGACCTCCCTTAATCAAAATTCAATTCCTCACATTTACCCAACATCATTTCGAAAAAATTATGCAAATTTACGGGTCCTTACAGATATAACCCGCGATGCTTCACTGTGTATCCTGATCACCTTCAAAGTCTGTATCCACATATCCCTGCAATGTCAACTTCTCTCTCCCAAAACATAGTGGCAAATCAATAGTACCTTTCAAGTATCGCATAGTTCACTTTACTCCTTCCCAATGTTGTTTCCTTGGATTGCTAGCAAAACCTTCATCATTAACTTGATATTAATAGACGTAAGTTGATCAACAATCGCATTGAACTCACTAAGATGTGATATAAAAGAAACCCCGGCCTTTCTGCCATAGACAAATTGAAAAGTTTTTTCCTAAGATGTACCTTATTTGTAACAGACGGTTGCTCATACATCTTCTTCAGCACTTTCATAAGATCCTCCATCATTTTCTCCTTCAATGTGTTGTGGGTGACTGCCTTTGAAAGGGACAAGCGAAAATCCTAACAACTGGTATTAGAGCCGATGGCTGACGATCTATGGACAAAATATCCTAGAAGCATCAGTGGTTGTGAGCTTGTACGGAGACTCTTGGAGGAGCAAGAAAATCTATTGCAACTCTCAATGGAGCAAGAAAAATTTCTAGTGCGTGAGGTAGGTGGTCGGCAGTAAGGTGGCTCTCGATGGAGCAGGAAAATTTTCTGGTGCGTCCAGCACCTGGCTGGCAAGCAAGGTGGCTCTCGTGGAATATGGTGGCTCTCGATGGAATGGATGCGGTAAATAAGCCCGGGTTCGGACACGATGTCAGAGAGATAGATCAAGAATTAAAGGGGAATCAAATGGATCAAGTCAAGGGGGAGCTAGGTCCAATGCATGGTTCACACATGAGGGGGAAATTGTTGGAAACATGTGTGAAAGATTGAGTCCCAGATTGGATAAACAGGAAAAAAAAAAGGAAAAAAAAAAGTTGGACCTTAATATACTATTGTGTGGCTCACCACTTAAAAGGCTAAAATATGGGCCATTCAATATATATTGGGTCCATGTAATGTGGTGGACTCCATGGATACTCCCCTTTGGATTGGGCCTAGCTATGTGCACACAGGAGGGACCTTAGGCGGATCGAACTCCCAACACCAGGGACACATCGAATGGTGGCCCTAGTAATCACAATCCAACTTCAATTCCATTTCTTTTCATATTCTAAAAACCAATCAAGTGTCCCCATTTATTTCATCAAAACATGTCTGTTAACTTAAACCAATCAATCATCATGTATCCAACAAGTATTTACTCACATATATCACTCATATGACAACGATCAATCCACCATTATAGTTTATACTTGTATTCATACGTTTAAACATGTGTGGGAAGATTATCAAATGAAGTCACAAGTACACGATGAAACAGTGTACCGAGTACCAAACAAGTATATTAAAAAGAAAACCGATCAAAAAATAAACGGGAGATTGAATCTGCCAAAGCCATCTAGACGGGTCACCCCGACCGTCCGGACGGAAATTCTAGGGAAACAAGACATGCCCAGTATTTCTGGAGAGTTTTTGTAGTCACCCAAACTAGGGATGGGCATGGGGACGGATCGGGGCCGGAGAGTACTATCTCCACCCCCACCCCCACTCCCCAAACCCCTTCTCCATATCCATCCCCTACTCGATCACCAACAGAGCTTTATTTTCATCCTCCATGCCCACTCCAAATGGGGAACGGGGTTTGAGGATCCAATCATTTTTTTAAAAAAATTACTAAAAATCTAGAATCCCAGTTACAAATTAAATGCTAAAATCAAGTTACAAGTAGAGGTGTCGAATGGGTCGGGCCGGCACGAGCACAGTACGGCACGGTATCCATGTGTAAGCGTAAGTGTTTGCCAGCTTCAATTCAAGTTGTATTAAGTATCAACTAGATTTCTAATTTGAAAACTAAAGGAACCACAAGGAAGATAGCATATTATGGTAGCCATCAGTCGTAGAAAAAAATTAAGTGGATCCCGTATCAGTAGGCATTTAATCGGATGAAAAGTATCATTAAAAAAACACAAATTGAGTCATGATCAACAAGCTTTCTAAACTCGATCAAGAAGAAAGTTTACACAATTTTTTTCATCAATAGGAACAACAAGATCAACGGCTCGATTGGAAAAATATTGTTTTTCTTTTGCATTTTTTTGTGTTTATTTTAAGGAATGCATACGCATGATTGATAGTTGAGTAGATGTCAACCTAGTTGGGATGTATTCAAATTATAGCGATACATTTCTTATTTAATCACATTTATTGTATTACAAAGTTCAATTATAATAAAATGTTTCGGGAAAATTTAGTGTGACTCAATGTGTTTGGAGAAAATTTAGTGGGACCCAAAAGTTTCATAACTCATGAATAGATCCCTATATCAGGGAATTGGGGACGGGGCAAATCAGGGATGGGGCGGAGATGGATCGGGGAACGGATTCGGGGCGGATTATGGGCGGGGACATGCTTATCTCCACCCCCTACCTGATCCCCAAACATTTTCAAAAAAAATCCCCATATCCTATCCAATCTCCAAACAGATCTCCATATTGCCGATTTGTTCGGATCGGGGATCAGATCGGATTCGAATAGGTTGGAGAAACGGCCAACCCTAACCCAAACTCAACAACAAAGGTCCAAAATCAAGTTTTTATGGTACTGTACAGAGATAAAATCTACGTAGGTTTAGATCACGTGCCATCTAGGTACAGCCCTAGATCTGCAAGACAAAAATAGGGTTAGAGCACCTTTGCCTCTCATTGGCAAAGGCCCTCCGATGCCTAAGTTAGTATCACGTACCCAAATTCTTAAGTCACTCAATGCATATAAAAGCAATTCACAGCGTACCTTTCTTCATGGGCATAGTGCTTTATTTATAGATGTAGATGACTGAATGATTTAGGCATCTCGTGCCCTAAGTTTCCTTTTAGCTTTAGGAATCCTTTTCCTAATAGGAATTTCCTATTAGGTGTTTGTCAATCTTTCTTTCCATATAGGATTCTTCCTGTATGTGGTAGATTCCCAATCACATTAGGACTGCCCATATCGGTCCCTTATTTCATGTGATTGTTCCTCATCTCATAAGGAACCGCCTTAGATCATTCTGGAATGTCTCACCGCCTTACCCGTAATGGTGTCATGCTTCCACGTAGCTCGGCGTAACACATACATAGCTTAGCTCACCTCGCCGAGCTGAACTTTGTATTCCAGAATGTTGTTTGAGCTACATTCGTAGTCTACCTAGCTCGACTATGTCAGGGGCATCCCTTTGTGACTTACGCCGAACTAGTGCATCCTGGTTTATTAGTTTATTCTTATTATCTTGACCTTATTCATGGTCAGTACAGCTTGGCTCAGGGTTAAGAATCCCCTATGTGGTGCCCAGCGAATCACCCTCCCGTGGTGTCTGATAAGGGCACGTGTTTTGCCCTAGCTATGGGTAATTGGATTTAACCCACTCCAATTGCTTCCCAGCTCTGCCATTGCTGTCATTCATCAGCAGTGCGTAAAGCTCCAACGGTCTCTATATAGCCTTCTGCACACCTCCCGCTCGCGTGGGGAGCAAAATTACTTTTTCATTAAATGCGAAATGACTCGTTGGTCATCAAATAAGCCCCAAGGATGGCTTTGTTGACATTTTGCACGCGTCACGCTCTACTTTATGGGGTTTTGGGCTGGATATTGATTACATGTATTCCCCCCAAACCCTGAAAACTCCTAACCCTTCTCCTTCTCTCTTATTTTCCTTATCAGAAACAAAAGCGAAGAGAGAGAAGAAGCTATTCCAATTTTCTCCAGAGCTTGATTTTTGCAGAAACCACCACACCGTCCCCGTTCCTCATCGAAAACCCCCCTCCGATCTCATTGGAGAGTCTCCTTTTAGGCCCTTCACTTTCTCACGTAAGTGTCTTTTCCTAGACCGCCATGTTGTCAACTTTGATTTTTTGCCATCTTCTTCTCTTCGTCTTCTGGGTTTCAACATTGAAACCCTAACCCAACTCAATCATGGGCAAACATAGGGCTCTTCTTAGTAATGCCCAAAAGATAGCAGATTTTCGTCAAAAGTCTAATGTCCCCGCTGATGTTCGATTTCGTTTAAATGGACGTGACGACATGGGTCAGTTCGGCCAATCTCGAGACACGATCCATATTCCCCTCATTTTCATAGTTGAGGGTGGTTTGAGGTTTTCCCCTCCACCCCTTCTTCAGGGAGGTCTACAACCGCTACAGACTAGCCCCTATGCAATTGTGCCCCAATTTTGTAAGGGTAGTCATGGGCACAGTTGCCCTAAATGACCTAGGTCTCCACCTAAATTGGTGGGACCTCCACTTCTTGTACAACGTAGTGCCCACTGCGGAGGGTTACTATTACTTTAAGGCTAGAGACCTAATCGAAGGTTCATCACCGACCTACCAAACTCGTCAAAGGGCGAAGCTGATGACTATCTTGTAGTCACTGGCAACTGGGAGCCCAGGGATGATAATGGTAGCATTATTGGATTCCTTTATCCCACGGCCGCCCGCCAACCACGTTAGTATTCAGACCTGTTCTTACTTTCCTTCCTTCAAGAGATTTTAATTCTTTCTTCTGATCATTGTTTATGCCGTGTTCTTCTTTTTTGCACCAAGTAACTTGAATCAGCACGCTCATCTGAATCACGGCAATCTTCACCATGAAGAAATCACCGTGGTATTGCTTTTCAATGGATTCGAACTAGTTCCCGTGAGCTTAGGCCGTGCAGCACACATCCTGCTCGGCTACACCCCAACATATTGGGGAGGAGTAAGAAAGGAGGGGGAACATCGTATGAGACGCCCCTGGCCCTCCGTGGTTGAGCCAACTATTCCTCTTCCTCCGACTGATTGCATCCGAGCAAGAACCCGCAGGAACAGTGGTCGGGGTAGACTTACCCGAAACCGAGTTGTAAGAGATCCTCAACAGCAGGTTACTATCGCCAGCTGTGAAGAGATCGTGACTGCCATTCCAATAATCACAAATGGAGGTTCTGAGCTAAGCACATCTGGTAGGGCCATAGGAGAAGAAGGGGAAGGAAGTGAAGAAAATAAGCATCACTTGGTCATCGCCTCTATTGCCGATCAGTACGATCAGCTGTCGGACTCATCAGGTTACTCTCTCTCTCTCTCCGGACCACAGTGTGCCTCTTCAGCCAATCAGCCTCCTGGCTGAGCAGAATCTCAGCCCTCCCTCTACTCGTGGGGGACCTTCTCGTGCTCCCCCTGTGGCGGCTTCTGTGGAAGAGGGAGCAGAAACGGGTAGAGAAAGCCGAAAAGAGAGCACTCAGCATGCCAATTCTCTAAAAGATGCTTGGGAGAGGTGGAGAGACTGAAGGGGGAAAATGCCGAGCTGAAAAGGAAAGCTAAGGAAACTGAGCGGGACTTGCATCAACAGCTGGCGATTGCAGAGGCTAAAGCTGAAGCCGAGTATGACCAAGCAGTTACCAAGGTGACAAACAATTATAGGGCCCAGATGCCTGCCATTAAGGATGCCATTTGGGAATCTAGTTGGGTCCGTTGTTGCACAAAGATGAAGCTTCTTGACGATTTCCCTATGTAGGTTTATATGGAACTTCCTAGCCAGATGGATGCCCTAGCTGCTCAGGCCGACCTTGATGCTCAAACTCTCCTCGAGCCATATCCAGATCAACCCCAGATTGCAGATGAGTCTACTGTTGTTGACCTCACCCGTCAAGAAGGTGAAGGCAACTTTGCAGAGGCAACCACAGAAGGTGAAAATACTGATCCCATTGCGAATGAGACTAAAGGCTTTAGTGCCTTATTTCTTTTGATAAACAAATCCAAATTTTAACTTTTGATCGGCCCTGGGTGGTCCTGTTCGGCCATATGTGGCCTCTGATACTTTTTTTCAGTCTTGTGTGTCAAGTTTTTTCATACTTTATGTCCATGAATGCTTAACCGATAGTTGGTGCAGTTGGTTTGTGCAGATTTGAGTATCTTCTTACTCAATCGAGTAAACTTTTTTGTAAACACCCTTTGAAATACGAAATTTCTTCGTACTTAGTTATAAATCTAAGTATTTCGTACTTAGAAACTTTAACCAAGTGTCATTGGATTTTTTCGTATCCAATATTTAAAGTGGTTGAGGCACATATCTTACTCTCTGCTCCCCAATAGGAATCAAAAAATTATACCACTTTGATTCATATTAATCTAAAACCATAAGTGGAAAGAAATAGCACTTTCGTTAATGTCTGTAATGGCAAGAAAAACAATAATTTAAATATCTAACGTTGGTGATTTTCTTCGTAATCCCAACTAAATACTAAGAAATAAACGTGAAGATTTTCGAATTCACTTCAAAAAGATGTGACTATATTCGTAGTCACCAAAGAAGATACCATTTATTGGTAAAACTTTCTTAAATTTTGTACGTTCCATGGTCGTGGAACTTGGTATCCGTCCACGTTGGCCAAATGATAGGCCCCTATGCCAGCTATACCAACTATCTTGTATGGGCCTTTCCAGTTCGGCCCAAGTTTGCCATTTGAGGATACCTTGGTGGTGGCCAACACTTTCCCAAGAACCAGGTCTCCTATCTTGAATTCCCTTGGCTGCACCTTCTTGTTGTAGCTTCTTCGTAGTTGCTCCTGGTATGCCGCCAAAGTGATTAGTGCACGCTCCCTTCTTTCCTCGGCAAGGTCGAACTGCTCAGCTAGGGCTTTATCGTTGCCACCAGATCTCACAAGAGCAGTGCGGTTGGTCGGCAGGCCAATTTCTAGTGGAATAATTGCCTCTGTACCATAATCAAGGGAGTACGACGTCTTTCCTGTAGATCGTTGTAGAGTGGTCCTGTATGCCCAAATCACGACTAGCAGCTCGTCTGGCCACTTTCCCTTCTTGCTTTCCAGCCTCTTCTTGAGGCTCTCAAGGATAGTCTTGTGGAGTGGGTAAAATCTGATTACCCTACTACTAGGCATAGCACGTGCCTGATGACTTCACCGCGAGATGATGAATAGCTTGGCACCACATAGGGTACACGTGAGCCCTTTGCCGAGCTGGTTTGGCCATGAATAAGGCTAAAATGATTGAATAAATTAAATATATACCAGGATGTGCTAGCTCGGTACAGGTCACAAGGGAATGCCCCTGATACGGCCGAACTAGCAAAGCTATGAGTAAAACTTAAATAGCATTCTGGGATACATAGATTCAGCTCGGCGTGAGTAGCTGGGTTATGTACAAGTCATACCGAGCTACGTGGAAGCTCGGCACCGCCATGAATAAGGCGGTGAGACATTCAGAATATTCTACAACGGCTCCTTATGAGATAAGGAGCAATCCCGTAGAGAAAGGGATTAATAAGGGAAGTCCTAACGTGATTAGGAGTATACCACCTATAGGAAAGAATCCTATCTGGAAAGGAAGACTCCTGCTAGACGAGATCTAGCAGGATATGGAGACTCGTCCCTAATAGGAAAGTCCTATTAGGAAAAGGATTCCTAAAGAGAATAGGAAACAGGGGCACGAGATGCCTAAATATGAAGAACATCTACACCTATAAATACAAGACAAAAACCATGACAAAAGGTACGCTGTGAAACCTATTTTCATACGCATCGTGATTTGAGAATTCAAGTACGTGATACTAACTTAGGCATCGGAGGGCCTTTGCCAACGAGAGGCAAAGGTGCTCTAACCCTTTTTCCATCTTGCAGATCTAGGGTTGGTTCAAGGAAGCACGTGATCCAGCGTTACGTGGAGTTTTCCCCGTACAATTGGCGCCGTCTGTGGGAAAGAAACGAAAAAGCTCGACCTCTCTCAACGGAGATTAACAATGGTGCTTTCAGAGCCTCTTTTGTGCACTCCACGAAGGCAGGACGTAGAAGATGATGGTACCACGCTTGTGTATACTACGAGAAAGAGCACAAGGGTGGACAAAACTCCTCTGGTTCTAAGGGCACCACGGAAAAAACCAGCAACAAAGAGGTTTGACATGGGGGATATCCCTGAGATTCCAAAATTCAGGGATACACGCCTAATACGCCATGGTTCTCCAAGGGCGAGACACTCAAAGACACCACCAAGAGATGGGGAGGCCTCCACCCGACGTGAACGGGACAGGAGCCCCCCAAGAAGGGATGGTCACAGGCACACAAGGAATCGAGAGAGGGAAGATAGCCTTGACAGAAGAGAGCAAGAGGCAGAGGAATTGGCCCGTGAAGTCACTCGACGGGAACGAGAGATTCAGGACCTGAAGAAACAACTCCAAGAAAAAGAGAAAGACTTACGTTCACGGACGAGATCCGTGCATTATGAGGAAAAGGGAAAAGATCGTCGCCACGACAACGCCTCCATTGACCGAGCAGCCTCTCCACGAAAAAGGAGAGATAGGAGCGTTTCTGTGGAAAAGAAAGAAAGAAGGAAGCATGCTAGGGACAGGTACGAGAGATCTGGATCCAATGAGCATATCCCCGAGCAAAACGCAAGGAGAAGGGATGCTGGCCGATCTGAGGGAGGCCCTAAAACTGCACGAGAGGCAGCTAAGGAAGCCCTAGGCCAGATCTCTAAGTCACCATTAGCCCATTGGATCCGCGCAGAGAAGACGACGAGCAGAGTGAAACATTCAGCATTCATCCCTTACGAGACCAGCACGGATCCTGTGGCTCACATCCAACATTATCAACAGGCCATGTTCATGCATGAGCAAGACGATGCTCTGTTATGCAAGATGTTCCCTTCCAGCTTGGGAAGGGTGGCTCTGAGTTGGTACCACAAACTCCCAGAGGGGTCAATCCTGTGTTGGGCTCAGTTAGCTGAAGAATTCACTGCTCGGTTCTTAACAAGCCGAGCAGCTCCTAAGACTTTTGATGCATTGACTTCTATGAGACAGAAGGACGATGAGACACTGCGGCAATACTCCAAACGCTATTGGGAGACTTTCAACGAGATTGAAAATTGCAGTGAGGAGTATGCTCTGGTGACATTCAAGACGAGCTTGCCCATGCATAATAAGTTACGGGAATCACTTACTATGCATCCAGTGAAAACGGTGGCCAAACTCATGGAAAGAATCCAGGAGCATGCACGAGTGGAAGATGACATCCTACAAGCTGGAGGGAGAATTGTGGCAGGGCAACCTCAGCTTCCAGAAAAGAAACCAGAAGAGTCAAGGGCGTACAAAAAGGATTACACGACAGGACGGAAAGACTACACTCAGCAAAGGAAAGAAAAAGCTGATCCAGACCCCAAGTCATACTTCAGCGTTATGGCAACTTTCAACATCCCCATCTATAAGATGTTGTACAGGATCAAGAACGAACAGTGGTTCAGAAGGCCCCTAAAGATGACTGGGAACCCAGAAAAGAGAAGAGCCACTAATCAGCACTGCAGCTACCACAGGGATTGGGGACACATGACTGAGGACTGTGTGGAGTATAAGAAGTTCCTGGATGAGAAGGTGGCAGAGGGCCATCTTAAAGAATTTTTAGCTGATGGCAAGAATGATGCCGAGCTGGTGGAAGAGTTGGACTACGAGAAAGGTCCAAAGGGGACAATCCATATGATACATGGACTCGTTGCCCCTTATACAAACAATGAGATAAGACACATTCAGAGGGTCAACGGGCAGGCAAAACAAGTCATGAAGCTCGGCACGAAGAGGCCAAGGGCGGAAGGGATCACGGAGACCCCAATCACCTTCACTGATGACGATCTGGAAGGGGTATCAGTACCCCATAATGACGCACTAGTAATCACCCTACGAATAGGGGAATACGACGTGGAAAAGATTCTTGTCGATCAAGGGGCCAGCACAGAAATTATGTATTACGATACCTTCAAAAGGATGGAGCTCCCAGTAAGCTCGTTGCAAAAGTGTCTTGTCCCCCTAGTTGGCTTCAGTGCACAGACAGTATGGCCTATGGGAAAAGTCACACTACCCGTCCGAGCTGGGTCAGTAGTGCTAAAAACTGATTTTCTTGTGGTGGACATCCCTTCTTCTTATAACGTGATTATAGGGAGAACTTGGATGCACAAAATGAAGGCGGTCTCATCAACTTATCACCAAAAGATCAAGTATCCCGGAGCAGATGGAATAGAATGCATCAAGGGTAACCAAAAGGTGGCCGATCAGTGTTTTACCATGGTACTGAAAAAATCCCCAAGGGCCGAGCTGGTGCAAACAGTTGAGGTTCCAGATCAACCAACCATGGAAGACGTCGGGGGTGACCCTACCAAGAAGATGGTGGAGGGGTTGAAAAAAGTTCAGATTCAGGAGGACGATGCGGAAAGGTATTTCCTGATCGGCGAGACCCTCTCCGAGCTGGAGGAAAGAGACCTGGTCACTTTTCTTAACGACCACATTGATGTGTTTGCTTGGACCCCCCAGGAGATGCCTGGAATAGATCCTGAAGTCATATGCCACCACTTGAACGTGGACCCTCAGCACAAGCCAGTTGTGCAGAAGGCAAGGAGGTCGGCACCACAGCACGCAGACGCTGTAATTGAGGAAGTAGAACGACTACTAGAAGCGGATGCCATACGAGAAGTGAGCTATCCAGATTGGTTGGCCAACACAGTTGTAGTCAAGAAAAAGAATGGAAAGTGGAGGGTATGTGTGGACTTCACAAGCCTCAACAAAGCATGCCCCAAAGATAGCTTCCCACTTCCCAGAATTGATCAACTTGTGGATGCTACATCAGGTTATGAGAGGATGAGTTTTCTTGATGCATATCGAGGATACCATCAGATAGCTATGTACGAGCCCGATCAGGAAAAGACGTCCTTTATCTCCCCCAGAGGGCTCTACTGTTATAAAGTCATGCCGGTTGGGCTAAGGAATGCTGGAGCAACCTACCAGAGGCTGGTTACTAAGATGTTCAAGGAACAGCTCGGCAAGACTATGGAGGTCTACATCGACGATATGGTAGTCAAAAGCAAGCTGCGGCCTGATCACCTTGCCGATCTAGAGGTGACCTTCAACATTCTCCGAAAGTACAAACTAAAGTTAAACGCTTCCAAATGTGCCTTTGGAGTCAGCTCGGGGAAGTTTCTTGGGCACCTGGTGACCAAAAGAGGGATTGAAGCCAACCTAGATCAAATAGCGGCTTTGCAAGGCCTTCAAAGCCCAAAAACCACGAAGGAGGTCCAAAGGCTGACAGGGATGGCAGCAGCTCTTAATCGATTCATCAGTAAGTCCTCAGACCGCTGCAGACCTTTCTTTCAACTTCTGAAGAAGAGAGAAGGCTACGAGTGGGGAGCCGAGCAGGAACGGGCTTTCCAGGAGTTAAAAAGCTACCTATCATCACCACCATTGCTCTCTACTCCAGAAGCTGGGGAGCGGTTGATACTATACTTAGCAGTATCGGATCATGCGGTCAGCTCGGTCCTCCTACGAATAACGGGGACGGAGCAGGCTCCAATTTATTTCGTGAGCAAGACATTGTTAGAGGCTGAGACACGTTATCTACCACTGGAGAAATTGGTATACGCCCTCATTATTGCTTCAAGAAAATTGCCTCACTATTTTTTGCAGCACCCCATCACCGTGTTCACTGAATATCCACTAAGAGCCTTGCTCAGGAAGGCAGATTTCTCTGGAAGAATCTCCAAGTGGTCAATAGAGCTGAGTCAGTTCGACCTCGACTATCAGCCCAGGACAACAATCAAGGGGCAGGTCTTAGCTGATTTCATAGCCGAGTTTACTCCAACAGTGGCCCCACCACCACCAGGTCTCCACGAGAAGGGGCAAGTCAGTAATCCTGAGCCGCCAACGAGAATGGCCAACCTGGATCCAGACGAATGGAGGCTTTACGTTGATGGGTCAGCTTGCAACAAAGGATCTGGAGCAGGGGTTGTGCTTTTCTCTCCAGAAGGATTGATCCTGGAGCATGCACTACGGCTGGGATTTAGTGCCACAAACAATGTAGCAGAATATGAGGCTTTGCTAGCTGGACTGAGAAGTGCTCTAGAGCTCAAGGTACATACATTACGAATATTTTTTGATTCCCAACTAGTTGTTAACCAGCTTTCAGGAGAATATGCTACGAAAAGCGAAAAGATGGCTGCATACTCAGAAGCAGCCAAGGATTTGCTAGACAAATTTGATAGGATCCATATCCAGCCGATCAGCTCAGGTCAGAATGCACATGCAGACTCACTGGCCTGTCTTGGGTCAGCGGTCAAGACGGAGTATCGCCGCACAGTTACAGTAGACTATCTGGGCGAACCAAGCATTGGCCGAGCCGTAGAAGTCGTGATGGAAACAGAGCTTGGGCCGAGCTGGATGGACCCAATAGTGGCATACCTACGAGATGGGACCTTGCCAAAGGATAAGAGGGAAGCACACAAAATCAAAACCAAGTCAGTACGTTTTTGGCTCTCTCCAGAAGGTAAGCTTTACAGAAAGTCTTTCCTTGGCCCATATTTATTATGTGTACACCCAGCCCTTGTTCAGAAGTTTCTCCACGAGATCCACGATGGAACTTGTGGGGGACACACTGGTGGGAGGTCCATGGCCCACCGGGCAATATCCCAGGGGTACTGGTGGCCATACATGCAAGAGGATGCAAAGGCCTTTGTCAAGACATGTGAAAAGTGTCAGAAGTTTTCCCCTCTTATCCGAGCTCCAGCGGAGGATCTGTTGCCTCTAACCAGTCCATGGCCATTTGCCCAGTGGGGATTGGACATCGTAGGTCCTCTCCCTATGGCAACAGGGAAACGGAAGTTCCTGCTTATTGGCACTGACTACTTCACTAAATGGATAGAGGGGGAAGCTCTTGCCAAAATCACAGAAGCTATGGTGGAAAAGTTCGTCTGGAACAAGATAATCACAAGGTTTGGGGTACCCTACTCTATTATCTCAGATAACGGGTCCCAGTTCGGCAAGAAGTTCAAGGCCTTCTGTGCTCAGTACGGCATCAGAAATTATTACTCGACCCCTGCCTACCCGCAGAGCAATGGCCAGGCAGAAGCCTCCAACAAGACTATCCTAAAGAGTCTCAAGAAGAGGTTGGAAAAGAAGAAGGGAAAATGGCCAGATGAGCTTCCAACCGTGCTTTGGGCTTACAGGACCACCCCACGGCGATCTACGGGAGAGACGCCGTACTCCTTGGCCTACAGAACAGAGGCGGTGATTCCCCTAGAGGTTGGTTTGCCAACCATTCGCACTACTCTGGTGGAGTCAGGGGGCAACGATAAAGCCCTGGCAGAGCAGTTAGACCTCGCCGAGGAAAAGAGAGAGCGGGCACTCATTACCTTAGCGGCATACCAAGAGCAGCTACGAAGGAGCTACAATAAGAAAGTGCAGCCAAGAGAATTTAAAGTTGGCGACCTAGTCCTAAGGAAGGTCTTGGCCAACACCAAAGTATCCACTGATGGAAAACTTGGACCGAACTGGGAAGGCCCATACAAGATCGTGGGGATCGCAGGTATTGGGGCCTACCGCTTGACCGACCTGGATGGAGACCCAGTTCCACGACCATGGAATGTCCAGAACCTTAGAAAGTTCTTCCAGTAAATGTGTTTATGTGATTATGAATACAATCACATTTCTTATTGGTGAATACGAATAAATTCACACTTATTTTTTAGCACCTAGATGGATTACGAATAAAGTCACTAGCGTTAGTTGTTCAGATCTGTCCTTATTGATGTTTCCAACGTTAATGGATTTTTATCTTTTTATTATCATGGTTTTGATCAATGACCGCAATGTTTTATCAAAAATTGGATTCCTATTGGGGAGCAGTGGACATGTATATCTGCAGTGAATATGTGTATTTGCAGCGAATAGTACACGAAAGATCCTAAGTATGAAAAAACTTAGGGTTTTGCAACGAATATTGCACGAAAGATCCTAAGTATGAAAAAACTTAGTGTTTTGCAACGAATATTGCACGAAAAGATTCTAAGTATGAAGAAACTTAGTTTGCAACGGGAATTGCAACAAAATGCTAAGTATGAAGAAACTTAGTGTTTACAAATTCTAAGTATGAAGAAACTTAGTTTGAGCAGAATGCTAAGTATGAAGAAACTTAGTATTATACATTTCTAAGTATGAAGAAACTTAGTTTGAGCAGAGTGCTAAGTATGAAGAGCCTTAGTCTGAAAACGAGTAGTATGAAGAAACTCAGCTCGGCAACTAACATTGCAATAAGCAGTGAGCAGGGTAGACAAATCCCTAGATACGCAAATTGAAGATTACAAAATCACCAGCCACATACGGCCAAAATCGGTCACGGGACCAACTATCAGCAAAAAACAAAGTACGAGAAACTAGAGTATCAACAAAGCAACAGGCCACAGGCGGCCAAATAAAGCCACACAGGGCCAAGGATAGAGTCTAACAAATGAAAAAAGATAAGTAGGCATCAAGCCTCTTCACTGTGCTCATTTGCAGCAGTGGCAGCGTTGGGATCAGCGTCCATACCTCCAGCGGAGCCCTCAGTATTGCCATCATTTATAACATTAGGGTCGGGAACGGCATCTTCGATTTGCGGCTGCTCAGAAGGGAGGATGGACTGATCAAGCTGAGCCTGAGTGTCAGGTTGGGCTTCGGCAGCAACCCTCTTGCTCGGCAGCTCTATGTCAGTCCAGTGAGGAGAAGACTCGTCAACGCCGAGCTTCTCGAGGCAGCGTCACCAAGCCACCCCCCAGATGGTATCTTGCACGGCCGGCATTTGAGCTTTGTAATGCTCCGTGACCTCCAGGACAGCTCGGTCATACTCCGCTGCTGCCTTGGCCTCAGCAGCCGTCAGCTGGTTGCTCAGACCCAGCTCAACCTCTTCCGACCTCTTCACCAGATCAGCATTCTCCCCCCTCAGCACCTCCACCTCAGCTCGGGCCTCCTTCAGCAACTGGGAACACTGGGCAGCCTCCTTCTCAGCTTTCTCCGCCCTCTTCTGCTCTTTCTTCAGCTCCCTCTCGGCCTCCTTAGCTCTTTCGAAACCCACATGGGCCTTCTGCATGATCTGCAGATAAGGAAAAAAAACAAAACATAAGAGAGTTTTTGATAATGCAGCTAAAATAAAACTAAGGACAGAGGAAGGGTGATTCCGTACCTTGACACTAGACTGGAAGACGGACTTCATCAGCACTTCATAGGAGCTGTTCTTCTCCCTCTCTATGTCGTTAGGGAGCAGGGCAGCCCTAGCAATGCCAAACGCCACGTCTGTGGAGGAAATCTTGTCAGCATCATGAACAGGAGTGCCGTCGGGGCGAGCAAGGATTGGGGCCCAGGGTTGTGCCAGCGGCTGAAGCTCAGGCGGGGATAAGGAGGCATCCCCAGTTCTTCTCCTCTGTGTGGGGGGCTGGATTTGCTGAGGGCTGCTCACCGACCTCTTCTCCCTTTGGCGCTCGGTGAGGGAAGTTGCTGTAGGAGGAGGGGGAATGACATTATCAGCGGATGGGGGAGCACGAGAGGCTCCACCAAGGCTCAAGGTGTCCAGCAAATTGATCGGCTGTAGAGGCATCTCCAGGCGATCTGGTGAAGGAGAATAACCTGGCGAGTCGTCCGAGTCTGCAAGAAGGTCCGATTGCTCGGCTAGTGATTGAACGAGCCCGCGATGATCCAGACCACCAAATCCTTCTTCTTCTTCCGCGTCCTCTTCAGCTACTCTGCCGGATGTGCTCGGCTCAAGGTCAGTGCGTACGAGGATTGGAATAGCAGTCTGGATCTCAGGGATATGGGCAAGGGTGACTTGCCGTTGCAGGTCCTCAGGAGCTTGGGACCGTGTTGACCTCCGCCTAGCTCGGCCTCTGCGGGCACGCGTCCTTTCATGATCAGCAGGTCGGCCTGTGGCAATCACGGAGTGAGATGGTGGCCAGGCGTGTCTTGACCTATGCTCTCCTTCCCTCCTGATATTGCCCCAGTAGAACGGTGTGTAACCGAGCAGTCGGTGAGCTGAACGTCCGAGTCCTACAGGAGTTGGCTCAAAGCCGTCCCACCAGAGGGCCTTGGCAATGTCCTCGCGGTGAAGCTTGCCGTGGATCAAGCGGCCACCGTGGTTGATATTATCCGCTGCAAAACAACATAGCATGAGAAGTGGTCAGCCACAGTTAACAACATAAAAGGAATAAAATTAGCTCGGGGGTGAAAATACTAACGTAGTCCGCCAGTGGTGGTGGGGCAGGCAAAGCCAATGATCTTCCCCTCAGCATCTCTAGGCTGCCAATTGCCAGTGACTACGAGATAGTCATCTGCCTCTCCCTTTGAGGAATTTGGTAGATCAGTGATGAGCTTCTGTTTAGGGTCCCTAGCCTTGAAGTAGTAGTTTTTGTGCTCTGTAGGGACTACACTATAGAGAAAGTGCAGGTCCCACCAGTCGAGGTTAAGGCCGAGCAGCTCGTTAAGGGCAACGGTGCCCATGACTACCCTAACGAAATTAGGGCAGAGCTGCATAGGGTTTAGCTGACACCTATAACAAACCTCTCTGAAAAGCGGGTGTAATGGGAGCCTAAGGCCTCCCTCGACTATGAAGATCAAGGGAATGTGAATCTTATCTTCAGTTTGACCTTGTTCTCTCATATCATTTTTATTGTCTAAACAGAATTGAATATCGGCAGGGATACTATAATTACGACGAAATTCTGCGATTTTCTCAGGGGTATTTAACAGGGCTCTATGCCTACCCATCACTACTGAGAACTAGGGTTTCGATGTTGAAACCCAGTTGAGAGAAGAAGAAGATGAACAGTAAAAGGGGAAAAACAGGAGAGGGCAAAAAGAAGAACAAAGAGGGTCACTTACGTGAAGATGTGAACCTAAAGAGATACTTTCTGGCGGGGAAGAAGGTGTTTTTCGACGAGAATCGGAGACAGGTCTGTTGCAGAGGACGTAAGCGTCAAACGATGGCAAACCAAGTTCTCTTCTCTCTCTTCTTTGCTTCTGATGAGTATGAAGTGAAGGAGAAGGGGAGGGGTTTTTTGGGTTTAGGAGGTTTTTGGGAGGGAAAAGTAAATCGTTATCCCGCCCGAAAACCCATGAAGTGGAACATGACGTACGTGAAACGTCAGCGGAATCGTCCTTTCGACTTATCCGAGCCACCAAAGGGTTATTCACATTTAATATGAAAACGACATTGCCACCCACGTGGAGGGAAGGCGTGCAAAGGGTACATCGAGAACCGTTGAAGCTCTGCACGCCACTGATACGTAACAGTAACGACAGAGCTGAGGAGCAATTGGAGTGGGTAAAATCTAATTACCCTACTACTAGGCATAGCACGTGCCTGATGACTTCACCGCGAGATGATGAATAGCTTGGCACCACATAGGGTACACATGAGCCCTTTGCCGAGCTGGTTTGGCCATGAATAAGGCTAAAATGATTGAATAAATTAAATATATACCAGGATGTGCTAGCTCGGTACAGGTCACAAGGGAATGCCCCTGATACGGCCGAACTAGCAAAGCTATGAGTAAAACTTAAATAGCATTCTGGGATACATAGATTCAGCTCGGCGTGAGTAGCTGGGTTATGTACGAGTCATACCGAGCTACGTGGAAGCTCGGCACCGCCATGAATAAGGCGGTGAGACATTCCAGAATATTCTACAACGGCTCCTTATGAGATAAGGAGCAATCCCGTAGAGAAAGGGATTAATAAGGGAAGTCCTAACGTGATTAGGAGTATACCACCTATAGGAAAGAATCCTATCTGGAAAGGAAGACTCCTGCTAGACGAGATCTAGCAGGATATGGAGACTCGTCCCTAATAGGAAAGTCCTATTAGGAAAAGGATTCCTAAAGAGAATAGGAAACAGGGGCACGAGATGCCTAAATATGAAGAACATCTACACCTATAAATACAAGACAAAAACCATGACAAAAGGTACGCTGTGAAACCTATTTTCATACGCATCGTGATTTGAGAATTCAAGTACGTGATACTAACTTAGGCATCGGAGGGCCTTTGCCAACGAGAGGCAAAGGTGCTCTAACCTTTTTTCCATCTTGCAGATCTAGGGTTGGTTCAAGGAAGCACGTGATCCAGCATTACGTGGAATTTTCCCCGTACATCTTGTTTGAGGCCTGTGAGCACCCCGCGGAGCGTGACTTTCACGAAAACGATTGCGATTTGATTTGAAAAATGATTTGATTGGTTGAATAGAGCCGCCACCCGAATTTGAGGACTATACCCGAGAAACCTTTTTTGAAAAATGACTCTATTGCCCTTGGAATAGAAAATATTTTACTGGTCTCACAAATCAAGATTTCTCGGGTCCAGGAGCTAGGTTACGCGAGGGGAAAGAATTTAAAGCACCCCTCACGCCCGGTATAGCCACCGGTCTCTACTAAATGCTTAAAGGATTTTGAAAATGTTGTTTAAATGGACTTCAAACTCAAATTCATGTGAGAGCATAGCAAATACATCAAGAATATCAATGAGATATGAGTGAATGCTTGTGCAAAGTGTTGTGAATGGATGATTTGTGCATAAGAAATACTGAAATTTCACTAAATAGCCCCCAAACTGCCTTAAGTTGCTCCAGAAATTGATCACACATATCAAACACATCACACCTGGATTGCAATCTGGGCGCCTGGATTAGGCAGATCCAGGCGCCTGGATTCAGGAAAGGGTCAGTCCAGGCGCCTGGATTGCCCTCCAGACAGAAAACTCAGAACCTTATTTCTCACAGAAATCACCAAATGCAATGCTTTTATCTCACTCACACCTACTGCAAATGATTTTTTTTTTTTAGTATAATTGTGAACATGAATTTTAAACTCCCCTCAAATGCATGATATGAGCTACAAAACCTAGATTTTGAATGATTTGATACTAAAACGCAATGTTCACATTTATTTTGAGTACTTATAATGGGGAATGCTTGCATGACCAAAAAGCTCATCTTGATACTTTCAAAATTAAGTGATCAGACCATACAAATAACACATAAGCTCATATGAATAGCTTTTTCTCATGTTATCTCTTTTTAAAACATGATTACAACCTCAAAACACTCTAAATGATCATTGTGGCAAAGACCAGAACATGAAATATAAACAACCAAAGATCAATGCATGCGAATAATGTGCCAAATACTGATCAAAATGCAAAAGAAAGCAGAAAATATGATGGGAAAAGGAGATCCAGGTGCCTGCATGGAGTGAATCCAGGTGCCTGGACTCAATGCAGGTGCCTGGAAAGTGATGATCCAGGCGCCTGGATTGAGTGCTGATGCACAAAACTGACTTCTTTTCTTGATGATTTCTAAACTTCTTCCAAGCCTCCTACTGGTATTGATGACTAGTGAAAACTTGGTTGAATCCCCCTCAGGGCCTATTTGAGCATATTAGTATAGAAAACTACCTTTTGGTTTGATCAAAAGGCTTGAAATGGGCTTTTGGATGGATTTTGTTGAAATGTAGCTTCTGTTTTTTTTTTTTTTTTGCAGAATTGTAAAGAGTAGTTTATGGATACTTTGATGGAGTTTGGTTGATAGTGATGAGTGGATGATGGTTTAATGGAGCAAGGAGATGATTTTTGGGGTTAAAATGGGTTGAGCTTGAGGAGTGATGGTTGAGACTGAAATTTCTGAAGGTATTTTAGCAGAGTAACAGCAAAGGAGTAGTAAGTTTTCTCAGCCCTTGAAAATGGAGGAGAGGGAGTGTTTAAATAGACAAGCAAGGGTTCAAGATGAACCACTTGAACCTTTAGAAAGGGTGAGGGGTCATCTAGGGGGCAAGGTGTAGATGTAATGATCTCCCCCACACCCCTCTCCAACTGACTCTGCAACAAATCCCCCAAAGATATCGTTCCCGCCCACTATCAACTTAAACCACACTCAACCTGGACTGATATCTAGGCGCCTGGACTGTGGAATCCAGGCGCCTGGATTCCCTCCAGGCGCCTGGATTTGGCCAATCCAGGTACTTGAAAGTGTAATCCAGGTGCATGTGTTTTAAGGTTTTGGGCTATTCCGGGGTTCCAAGGGGTATTTTGGTAAACTTATGGAAGGTTATTGGTGGGGTCTTCAAGCCTTTGATCAATATCGTACATGCTCCATATAGGCATTTTCATCCTCGGGGAAGTTTCGGAATTCCGAGGATCCGGATTGGGGTGTCTACAAGGCCTCTGTTTGCCCATTGCTTTGTGGGTAAGCAGGGGTGGAGTAGTAGTTTCTGATGTCATACTAAGCACAGAAACCCTTAAACTTCGTTCCGAACTAGGACCCGTTGTCCAAGATAATGGAATATGGAACTCCAAACCTTGTTATAATCTTATTCCAGACAAACTTCTCTACCATGGCTTCCGTGATCTTGATCAGGGCTTCTCCTTCTATCCATTTGGTAAAGTAGTCTGTAACAATGAGTAGGAATTTTCATTTCCCCATTGCCTTAAGGAGAGGACCCACGATGCCCAATCCCCATTGAGCAAATGGCCATAGACTGGTCAGTGGCAGGAGATCTTCCGCTAGTACTCAGATCAATGGTGAATACTTCTGACACTTCTCACAGGTCTTGACAAAGGCTTTTGCATCTTTTTTTCGAAATAGGTTAAGGCTTTTGCATCTTCCTGCATGTACGGCCACCAATATCCCTAGGATATTGCTCAGTGGGCAATGGACCGACCACCTGTGTGTCCTCCACATGTCGCAGCATGGATCTCATGGAGGAACCTTTGGACCTGGGTTGGATGCACACATAACAAATATGGACCTAGAAACAATTTTCTGGAAAGCTTACCTTCTGGGGGGAGCCAAAAACATACGGACTTGGTTCTGATCTTGTGAGCCTCCCTCTTGTCCTCTGGCAAAGTCCCATCTCGTAGGTGTGCCACTATTGGGTCCATCTACCTCGACCCAAGGTCCGTTTCCATCACCAATTCAACCGCTCGGCCAATGCTCGGTTCACTCAGATAATCCACAGCCACTGAATCCGTATGTGCATTTTGCCCTAAGCTGATTTGCTGAATGTGGACCTTGTCAAATTGGTCCAACAAGTCTTTGGCTACTTTAGAGTATGCCGCCATCTTCTCGCTTTTTGCAGCGTACTCTCCTGAAAGTTGATTTACGACTAACTGTGAATCACAGAATACCCTTAACTTACTCACCTTGAGTTCTAGGGTACTCCTAAGTCCAGCAAGCAAGGCTTCATATTCAGCTACATTGTTGGTGGCACTAAACCCCAGTCTTAGTGCTTGCTCAAGCATTAGCCTTTCTGGGGAGAAGAGCACCACTCCTACTCTTGACCCCTTGTTACAAGCTGATCCATCAACATACAACCTCCATTCGTCAGGATCTGGCTCAGCCACTCTCGTTAGCTTTTCGGGAATGTTGCCATGTTCCTTCTCGTGGAGAGCAAGTGGCGGTGGAGCTACTGTTGGGGGAAACTCAGCCACAAAGTTAGCCAGAATTTGCCCTTGATTGTCGTTCTGGGCTGATAGTCCAAGTCAAATTGGCTTAACTCAATTGACCACTTTGAGATTCTTCCAGGGAAGTCCGCTTTTCTCAACAAAGCCCTCAAGGGGTATTCAGTAAATACTGTAATGGGGTGGGCCAAGAAATAATGTGGCAATTTTTTTGAGACCATGACAAGGGCGTATACAAGTTTCTTCAGAGGTAAGTAGCGTGTTTCAGCATCCAACAAAGTTTTACTTACAAAATAGACAGGAGCCTAGTCCGTCCCCCTTATCCTTAAGAGGGTCGAGCTGACAGAGTGCTTGGATACTGCTAAATATAGGATCAACCGCTCCCCAGCTTCTAGAGTAGAGAATAGGCGTGGAGATGACAATTAAGCTTTTATTTCTTGAAAGGCTTGTTCCTGCTCGGCTCCCCACCCTTCTCTCTTCTTCAGAAGCTGAAAGAATGATCTGCATCGATCTGAGGACTTGCTAATGAAACGGTTCAATGTGGCTGCCATTCCTGTCAACCTTTGGACCTCTTTCGTGGTCTTAGGACTCTAGAGATTCTGAAGAGCTGTGATTTGATCTGGATTGGCCTTGATCCCCCTTTTGGTCACCAAGTGTCCTAGGAACTTTCCCGAGCTGACCCCAAATGCACACTCTGTAGCATTCAAATTCAACCTATACTTCCGTCAGAATGTCAAAAGTCTCCTTCAGGTCGACTAGGTGGTTAGGCTTCACCTTACTTTTGACCACCATTGCATCTATATAAACCTCCATGGTCTTGTTGAGTTGTTTTTTGAACATCTTAGTGGCCAACCTTTGATAAGTTGCTCCAGCATTCTTTAGCCCAAAGGGCATGACCTTATAGCAATATAGGCCTCTTGGCGAGATGAAGGATGTCTTCTCTTGGTCGGGTTCACACATGGCTATCTGATGGTATCCCCGATACGCGTCAAGGAAACTCATCCTTTCGTAGCCTGCAGTGACGTCCACCAATTGGTCAATCCGAAGGAGTGGAAAGCTATCCTTAGGACATCCCTTGTTGAGGCTGGTGAATTCCACGCAGACTCTCCACTTCCCGTTCTTCTTCTTGACCATCACAGTGTTAGCCAACTATTCCGGATAGCTCACCTCTCGTATGGCATCCGCTTCAAGCAACCGATCTACTTCTTCAATCACAGCGTCTGCGTGCTGTGGTGCCGACCTCCCTTGCCTTCTGTACAACCGATTTGTGCTGTGGATCCATGTTTAAGTGGTGGCAAATCACCTCAGGGTCTATCCCAGGCATTTCCTGGGGTGTCCATCCAAAAACATCAATATGGCCTTTCAAAAAAACAACCAAATCTTTCTCCTCCTACTCGGCAAGGGTTTCGCCGACCAGGAAATGTCTTTCTGGATCATCTTCTTTGATCTGGACCTTCTTCAATCCCTCCACCATCTTCTTGGTGGGGTCTCCTCCTACGTTCTCCAATGTAGGTTGATCTGGTATTTCAACCGTCAGAACAAGCTCGGCCCTTGGGGATTTCTTTAAGACCATGTTAAACCACAGGTCGGCAACTTTCTGGTTTCCCCTAATACACTCAATACCGTCTGCCCCTGGATACTTGATCTTCTGGTGGTAAATGGAGGGGATGACTTTCATTTTGTGCATCCACGTTCTTCCTATAATCACGTTATAGGAAGATGGGAGGTCGACTACCAGGAAGTCGATTTTGAGAGCAACTGATCCTGCTCGGACAAGCAGTGAAACTTTTTCCATTGGCCATATTGTCTGCGCGCTGAAACCAACCAGAGGGACCAGACACTTCTGCAATGAGCTCAGTGGGAGCTCCATCTTCTTGAAAGTATGATAGTACAAAATCTCTGTGCTGGTCCCTTGATCCATGAGGATTTTCTCCACGTCATAGTCCCCTATTCGTAGGGTGATAACTAATGCATCATTATGTGGTATCACTACCCCATCTAAATCATCGTCAGAAAAGGTGATAGGAGCCTCCATTACCTCTTCTACTTTTGGCCTCTTCTGGCCGAGCTTCATAACTTGCTTCGCTTGTCCATTGACCCTTTGGATGTGTCTGATCTCATTATGGGTGTATGGGGCCACTAATCCAGGTATCATATGGATTGTGCCCTTTGGACTTTTTTCATAGTCCATCTCCTCCACCCGCTCGGCGTCCTTCTGGTCGTCGACCAAAAATTCCTTCAAGTGTCCCTTTGCTACCTTCTCATCCAAAAATTTCTTGTACTCCACACAATCCTCAGTCATGTGGCCCCAATCCCTATGATAATTGCAATGCTGGTTCGTGGCCCTTCTCTTCTCTGGGTTCCCTATCATCTTAGGGAGCCTCCTAAAGCAAGGCTGGTTCTTTATTCTGTAGAGCATTTTGTAGATCGGGACGTTGAATGTTGCCACGACGCTGAAGTAGGACTTAGGGTCTAGGTCTGCTTTATCTTTTCTTTGTTGCATATAGTCCTTTTTTTTTCAATTGTGTACTCCTTTTTGTACACCTTGGACTCCACGGCTTTCTTTTCAGGAAGCTGAAGTTGCCTAGCCACAATCCTCCCTCCTGCTTGTAGGATGTCGTCCTCTACCCGAGCATGCTCTTGGATCCTCTCCATGAGATTGGCCACAGTCTTAACTAGGTGCATAATAAGTGATTCTCGCAACTTACTATGCACGGGTAAGCTTGTCTTGAATGTTGCCAGGGCGTACTCTTCGCTGTAGTTTTCAATCTCGTTGAAAGTTTCCCAATAACGCTTGCAGTACTGCCGTAGAGTTTCATCATCCCTCTATTTCATAGAGGTTAATGCATCAAACGTCTTTGGGGCTACTCGGCTAGTAAGGAACCGAGTAGTGAATTCCTCGGCAAGCTGAGTCCAACATAAGATTGACCCCTCTGGGAGCTTATGGTACCAACTCAAGGCCACCTTTCCCAGACTGGATGGGAACATCTTGCACAGCAAGACATCATCTTGCTCTTGCATGAACATGACCTGTTGGTAGTGCTGGATGTGCGCCATTGGGTCCGTGTTGGTCTCGTAAGGAATGAACATAGAGTGCTTCACCTTGCTCAGGGTCTTTTCTGCTTGGATCCAGTGAGCCAATGGTGACTTAGCTTTTTTTCGTGCAGTTTTAGGATCACCGTCTACTCGACCAGTGTCCCTTTTTCTCCTGTATTGGACCGGGGGCTGCTCATTCAAACCAAATCTCTCATATCTGTCCTTAGCATGCTTTCTTGTATCCCCCCTCTCGGCAGAATCACTTCTCTCTCTCCTTTTTTGAGGAGAGACTGCTCTTCTAGTGGAGACATCATCACGATGATGGCTCCTTCTTTCTTTCCCGTGCTGCACGGATCTCGTCCGTGAGCGCAAGTCCTTCTCCTTCTCTTGGAGTTGTTTCTTTTGGTCCTAGATCTCTTGTTCTCGTCGAGTGACTTCGTGAGCCAGCTCCTCTACCTCCTGTTCTCTTCAGTCGAGGCTGTCTTCACTTTCATGGTCTCTTTCTCGCCTGTGATTCCTCCTGCTTGGGGGACTCCTCCCCCTCTCACGGCAAGGAGAGGTTCCCCTGTCTCTCCTTGGAGGCGTCATTGAGCGTCTTCGTTGCTCCCCAGATCTTTGGGAATCATGGATAACTAGGATTGTGTCCCTGAACTTTGGAATCTCAAGGATATGTCCTATGTTAAATCTCTTGGCAGCGGGTTTTTTCGGCAGTATTTTTGGAACCGCAGGGGTCTTATCTACCTTGGCACTCTTTCTCGTAGTGTGCACAGGGGTGGTTTCAACATCATCTTCCACATCTTCACGTCGTGGAGTGCGTAAAATAGGTTCTGAAGCTACCATTGTTGATTATTCGAAAGGAACGACTTTCCGTAAGCGTTTCCCACAGACGGCTCCAATTGTACAGGGATAAAATCCACATAGGTCTAGATCACGTGCCTTCTTGGTACAACCCTAGATCTGCAAGACAAAAATAAGGTTAGAGCACTTTGCCTCTCGTAGGCAAAGGCCCTCCGATGCCTAAGTTGGTATCACGTACTCAAATTCTTAAGTCACTCAATGCATATGAAAGCAATTCACAGCGTACCTTTCTTCATGGGCGTAGTGCTTTATTTATAGATGTAGATGACTGAATGATTTAGGCATCCCGTGCCCTAAGTTTCCTTTTAGCTTTAGGAATCCTTTTCCTAATAGGACTTTCCTATTAGGTGTCTGTCAGTCTTTCTTTCCATATAGGATTCTTTCCGTATGTGGTACATTCCCAATCACATTAGGACTACCCATATCGGTCCCTTATTTCATGGGATTGTTCCTCATCTCATAAGGAACCGCCTTAGATTATTCTGGAATGTCTCACCGCCTTACCTGTAGCGGTGTCGTGCTCGGCGTAACACGTACATAGCTCAGCTCACCTCGCCGAGCTGAACTATGTATTCCAGAATGTTGTTTGAGCTATATTCGTAGCCTACCTAGCTCGGCTATGTCAGGGGCATCCCTTTGTGACTTAAGCCAAGCTAGTGCATCCTGGTTTATTAGTTTATTCTTATTATCTTGTCCTTATTCATGGTCAGTACAGCTCGGCACAGGGTTAAGAATCCCCTATGTGGTGCCCAGCTAATCACCCTCCCGTGGTGTCTAATAAGGGCACATGCTTTGCCCTAGCTATGGGTAAATGGATTTTACCCACTCTAGGTATCAATGAACAAATACACTTGGAAAGTGATGAAAACTTCAATCAAACAAGGGATCTAACAAGTATTATCAAGAATCATTAGGGATTTCAAACTAAAACTCTAGAACAAAATTGGTTTCATCAAGATCAAGGTGAAACATGAACAAACTATGAATCAATGCAACAATTTGAACTTAGAAATAGTAGAAGGAGATCTCTACCTGAATAGATCAAGCTCCAATAAGCTCCTAGAACAACACCCTAGCCTCCGAATCACACCCCCAATTAAAAATGGCTCTTCCACGCGAATGCGATTAAAACCCAAGCTCCAAGTGCGTAGGGGTGATGGATTTGAGTGAAGATATAAGTGGGTTTTGAGTATGGGTAAATATTTTGGTGTGGGGGTGTGAGAAATCTGGAGAGGGAGAACCGAGGAGAGAGCCGGCTGGATGGGAGGAAGGGGAGAAGTGATTTTCTCTCTCTTCCTCTTCCTCACCCTTATATAGGTGCAACACACACACCTTTCCTAGTTCTATTGTGTTTCAATCAAGACCCAACCCAAACTAAATTCCACATTAACCCACATTCCAACTCTTAAATGCAATTTCATAAAACACTCACTTAAAATCGAAAAGTTTTTGATAAAATTCTGGATCTTTATAGGTAGTTTTGGTATTTTTTTGGTCTTATATGAATGTTTTCAACTTTGGTCCATATTTTTTTTTTACTTTTTTTATTTCTCTCGTCGATAAGAATGATTAATCCAGAGAATTACTACAAAACACTAAACAAAAAAATATGAAAAGTAAAAAAAATACCAAGCAACTAATTTATGAATCGAAGGTGCTCAGTTACGGTAGTGGAATGGCATGGTTCACTACCTAACACAAAACGGCGATGAGGTCGAGGCTGTTGGAGCTGTTGTTTGGATGTTCTTTCTGTTGTGTTATTTTCTTATTTTCTTTTTCTTTTTCTTTTTTTCTTTTATTCATTCAGCCCCTTAATATACCCATTATCAAAATTCTCCATATATTGAATAATTTTGCCGTTTTGAAAAGAAATACAAAATTAAAATATAGAATCGAAAATCACCCAATTAAAATATGCACCAAACACCAACTGCATGTTTACCCCCAAAAAAATGGCGACTACATGCAAAAGGTCAATTTGTCTCGAGTCATGCTACAATGTGCACTTACTCAATATGAGATTTTGTGACTCAAAATATGAGATTTTGTGGCTCTAAATATGAGATTTTGTGGTTGGAGATATGAAGTGCATATGGTATGCACACTCATATGAATAGTCACAAAATCTCATCTATTTCCAGAAAATCTCATATTTGGAGCCACACAATCTCATATTTGGACCCATTTGGATTGCTACAGTAACTGCTACAGTACTGCTACAGTGCCACAATCTCATATTTGGAGCCACAAAATCTCATATATTTCCAGAAAATCTCATATTTGGTGCCACAAAATCTAATATTTTGAGCCACGAAATCTCATATTTTGGAGCCACAAAATCTCATATTTTGGTGCCACAAAATCTCATATTTGGTGCCACAAAATCTCATATTTTGAGTCACAAAATCTCATATTTGGTGCCACAAAATCTCATATTTAGAGTCACAAAATCTCATATAGTCAACGGTCAAAGGTGGCACAAATCCCCACACGTCATACGTGGCGCAATCTCGGCCATCCATCCGTATGGGGTGCATACCGTATGCCATATCATATTTGGAGCCACAAAATCTCATATTTGGTGCCACAAAATCTCATACGAAATTTAGATTTAAAGCCACAAAATCTCATATAGGGGGGGTGTGCATTGTAGCATCCCTCATTTGTCTCAAGCAAGTAAGATCCATAAGCGGAGTGATGCTACGGTACACACCCCTACAAATTACACCGTATGAGATTTTGTGGCTCCAAATATGAGATTTTGTGGCTAGAGGTATGAAAGGGCATACGGTATGCACCCCATACGAATGGACGGCCAAGATTGCGCCACATATGCGTGTGAGATTTTGTTCCATCTTTGACCATTGACCATATGAGATAGTGTGTATATCGATATGAGAGCTTGTGGACTTGAGATAGTGTGTATATCGATAGGAAAGTCTGTGGACTCTAATATTTATTGTTGTGACTACCGATATTAGAGTTTGTGGACTAAATATGAGATTTGGTGTTCCAATGTGAGATTTTGTGACGGATTCAATATTTATTGTTGTGATTACTGATATGAGAGTTTGTGGGACTAGATATGAGATTTGGTGTTCCAATATGAGATTTTATGACTATCCGTATGCTGTCTGCACCAGGTCAGTGTGGTTCCAATATGAGATTGTGTAGCTCCAAATATGAGATTTTGTGGACTTAGATGAGATTTTGTGACTATCCGTATGAGGGTGCATACTAGACGCCTTTTCATACCTTTAGCCACAAAATCTCATGTTTGGAGCCACAAAATCTCATATATAGAGTCACAAAATCTCCTATGGAGTAATTTGTAAAGGATGTGTACCGTAGCATTTCCCAGCCCATAAGCGACATGCATACTATGACATACTCTGTTTTAGCATGCATGTATTGCTCACATGGTTTCAAATACAGCTATTGCAAGGCCAATCAGTCGCTTTGCATGGTATGTGTCATGTATTGGCCTATAATCGGGAGTCGGTTATCTTTAATGAAAATCTAAGTCCAAATTAACAAATCCCATTCGAATTTGATTGATCTGTGATTGGTTTGCTGCTCATCCCTGCCAATCAAGGCTACACATGTATTTGGCTTGAGTCTGAATTTTCAATCTTGATTCGATTTTATATATAATTAGGGCTGCAACCGTACCAATCTAGTTCAATAAATAAGCTGAGCTCAACACTCAAAAACTCAGCTCGCTCGACGCTCGCAAATGCTCGGTTCGTCTAGGATTGGTCCGTTTAAGATGCTCATTAAGTAAATTGACCGGGCTCGACTCGTTTACAATCAAGCTGAGCTCGAGCTTTAGTTTTAGGCTCGTTTAGTTAGCGAGCTGAGCTCAAATACTATAAAACTCGGCTCATTTGCATCCCTAGCTCCAATCTTTATTTTATTATCTTCCCTCCTCTTTGGCCGGTGCTAATTGTTGGTTTTCAAAATTAGCCTCCTCATAAATATCTGTGATTAAAGAAAAATGACAACTTGAAATTGGAATCCTCAGAAAGAGGCTTAACATAAAGGAACGGATGGAATGTGTCTTAGTAGATTCATGTCTAAATCGTGAAGCGGTGATTTTCCATTCTTGCTAGTCTTAGTTACCATGGATGCTTCGGCTTTTTCATTGCAGTTTGTTGGAATCCTTATAGCTCTATCTATCTGGGAAAAAAACTAAAAACGGATTATTGGTTTTTTCATCGTCTTTTTCAAAAAAAAAATTGCATTTGTTAGTTTTGCATCAAGATTTTGTGGTTTCTGAATTTTCCTCTTGACGAGACGAATCTAACAAGTATAAAATTATAGTCAAAACTCAATTTTTTTGAATAAAGCCAAAATTGTACCAATAATCCGTTTTTGGGTTTTTTCCCAAATCACCCAATGTTTTTCCCAAATCACCCAATGTGGAATGTAGCATGAGAAAAGTATCTCAGAAAATAAAATAAAGTTAAGTAAATGAATATAAGATTTATTTTTCTTTGTGTGTTTTGTTGTCAATCAATTTTGCAGAAAAACAAAGTTTGCTTCCCTTTTTTTTTTTTGCAACATCTATTTTGCAGGGGATTTTTTTTTTTCCTATGGGAATGTTAAAAGTGTGGGTTGCACACTTCTAAGAAAGTTACAAGAAAGATGGCTGTCGAAAAAAAGAGTTACAAGAAGGTTGATTTCTCATCCATTCTGATTCTTCCTGTGTAGAAGTACAAGTACAACTAGGGGTGCACAAACATCGGGCTGGGCTGGATTCAGGCCGGGCTTATACTAGATAATAACGAGATTTATCCATTCTCAAACCCGGCCCATTAATAATCGGGCTTCATTTAATATGCCCAAACCGGACCCAATTAGAATTTTAATTTCCCAAGCCCGTGCAACAAGCCCATTTATTTTTCTAAAGTATGGCATCACAAAAATAAATTAATCTACCATAGCAATCACAATAATAATTCACAAGCGTAATAATATACTTAAAGTTCTAAGTTCTCTCCAAAATATTAAAAATAGACCCATGAATTAAGGTGTTCTAAAAGATGGAACTCTAACATGTAAAAACGTCTCTCTAGTATCTCTCCTTTAAATTCACACTTCTTCACAGCAAATCTTGTAGAGCACAATAAAAATAAAAGGATGAAAAAATTATGAGTTATTATTATAAGACAGTAGTTTAGGGGGAAAAAACTTCAGAGTTTTCTTAACAAATTGCTATTACTTCAAAGGTATTCTCTACATAGGTAGTACCTTCATCAATGTTCATTAAGATAAGCAAACTCTAAGCAGATAGGTTCCAGCTATAACATATGTAGATACATATAGTATAAAAATAAAATTATTATTTAAATCGAGCTGGGCCTTAGATGAATTTCCCAAGTCCGGCCCAATTAGTAAACGGGCTTAAAATCTCAACCCAGCCCGGCCCTATGGGCCTAAATATTTTTCCCAAACCCTAAAAAAATCGGGCTGAGTTGGGCGGGCTGGGTGGGCTACCGGGCCAGTGTGCACCCCTATGTACAACAGAGCAGCGCATATAAATGCCATTTAGCTATGAAATAAAATTCCCATGTTAAGAGAAAAAAAATTAGGCATATAATGACTTAAAACTCCACTACTTAAAAGGTCGAAGGTATCCATAGGATACTCATGGCAAACCAGCTTTTATCCCACACCAATAACAGAGGAAGCACAAATTATGGAAATTCACATAGTTCAACAATACCACATAAACATGAAATGAAAATCTAAGAAGAGATGATCCGTAGGAAGAAAATTATTTCACAACCAAGACAAACATTTCAGATGAAGAAGGGAATCTGCATCAAAGAGGGAAAAACATCAGTCAGTTATATGCATACACCAGGTGGAGCATAGACGATGGTAATGTAAAAACAGTGAAACCCTTGCAAACGGAACAAGAGTATGTACTATACAGAAGTGCACAGAATATTGGGCCCAACTCAGACTGAGGTAGAATCGTTCATTTTGTTTGTTTCATTGAGTAGGTGATTCATGCTAAATTTCAGTTTTATCGGACATCTCTAGCCATGATCGAAGCACCTATACTTTACAGTTCATTTTTTGAAAACATTCGAGTTGGTTTTTTTTTTTTTTTTCAAGTCAAGTGTAGTTTTATCATCACATAGCTACCAATTTTACGACCAATGTGAATTCTGTGCAAGTCACCTGCATAATGAGACACAGAAAATTAACGGTTCACATCAACTAATTGTGTTCAGGGTAGGCCCGATACTATCTACACAGTACACTTGTTGTGTCTTTAGGCACAGTAGAGACGGTAATGGGGGCCTGTAGTGAGCATTTCTCACTACAGGTGTGTAGTGAGTAGTAGGAACCGTTGATCTTCGCAATCTATGGTTCAGATTCGCTAAGAATTCTTACCAGTCAAAATATATTCTTACAGGTCAAAATATAAAAACATATATTCTTACAGGTCAAAATATAAAAACATATATGAACCGTTGATTGTCACAATGGACGGTTCAGATGCTCACTACACCTTGTAGTGAGTCCCCTCACTACAGGGCCCCCAATTCCGAGTAGAGACCCCCATGAAACAGAATGAGGTATACAAATAGACTTTGCGGCAGCTAGGGTTTGGGGTGGGGCTCACCAGTGTGTCCTTCCTTGAGCCCGGGTTTTTCTTTGTGTTTTGCTCTTTTTGGACCTTGATGGTCCGGCTCCCATGGTGGTTTGCGCCGTGGTGTAGATCTGGCTTTCCTATTTCAGATCAGCAAGATGAAGGCGACTAGTGGTGGTGCAACAGAAGGCGACTGGTGGTGGACCAATAAGGAGGAGGTTGAGAAGGGGTTTTTTCTTTTGCTCTAGCATTTGTTTGGTGTTTACCTACTGGTTTCCCCAATCCGGTGACTTGTTACCAGTCTGGTCTCCCTAGATCTGAAGGGTAATGGTTGTGAGTCAATAAATCTCTTGTTTTTTGGCTGCATTTTTTAGTCCTCCGATTAGTTTCTATGCTCATCGTGGTTGCGTGGTCGGTTGGCTCCATCAGTGTTCTTATTGTTAATCTGATTCAAATCTAGACGATCCATAAGGAGTCTCACTCTCCTTCCTCCTCAACTCACAATAAACACGACTTTCATTCGGTTTGCTTACACATTCAATCTACTTGCATCTTGCAGTATGTGTGAGTGAGCTTGAGGTTAAGGTCGAGACGATTGAGAGAGAGCTCTCTCACTTCGGTGCTTTGTTGTTTATCCCCTACTTTTCTGGGCTATTTTTACTAGATTTTTATCGGTGTATTTTGAATGCAGTCAGTGTAAGTGCCGCTGGGCTTTATTAAATGCAAACATTGTCTTCTCATAAAAAAAAAGTAGAGACCCCTCTCACACATTTTCTTGGAGATACAAGTGCACAGAATTAGTAGGGTTAGTATTATTAGAGGAGACTTAACATTAGATTTATGTGGTTCGCCAAGTGCATGTGACCAGCCCAGGGCCAAGGTCGATGCAGCAGTTTCGCTATATTCTGGGAATAAAATGCCAGAATTATGGTGACATTGCGATATTAACACAATAGATAGTGTTAAGGTCACAAATGTTTTAGTATTAAAAATCAGAATCACAATATCTATAATGACTAGCTTATAATTCTATCAGACTCCATAATTCATGAAGTACGGATATCGACTATTGTACCAATTTTAAAAGGTATATATGTTAAGATTTTGCGAGCAACAAAGATAAGAGAGTAAGTGTAGAGAGTAAGTGTACTTTCTGAGGCTCTCTCAATGGTTATGATATGAGAGAGCCTTAACAGCAGTATGGTGGCCCGAAATTTGAGGTAACTGGTGGATGGCATGCCAAATATTTGGAAGCATGAGATGAGAAGTAACGGTAAAGCCATAAAGGAGTGAAAATATGAAGAAGAGGAAGCCAAGTATACTGTTGGTGAAAAAATGGAGCACGTTTAAGTAGAACACGCTGAAAGGAAAGAAACAAAGGTCATATGTTGTCCTAGCAAATTTACCTAACCACTGTGTAGTCATGTTGTAATAATGGAGCACGTGCAAGTACAACATATCAACAAGAGGAAGCCAAGTACACTGTTGGTGAAAAAATGGATTAGAGTTTTATGTCTTCTAGGAACCTGATAAATTATGTTCATGTCAGAACACTGGGGTAGTGTTAGAGGTAGTTTTCCTGATCAATACAAGATCAGAAAACAAACAGTAATGTGTCAAGAGTCTTTCTTTTTCTTTTTTTGGTACTTCGGAAATATGTGTCAAGAGTCTTTCGCATATTGTTCTTTCACTCTAGTTGAACCTATGCAACGTCGGTATAACAGGGCAGCACATAAATGTGTCAAGAAAGTTATTTCTCTTAAAATTTTAAGTATGTGGACTTCCAACCTATCGTCTTGTATAGGCGTTAGCCTATCCGATGAATAAAATTCCCTTCTTTCTGAATTAAAAAAAAAAAAAAAAGTATTGGGGTGATTCAAAAATATATAGTTCTTTACTATAAAGAACTATATATTTTTTAATCACCCCAATACTTTGTACCTAAACTAGGGAAGTGGCTTTTAAAACTTACAAACCACAATAGGAGCAAAAGTACGTGCACCGGTTGGTGCCAAGATTACTTTGCCAAAGGTATTTTATGACTTGCTATGCAATGTCACAAATTGAAAAAAAAAATTAAAATTGTATGGGGTTAATTCTAGCACAATCTCATATCCATACAGTTGGATTAAACTCATCTCATGTTTTGATCTATCGGCCCCAAATGATGTGACAGTTTTGGCAAAGCTAAGTTATTATCAAGTTTGGGACTATTATGCACACCTTGACTAATTTTAGAAGACCAATCCCAAACTAGCGGGGGCTCTATTTGAAATCAGTTCTGCATGGGCTAGCCTCAAATGAGTTAATAACACATGAGAGATTTCGAATCTCTGATCATATAAGGTTAGACACTTGGAGCTTTGTGTACGTGTGCTATAGGACTTTTCACATGCAGTAAATTTCTAAATATTTGTAAATTCTGCTGCTGGCATTTACCAATAATGAGAATGAGAAGAATACCTTTAGTTTGGAAGAAGGGAAACTGATCCATTGGCTCCATATTCACCAGCAATGAGCCCCCCAATAGTAGGCTTCAGCTGCTCATCATCCTCTTTCTGCAACATGTCTTCCATGTCTGGGTGGATCTTCCTCTTCATCATCCTTCTCATCAACTGGACATATTTATGCATTGGGAAGCAAGTAGTCGATGAAAAGTGCTACAGATCACTATTCTTTTTAAAGATATAATTACCCAGAAAATTTAAAAAAAATACAAAATAGTGTAAATTCAACTTTAATGTGATGTGACGTGACGTGAATTATACCACAAGATTAATTAATATCGTTTATCCCGGAAAAAAAAGTATGTAAAAAGGTATCTACTATAGCGAAATATGTTGATCGTATCTGTTTTGTAAATTTCTCGAATTAAAACTAATTAATTCTCTTCACCCAATTGTCACGTGAGCGCATCCTGTATCTTAAAAATGGAGTGGTACAAGTCCAGTTAAAATAGTAGACCTTCTTATTTTAATTAACTTGATAAGACATAAGAGATAACAATCACCACATATCAAATGGCTACACAACATTGGAATTCTGAAATCATTTCAAATTTTATTAACTCATACATTTCTAGAGCATTTTGATCATTCGCGGCCCAAAAGGCACTAGTAGACGCGCGACGTAACAATGACGGAAAGCTTCAATAAGAAACAGACCACAGAAAAGACTCATCTCTTCACCATGATCGAAGACGTTTTGCAATTGTTTGAAGTCGTTTGGCCTTTTCGAGAATTTTCCGTTTTAGGAAATTCTTCATAGGCTAATAACTTTTTATAGAAACTCGGTTTTTGTTGTCGTCTATTTTGGCAACCTTTTACTAGTTTCTAGATTTTGATTTTGGGCAAACTTCACTTATAAACGCCTTCATTTTGCTGCATCCGTTCCAAATTCCGTCCATGTTAACGGAGGTGTACCACACACTCCTCTTGAATCTAACCAACATATCAAAAATTTAATCCGAGCCGTTCATAATGTATTCATCAAAGAATAAAGAATCTTTGTAAAACATTACGTCAATCAAACATCAATAACTTAGTGATCGGGGAATCATTATTCTTACAGAATCAAAAGTAAATTTAAATTTGGAAATTTACTTATAAATTCTACTCTACCATGACTTGACTTGAATTTTTGTATGGATAAAATACTCGTCAAATTCTACATATCAACAGTTCAGATCCAATTTTTGGTATAGGGGATGGAGCGGTTAGATCCAAAGAAAAGATGATGGCATGTTCGACTTTTCATCGTTTCTGTTAGTGAATTTTACAATATTTATGTTAATTGGGTGTGTCTGCCCAAATCCACAAAGCACATGGGACAGCTCCAGTGTCTGTGCAGCTACTTTGGGGCCCAACCCGAGTCCCGTGTTTGATCTGAATCGTTCATTTTGTTCATCTCGTCAAGTATGTAGTCCACGTGAAAACTCATGTTGATTGGATAGCAGTAACTATTTGATGAGTGACCATTTAGCTTAAAGTTTTGTAGAAAAAAAATCACATACAACAGTTTCTTTGAGTATTTCATTTCCGCAGAAATTGCAATATTAAAACATACTTAACGATATTTGATCAACCTAAATTTTTACATGGACTACATACTAGACGAGACGAACAAAAGGAACAATTCGGATCAAACAACGGGACTCGGACTGGGCCTCAAAACGGATGCACAGCATAGACATAGGACCCACATGGGAGTTATGTACACAAATTGAACCTGAGGGGGTGTAGCCGCACATGGCCCAAACCACACAGAGGTATAAGTGAAGTTTGCCCTTTGATTCTTGTGTTCCACTAAGGTGGCTTTTTGGTTGTTCACAACTTTCTATGTTGATGTATATGAGGAGAATGACTTACCTCGAAAGCAGTAAAAAGTTAAAAGTAAAAAAGTCAGTTAGTAGAACAAAGGAACCCAGGGTGGGTGCTGTCCCTTCAGGAACAACATGGATGCTACCGATCACCCCCATCCGTGGTTGGCCATGGACGGCTCAGACACATCTTGTCCAAACAAATCTAAACCGTCCGTTGCCGAATAGATCTGAGCCGTCCATGACTGATCACGAACAGCTGTAATCGACCCAACACCCATATTGTCCTCGAAGGGACAGGACCATCCCCATTCCGGAACAAGGTATTTTCAAACTTTCCATTCTCAGTAATTTTCATAATTCCTTCAATTGAACTTTTATTATTTGTTTCCTAATTTGTTTAGGATTTTTGCAACATGCAATACTGTAAGCCCAAGGGCAAGTTGATTTTTATTATTATAAATGAAAAACAGGGTGGAGAGAGAATTTCTCCGGATCTATCTTGTTTGTGATTGTCTATGTAGCACGTTACTTTTAATTTTGTACGCTTCCCTACATCGGAAATTGAGAGAGAGAGAGAGATTGGACTAACTTGGTGAAGTTTTTTCATAGGGCGAGTGTCCTCTCCAACACTAGGAATGAGCTTCTTGGCAAATAAGAGACCTTTCTTTTTTGCACCAACATCACACTTCTTCTTCTTGTAATTGAAATCCTTCTCCACCTCTCTCCCATCTCCCTTCAAGTAATTGACATCATCACAATCCGCATCAAACAAATCCGCAAGTGTAATTCTCTCTTTTTTCTCCTTCCCGTTCTTACCCTCCAAATCTTCGGTCGACTCGAACCCGAGTTCATAAATTTCCACAGCATTTTCATCAAAACCACCTCTAAATGAATTGATCAACAACGGGTCCGCCTCTTCTTCTTCAACGCATTCAATCTCCGATACCTTCTCACCTTCATGTTCTTGATCCTTGCGAGTTTCTTCTTTCTCCAATACGAAACATTCATTTTGTTCGTTCAATTTGGTCAATGGACTGAACCCAAGTGTGCCAATAGTGAGAATGCTGTCAATGGTGACGTGTTCAGGTAGCACTTGTGTCTCTTCTTCAATGTTCGTAACTAACTCTGCAGCTTTCTTCACATTTTGAACAAACCCATCTGTACAAAACACATTCGGTTCTCTGTTTAACAATTTATTGAGACTTAAGGCTCAGTTTGATTACGTATAACTTACAGCATAATTAAAGCATTCCAAAACCCACGGTGTAAAATCTGAAATTTTCATTTGTGCAATTGCTTTCGAAGTTACCTAACTTCCCGTGTTATTGAAAATTTTCAAAAAATCCTGCTTTGTGGTCCGTAAGCCACACTCCTTTTTACACATGAATTTTCGTTCAGATAATATCCAAGAGAAAATTCCACTAACGTAGAGCGTGATTAAAGCATTCCAAAACCCACGGGTGTATAATCTGAATTTTGTATTTGTAAAATTGCTTTTGAAGTTACCAGTAACTTCAAGCAAATGTAGTCATGGAAAAAGTAAAAGTAAACACTCATCACTTTGGGTTCTTCAAAAAGATGGTTGCTTTCCAAAAATTCGGTTAAAAAACAACTTTCGAAAACTGTCAGCGGACAAATTCAAACCTTTGTGCTGAAACTTCCAATGCACCCAATTGAAGATCTGCAAAAGACACAGGGGAAAGGATTGACATATATGTATAATTCGATAATGAAAGGATCAAGAGAGGGATTGAAGAGGAAGTGAGATTTTGATCACCAAGTAGTGAGTACCTTCATTCTTGTGACGAGGTGCAAAAATTAGACAAATGATTGGGATGTGTCGGAGACGGAGTGAGTGAGTGGGTGATAATGGAGGCAGAGGAACTACATATAGAGGGGGGCCGATTTCAGATATTATTCATTACTCAAGATATAGACCCCTATTATTTACGAAAACATTGTTTTGGTAACTATTTTTATTTACGATTAGCATTAGGAGATTGAGTTATCATACTAGTCCAAACGAAGATTCCAGACGAGTTGTTCTTAAATCCACAAGAGAATGAGAGAAAATCTCAGGTTATTGATTGATTTTAAAAGATGTCAATAGGCTACATCCTTATTTATACTAGTAGTAAGTCTAGCTAATAAGATAATTCTTGACTACCAAGAATATAACTTGGAGTAGGGACTAAGCAAAACAAAATAAGAAAATAAAACTCTAGAAAACTAGAAAATAGGAAAGTATAATTGTGATGATTATTGTTAGTGAGGTTGAAACCCCAAAAAATCAAGTGGCTATTACTAACCATTAGAAATGGCAAAGTTTATTTGTCTATAAAAATTAGAGAAATTTAATTAGCCATCCTCTTTCAATAATACCCTTAGGATGCAACCCTATAGCTTTTGAATCTTTATGATTCAATCCTGTAATTTGAAGTAGGACCATTATGCCCCTATAATATATTTTATTAATGTATTATATTATATTAGTATATTATATAGAGAAATTTAATTAGCCATCCTCTTACAATAATATCCTTAGGATGCCAACCTATGAGGTTTGAATCTTTATGATTCCATCCTGTAAATTAAAATTAGACCATTGTGCCCTTATTAAGTATTTTAGAAGTATATATTCCATTAATGGGTTTAACTCTCGGTAGGGAAGATCACATCTTGATTGATTATGATTGAAACCGTTATATATGAGTTCCCTAAAATTATGGGATTTCCAAGCTCTGATGTCATCCCTTATTAGCCCTTATCTCTTTGAAACCCCAACGAACCCAATCTCCCCCAAACCCAGAAAAGTTCAAACGCCGATCAACAAAATAATTCCAAGAAAGTAGGCTTGAGAAGCAGCGTCGATCATATTTTTTTTATGCCTTTCTCCAGTGTAGAGTGCTCTGAAAAGTTCTGCGCAGTGCGTAGGGTGGTGTCAGCATAGAGCTCCATCACGATTTGGCCACACGGTGCGCCGCCACCGAACTTGGTATCGATTGATCTTGATGGTGACGGAAAAACCCAATGAGTAACCTTTCAATCTCGTTTGATTATTATAATCTTTTGTTTTGTTTTGTATGGTGGTGGTGGGTTTCAGATCTTGTTAATGGCGATATTTTTTTTTCCAACTTAATGGTGGAGTTTTTTTCACTGATTCAAGGCGGGTGTTCTTTTTTGATACAGTAATAATGGTAAATCAGAAAATCATATTCACATGTGCTTTAAAAGATGGTTATTTTGTACAGCGAATATGGTTTATTGATTTACCATTTTTACCATATTCACATGTAGATATTATTGCGTACAGTAAATGTGGTTTCTTAATGTATCATTTTTTTTAGGGATAAAATGGACAATCAAAATGGGAAGGACTACATGTGATTTTATGGTGCATTACATGTTTTTCATGGTTTTGGCTTGGGTTGTGGATTATGGTGCATTAATCTCTCATATCTTTCATGGTTGTTTTATGTACTCTCATTAATCTACCATGTTTTTAATTAATAAATCATCATATTCCTAGTGTAAACACACCATGAATATGGTTAATCAATAAAATATGAACATTATTGTCGTCATTAGTTTATCATGTTTTTTGATAGTCTATGAAAATCAATTAATTTGTCATGTTTTCTTTTATTTATTGTCATAAAGAATTTTTCATTCTTTTTTTCCCTGAGATTTTAGGTGTGAGAAGATTATGAGAGAGAATTATAAGATTAGAAAAGAGAGATTTTCAAGATAGGTGAGAGATAGAGAGATTGAGATAAGTTAGGAAATATTAGGAGAGAGAAATGTTAGGAGCTGAGAATTATTAGGAAAATCAGAAGAGACATATTAGGATAATTAGGAAAGAGAAAGGGTGTTTTGGGGTATATTTGAATTTCAGGATGGAATCATAAACATTCAAATCTGATAGGATGGAATCATAACGATCTTTTTTGTACAGGATGCCTAATTAACTCTCCCTAAAAATTAAAAAGCACAATTGAAAAAGGTTATTTGTCCAACAACTATCCATTAGAAATGGCATACCATGTGTTTTGAGAGAGAGAGAGAGAGAGAGTTTTGTTTGTCGAATGGCTTAGTGCTCGTTTACATAAACTGTATGTAGATATTACTCTCGAAATGACATGCACTTATTTCTGTCTCTCTCTCTCCATGTGTGCTTGTACGATGATAGACTCAAAAAAAAGTTACACGATAATAGACTAAAAAAGTTCCACCCCAGCTCAATAAACACGCATCAAATAGAGTTGATGATAGAGGCTTAATGCCAGCCTTAATTAGAGTCACTCTTCATTATTTATTTAGGTCCGACACTTTTCACTACCTAGTTGATTCATAATTACCTTAGCTATTTTGACTACTCACAAAAACCATGATGCTTCACCTGTGTTATAGTCTATGGAAACTCTGAGGAAAAATAGGTACAATCTGAGATTATATTTTATCTCCTTCTATGTATTTTCACTATTGCTTGACTTCAATCCAAACTGTTTATTTATTGAAAGAAAATGTATCGAAGGAATGTAAGAAAAGATGCAAAAAATACATTTGATCATTCTCAATGGAGTTGTTGGTTGTCAGGACATCTTTTGATATACATCATCTAAGGTCAAAGATATTTGCCGGCCTGCAAGAAAATATCATATTTTCTGATTTCATAGAGCAAATCAAAGAACATTTGAAATTTTAGTTGAAAAATAATAAGTTCGATGTTTCTAAGCATCCTTGGTTTTAAAATCTGACTTCCATTTTAAAATTGTGTCCAGTTATGAACAAAAAAAAAGTGCAACTGTCAACTTCTAGATTGGGCTATAGGATGGATGATGATTGATGAATGTTTGCTAAGTTTCTTCATCACAGGTCCGGGGGTGCTGGTGAAAGTAAAAGTCCTAAGGGAATTGTTTACATACGCCTAAAGGTGGAAAGTGGAAACTAACACAGCATTTTTTGTTGTGGATACTTTTACTAGTAAGTATAATGCCTTGCTAGGGAGGGATTGGATTCATGTAAATGGTTGTATTCCTTCTTCGATGCATCAAACCCTCATGATTGTGAAGTATGAGAATGAAAAAGAAGTGGAGGTTGAAGAGGTGAAAGCAGATCCATACTCATTTAGCACCTCAGCGAATTGTGCTGAGGCTGAAATGTATAAACCCGAAATCATCTTTTAGTGAAATAGCACATCCTGCCACCCCTCCATCCAGTGTATTGGATATTGGAGAATTCGCAAAGTTAAAATCAAAGCTTAAACAAGCAATTGATTGTGAATCAGACACCCCACCAGATGAAGCTGCTTGGATGTAAATCCAAGGGGGAGTTCGAAGAAGCCAACTCTTTAGCTTTAGTTAAGTTTATGGCCCTAGAAATAGAGCAGAAAGTTCAAGAAACTAATTATTGGGAAGAATCATTGGCTGAAAAACTTGACTGGGGGTTAAAGCCTAGCGCAATCGAAGAAGCCTTTATAGGCTATGTGGATTCCCAAGATCCTTTAGAAGAAGTTGAATTGGGAAATGGAATTATCTCAAACATTGTGCAAATCAACAAGAAACTTGATGCTACTTCAAAGGCCAAGTTGATTGCAGTGCTGAAGGAGAATAAAGATTGCTTTGCTTGGAGTTATAACGAATTAACATGTTTGAGTATAGATTTGATTGAGCATAGATTGCCTATCAAGCCTAATTTCAAACCTTTTAAACAACTTCCAAGAAAGATGTCCCCTGAAACTATAGCATTAGTTAAAAAGGAAATTCAAAACCTTTTAAATGCTGGTTTCATTAGGACAACAAAATATGTAGAATGATTATCAAACATTGTTCCTATTGTTAAGAAAAATGGTAAAATTAGGATTTGCATTGATTTTAGAAATCTAAACACTGCAACTCCTAAAGATGAATATCCAATGCCTCTAGTAGACATGCTTGTGGTTAGTTATGCGGGCCATAAAATCATGTCTATTATAGATGAACATTCAAAATATAATCAAATTTACATAGCTGAAGATGATGTGCATAAGACTGCATTCAGAGCCCCTGGTAATATTGGAACCTTTGAATGGGTTAAGATGCCATTTGGGCTAAAAAATGCTGGTGCTACATATCAAAGAGCTATGAATACTATTTTCCATGAAATAGTTGGGGGTTTTCTAGAATGTTATATAGATGACTTCATTGTGAAATCAGAATCCATTGATGATCGTATTGAACATTTGAAGATAGCCTTTTTAAAGATGAAGCATTATCAACTGAAGTTGAATCTTGCTAAATGTGCTTTTGGAGTAATGGCAGGAAACTTCCATAGCAAAGGTATTCAAGTTGATAAGAATAAAACTAAAGTTATTATTGAAGCAAAACCTCTTTCGAATAAGAAAGAATTGCAAAAATTTCTTAGTCAGATGAATTTTCTTCAAAAATTCACATCTAATACTGCAGGGAAAACTAAAGTCATTTCTTCTTTGTTGAAGTTAAAGGATGGAGATGACTTCGAATGGACAAAGGAGTAGGATGATGCTTTCAAGGCCATCAAGGAGTACTTGATCAATCCTCCAGTTCTGGCTCCACCTAAAAAAGGAGAGTCTGTGAAGTTGTACTTAGCAGCAAATTATGACTTAATAGGAGTTTTGCAGCTCAATACAATGATGAAGGCAAGGAGCAAGCTATCTATTATCTAAGTAGGTTTTTAAATAACTGTGAAAGTAGGTATTCTGCAATAGAAAAGTTGTGTTTAACTTTATTTTTTGCTTCGAAGAAACTCAGATACTATATGATGCCTAGAAGAACTTATGTAATCTCTCAGACTAATGTTATGAAATATATGTTGTCTCAACTTGTACTTAGTGGCAAGATTGGGAAGTGGATTGTATCTTTGATTGAGTTCAGTCTTGAGTATGTTCCTCAAAAGACAGTGAAAGGCCAAGCTTTGGCTAACTTTTTAGCAGATCATCCAAATGGAGTTGAAACTCCAGAGATAGCAGATGTTGGCACAGTTTCAATTAAACCATGGAAAATGTGGTTTGATGGTTTTAAAACATGTCAAATGGCTGGAATTGAAATTATATTAGAATCTCCTCAAGGTCTAAAGACCAAATTTGGTTTTCAAATAAATGAAGGAGAATGTACAAATAATCAAACAGAATATGAAGCCTTAATTATGGGTCTAGAGATTTTGTTTAACTTTAAAGGGAGGTAGACATAGTTGAAGTTTTTGGAGATTCTCAGTTGATTATAAATCAAGTAAATAGAGAATTCAGTTGTCATAGTCTTGGTTTAAAGCCTTATCACCAATATGTAAAGTTATTGACTAAGTAATTCCACATGATTACATTCACTTATGTTCCAAGATTCTTCAATGGAGAAGCAAATGCAGTTGTACAAAGAGCATCAGGATTTAAGTTTATAACTGATGAAAGCAAAGAGTTTTGTCAATTAACTCTAAGGAAGTCTTTACCTATGCTTAAAGATTGGAATACTGACTTCGAAGTGTGTGAAATCACTACTTCTTCTAGTCAAGTTGATTGGAGACAACCATTAATTGATTATTTAACAAAGCCTGATGCTAAAACAGATACAGCAACAAGGTTAAGACCTGTTAATTACATTATGTATAATAGAGAATTATTCAAGAGAGGAGCAAATGGACTTCTACTAAAATGTTTGAATAAAGTAGATGCTTTTAAGGTAATGGCAGAGGTCCATGAAGGCATTTGTGGAGCTCATCAAGCTAGAATCAAAATGAGATGGTTGATTAGAAGGTATGAGTATTATTGGCCTACCATCCTTAAAGACTGTATTGATTATGCAAAAGGGTGTCAAGCTTGTCAAAAAACAGGGCCACTCAAACGCTTACCAGTTATTGAGTTGCAGTATGTAGTCAAACCCTAGCCTTTTCGAGGATGGGCCATGGACATGATTGGCATGATTTATCCTCCTTCTCGAAATGGAGATAAATTTATTTTAGTTGCTACTGATTATTTTATTAAATTTATTTTAGTACTGGATGTGCGTCACTGGGTCCGTGTTGGTCTCGTAGGGAATGAATGTAGAGTGTTTCACCCTGCTCGGGATCTTTTCTGCTCGGATCCAGTGAGCCAATGATGACTTGGGGATTTGGCCGAGGGCTTCCTTAGCTGCTTCTCGTGCAATCTTAGGATCTTCGTTTGCTCGGCCAATTTCTCTTTTTTTCGTGTACTGGACTGGGGCTACTCATTGGAACCAGATCTCTCGTATCTGTCCCTAGCATGCTTTCTTCTGTCCCCCCCCCCCCCCCCCTCGGCAGGGTCACTTATTTCCCTCTTTTTTTGTGGAGAGGCTGCTCTTCTAATGGAGACATCATCACGATGATGGCTGTTTCTTTCTTTCCCGTGCTGCACGGATCTCATCCCTGAGCACAAGTCCTTCTCCTTCTCTTGGAGTTGTTTCTTTAAGTCCTGGATCTCTTGTTCTCATTGAGTGACTTCGCGAGCCAGCTCCTCTGCCTCCTGTTCTCTTCGGTCGAGGCTGTCCTCACGTTCATGGTCTCTTGCTCGCCTGTGATTCCTCTTACTTGGGGGTGCTCCTCCCCCTCTCACGGCGGGGAGAGGTTCCCCTGTCTCTTCTTGGAGGCTTCTTTGAGCATCTGTGTTGCTCGCCAGATCTTGGGGAATCATGGATCACTAGGCGTGTGTCCCTGAACTTTGGAATCTCAAGGATATGTCCTACGTTAAATCTCTTGGCAGCGGATTTTTTCTGTAGTGCTTTTGGAACCACAGGAGTTTTGTCCACCTTAGCACTCTTTCTCGTAGTGTGCACAGGGGTGGTTTCAACATCATCTTCCACCTCTTCACGTCCTGGAGTGCGTAGAACTGGTTTTGAGGCCACCATTGTTGAATGATTTCTTCTGGAAAAAAAGCTTCTCGTTCGTTTCCCACAGACGACGCCAATTGTACGGGGATAAAATCCGCGTAGGTCTGGATCACGTGCCTTTTTGGTACAGCCCTAGATCTGCAAACAGGAATAGGGTTAGAGCACCTTTGCCTCTCGTCCGCAAAGGCCCTCCAATTCCTAAGTTAGTATCACGTACTCAAACTCACAAATCACTCAATGCATATGAAAGTAATTCACAGCGTACCTTTCTTCATGGGTACGTTGTTGTATTTATCGATTTGGGCATCTCGTGCCCTTGTTTCCTAATCACATTAGGGAACCTTTTCTAGTAGGACTCTTCCTATTACGTGCAGTGGTGTCAGATCTCTTCTTACAATAGGAAGTATTTCCATATAGGACTTCTTCCTAAATACAATACATTCCTAATTACATTGCGAATGTTAATTAGGAATGTTCACATTGATCCTTATATTCATGGGATTGATTCCTATCTCATAAGGACCCTCCTTAGATCATTCTAGAATGTCTCACCACTTTCACTGTACCGGCGCCGTGCTTCCACGTAGCTCGGAATAACCCGTACATAGTTCAGCTCACCTTGCCGAGCTGAATTATGTATTCCAGAATGCTGTTTATTCTATATTCGTAGCCCATCTAGCTCGGCTATGTCAGGGGCATCTCTTTGTGACTGACACCGAGCTAGTGCATCCTGATTTACTATTTTATTTTTATTATCTTGACCTTATTCATGATCAGTACAGCTCGGCACAGGGTTAAGGACTTCCTTTGTGGTGCCGAGCTATTCACCCCTTAGTGGTGATCAGTTAGGGCACGTACACTGCCCTGCCCAAGGGTAGTTAGGTTTTACCCACTTCAAAGCCAAACCTCTGTGCTCAAAACACTTTGAGCGCTCAAACACCTAGCTTGGGCGCTTAAACCATGACGTCACACATTGAGTGCTCAAACCCCTAGTTCGAGCGCTCAAACTCTGTCCAGATTGTTTTTGGCAGAAAATCTAATGATGAGATTCTTCTGACTTGGGAGCGTCTAACCGCCGTATATCTTCCTCTAAACGTATAATGGCCCCTAAATTGACCCCTATTGAGCCTAATTTTCATTTAAAATCAAAAACCCAATTTTCCCTCTCACTCTCTCTCTCTCTATATAAACCACCCTCCACCCATTGTTTAGAGACTCTTGGCTGATCCTCTCTTTCTCTCTCACACCCTCCATCAGACCTTAACGACTCTCTCTCATCCTTCAATCACGTTTTGGCGCCTCTCTCATCCATTTTCACCATCTTCAACCTCCAAAATACCCAAAAATCTTCTTTAAAAGGCCTAAACTCCATGGGTCTTTGAAGCAATCACCTCTCACCAAGTCTAGTTCCCTCAAACCTTCCTCAAATCAACAAACCCACCTCAATCAGTCCTTGTTCTTCACTGATCATCTCATTTTAAGTACTCAAACACTAAAAAATCCCACCTTTAAGACCAAATACACATGGGTCTTTAAGATACCAACTGATTATCCTCACTCTTTCACTCTAAAACATCATGTTCCAGTCCCTCTCCTCCATTATCATCCTTCTATTAAAGCTTCATCAACTACAATCAACCAAACCCACTTGATCATCACCATTCTAGCTCCAAATACACCCTCATCCATTCAAGAAAACACTCAATCAGCCTTATACTCACACTTCTCCGTCCAAAACGTCACCCATCAAGCCTATAATCAAATCCATTGTTCATCCATCCATCAAAACCTCAAGTTCAAGCCTTGATCATAGTTGAAAAGGTATAAAATCAAGTAAATAGCTATGGGTTGGTCAACCTGAGGGAGACTAGTTAGTTCATGGAGGTTCCACATACCCTCAATGAGGTCACAAGGTCTTAGATATCAAGAAAAATTGATTTCAAAAATCTCAGCTCAAAAGGGTTTGAGCGCTCAAACACCCCTTTGCGGGCTCAAACTGTTTTGGCCCCTTTCATGGTCTTGTGGTTTCTGATCATGTTTTATGTTGGTATCATCATTCTTATGACTTTTGATGGTCCAAATACGCTTAAATCAGTTTACTTTGTTCTTGATCATTGATTAATGGATCCAAAAGCTATGAAAATGATGTGTTATCATCATCAAGCCATGAATGGTCATGTTCTATGAAATAAACAGGTGTACCATGCCTTCTCTAAATGATCAGAAAGTTTAAGTTCCTAAAAGATCTAAGGAATGGCCAGAAAACCACAAAAACTCATATCCCTTGGATGGGGTTTGAGAACCCAAACCATAGCCTTTGAGCGCTCAAACTCCATTTTGATTTGTCTTTGATTCTTGTTTATTTCAGTCCCATATCATGAAATAAGGTCATTACGGTGTGTATGTGTTGCTATGGAGCAATATCAATCTGGTCCTCTATCTCTCTTATACTCAAACCATGCTTATGGTTTATTCATGACTTACAATCTACTCATGCAAGTTTATCGATGAATGTTTCTGAAAAATCATGTTCAATATCATTATCATATGTTGTTATGAGGCTGTTGATGATCAGAACAAAGGTAGGAAGGCATCAGAAAGCAAAAACAATGAAGATGGTTCGAGCGCTCAAATAATGAAGATGGTTTGAGCGCCAAAACTGTTTTCTGGATTTTTAAACATTTTCATCATGACAGCTTGCTCACTGTATTTTGTGTGTTCTATAATGTCTCTCAAAGTTATATTTTCATTCATACCACGTTTACTGCCATGTTTGGATCATTGATAAGCCTTGAATACATGTTTACATGACCATTTCATTCTGTTAAACCATCAAAGTTCTATTTTCAAGCAGTTTACAATGTACCAAACATGTTTTCATCAAGTCAGAATAATCAGGAGCATGTCTAGTTGAGATAACTTTGAGCGCTCAAACATGCTCTTTGAGCGCTCAAAGCCGTGTCAGAGGATCAGATTGGTTTTGTTCAATATCAGTTTGTTTGCATTGTTTCAAGCCTTTTATCACTATTCATCATGTACTAATATTGCTTTCTGCTATTTGTTGTCATTTGTAGCTTACGTTTGTATATCATCATCACTCATGTAGTCTACAATGCACATGCATACACCATAGTTCTTTGACGTGTTTATCATCATTACATGCTTTCCATCCCCCATTCCCCATACTTGCTCGTGGTTGAATCGCATACATTTTATATGATCCCACAAGAAGCCTAGTAGAGACTGGTCTTCGAACCGGGCGATGGGGGTGTCGTAAAACCCTTCCCCTTTCATAACTGAGCTCCCAAACCTAAGATAGTATGGTGATGGCGGGCCAGTATCTAACCAAAAGATGAGGCACGAGTCAATCGAGTTCAATTCCTCGAAGACAATCCGCTAAAACCCGGGTGGCGACTCCGAATCGATAGTACTCGGGAGGGGTGTCCACACAAAGCAAACCATTGAGAAACTAAACTTGCATTGAAACAAAGAAACCATTATATATTACAATCCTATTACATTTGAAAAAGAAAATTAAGTCACAATTGGTGCAGGAGCAGCAACAGGAGCCTAGATAATTTGAAACTAATGAGGAAAGCTCCAAGTCACCAGGGCATGAAATCTTTCCCAGGTAAAGGTAAGGAATTGCCTCTCCATCACTCTAACCCTGCTCTCTTCATCTAGTTTGAGCTTTTTCTCAATCAAGGGCCTGATTTTCAAAACCAAAGTTTTGGCTTTGACTTGAAGTTTGGCCAGCTTGAAAGCATTTCTCTTTGTGCACCTCTTAAGTTTCTTTCGAAGCTGTTTTGAAGCACAAACTGGGACTTTGAAGGAATTTTCCTTCAAGTCTTCAATCTTATTGTAGATCCTAATGACCCGATCATGAACAATTTCATAATCATGGAGGTCCTGATTAAACCCAAAACCAGCATTGTTGGTTTTCATCCAAATTTGAATAAGAGGGAGTTGATTCTGAAAAGAGTGGATAAAAGAGCCAATTTGCTCAGAAATAGCACACTGTAGGGTCTCACAAGCCCACAAAAAGTTCTTGTAAGGGACATCTTCCTCCAGAACCCCTATATCCAGAAAGGCAAAGGCAGCCAAAACTTCTTTTGCTTTGATAGCATCAGAATGGGGGAAAATGGTGGAAGAATAGTCAGCATGAGAAGTAGTGGGATCAAACCTAATATTTTTCAACTCTTCGAACCAGTCAGGATATTTTTGGAAGGGCTCGAAGGGGAGGAGAAGTAAGATCAATGAAGTTTTCAAAATGAGGCCTTTGAACCTCATTTAACTAGTAGATATTCTGCTTGGTAGCCCTTTCTTTGAGCTTAGTGATAGGCGCGCAATATCTCAAGATATAAGCGCCTAAGTAGGGAGAATTAGCGCATTAGAGGCGCGATTTATTCCATTTTCCACTTGATGCGGTGTTGTCTTGTGTTTTGGTATTGTTGTGTTTGTTTTGTAGGAAACGGGCCGGAGGAGCACGTAAAGTGGACACATGACATTGGGCATGCTGGGAACCGGTGGGGCCCAAGTAAGGACGAGCCACAAGCTGAAAAGTCAATTTGAAGGTGTCGGTATCGATATAGGTAAAACCCTGTATCGATACCGAGGCACTAGTGGGCAAACAGAATGTACCTGTATCGATACAGTCATTTAACTGTGTCGATACCGTGTTGACACCCAATTTTGCCCCACCACTCGCAAGTCAAATTTCAAAGCAACATTGAAACGCGGCAATTTCACCATATTTATCTCTGTGTCGCAGCAAGAATTTTAGCTGTGTTTGGATCCTGATTCGACACTGGCAAAATGCTCAATCAAAAGCATTGCGGAGTATTGCGTGTCGTACAAATGTGCAACACTGGATCATTTTTCTAGACCACCATCCACTGACCGAACTTTGCCTATGAGAATAAACAATTCTATTGTTTATTATAATCAATTCATTGATTATTCAAATCATGTCAGTGGAGGATGGCACCACTGGGGAAAAGAAATGCAATTCTTGTGGAGTCCAGATGATATCTTGTTTCGCCCCACAATTCACATGTCAAATGCATAAATCACGTGCACCATACCATATTATTCCGGGCATTAAAACGAGAAATTCGGTTGTTCCTGTGTCCCGATCGGACTCCGTTTTGAACATCAGTCGAGAGCATCGCAGACCGGACGGAGCTGATTATGCAAAGATCCCAGTGGAGCACTTTCTTTGTTTATTCAAATGCATACTCCCACTTGGTCGTGGGAATTAAAAAAGGAGAGATTGGTGGGATGAATAAAAAAGGAAAAAGAAAACAAGTGGAAGATGTTGGCTGGGGAATTGGAAAATGGGAATAATTCTTGCAGATCCGGATGATATCTTGTTTCGCCCCACGAAACACGTGCCAAGCACATAAATTACAAGAGTCATACCGTTTTATTCCCCACATTAAAATAAGAAATTCGACTGTTCCGGCGCTCGAATCGGACACCGTTTTGAACATCAGTCGAGAGCATCACAGACCGGATGGAGCTGATTGTACAAACAATCCCAGTGGGGGATTTTGTTTGTTTATGCAAAGTGAATTTCCCACTTGACCGTGGGAAATGGGAATTTTAAAAAGGGGACGGCATTTCATGTTTTGGCAAGTGAAGTGCAAGCCACATGTCACTTTCTAGTGCATCCGATTATTCCCAGCCTCGATCTCAGCCGTTGATCCATCCCTTCACAATCCCATGTGCTCACCGCACCTAATCTGGGCTCTCAATCAACTGATTTTCCATTTCAGTCGGTGGGAAATAAATATGCCGGCCCACTGACCGAAAATGTCAGGAGGGAAAATGGATGGGTTCAACTCCCTAATGCCACGTGTCGAATTCTTGTGCACCGGATCATTCCTTGTTTGGTCTCAACCGTTGGACTTTTTTTTTTAGCCTTCCGCGTGCGCGCTGCACCGAATCAATGTTCTTCTCAGCTGACAGTCTCTCACATGCCTATAAAAGGCATCAATTTTGCTGCAAAAGGGGAGGGATCGAGAGGAGGAAAATTCCAAGGAAAGAAAAATATTGGTCATCATGCTACCTCTCTGATCCGTATTAAAAAAAAACGAAAAGCCTCTGACTCCCCTCAATTCTCATGCAAAAAGCCATGAACACATTTTTCCCAGAAAACCTCCTTCCAGCCTACTGATAAAACCTTCTGTCTCACACCCCAAGCTAAAAAGCCGTGAGTAGAAAATCCCCCCAGTACTTGATACCCCTTTTTTTTTTCTTCTTACACCAAAATTGTACGCAACAACGTTATCATAGCTCGAAAATAGTGTAATTAATTTAACACTTTTTCAAGTTATGATTTCGTCTAGCCTATAAATTTTGTCGTGTCCTCATGTAAATTTTCACCCAAGGTGAGCACCATGTAATCTAGCACAGGGGGCGTTCCCCCCTTTCAATTTCACTGTTAAAGGAAAAAAAACAGACATTCAATATCTTTTTTTTTTATATATATGTAAATATTGTTTACGGAACCTCAAAGTAGCCTGTGACCGATTGATGGCGATTCTCAAAGTAGCCTATAAATCGAGTCCCGGCGATAAAGGATTCCGCTCCATTAATAATTGGAAGTAAGATTTGCAATTGGTCGGTTTTCCCCTGGCAAATCTTATTTCCTAAAAAAAAACAAAATCAATACATATGGATTTCAAAATAATTTTATTTCCTGTTTTCTTTCATTTTTATTTCTGCCAAGGATAATTAATTGAAAAGGCTAAAATTGAGAAAAGCGCTGAACAGACGACGTGGGGTGCCTAACACCTTCCCCACTCGCAGAAAATCCCCGAGCCTATCTCTGGTTCCGCAAACCAATAAAAAGAGAGTCAATTTTCAAGCCCGTTTGAAAAAGAGAATTAGCTCAAACGGAAGAAAAATAAAAATAAAAGTTAAAACGTTTTTCTTAAAAGTTCATCTTTGAAAAACAGTTTTAATGGGTGACCTGACACACCCAAATTCAATGTTAGGTGGCGACTCTAAAATTTTAAAAGCGCGAGTCACAGCTGCAAACCCCATAATTCACAATCGTCGCATATAAAAGTCATGATTTTGAAAGCGTCGCCAATATGCCCACCGAAGTGGAGCAGGCAAGCGGCCGGTAAAAATCGGGGCGCGACATACCGGATGGGCTTAAAATCAGCCGATTGTCTTGTCACATGTTTGACTTCGGGTGGACATAAATACCTCGTTTTTATTCCGAATTAGGGTTCGAACATTGTTTAGTTTTTGCTTTCAAGTAGTAGCCGTTCTTCCCTTCGGAGATTCGATTTTCCGGGGGCTTTTCCATCGAAGTTTTGAAGTTTTGATCACGGATTTTGCATATTGCTTCGGGTACTCCTTGTTTATTTTCAGTAACTCTTATTTCGCGGGAGTTTGTCCGCGTTTTACTTTTGGATCTTCGTTTCAATAGATATTCAGCATGTTTAATTCTGAAATCTTGCTAGTTGTTTCAGTTACTATGTGTGAGTAGTTCAATCAGTATGGTCGCGGGGTGATTAACACACCGTGGCCAGGCCCGGATCTGTTCTGCTCCTATTTTCTAAATTAACCAAGGAAAAAGCAATTTTAGGTTATTAAAGAGCTTCCGTCAGACGAGTCCGGGCATTGTCGGAGCCCATGTAACGCGGGGAACGGGGGACCAAAACTTGTTCTCCGCTGTACATGGGTAAACGGCGACCATGAGGATTCGCATCTTTCGGGGTACCTTTTTCTCTCTAAAATCAAACGTTTCTAGAACACTGAACAGAGCTGAACTGTCTGGACCTGGCCACTTGTGTTATGACCCCTACGACCGTACTTCCTTTTAAATAGTTCAATTAAAATCAATTTTTCTCTTAGTTTAGTTAATTCACCAATCAAATCACAAGGGTGGCTACCTAAGAGCCGTTTCAAATTTCACAACCCGAGTTTTTAGTTAAGCACTCTCCACCGTCCCTGTGGATTCGATTCCGGTCTTACCGGGTATTATGCTACGCCGGTCTCAGCCCTACGCTTGGGGCAACCCATTAATTTAGGTCTAGGATTTCGGTCAAGCATTTTTGGCGCCGTTGCCGGGGACGGCAAGAGGTGTTAAGAATTCGGGTTAGCATCTTTGTGTTTTTATCTAAGTCAATAAAATAAAATAAAAATGTCTTTTGCGTTTAGCATCTTTTTGGTTTTAGGTTGAGTCATCTGGAGTCAGTCGAGTGGTAAGTATTTTGTGTCTTGAGTCGAGTTAAAAAAAAAGACAAAAAAAAAAAGTAATAAGGAAACAACTAGGTCAACGAGGTGAGAATGGAAGAATTCTGTGAGATGTGTGAGTATTGGGGGCATTCTGTTTATACCTGCTCCGCTTTTTATGCACTCAAGGAAGCTTATCGAAGTAATCAGGCTAGGGTGAGTGTTGTTAATCAGCGGTGGGATCCATATCCAAATACGTACAATCTAGGGTGGTCCCACCACCCATCTTTTTCAGGGTTGTATTCCGAACCCCCAGTGCCACCACAGGCACTGCCTTTGCCTATGCAAGAAATACAGTCGTTCAAACCTGCCCAGGACCACATGACCCAATTTGGCTCCATTTTCCAAGACCCGCAAGGGATTGATCCTTATTCCACTGGCCCACCCCCAGAGCTGACTTATCCCCCTCATGATGACAACCTTGAGGAGAGGATACAGACTTTTGTGCGATCGCAGATGACCCTCACCGTGGAAACCACCCAAGCAATTGAGGACCTTAGGTCCCAGTTGACTCAACTCACCGAGGCAGTGGGACAAGTCCAACAGGAGTGGGAGACATTTCCTTCTCCGCCTCAAGTCAATAGAAGAGAGGAAGTCGACCCACTTCTCATTGAGGGATGGGTTGATGATCGTTTGGAGGAACCTTCCGAGTTTAGAGGGAATGAGGAGTTTACTCCTAAGGCAGAGGAAGTAGGTCTGGTTAACGATGTTGAGAAGATTGACTTAGTCTTACCACAGTCCTCTGAATTTGGAGGGGATGAGGAGCTAACTGCCCAATGTTTCACCCTTGAGTCTAGTGTAAAGGTCGACCCCCCTCTCATGTATCTCCCACTGTTGATCCGTGCTGCCTACGTTTTCCTTTTGCGTTCCTATGAGTCTAGAGAACGAGGAGCTCACTGCCCTCTGTATGATGGTCCAATCGAACAATCTCCCACTACTGAAGAGTGGGACACTGAGATTGATTATTTGCAGTCCTTAATGGACAAGCAAGATAGGAAGTATGGGTGTGAGAGTGAGTCTCTTATTTTGGGGGACCAAGACTTTGTTGAGGAGGAATTAGTTGAGAAACCAAACTTGGTGGATGAGGTTTTGGTAGAAGAGTTGAAGTCGACGGTAGTGGAACATATTGATTTTCTTGGTGTTGATGATTATGTTTTTGTTTATCTTCCTTCTCTCGCGAATTATGTCCTCAACTCGAAAATTAATTTGGGTTTACGTGAGCACTTAGAGGCACTTCAATTTCTTAAAACAATTCGGCAATTTCTTCACTCGAAGTATCTTTTCTTGTGGTCTGGCCGAGTTCAATTTTTAGTGCAAAGCTTAGCCTGGGGTGGTGCATTCATGGGATTCATCTTTGTGGATTTGATTAATTTTCGAATTCCACGTTTCAAAGATCTCTCTCTTTCTCTCTCTCCCAATTAAAATTAATTCAAAAAAAAAAAAACAACAACCATGATGGTCTTGTATAGCCACCCACTCTTCAATTCAAGTTGGGGGATGGGGAGAAAAGTATGACACGTGAGACTGCGTGAATGTCTGGTGGTGTTCTTCATATTTTCATTAATTCTTGCTGTGGCCCGGCTTCCATTAGCGGGCGGTACTAATGTCTTTTGTTGTCTAGTAGGTAGTTGGTTCTTAAGTCTTTTGCAGGACGAGCATGCTACCACACCAGCCTTGGTAGTTTGGGCCTCTCCGCCGGAGTGAGTAAGGCGTTCAGGAGCCTCGAGCAGGGGTGCCACGAAATGTGGCGGTTGTAAGTCCGATAAAGCTTTGGCACGGCTCTGTGTGACTAGCTGTGGACCTTGTTAGGTCCGAAGGAGCGGATCCTGGAAGCAGTTCCAATGACGAAACACAACGGTGACAAGCAACTCCCCATACATCGACCGGGGTCATGATGGTTGGCTGCCATTTGTTGGTCCATCTCTCTCTCTTGTTCTTTATTTTCTTCTTGTCTTCATGCTCTGGGGACATAGCATGTTTTAAGTTGGGGGGAGAGTGTACTTCGTATTTTTCAAAAAACATGTTTTTCAAAAAAAAAAAAAAAAGGAATTTGGATGCTTGGGTGTAACTATTCTTGGTTGATGGCCATTAATTAGCGCTAGTGGTTGTTGTGCGAGTCAGAGTCTCGATACGATTTCATGAATAGACTTAAGCTCGTGAACATGATGTTTAGGAAGCATTCAGTTAGCCATATCATCTATAGTTGGATAGTGTTTGATCACTTGAGTTCATGCTTTTCACGCGCACTGTCTCACTCTGAGCATTCACTAGCCTTGAATTTGGTTTACATATTATTGATATTTCGGTGTTAGTTGATTGCGCCCACGGGCTAATTGGAACCCCTTTCCTACATTGTGCGCTATTGGTATTGCTTATCCGGGCGTTCATTGAGTATTCGGGCAATCGGGGTTTGCTCCCACCGTATTGTTCGCATTACAAGATGGATAGACCTTGTGAAGGCATTGGTTAAATGTGGTTAGTTTGGGTCTCTCCCTAAAGCCTTTTTGACTCGAGCAATTAAGTCTGAGGGGTCTCTTTAAACCTGGTACCCTAAGGCCATTTGGCTTGGGGATGACTGACCTAAAGCTCGTTACATGGGTCAACTAGAAAGCCTGACAGATCCAGGCATTGCACGACCACAAGAAAAAGAGTGGTAAGAAAAACAAAAAAAAAAAAAGAGGAAAAAAAAGAAAAAGATTAATCATTAGGGGAAGGGGTGAGTTTTAGAGACACACCGGGCTATTGATATTGTGTGAACTGTTTTCGGGATTAGTGAATTTCTATGTGTGATTCTCACTTACACGCATGTTTTGTGATAAATCCCTATCCGATCGTAGGTGAGAGGATTAATTTTAGTGCTAAGTTTGCTGCGAAGTTCACTTGTTTAACTTTGTCCATGGATGAAATGTCTTGTCTTTGACTTGCCTAACAGTCACTGTAGTGCTCCGAGAAGCTATTGATTGGGTTGAGTTGCATCCGAATGTCCGAGTCCTTTGTGTTTTGTGGGTTATCACTGCTGAAAACCCTCACGAGACTTCACTCGCCCTACCGGGGCCGCCCGGGGGTTTAAAAGATTTATCCTTTTATTTATTTGTTTTATTCTTTTCGTTGCTCGGGACTAGCAACCTTCAAGTTGGGGGGTGTGATAGGCGCGCAATATCTCAAGATATAAGCGCCTAAGTAGGGAGAATTAGCGCATTAGAGGCGCGATTTATTCCATTTTCACTTGATGCGGTGTTGTCTTGTGTGTTTGGTATTGTTGTGTTTGTTTTGTAGGAAACGGGCCGGAGGAGCACGTAAAGTGGACACATGACATTGGGCATGCTGGGAATCGGTGGGGCCCAAGTAAGGACGAGCCACAAGCTGAAAAGTCAATTTGAAGGTGTCGGTATCGATACAGGTAAAACCCTGTATCGATACCGAGGCACTAGTGGGCAAACAGAATGTACCTGTATCGATACAGTCATTTAACTGTATCGATACCAGATGGGCTTAAAATTAGTCGATTGTCTTGTCACATGTTTGACTTCGGGTGGACATAAATACCTCATTTTTGTTCCGAATTAGGGTTTGAACATTGTTTAGTTTTTGCTTTCAAGTAGTAGCCGTTCTTCCCTTTGGAGATTCGATTTTCCGGAGGCTTTTCCATCGAAGTTTGATCACGGATTTTGCATATTGCTTCGGGTACTCCTTGTTTATTTTCAGTAACTCTTATTTCGCGGGAGTTTGTCCGCGTTTTACTTTTGGATCTTCGTTTCAATAGATATTCAGCATGTTTAATTACGAAATCTTGCTAGTTGTTTCAGTTACTATGTGTGAGTAGTTCAATTAGTATGGTCGCGGGGTGATTAACACACCGTGGCCAGGCCCGGATCTGTTCTGCTCCTATTTTCTAAATTAACCAAGGAAAAAGCAATTTTAGGTTATTAAAGAGTTTCCGTCAGATGAGTCCGGGCATTGTCGGAGCCCATGTAACGCGGGGAACGGGGGACCAAAACTTGTTCTCCGCTGTACATGGGTAAACGGCGACCATGAGGATTCGCATCTTTCGGGGTACCTTTTTCTCTCTAAAATCAAACGTTTCTAGAACACTAAACAGAGCTGAACTGTCTGGACCTGGTCACTTGTGTTATGACCCCTACGACCGTACTTCCTTTTAAATAGTTCAATTAAAATCAGTTTTTCTCTTAGTTTAGTTAATTCACCAATCAAATCACAAGGGTGGCTACCTAAGAGCCGTTTCAAATTTCACAACCCGAGTTTTTAGTTAAGCACTCTCCACCGTCCCTGTGGATTCGATTCCGGTCTTACCGGGTATTATGCTACACCGGTCTCAGCCCTACGCTTGGGGCAACCCATTAATTTAGGTCTAGGATTTCGGTCAAGCATGTACGGGGATAAATCCTCGTAACTCTGGATCACGTGCTTCCTTGAGTCAACCCTAGATCTGCAAGACAGAAGAAGGGTTAGAGCACCTTTGCCTCTCGTTGGCAAAGGCCCTCCGATGCCTAAGTTAGTATCACGTACTTGAAAGCTTAAACCACAATGCGTATGAAAGTAGGTTTCACAGCGTACCTTTCTTCATGGGTATGTTGTTGTATTTATAGGTGCAGATTGCTTTGTCGATTTAGGCATCTCGTGCCCCCTGTTTCCTACTTGGTTTAGGAGTCCTTTTCCTAATAGGACTTTCCTTTTAGGCATATGTCTCCATATCTTGCTAGATCTTGTCTAGCAAAGGCCTTTCTTTCCATATAGGATTCTTTCCTATATGGGGTATACTCCTAATCACGTTAGGATTTCCCATATCTGTCCCCTATCTCACGGGATTGCTTCTTATCTCATAAGAAACCGCCATAGAGTATTCTGGAATGTCTCACCGCCTTATCCGTGGCGGTGCCGTGCTTCCACGTAGATCGGCATGACTCGTACATAACTCAGCTACCCACACTGAGCTGAGTCCATGTATTCCAGAATGCTATTCAAGCTTTACCCGTAGCTCTCCCAGCTCGGCCGTACCAGGGGCATCCCTTTATGACTTATACCGAGCTGGCACATCCTGGTATATTAGTTCATTCCTTTCATTCTGGCCTTTCTCATGGCCAAACCAGATCGGCACAGGGCTCACGAATACCCTATGTGGTGCCGAGCCATTCACCCTTCCGTGGTGACTGCCTTAGGCACGTGTTTATGCCTAGTTGTAGGGTAATCAGATTTTACCCACTCCAAAGCACTTAGCATATCCAGCAAGGCCTGATTTCTCTGGCTCTTCAACCTTAAAGAAGTGAGGAGTAAGACTAGAGGCAATAAGGTTGTCGAGAAGAGCCACATTTGGATCATCCCTAATGTAGGGAGAAAAAAACCTACTCATGGTCAATGAGCGGAATTTGCCCCAACCTTTGATAGCAATAAGGTCATCCATCTTGACCACTATTATTTCACAAGGTAAACCCCAAGCTGATGGCTCTGGGGCAGGAGTAGGAGGATCCCATGGATCAATGGGAATGTGCTCTTCTATTTGAGTCACATAAGAACGATTGCTTCGAATTTCACCAGCAATGGGCAAAACCAAGCTTTCAGTTTGAGAAGGAGTGTAACCATTAAGATCCATGTTTTCGAAGGCGTTTTGGGTATTGGTAACATCAGCCATTGGCATTAGATTGAACAAAGATATTGAAGTTTAAGGGTGAAAATTGATATCTAATGTTAACCAGTAATTGGGTACATTTATAGACGAAATTTGATGATGAAACGATTCAAATTTTGCAAGTGGAGGACGTGTAAATCAACTGCGCATTACCCACGAATTCCTCATTGGAAATAGAGGAATTGCTCATAACTTCCTCATGGGAAGTGGAAAGAATTGCCAATAACTTTCACATTGGAAGTATGTAGGAATTCGAAGCTGTAAAGACGCATTAACACTTATTCAAATTCCTTGAATATCAATGTTAATGTGAGGGGTATGTTTACGTATAAAATCAACACATCCAATAATTAATTGACACATAATTAAGAATGCCAAACGTTGGTGACTTGATGCTAAATGAAAAGCACTGGATTATTAGCTTATAAAAGGATCAATACGATGTCATATTAATCTCCAATTTGAAAGGTAGTTATTGGCAATTATAAGCCAAAGAATAAATAAAGAAATTGGCATGAGTTACACGTGTAAACATATGAAATTGGATAGTTGGCAGTTGAAACACGTGGAGTAGGTCATGCAAGGCAGTTATTCTTTGAAACTAATCTTGTGCGAATATGATTTGTAACCGTACAGATTCAAATTCAAACGTTTCTAAAAGGAGTTCGAAGCAAGTCAAGTTCAAATGCTTTGGAGGGAAGAAACAATATTTTGAAATGTAATGATGAAGTTCGAAGTCGAGAAATTAAGCGCAAAGTTCAAACTGCAAGCAAGGCCTATAAATATAAGAAATTGAAGAGTGAAAAGCCACCAGACAAATCTTCAACAAACAGCAAAAAATAATGTTTGGTTTTTTCTTTGGCAGTTAGAATTGTAGATTTAGGAATTTGACTCAATTCGAAGTGCTTTAGGAAGTAGTTTTAGGAAGTAGATGTTAGTAGTTCTTGTAACAATCAAGTGTTCGAAGTTCCTGTTGTCTTTCTATTTGAAGTTGAAGACGATTCCGAAGTAAGTCTACCTTTGATTTATCAATCAAAGTATCTTGTTTCTTCATTATTCTTTGATTTCCTAAGTAAATTGGTTTGTATTTTTTCACTTTTAAAGGAAAAATCCTCTTAATTGAGGTAATTGAACCACTCAAACACAATCGTCTGATTAGATTTGGTTTTCCAAAGTTAATCTGAGAGAGAAGACTAAAAGGTTTTCTCTGGCATGCTCGCACACAATTATTTTCAATAGCAAAGAAGTAAAAGAACCAAACAGAACCTAGCCTTTGAGCATGCATTCCCATCCGTGTCGCAATTGATTTGGTAAGCTATGTGTTCAGTGCGCAGAGCCTGTGGTCCCCCAAACTGACTTACTTGTGGCAACCTTTCGGCCGCCCAACGACCTATAACGCAAGTCACAACTCCCACTGGGGGCTGCGAAGTAAGCTCCACAACCTAAAGCGGATAAGAACAAATAGAATTTGCTACAATTAAGCCGGGTAACGGGGCATTCCTGCATGCAAGACCATAGTAATGGAGAAGATAATAGCCATTAAGAAATACATTGCTAGAAATTTGCATGTTGATTCTACTATAAATATGCTTTCAGTGACATGAAAGATGATTGAGGATAATTCAAGATACCTCACTTTAAAGTTGACTGACTAAAAGAATATATATTTTTTGATAATTTAAATGCATATGAGAAGTATCGTTTATGACAAATATTTTATTTGTAGTTTGTTTAAGTTGATTAATGTTCAAATTGTAATTTATCTTTCTATTATAGATCTTAATCTACATGTTTTCCACAATTAGGTTTAAATGTTGTCTCCATGCCTGGTCATAACTACTACTTCCTCCATCCCTTTTTAAATGATCCATATAGGAATATGTGCAATTTCAAACCCCTAAAAAACATATTTTTCTATAGAACTTTTTAATTTGTTTTATACCAAATTAAAGTGCTCATTGAGTACTTTAAATTGGTGAGAAAAAAAAATTTTAAAAACGTTATACGTAAGTACATTTTTAAACGTTCGCAAAAATACACGTTCCCAAGTGGATTACTTAAAAAGGGACGGAGGGAGTACTTATATCTGCATCTTTGATAAAGTGACTTTTGATGAATTGTCATATGGTATAAAGTTGCTAGTCAATTTTAGTTGAACCCAAAAGCACATCATGAGACTAGAGGGCAATTTACTTTTTATAGTAGATGGTTTTGTCAAATGGGAGTGGAGTTTCTGCCGTGCACCATGTGCACTTCTCCTAAACTTATTAAAGTGTACATGGAGCTATCTTTTCATTTTGACAATGAGATTTCACTAAATATTTTGTCTTTACCCTAATAACAAATGACAATTCGTTTCCACTGAAAATACAATATAGTCTATTTAACTAAGAGAAATGACTTGTCTTCAATAATGAAAATATAAGTACAAAATATCAAAAATACTGCTTCGTCAATATTGGAAACTCACTGATTATGCATCCCCACCAAAATGCATGTATAGCTTAAATAAAAAGAATTTTTCAATATTGCTGTAATATGGTCTGCATTGTACTAAAATATAGATGACTCTTTTACCCTTAGCCATAACCTCGTCTCTGCAGAAGTGCTTGTGTCGTGTCTGTACCATGGACCGGGCTAGGCACGGCACAAAGCATATTTGGCATGGAAACCAAAAAAATTGTTTAGATAACTTATTTCTGTGTCTAATTCTGTCTCTTCTGTGTTTAAATATTGTTTAGATAACTTATTTCTGGCACCTTCAAAATATTTCTTCTGTGTCTAATTCTAATTCTGTTTGGGACCGTTTCGAGTTGCTAACATTTTGTCCATCTGTTTTTGATGCTCATAATAGCAAATTTAAACCCAAAAGGTAGATGAGTTGGCAAGGACTCATCTTAAAAAGAGAAGGTATTGCACTCAATTCTTCTTAACTTCTTAGAGCCACCTGCACAAGGTCTCATGGTTCTCATGGGGTATTGACTTTGCCCGGTCTATGTGTATAGTGGGACGTACATAGACCCTGGGATTAGTCGAGGTACGCGCAAATTGACCCGGACCACCCAGTTATAAAACAAATAATAATAATACAGGAAGCAAATTTAAGCTTGCACAAGCTAGAAAAGCAAAGCCATTGAAGAGTACTCGAAAGGGGGACCAGCGGAACTGGTGTGGTCTCCAGGGATAAGAAGCGGGGATGGCGCGAGGTTTAGGCTCCTTTCTTTTCTGTAATAGTAGTACATTAAATTTAGACTGGTAGTGGGCTACGTCTATGCAGAAAAAGCTAACCACTGCACGATAAAAATGAATCAAAGAAGTGGGCTTTCTGGGGACATAGGTGCTGCAAAGCCGAAGGGTAGGCCACCTCAATTGGATTTTGTGTTTACCATTTTCAAACCCTATTATGTATTTACTTGTACTCAAATTAAACCAACATAGCCATTCCAACCACATTAGGAATTCTATCAATGAGCTGAGGAAGGAAAAAAAAAGTTGCTATACCTCGACCAATAAACCTTCCATAACGTGTTGAAAATTTACTTTATCCGTTTACAGAAACCCGACAAAATAACTAAAAAGTTTGACATTGACAAGAATAACCATGTATTAAGAAGCCCTAAGTTTTAGTTCAGATTGGTTTCGAATTCGGTTTGAGTTTGCGTTTGGTGGGGACATTTTATAATACCATAACCCAAATAGAAATTGGAAGAGTATTTTAATTTTTTTTTTTTTTTTGCGTAAATGATAGAAGTGTTAGTTGTTAGTAATTCAAAACAGCCTCAAGAGTAGGAAAAGTTAAATACAAATCTACCCAGGTATTAAAGAATTGATCCGGAGACCCTGGTTTTGGGGTAAAATTCCCTATTAGTGAACAATGCACATTAAATGTTTTTGTCTAGCTCAATTGACTAGAGCTCCTGCATCTCACTAGGAAGTCAGGAGTTCAATTCTCTCCACCCGTGTTATTTCCCTTGTATTTGTTGGGATTATATATGTCCTTAATGTCGATTTTTTTGCGTATTATTATTTCGTCTTGACAAGAGGAATCCAAAAAAGGTAAAAAATTATGATTAGAACTCTCAATTTTTTGAATAAGATAAAAAAAAATGTAAAAATCTGTCTTTTTTACTTATTTTGTCTTTATTCAAAAAAAATTAAGCTTCGATCATAACTTTTTATTTTTTTGATTCCTCTCGCCGAGACGAACCAATAATACACAAAAAGTTTATGCAACGCAAAAAACAAAATCACATAAAGACGAAAAAAATAAGCCAACTATCATTTTGGGACGAATAAAAGGGACGGGATCCCAGAACTCCAAAACCTCTATTCTTTTTTTTTTTTTTTTTGTAGTGAATTTGTGAATCATGGAACCATGATCTGATATCCATCTGTCCAAATAGGATTTTAGCAAATATTGGGGAGTTGTTTGGCAAAAACATGAAACATGTCTGATATCCATCTGTCCAGGTGAGCTTGCATCCAGATCAGTTTTAGGTCTCATGTCTTTATACTTATGCACATGACCCCCACCTCATGTAGCATGATCCTTATGGCTTGTAGTTGTGGTGAGCTCTTTGCCACATATTAAGTCTCTGTAGGAATATCCTCGTGGTCTCGTATCTTTGTCTAATTATTCAGTTCTCCCGAGCACGGTCACGTGATGCTCCGAGACACTCCAACACCACACATTCTCGTGGGGTCAACAACTAAGTTTATGTATAGACGCAACATAAATGTTTGGTGCTAGAATGATTCAAAGCACCAAGTGGGCGCTGTGCTCCCGGATACTAGGCCCAAGGGTCATGTGCCCTTCTTTTTTCCTTTTTCTTTGATAATTAGGTGTATGAGCTAACTAAGATGAACCTCAACCAATCCTGGAAAACAAATTCCACCGTACACCACCGTTATGTGCCCTACTTAATTTTTAGGTCTTATACTTGCACCCCAAAAGATTTTTAGAATATATTTCATTCATCTTAAAGCATTGGAGTATTATATTTACAGATTATCGAACCAACTACGTACTCTCTCATAAGCCTCGAAAATATAATAAAAGCAAACTCGAGATTGAATCCGGGGTGTTGTGCACCCCTTGGCCGTCCGATCATGTTTTGGATGGTTCGGATGTATTTTGAATTTTTACCAAGGGCGGAGCCAAGATACTAATTTACCCTGGGCTAGCCTAAAATGTAGTGAGCTATATATATTTCGGTCGGTTCTAGGGACACATAAAAAAACATAATTTGTTGTTGGGTCCCATGCGAATAATCCGAGTCGTTCAACTTGTTTAAAACATGTTTTTCAGGATATTCGTAAAATTTTGGCTCATTTGAATATCGGTAAGTGCTCGATTCAAACCATTTTGAGAACACCAGTTCCTTTCAAGTTTTTTAAAAAACTGTTTGAATCAAGCACTTATCAATTTGGATTGATTTGGGTGTTTTGCGTTGGGTTATGTTTGATTGGAAGCAATTGTTGGATTGGACTACAAATAAATATGGGTTGGGCTAAAAACATTTGGACTAATATTTACCTATAGATTTGTCTTTGTTTTGGGATGTCACCTGGGCTGGAGCCTGGAGCCCACCACAGCCCAGCTGTGACTCCACCTTTGATTTTTACTGATAAAAATATATCAAAATTAAATTAAAATTGATGGACGTATCTGGGCTGTCTAAAACATGATTAAAGCACCTCGGGTGCACAGCAACCCCCGGTCCCTCTAGATCAATTTGTTTCACCATTTTCTCGCTCCAAAAATACCGTTTTCTCTAATTTGCTATGTGTTTTTATATTTGCTTAATTAAAGTGTTGGTCGTAAGTTAAAATTCATTTGGAAATCAATCAATCTTTACAACTTATGAGGATTCGAAGGAAAATATTTTCAATATTGAACAATCAGCTGCTATAGACGTATATTAGAGAGAAATTTGTTTGAATACAACAGTTATTCGTGACGGCCTTTCACAAGAAGTGTCCATGAGATGCCTCAAAAACCAACTTCAAAACTGTAGAGTACATCATATAAACCGAGATGGGATTGTGTTTTGTTGTGAAGCATGTAGAAATGAGCAACACCCTCCTTCCCTTTTTAAGTGTATAGCTTCATAATCCTAACTTATTAAAGAAACATCTTCATTACACCTTTTACGTCAGCTTTTACCTCCACTGTCCAAAGATCCTTCACTTTTTTTTCATTAATTAGTCACCCTTTAACTTTTCAAAAGAACCAAAATAATAATTTTACAAAAATTTTACCCATTAACTTTTCAAAATTTACACTTATTAAGAGATAATCCAAAATGTAATAGTAGACTATAAAAGAGGGATGGAGAGAGTACATATTTATAGGCAAAGTTGGGTAGAATAAAAAGACTTTTTTTTTTTGTTTTTTTGCATAATGATTCATATTAAAATATTTTTCCAGAAATTTATTGGCAAAATTGGGAAGCATGACCTTTTTTGGGGGAAAAAAAAAATTGTTATTTTTGCAGTAACAAAGGTAAAAGAAATGGCAAAAAGAAAGGGAAATTTCCTACAGCAAATGCAATTCATGAATAGTACAAAGAAGTGATAAAGCAATGCCTATTTTTGGATTCCAGGGGTGAGGGGTGTTCTCTAAATTGATAGAGATAGAGAGAGAATTTCAAGGGTTGCCTCAAATTATTTGGTGTCTAAGGGATGCGTTGGAGCACGTATTCCATGTTTGATCCCTTAAATTTTTTGGAATTTGACAATTGAGAGACCTGCCAGAGATGCTCGAAGTCTCATCCCAAGAGAACACCACAGAGCTTGGCCCATTACCAAAATTTTCTCGAGAAGTCCATCTTCATTCAACTCATTCTTAGCTACTTTCTTAGCTAGCCCAGTTAAACACCACAGAGCTTAGCCCATTACCCCAATTCACTATAAAAAGAGCCCGGTACCGTCTCAACTTGGTTATTGGGGCCTCACATCCCATCTCCCAGAACTCCCACTTTTCATCCTTCCTGCTTTCACAGTTTTCATGTGATGAATTTTTACAATGCAGAAAAAATGACTACACGAAGGTCTCGCCAACTCAATAATAAGTTTATTTTCCAACTATGATTTGATCGGATCCGGGGGTGTTGCGCGATAGGTGTTGTGCACCGTGTTGTGCGGTAAAACGACGTAGTTTTTGGCACACCTCAGAAGCTTCCAAAGACCTTGTTTGGAAGAAGGAAAAAACCACTACAAAGTACCTAAACCCTAAACCCAAAGTGCCTAAACCCGAAGTGTCTAAATCCAAGTGCCTAAAACCACTATATCCTACCCCAAAGAGCCTAAATCTCCTAAAATTGAACCCTAAAATTGAACCTCAAAATTAACTCTCCAAACATGGCCTATTGAAGTGTACCAAGAAAATGAACAAAACTACGTCGTTTTGCCACACAACATGTGCCGCACAACACCTCCCCCGGATTCGATTTGATCAGTTTCCTATTGGAATCTTCAAATCGACTTCCATCTGCTCCTAACATAAACAACAATAATACTTTGCTTTAAGCAAGCTGAGAGTCTTGTCCTAGGAATTTAAGGAAGAGTGTGGCAAATGCTGAAGTCAATCATCGTGATTCAAATCAATACATCGGGACAAGTCGTCAAGATATCACGCAATAAACTCGGTGAAACATGAGGGGAAAAAAAATCATTGTACATGATTCAAAACATTTGAACAACTGCTATACTATCAAAACATTTGAACAACTGCTATTATTGTATTTTAGGCTTTCCCTTAAACCACTCCTTATCTCTCTCATTTGTCAATTCTGCAGTTCTAAGTCCACCTTATGAGTTATAGTCACATATTTGGACATTTTTGCAAGTGGCAAAATAGGCTTCTGCATAAACATGTACTTCAAATAAAGGAGCATTACAAAATACTTCCAGTTTCTTATGGTACGTGTGTTTTATCAACTGAAGCAATTTCACGATACTTAACAGATATATTTACTCATACAAGACTAAAAACATTGGGAGAGAGTAGTGGGGGAAAAATGTACACCTAAATGGAGGGGAAAAGGAGTGCTCTCTTGGAAGTCAAGGCCACTTAGTGAACTCAAACACCTTGAAGACAATGTCGATTCCAGTGGGGATTTGCCACACAAAAAGTAAGACATTCAGTGCATTCAAGGCAATGTGAAGACTTCTGGCTGTTTCATTCCCCTTCTGCATTGCTGGTACTAGAGCTGCTGCTGCTGCCCATAGCACTGTTATCCCTGTTAGCAAAGTGATCCAACAAAATTGGGCCCCGTTATATAACAATGCGAAACAAGATTGTAGGAAAATCACATGTACATCAAACAATTCCAAGAGGACTTAAAAGTGGAACTGACACCATGTGTGGACCTCAACTTATGGAGGGATTCGCGGTAAGGAGGTGAAAGAAAGGAATGTGAAAGTGAATGGAAACGCAAATAGCTTGACAAATCCTTTGCTTGTGTTTTCCTTCCAAGAATCCCTCAAATCCAAGATGGACACAACTTGAAACTGTGACTTAGATTTCCAAGGCGTGAATTCCCCACTATCAAACAAGGACATGTCCAATTCTTTGTTTCTCAACATTTGTTCTGATGACCAAAAAAATAACATTTGTTCTGGGATGCCAAATGGAAAGTCACATATTACCTGCCCCTGCAAATAAATGAGGCCCTGGGAATAGCTTTCCGGTCCTAAACCAGGTGTTGACTCCTCCAAAAACAGCCTCGAAAACACCAAATCCTAGCAGAATTGAACCTGCATTGAAGTGTCTGTCCCTATACGACCCTTTTATTAGTTCCTTCCTCTCCTGATTTTTAAAAACCAGAAATAATATCAGTAACAATGTCAAGACAGAACTTTCAAACAAAAGCCCAAGATGCTAATCGCTTTGGCTGTTTCCGAATGGAATGTTAATAACAACGAAATATCCCAATATAAATACATATTTTAAGACGTGTCCCCATTTATTTGGAATTGCCGTGTCCCGTGTCCGTATCCATGCTCGTGTCAGTGTCTGTGTCTGTATACGAATATGTATCCTTCTGCATCCGTACTTCTTAGATCCAAGATATATGCTACGGTAAAACAGGAGGTGAAGAGGTTCTTTTCAATATCTTGCAAAAGATACGCCACAGAATGCATACGTTTATTTTTCAAATGGTTCGTATCATCATCATTGAACTCAAATTAACAGATTTGATGAATTATTCAATGGTAATTGCTCAAACAAGGTTTGATAACATGCATGTGGATTTCAACATTCAGTTTGAAGGTTTTCTAGTGATAAATTGGGCATAGCTCTTTACCATGAGCAATATGAAATTTTTGTGTTACCGGTCGTAGCTATACAAAGACCCCAAAACATTACATCTTTTCTACTTCTAATCCATCTTTTCTTGAAATTGAATCTAAAACGCATCAATTAAAATCAAATATATCGCTATGCTTTTGTTTTCCCTCGATAATACCTCAGTGAGTTGTCGAATTTTGGCTTCCACAGGCGATGGAGCCGGGGGTTCCACCGGAGTACCTTCTGGAGTGACTGCAACGGGCTTCACTTGCTTCTTGAGCTCATTAATCTCATCCTGTGTAGTCCGAACCCGACGCCATTGCCAACCCAAATACCCAGCCCACAGAGTGTAAAAAAACAAGCCTGTCATCACAAGTGGATGAATAAGAGCAAATGATCTTCCCTCAAGAATCCCAAACTCCCCTTCAACAGCAAGTGCATCCTACATTCAATCCACATTTCAAATTAACCACTACACCAACTGTTTTGTCGAGAACAATTCAATTAACCACAGTTAGTCTTAAAACCTAAGTCCACGGGCAAACAACAGCGGAGGAACATTAAAAAAAAAAAAAGAAAAAAAAAACTAGAGCCCTCAAACCTATGTACAGGAAAATCCAAAAAAACCCAATATACATAGGACATTGGAGAAAATATCAAACGATACAAAGCTCTCTCATTGCCCATTAATTGGGTTGAGCAGGCCAGAATGGGTTGTAGATAATATGCGTTGAATTTGAGACAACACACAACAATAAGTTATTTGCACAGTTACCCCAAAAAAAAACTAGTAATTTGTACAATACACTACAAAATTAGTGCTATTTGAGATTTGTAATTGAACTACTTGCCTGTGGGTCGAGAAAGAAGGGCAATGCCACTGCTGTGAGAGGAAGAGAAGCCGATTTTAGATGCTGAACAGTCTCTATTAATAATTTTTGTGGGTTGTGTGAGGGTATGGAAAGGTTTTGCCTACATGGGTTAGAGAGGATCGGGAGTTTTGATTGGGTTTGGTGGGGTTTTGGGGAAAGAATTGGGAGTTTAAGAATGGTGAGTGTGGGTGCCATGCTCTTCTTTCCTCCTGTTTTTTTCACACGGAGAGAGATAGTGAGAGGGCTGGAAAGAGAGATAAGGAAGTGAGATTTCAAGGTGGGATTTCTTCCATTTGGTTTGCTCGTATGCTCTTCGCTTCAATGAAAATGGGGCCCTAAAAATAGCCAATGCCACGCACTTTACAGAGGACTGGTCACAAGTGACTCCACGAGAACATTCACGAGTGGCTAAAAATCAACCCGGTCCTTGGGCAAATCTAATTGGTTGGTTGCTCCACATCAGCGCGATGACGTGGTGCAAGGGTTGTAATGAAAATTTTTTCGCGGTCCGGTTTGATTTTTATTCGTACCAGAAAGAAAAATCGGTTTTTGTTCGATTCACCGCCATCCAAATTGGTGCATGCCAGACCAGACTGGATTCAATTTTATATATGCAGATCTTTTTAAAAGTCTCTCCCAGACGGAAGGGGAGGGGAGAGAGAACGAAATGTTTGAAAATTTTAGATTTTGAGGGATTTTGATTTTTCCCGTTTTGTTGCCAAAGAAAAGACATAAATGGGCATCCATTCCTTTCGGGAGACGTGCACAATGGGCCAGTTGGCACAATTTGATTGGTTACAAGGTACCACGTGATGCGCCACGTGGTACCCATATAGCATTGAAAAATTTCTCCCAAAGAATAGCGTTGGATTTAGGCAGGAGGGGAGGGGAGAGAGAATAAAGGGGTTTGAAATTTTCAGATGTTGAGGGATTTTGGTTTCCCCCGTTTTGCTGCCAAACGGAAGATAAATGGAAATCGGGCATCAGTTTCTTCCAGCAGACGTGGACATTGGGCCAATTGGCACAATTTGGTCGGCTGAAGGGTACCATGTGATGCGCTACGTAGTACCCATTCGTCACTAAAAAAATTTCTATGAAGAGATATCGAACCTCTTTTGTTGTTAACCCATTATAGAATGGTGAAAAAGAAAGCAAGAAAAAAAAATTGCTTGCTTGTTTTGTAGGGGAATACGGAACAAAAAGGAAAAGTTACACAACATAAGGGGTTGTTTAGAAGCCTATTTTTCAGCTTTCCATTTTTTACTTTTTGGCTTTTTGGTATCTAATATATTATTGCAAAATGACTTTTCGTGAGGAGGGCCGTGAGAGCGACAAGTGTCTATAATTGAGTAGTCTTTTGTTAAAATTCGAAATAAGCACATGTGAGATACTATATTACATAAAAATCTTAAAATTCTCTTTCAAATTTCAAATCCAAATATCTTTCTCTTTCCCAATTCACCACTTCAATTCATTCCCATAATGAGATGAAAATCCCTTACAATTGGTCTATTATATTTCTACTTTAAAATTTAAAGTTCAAATACGCAAATCTTTTTAATTATCAATTAGTCATGATTTGCGGATTCAAAAGAATTTTAAAAGGAAAGCTGAGATTTTTTTCCTTTAAAAACTCATTCCAAACTTCATTATTATTTGTACAGTATATAAGTACTTGAATGCAATTGCAAACCATTCATGGTTTTAGCTTTTCTGCTGTTCTTTTTCCTATTTTATTTGCAGCTATGTAGATGAGCCTCGAGGACATCTTCATAATCTTCATAAGCAATCCGTTTGTACTCTATGTTTTATGTGCAATTAATTATTCTTAAATCTTGAATTACGTGATTCTATAGAAATTAACAGAAGAATAACACAGTGTTAACAAAAATAAATCAGACTTCTTTTTTTTGTGGTCCAAAAATAAGAGGTTCAACCTTTTTATTTTTTAAGATTTTGGGCTATGTTTCTAAGTTCTTCATATTTTTATTTTTTTTAAAGACTTTAGTACCAACAAATTTTGTGCAAGCAAGTAGTTTATGGACAAAATTAGGACAAATTTTTTATGACCTTTTTATGCTATACTTTCACATTATTAGCTTCCTCCTTTTTCTACCATGTTTGAGGTGTTTTTATTTTTTATTCTGGTAATGCAGGGTGCCCTAGTCCCATCTTGCGCGCACACTCAAACTAATCCATACACAACGCCTCCCACAACCATTTCAAATGCGTACGTGTAGAGTTGAGGTGATCTAAGAGTTGTTGACATAAAGAATAAAACATGAAACTTTAGATTTGAGCAAATCTCAAAGTCCCGTGTTTTTTGTTAGTTGACTTATTATTAAGTGTATGTGATTCTCTCGATTATGATTATCCTTAGTAGTGAAGAAAAAGAATAAGAATAAAATATTTTATAATTTAAAAGTTTTCGTGGATTTAGAAACATAATTTAGTGTTTCTCGTACAAGTATACTGTATATCCAACCCATCCAATATAACTCTACCTTGTATAATTCAGTATTCGATCGGTTAACTTTCTGAATGACTTTTTGGAAAACAAAAATTGATTTTGAAAGTAAAATAAATGGTTAGTCAAAGATATACATTCTCTAATTTAATTAAGATCAATTCTATCTATCTATATATTCTCTCAACAACCCAAATTGGCAAGTTTAAATTTTATTCACTTTGTAACAACTTCTCATTTAACTTTCAATCAGAATTACCTATTACCATAATTTTTGGAACAATTGCTATTTTCAAAAGGAAAACAAATGGAATAATTATCTCTCATCCTCCTATTCTAAGTTTCTACTGATAATCCTAAAATATACCACAATCATCATATCTAGCGCATCTCTCTACTATAGGCAGCTACGTGCGACACAACATTTAAGAACAAATTCAATCTCTTTTCCCTTATGATTCTTCAAGACTCTCAATTGGGAGTCACAGAAATCACTTGATAGTATGGAAGATTGTGGAAGAATTTGACTACTATGTGTTCGCCAAATTCATCATTTCGGAAATGAGGCAGTGTGTTAATTGTCCAAAAGCTACATTATTGTGCTCGTTAATAGCATCTAGATATAGGTTCCTAATCCAACGGCATTTTGATCTATCATATGCATCTTTTTCTTTTCCAAAATATTTTTTATTTTATTTCTTCTGTTGTCACCTAATGGAATTTGGATGATTTCTTTTTCATACATAACAGGTGGAATACATGAATTTGGATGCTAATTCTTATGTTTGCTGTAGTATATGCTATTTCTTCTTCTATTGCAAGAACAACTATTGTTATGTCGTCTCAAGTTTGAAAGCTTGATTAGGTTAATTATTGAAAAAGCAAAATGTCACCCATCTAATTCTTATTCAAGAACAACCATTTTCAAAAGATTCGGTATTTTTATGCAGAACCTTATGTTTTTGTTACATTTTTGTATATTGTCACACATATAATTCATTTTTTTGTTTACATTATGAATCTTTTCAATTTTTTTTTTTTTACTTAACTCATTAGCTAACCCATACCCAAAAATTAATGATAAATACGTGGACTCGAACCATTGACATTTGCAGTAGGGTAAAATAATTTTTGTGTGTGCGTTTGTGTGAAAAATACTGACCCAGACTGATAATTATGGTTTAAACTCTAAAGACACCCTTACCTATATCTCACTTGATCCCATTCCAAACTATTCGATAGATATTATAATGACCAATCTCTTAATTTAGCTGATAAAAAAAGGGAAAACACATTATTTTATTTCATGTCGCCATGCATAACACGGGTTCATGCTAGTTAAGAATTATGGTCAGAATGTGTTTTGAATCTGGAAGGAGTGTTCAGGAGAAATATGTAGAATGCATTTTGTAACAGGAGTAATGCTTAAGAGATATGTGTAAATACATTTGGTAGGTCTTTTTGTTAATCAAAATGAGGAAAGTAAAAAATGAGAAAGTCAAAAAACTCCTCACAACCTACTTTTGACTTCTCCTCTCCTTTCATCAAATTCAAAAATGAGTTTTGAGAGAATGAGTTCTGGGTGTTATCCTCTAAACAAACAGAATTGGAAAAAAAAAAAAAAAGAATTACAAAAGTTGAAAAGGAGGTGGTCAAACACCCCTGTAATGTCCAGCTCGTTTTGTTTTGATTGTTTTTGGCTGGTTGTCAAAAGTGGAAAAACATGTAGGCCATGTTCGGTTGGGAGCTTTGCTCCGGCTTTGGTAAGTTTCTATTTTGCTGACATCATCAATTTTCTCACTTCTCTCTATCTCTCTCCACTTATTACACCTGCTTACATCATCAAAACTAAACTAAACTCCCTCAAAACTCCCAACCGAACAAGGCCATAATCTCTCCTATATAGTCGCAAAACGGTAAATTAAAATTCTCTTAAAAACAATATATTTTATTTTTAAAAATTCAAATATTTTTTTTATCAATTTATTAATAGCTCCGTTCTCAATCTTTCGTTCCAAACACCACTTTGGGTTGTTTTAAATTTTTTGTCCCAATTCGAAAATAAGGGTATTAGCTAATGAAATTTTACTTTTACCATTTTTTTAGAGTAAGTACGTGTAATGATGATGTTTTGAATGGTAAAATGAAGAAAGAAAAAAGTATGACAAATGTAATGAATATATTCCCCTAATTAATTGGAATTCCTAAAATGGAATAATAAAAGTGAGACGAAGGGAGTAGATATAAATGAGTTTTTTTAGTGTTTCACAAAAAAAAGTTTTTGAACTTTTCTTCCAAAAAAAAATGTACGGTATACTTTTGAGTTATCGTTTCTTGAGCAAGACTCAGTTTCCTTTCTTGGGACAAAATTGAAGGTCCAAGGGCAGGAATTCAAAACGTTTAATAAGGGTAGACACGGAAGCTGACTGGCTCTAATAGGAATGGGTCCTAAAGCATGAACTGGCAGTCAAGGCTCCTGTCCAGTTTAATATGGTAAACAAAAAAAATAAAAAGTCTAATTTTAAGATTTCCAATTTTATTTCAGAGTCACTTAATGGTTTCGGGTACAGGTACCCTTCCATTGAAGGTCATTCGAGCTTTTCCTATGAGTTTTTTTTATTACTAATGGGGACTAGCTCAATTGGTTAGAGCTCTTGCATCTCACTAGGAGGTTAAGAGCTCAAATCTCCCTGCTGCCTATAGGGGTTTTCCTCTCTTTGTTTCTTTCTTTGTTTCTACCCTGTAACAGGCTTATTTCTTGTATTGATTAAGCTGTTGGGCTTGGTTATCTCGTGGACTCTCACAAGTAGTGTACCGGGTTGGTACTTTGTACTTCATATGTGACCTGATTGATCTCTCTTCTATCGATTGACAAAAAAAAAGAAAGTGATGTCCATCGGATTCCCGTAAATATATTACTGAATCGAGTTTTTCATTTTTATCACCAATTGCTAAAAGCAAATTTTTCATAAAAAGTATTAAAAGCTAATGGTATTTACAGTGGGCTCCCAAAAATAGCTTCTAAGTTGAATTCATAAAGTGTACACATAAACTTAATTGGAGTTCATTTTTCACTCCTAGAGCAGTAGAGCTTGCCAATTTTAGAGAGATTATGTGCACTCAATAGGCTAGCAAAAGCATTCTCCATTTTGTGAAAAAAAAAATTCAATATGTGGGACCCATATTAAAAAAGGATTAAAGAATTTAAGTCCCACTTATAGCTAGCTACAATGCTACCTAAGTCTAACTATTGTGGTATGAGCCAGCCATCCTTACTTCCTTAGGAGTTTATATGAGGAGCCCACTGAAGACAACAATTGAGCAAAATGGCTAGGTAAAAATATTTTGAGAGCCTATTGTGGATGCCCTAAGTTGCTAAAAATATTTTTTTTATTAGCTAAAAGTTAAGTTGCTAAAAGCTAATTTCCTTTCTGTAAAAGTGCTAAAGCTAAGTTACTAAAGCCAAATTTCTATAAAAGTGCTAAAAGCAAATGAGAGCTATGCGGAAGCAGGGATAGTGCAGCACATATCACAGCAGTCCATCTTGGAAACTAATGGTCTGGATTTGCTAAAACTTTCTTATCGGTAATAAAGCACTTTGACTGGAAAGAAAGAATCCGCAAATCCGGAGCATTCTCAGTTTTTCATTTGCTAAAATCTAACATTTGATAAAATCAAGTGTTGATTTTAGCAAACGAGGAGAAGATTTGCTAAAATCAACTCATCATTTACTTAAATCATGTGTTGATTTTAGCAAATATTTTCCTCATTTGCTAAAATCAACACTTCCTTTCAGAGAATTTTAATTAGGCATCCTGTTTGGGAATTATGCTTATGTTTCCATCCTATGAGGTTTGAATACTTATGATTCTATCCCAATATTTGATATTCGGACCATTATGCCCTTATTAATTATATTATTAGTATATATTGTATATCTTATAAATAAGAGGTAATTAAATAGTCATCCTTTTTTTTGGACACCACGTAATAAGTTTTCATCTTGGTCATTTTGAACTGTTATATTTTCATCCTCCTTTAGTATAAAATACCTTTTGTACCTTTTTTATCACTACCTATTAATATACGTAAAAATGGTTTCCTAATTAAGGGGAATTTGATTAGGATTGGAATAAATATAGTTTCCTAATTAAGGGGGATTTGATTAGGATTGGATTAAACATGTTTCCTAATAAGTAAGGGAAATTTGATAATGATTGGAGTAAATGTGTTTTCCAAATTGAGATTTGTTTGATTATTTCAAACAGGAAATTCATTAGGAACTCGAAGAAAATGCTTGATACACCAAATTGACAAAAAAAAAAATCTTTCAGTAAACATAGTATTCATGTGCCCTGAAATCACGGTAAAAAAATACATCCTACCAGTAAATATGGTAAATTCAAGTGAATATAAGTTTGTATATGAATTTTTTGAATTTGATAGCATGGCATCCGAAATTCAAAACACATTTCAGGGTAAATTTGAATACCATCCAATCTCGTGCTAAATTTGTCCAATCAAATTGAATTGAACCAAAATAGCAAATTTAAACATGGTAAATTTTTTAATTTACATAGCATTCATGGTAAAAAATGAAATTAAGTATGTATCAGTAAAGATGATAAATTTTAGAGTTTGGTATGATCAGTAAAGATGGTAAATATCGTATGATCATGGTAAAAATGTTTAAAATATCACAGTGTTTATGGTAAAAATAAACTTAATGACTTGTAAACATGGTAAATTGGTTGCATAAACAACTCCAATCATGGTAAGAAAATGTGATCAACACAATCCAGATGTCATGGTAAAACAGAAATCATGATAAACATAGAATACTTTTAGAACTCTAAGCATGGTAAAAATATTAAAGCATATAATAGTTGTTTATCAATCGCCAAAACCCACCGATCAATTATTAATCTCCATTTGACATCATCTCCTGCAACTGCAACCTTCCCCTAATTCTACTAATAGATTCCTCCACTCTTTCATTGATTCCATGCATCAATGGTGATGCCAACGCTAACGATTCCCACATGTTATCTGTGGCAAAATCTTGTCATTGCCTTCCACAACTTTCTTGCTTGTCCCAGATACATCATCAGAAAACCGTCAACGGGGGATGATTTGGAGGGTGAGGGAGAACGTCGATGGGATATGATTTGAAGGGCAGCGCACGGTGGGGGAACGTTTTAGAGGATAGATGATCTAGGGGTCGGGACGATTTCGATGGCTTTTGGAGGTTTTTTTAAATAATTGGGTTCTGTTATGAATGGCGTAAATTGGGGATTTTTTTACCATACATATCCCGAAACTATAGCACAGGACTCCCAAGTTTAGGATTCAGTCCCAAAAATCAGCACTTATATATATAAGGGCAAAATTGGGTTTATTTGAATTTGAGGATGAAAACATAACTCTAAAAAAAGGATAGGATGATAACATAAGATAGGGTGCTTCCGAGGATGATTATTTAAGTTCCCCTATAAATAATTTCCATAACAGATTTTACATTTACATGGTTATGGTTTCCTAAATATGTGGGATATTTCAAAAAGAGTGAATCTTTTCCATAACTATTTCATTCTAAGATCTCGATTGTAAAGAAAGTAAGAAACACAACACAGTCACTTATAAAGAAACTCAGGCACAGCTAAAAAACTTTTGGATGGCTGGGATGCTGCGTTGTATGGTACTGCACACTAAATGTGTTGAGAATTTCTGAAGCACCAAAAAAACAAAGCGTTCTGTAGGATCCCTAGGACCGAGCTATGCGTGCTAAAAGTTTTGCTTTTAACAAACGAGAAACTTATTACACGAAAATGAGTTCCAATCTAGTGTGCTTGTGTATGTATTCATCGTAAAGTGTGATCTACCATAATATAGTTAAACTTCTCAACAAATTGTACAAATGGTAATATTTCCATAATTAGTGTGGACTCTTAGTAAACCGAAGCACTATCAAAATTGGAATTAATTCTAATTTTTTCACCAAACTGTGGAGGATCATTGAAGCCACGTAGCTGCCTCAAAGTCCCATCAATAACGATAAGTCAAACGATGCAAATTTTTTACAAGACACAGAAAAGATTGCAAACTGGATGGGAGCGAGGAGCTGTGTTTTAGCCAGTTGGTCAAACAAAATAAGAGCATCTAATAATTTTAAAGTTAATCTACAAATTTAAAGTGAAAAAAATACTATTTTCAATTTTTTTTTTAAATAACAGTTTTCGAAAAACTATTTTTTTTACCCAAAAAAATATTTCAAAATTTTTTATTTCAAAAAGCTGTTTTAATTTTTTTTCAAAATCATTTTTTCCTCAAAAAAATATTTTCAATAAAAGAATTAAAATAACTTAAAAAAATTCTCTTCGATACTTTTTGTTTATAAGTTATTTTTTAAAAATGAATAACGGTTTAATATTTTTGAAAAACTTTTTAAAACTCTATTTTTTTAATTAAAAAAAAACAAGTTTTTTTTAGGGTGGAGAATATGTAATAAGGGTACTATGGTCATTTCACGCAAAAAGTTAACACAGTTAGTGACCGTGTCATACCGAGTCAAAATACATTTATAAAATCAAGGAATTAACTATAGTACTCTAGAGAATAGTAGCTAAGTCCGAGTGTCGATCCACAGAGACAGATTGACTAAATTACATTAATTTCGATTGATTTCTATTTTAATTCAAAAAAGATTGATGGGTTGATTTTCATTCTCAGAAGTAATTAAACTAAAGAAAAATAGTAATTGATTAAATTGGTGGAGAAAAATGTCCAGGGTTCTGAATCCACTCCAACCGCGTAAAAATGCAATGTATAGGCTCGGTTTAATATTCGAATCACGAAGGATTATCGCTAGGGCTTGCAATCCCTTTTGATAATCATCAAGAGGATAAATTGAGTTGTTAACCGGCATGGACAATCCCATAGCACGAACCGTCTCACTAGCGCGGTCAAGCCGCCTAATGGCACGATCCGTCTTACGAGCATAATCCATCTCAGAAATCCAACACACAACCATAGAAAGCCATTGTATTACTTGTAACGCCCCGAATTTCGGAAGCATTATTTTAAAATATTTATTAAAATAAAAGATCCATTTAATTTAAAACGAGTTTCACTTATTACACAACGGAAATAACATAAGTATCTTACTTCGGTTACAAACTTAAACCGTACTTTATTGGAAATTTAAATTACATTATTCCAACATAAAAATAAGGAGACTCTAGGTTTCTAAAGATTCAGATCCTGATTCTGGTTCTCCTCCTGCATCTGATCATCATTCTGACCCTCTTGCTGATAGATAAATTCTCCGCCGTCTTCCTCGATACCTGACGTGATATGTCAAGGCAAAAATAGCACAATGAGTGATAAATCACCTAGTAGCTAACTCTTATGCCCACTAACCCTTACATTACAGTTAAGCATAGAACATATATATGATTTAAAAGCAGTACAGAAATGGAAAGCAAGTATCTGATTTCATTATCTAGCCTTTAACTTATGTTTCATCTATGTTCTCAACCGAGAGAACATCCTCCCAATTTAACCACCAAAATTATAACTGTCCGTCATTCAACTCCCTCCTTGCTGCCGTAACCTGGGGCATCGATAAACGGTCTAAGTTATTTACTTAGGAAGGTTCATTGACCCTTGCAAGGACGAATCCCTCAGGAACTAACCGTACCACTGGGCCCACGAGGAACTAACCGTAACCTCGGGAGTATATAGTCCATAACCTGGATCTATAATACAACATCATCTTTAACTACTTTATTCATAAGAAGGAATCACGCAACGTCATAACTCAGAGTTTCGAATCTCCTACTCCCAAATTAGGACCATCTCGGGATAACCTCCCATCTCGGTCTCGGGATAACCTCCCATCACACATCAATTAAAACTTGGGTTATTTATCGAAATGGTCCCTCTAGTTTAACCCGTGTCTCGATTTCGTCCCTCATGTTTCAATTTCACTCTAATTGACCCTGTAGTTTCAATTTTGCTCGAATTTCGTCCAATTGATAACGGACGTTAGCTAAATTGACGGAAAACCCAATTTGAGCCTTTTTTTAGGGACAGACCTATCATTTCCCCTCCCCTCCTTCCCAATGCCAAAACCCTAACTCCTCCTACCCCTTTTACAGTATTATTTTCATCTGAGGCAAAAAAAAAAAAGAAGCAACTGGCCCATCTTTGTCCACATCAACTACGTCAGTGGCCTATACAGAGCAACGAATATCAATTGTAAGAGAGATTAAGAAGAAGAAGGATTGCTATGAGATATTGGGATTAGAAAAGAGTTGTACGGTTGAGGATGTCCGAAAAGCATATCGGAAGCTTTCGTTGAAGGTTCATCCTGATTAGAACAAGGCTCTAGGTGTGAGCAGTCATTCAACGCAGTGTCCAAGGAATTTCAATGTTTGAGTACATTTTGCTTCAGAACTAGAATGGGGCCGAGAACTGGCAACAATGGGTCTGTTGGATTTGCAAGGAATTGGTTTCCATTAATTCCTGTTATACCGATTCTGCTACTGAATTTTATGCCATCGTCGCAGACCATATACTCACTTTCGCCTTCGTTTTCGTATGAGCATCGGTTTACTACGCAGAAGGGTGCTAATTTTTACAAGAATTCGGCAACATTCGAAGTTGATTATCCTCCTAATACCCCTATTTGTGTGGTGCTTGAAGAGCAAGTTGAAAGAGGTTGATCTTCGTTGTTGGGTTGATCTTCGATGTTGGGTTGATCGTACAGAGCAACCTTCTCTCTCTCTCTCTCTCTCTCTCTCTCTCTCTCTCTCTCTCTGCCTCAGATGAAAATAATACTGTAAAAAGGGTATGATGAGTTAGGGTTTTGGTATTGGGAAGGAGGGGAGGGGAAATGACAGGTCTGTCCCTAAAAAAAGCCCCAAATTGGATTTTCCGTCAATTTAGCTAACGTCTGTTATCAATTGGACGAAATTCGAGCAAAATTGAAACTACAAGGTCAATTAGAGTGAAACTGAAACATGAGGGACGAAATCGAGACACGGGTTAAACTAGAGGGACCATTTCGATAAATTTCCCTTAAAACTTTCCAATTTCCTTTACTTAACAACGTCTAGGTGAATCTCTAAAATCGCAATCCAACCCGGGAACCTAATTGTCCATTCTAACATTCACAATAATAATAACTGAATAGCAGAGCAAAGCAATAATGATAAATGTAAGAGAAAGCAATTCACATAAAATATTCAAATTTTATCCTTATGACTTTTGAGTATGACAAACTTAGCATGTAAGTTCATTTAGTCAATTCTTTTATAAACCGAAAAACACAGATTATGCACACTTTAGTATTTAGCCAACTACACGACTCAAATGTATTCCGATTGTTATAAAATTCTACCACAAAGTTATTTAGAAAGTTAGGATCAACTTGTCTCAAGAACATATTTCTCAATTCTAATTTTAAGCTCGCGCAAATTACTCTTGAACATAAGCTGTCCGGTTTTGACTCGAGATGGAAATTGAATTATTTAGGAACCCGAAAGATGAAATTAAAAGCTATAAAAATTGGTACACGTTCTAAAGATCACACTTGACTTCCAGTAGGAACAGAATTGAAAAATAAAATGTTTAAGGGTTCCAATAAATTGATAAAGTTTGACAAGATAACTATGTAAGACATATTTCAGTTTTCACAAAACGGTTCTCAAAACCATATCAAAACATCTCCAAATTTCATGAAACTTAACAGATTTATAAATTAGGAAGTTATGAACAATATTAGTACAGAACACTTTTACTAAAAACGAGATTAAATTAGATAAACACGCCTTCTAATTTTTCCCGTCCAGATTCGCCATTGTTTACTAAAATCGACTTTTCTGGAGTTCTATAAATTTGATTTAAGCGATTCCAGAAGCGTTTTAAGGATAATAAGTATATCTATAATTTGGCATAAGATTCAACACAATCGGAGTTACATAGTATTTTATAACATTTTCCAAAGTAGACTGATCTGTTTGGCATCAAGACAGATTATGCACTTGAGTTTGTTATCTTATTTTTATGGATCGTAAACATATCTCGCGCATCAATCGAGCATTAAAAACAGGCCTATATTACGCATAATATATTTAGGGAGAGTGGAATAAGAGTTTACGCTACCTCTCCTCCGAAGTTTTGCGGGATTTCGGGTCTTTGCAGAAAAAGAAAAAAAAAACGGAGCGTTGGCGTGGAGGCGGCTCCTTGGCTTGATTTGGTCCAAACGATTGGTTGTTTTGTGATGTTGGGGAGTGGTTTATTGTCCTCTCTCTCGCTGTCGAGTAAGGAGGAGGGGAGGTGAACTTATTGGTTCTAGTAGATACAATAGGTTGAGGGAAGTTTGGTCTTTAAAAGGACACCCTCTCTTTTTCTCTTCCGACATGGAAATCAAAGAAGTAAATGGGTTCACTTATTTTCTTTGCAGACATGAAAATTTGAGAACATAGAGTGGTTAAGTAGATGGGTATTAAGTATCTATACATAATCATACATATATATGGTTTACTGACGGGAGGAATTCAATTGGCAAAGTCAACAATGATTTGCCTAGTTTGTTAGGATAGTTGGCTGGAGAGCAACACGTATGAGCAGACAAAATGCATAGAAAGGAGGGTTTAGATAATTAGGTGCACCATGCACGCACACAGTACTCACTCATGCACTCACACCTCTAAACGCGTAGGAAAATTTACGAGAGCGTTAATAAAAGAATACAATGTCCTAATTATATGAAATAAAATTTTATGAATAAAAAGATTATTTAAAAAATCCGGATCATTACATAACTTGTATTCAAAAACCGCGGATATGAATACGAAATAGATTGAAAGCATTAAAAATCGTTTCGTTCAATTGAAACAAAACGGGTTCTAGTTATACAATCGATTTGAATAAATAAACCTAGAACCTATACATAAGCAAAAATTACTTGAAGCAAAGCTTCATCTTCCCCTAGATGAGGGGCTTAGCCAGCCATGGAAGTTGAATTCTGGCCTCTGTCCGAAAATTGCCCCCAAAAAGGGTCTCTTCTATGTCTGTCCGAAAATAACTCTCAAACGGGTGTCCTAAATACCCCACTGCCTTTTCTTTCATAATCAGCTGAATGGACTCTCCCAAGGGAAAAAAATAATCTTTTCGTGAAACACATTTCCTCCTTGTATTGGTGCTGCCGATCCAAATGATAAGGCCGATGCTTGGCTTGAATAATGTAAGTGGCTTTATGAGAAAATTCAGAACATGATGGGCATTATTTATTGATTTTGCTATAGTCTCCAGCCTTTTTCGTAGCATCTCTCCAGCTACCTAATTGTTTCCCTTTAATAAAGTCAACCAACAATTGAATTGGGAACACATTTCCTTTCTCTGGTCCAACTTTTGGCTAAAAACACTTGTTTATAATTAGTTTGGCCAAACCTCCAAACTCCTACAAAAACACACAAACACAACGTTATACCCCAAGTAACAAAATAAATAGACTTAGCAAAGATAAATTAGGAAGCGCTAATGTGAACATTTGTGCACCTATCAGTTGGCCTTAAAGAAACGGTAAGGGAGATAAGTGACAATTAGTTTGAAAAGTAAAGGAGGGCAATGAAATTTCAGAAAGTATAGGGGATGTCTCTTTATTTGTTAGAAACCTCAAGGGAGGTAAGTGAAATTTATCCTTAATTTTAACTATAATTTATGATATTATATGTAATCAGTGTATATTAACCATTTATTTCATTGTTACATTATATACATATATGCTTATTTTATACGTATTACTTATATAGTAGTACATGGAGTACATATTATTTGATTATGCATCTGCTGGTATATGTATTATCTATCCTGTATTTGGAATAAAATATTTAAAAATATGACAATGTCAAAATTGTTCTTGTTAATGACAAAGAGAATTGATATTGGCACTCCCCCTTCTCCATTGATACTCTATTTTTTTTATCTCTATTCACAAAATGCAAGAGTAATTTTATCTAAGAGAGACAAAAGAGGGAGTGTCAATAGAAAAAAGTGGAGTGCCAATATGACTTCCCATGACAAAACTACAATGCATAAAAAGTTGCATTTTTCCCGTTCAAAAAAAAGTTACAATGTACAAGTCTTTTATGTACTAGAATTTTGGTATTAACAAAAACAGTTTTGTCATGGTCATTTTCATAGATATAAGTGTACATATCAAATATATGAATGTACATATATATCATAGTTAAAAAAATGTATTCTTTAATATGTAAGGAGAATCATATTTACACTCCCTTTTTTGCTTCTATTACATTAAGTTGTTAAACAATCCTTATACTTTATAACTACATATATTCCTTGCTATCAAAATGACTGGACTAACCCTTTTGTTTATGCAACGGACAAAGAAAAAAAAAACTTCATTCCAGAACATTCCTTTGCCTCGGCGCGCGCGCACACACACACAGAGAACAAGAGCGCTTTCTTCGTTTCTACCAGCCTTCAGATTCATCTTCTACTAGTCACAAGTTTCTTTCTTCATCCCCTTCGATTTTCATTGTCGATTCTCTTTCCAAATCACTCTCTTATTTACAAGTTCAACAATGGATGAAGAAGGAAACTTGTGAAGAGAAGTCTTGGTATTTTATTTTGTTGGTGTTAAATTGGAATATGCAGATTTATTGTATACGTTTGGGTGGTGAATGTGGAATATGCAGGCATCAAATTTGTGTTCAATTGTTGTTGTTTTTTTTTTTTTTTTTGTCATTCGTCATTCCTAACCTATTACATGGGGATGGGAGAATGAGACTCGATCCCGAGATATAGTGTGGGGCATCCAAAGGCTCAAACGCATGAGATAGCCACCACTTGCTTGTGTTCAGTTATTTGATTAGTGAAGTTCCGTGATTAGCACTAGAGATAATAAAAGGGTTTTTTCCAGTCATTTTGATAGCAAGGGATAGATATAATTATAACGGACAAGAGAGGTTTATGAACTTCGCCTAATAGAGACAAATAGGAATGTCAATATCAAAATGGAGAGTGCCAATATCAATTACTATATTTGAAGCACTAGCAGCGCTACGTTTATGACACAGTGGTCATATGAACACCCCAGGTTAAGAATTTTGTATACATATCTATTCATAGGCTACTTATGTGCAACTAATTTTATCCTACTCCGCTACATGTTGAACACCCAACTCACTATTTTTCTTTCTTTGAACACTCATTCCATGTTCACTCATTCGTAAATTTAATAACAACTTATTGGGTTGTGAATAAGGGAGGAAGATGACACACACTCAAAAAAAAAAAAAACCCACAGTTTCCGATGCACCGTTAACATTTTTTTAAGACACTTTAACATAACGGAAACTGTATAAAATAATTAAATTTGACCACAAGTAATGTTAGCAAATTAATACTACATTTTCTATGATTTCTAACCCTATTAAACTAATCATAAACTCTTACGGAGTTACATATTTTTATGTTTTTTTATCACACTATTCAAACTCATATGAGATTTGTACACATATTACTAATTAATAGAGCTAATAGAGTTGAAGTAATTTATGAACACCCTATTAAAAATTTCTGGAGCCGCCACTGATTTGAAGGTTATTATTCACCCTTCAAATTTGTAGATAGAAGATAACTTTTTATGGTTATCTTTTTTTTTTTTTTTTTTGGTCATTTGTCATGCCTAATCTATTACATGGGTAAAAAGAGAATGAAACTCGATTTCGGTATACATTGTGGGATATCAAAAAATTCTACCGCATAACCCGCCACCAATGGTTTATCTTATTGAATGACTAACTTTTGAAGGTTCTATTGGAACTCTGAAAACATTGACTGAATCTTCAAATCCTTTAGGAGTATTAATTTTTGACATTCGCAGGTTGTGGTCGAGATGCTCTTGTTTAACACTTTATTCATGAGTTTATTTGGCAAGAGTTCAAATCTCACATCATATTCCCATCATAGAATAAACCAGAATTGTTTTCTATTAAAAAGGAATACTAAAACTGGCCAAAAAGTTTACTCCCTCCCGTCACATATTTATTGTCCATTTGCATTATTGCCCACATCTCAAAAAATTAGTTATGTTTTGAAATGTATTACTCCCTCCGTTCCATATTATTGGTCTTTTTTCACTATTTGGCACCTCTCTTAAAGAATTGTCTATAACTTTCAATTTATAGTTCTTTTTATATCCAATATAGATCTAATTTGATAGATCTCGATTTGTTTTATAAAACAAAATTTAATATAGATCTCGTTTAATAATATGGAACGGAGGGAGTATGTTATTATATATTCAATATAGATCTCGTTTGGTAGTTCTCAATGAGTATTATTAAACAAAATTTTTTTAATCGTAAAAAATAGTGTAAATTGAAGTATATAAGTAATTGAAAAATGACACGCATATTTGTAAATAGACAAGAAATTTAGGACCAAGGGAGTCGTTTTCTTTTTTTTTTTTTGGGATGAAGAAAGACTTTTGTTTGAAGAGCAGACTTTCACTTTCAAGAGTCTTCACAGCGGACTCGGTCCAGCGAGGGAAAACAGTTGTGTCGTCATAACTTTTCAAGCCAAAATACTTGGTGAAAAAAAGTTGCAAAACCAAAAGATTTCCACTATATATATATATATATATATATATATATATATATATATATTTGTTCATGTGTTCTCGCTCACCTTGTAATTACAGCTTTTCTGGTCCGCCTCCTGGCGAGTTTCGACCCTAATTTACCAGAATATTCCACCGAAATTTCCAGGGAAAAATTCGACTTGAACGACTTTCCAGAAAATCCTCCTTATTCAGCTATGCTTTCACTTCGTTGATTACTGATACAGCCTCCAATTCTCTCTGTTCAAAATCCGATCAAATTTCTCTCAGCGGTAATCTCTTGTTCACCGTCTTGTATTTCTATCTCGTTTCTTTTTCTCGTCATAATGCATCACTTCTGTTGTTTATCAGAGCAGGCAATATCGAATCTCACCGTCTACTTACTGATAAAAATATCTGAGTGCACGCAAGGGGGACGTATTGAAGATAACAAATAACTGCTTTAAGCTTTTAGATGAGTTGGTGGTTAACAATCTAATATGGAATGATGGACGCGCGTGTTGGACCATATGTTCTCAATTTCCTTCAAGTATACGTTGAATTTGTTGGTCTCAATTTACCCCCTAGTTTACTGACTGATTCTGTGAACCTTGTTTAGAGCTTGACCCATCAGTTTTAATTATCAACTCTAAGCTAGTTTATAGCCTAGGCTGCCTCTCCCTCATTGCCTATTGATTATGAGTTTCAGGTGGTTGTTATTACATAGAATTGAGTTTTCAGAGGCTTTTGGGAAAGACTCTCTACTACGCCATGTATTGATTTCACGGGTAGTTTTGCGAAATTAACTGATAAGTGCACTTTGTTTCGGTTTCATTCCTATGTTCAGAATCCTTCGTTTGCTTCTCCCAATAATAAAGGCTTGTCCAACTTGAATACTTATTGCCTTCAGAATTAAATGAACGGCATCATGACTCTTTGCCAATTGGATGTGAATTGGATGTTCTAAGAGATTGTGCACGTTCAGATTCGGTTAAAAGTCCCGATTTTTATTTATTTAAGTCTTATGTTGTACTACTCTCACAAAAGAAACATAATGAAAGCTTGGCGAAATTGAGGCTAACCCACTTGTCTTCGTTCGTATTTTCATAGATCCTACCGTGAAATATAAGGTTCAAGAATGATGTAAGGCTTTTGAGTTGAGCTGCATAAATTTGCTCGCATGGGACTACTGGATTTCAGTCTATAGAGCTCTTGTGCTGCTGACGTGATGGTGTTGGATGTGATTACCAGTCCCATATTCTCACCGGCTGCGGAAATCCTTTCACAGATTGTTGAGACAATCATTGAGGTTGTAATTACTTCCAAGGATGTCTTCATTGAGAAAGAGGGTATTAAGGAACTTTCTACTTACTTGGAAAAGATCGTCCCTCTCCTAAAAGAAATGATGAGTAAAAATATCAATAACTCTGACGGCTTAGACAATGTTATTTTTGTTCTTGATCGGGAGGTCAAAGTTGCAAAGCAATTAGTAGAGGAATGCAGTAAAAGAAATAAGGTATATCTCTTAATGAATTGCCGGTCAATTGCTAGACGCTTAGAGGACAGTACGAGGGAGATTAGCCGGGCATTAGGTCTCATTCCTTTGAGCTCATTAGATATTTCGGCGGGTATAATTGCAGAGATCAGTCAGTTATGTGACCACATGAAGAGTGCAGAGTTCAAGGCAGCTATACAAGAGGAAGAGATCTTGGAGAAAATAGAGTCAGGAATACAGGAGAGAAACGTTGATCGCTCATATGCCAATAGTTTGCTGTTTTCTATTGCAGAGGCTGTTGGAATTTCAACTGAGCAATCAGCGTTGAGGAAAGAATTTGAAGAATTCAAAGGTGAAATAGAAAATGCACGACTGAGAAAGGACCAGGCAGAAGCCATACAAATGGATCAAATAATTGCTTTGCTGGAAAGAGCAGATGCTACCTCTACTCCCAATGAGAAAGAAACTAAGTATCTGATCAAGCGGAATTCTTTGGGGAGCCAACCATTGGAACCTCTCCAGTCATTTATTTGCCCAATAACAAGGGAAGTTATGTCTGACCCGGTGGAGACTTCTTCAGGGCAGACATTTGAGAGAAGTGCCATAGAGAAGTGGTTCGCAGTTGGGAATGTATTGTGTCCCTTAACCATGATAGCTTTAGACACATCAGTTCTGCGGCCTAACAAAACTCTGCGGCAATCAATAGAGGAGTGGAAGGATAGAAATACAATGATCACGATTGCTTCCATGAAACCAAAACTCTTGTCGCGAGATGAAGAAGCACTTCATTGCCTGGCACAACTACAGGATCTTTGTGAGCAAAGGGATATACACCGAGAGTGGGTAGTATTGGAGAACTACATACCTATCCTTGTTGAACTTCTCAGTGCCAAAAGCCGAGACATAAGAAATAATGCTCTTGCCATCCTCTTTATCCTGGCAAAAGACAGTGATGATGCCAAGGTACTCCTTATCCTCCTTATCTTAGGCCTCACTATGTGTGTTTACATGTTCTTGTCTTTGTGAGTTTTTACATCTGAGGTTATATAAATATGCAGGAATTCTGTTTATCTGTCTTACTCTGGTCTGGTAAGGGATCGGATTTACGTTTTTAGCAATTTCTAAATTGGTAGCCAGAGTGTATATCTTTCTTATATTCACCCCCTAAAAAGAGCTTATATAACTTATATGACAACTGTTAACCAAATCAATGTTACTTGATTCAGCTTTAGACTATATTCTTGCTGCACTAGTACTTGGAAATCTGAAAGGGGTCCAATAGAGCTATTGGGTTGGGGGATTTAATTGGTATTTGGTGGAAATTGAATAATGTTTTGGTGGTGTCTTGTAACATGACATAGATTGCTACCTGTCAATGGCATTGATGCATACTCTTTTCTTAACACTTGCGCAGTTTTATGAGCTTGTTTCAACTCTCTCAATTTATCTGCATTGTGTGCTTCAGACTTGGAAAATTTTCAACTAGGTGATTCATCATCAACAGGAAAATTTAGTTTATCTTTCGTGGATTTGATACTATGAAACTGAAACTCTTTGCAGGAAAGGATCGCAAAAGTTGATAATGCAGTTGAATCTATTGTTCACTCTCTTGGACGCCGTATTGAGGAAAGGAAGTTGGCCACTGCATTACTATTGGAACTTTCTAAATGTGAGTCAGCACGAGACTGCATTGGAAAGGTTCAGGGTTGCATACTCTTGTTGGTGACCACTATGTCAAGTAGTGGCGATGACAGTCAAGCTGCCAGATATGCAGGGGAGCTTTTGGAGAACCTCTCATTTTCTAATGAGAATGTCATTCAGATGTCAAAGGCTAATTATTTCAGATATTTGTTGCAGCGTCTTTCTTCAGGTTCTTTCCTCAAGTCTGATGCTGTTTTGTACTTTAAAAAGGTTAACCTGAAATTTGTTGAATGCTCATTTCTTGCTTTCCTTGAATTCTTCAAAAAATCAATCTGCAAGTTGTTAACAAAGTGGTGAATGTTAACCATGACTACTAGTAAAACCTGAAGCTTCTCTCTCGAATTGGAACTTTCTCCCAATTTATTGTTCCTTCTTACCAGGAACAAGGTGGTGATCAATGTGACCTGCAAATCTATCTGATTATGTTTCTAACAAGTTTTTGCTACCTTTTTCTGCAATTTATAACTCTTTTGGATCTCAAATTTTCATCACATCAAATGCATTATTTAGTAGTTAGTGTTTGCAATGTAGTATTCATTTTCTCTGTAGTCATAGAGTCGATGTTTCTTATGATATAGACACTGAAATATTGAAACACGACAAGAAATGTATCATGCTTCAACGACAGTGACCTGGGGTTACCATATTCAATCAAGAGAGCTAGGATTCTCTGTCTAGTACTATATTTTAGGTTTTAGTTCATGATGCTCAAGGATTAGGATCTCCATCATTTTGGTGAGCTTCTCTTATAATTTTCACCTGTAGGCGTAACCTTATGGGTGGTTGAACTGTTGAACCAATTCTGTACAAAGTGAAGGCAAGGTAACGAAAGGGTACCTGGTGCAGTGTTAGAGTGGGGTGGATAAAAAATTGGGACGTCTTCTGCCTTTTTGGGAATGGTAGACGAGATGAGCACTAAGCCAATTGTGCCTTGTAAATTTTTTTTCCCCTGGTTAGGGACACTATGAGAAGAATATCAATGATGTAGGACGGTTTTACGATCCGTAATTATTGCCGCCTACAATATGAATTGTGCCAGGTTTTGGTTGGAAATAAGAATAGTACTTAGTTGCAACTTGCACGAAGTGGGAGCGGGAGCAGGGGCAGGGGAGCGGATGATCATAGAAGTGTGGGAGCACCGTTGGGAGCGTTTAGGAAAAATTAATTAAATATTTTTATGTCTTTTAGTATAGTTAAATGTCAAAAAGAAAATATTATTCTACCTATTAGATTGCAAAACATAAAATTATGTATACTTTTAGTACGAGATTCCAATTGTTCTCCATATCGTAGTTGCAAGAAGCCGGCGGGAGCGGGATTGGGGGCTAAGGATCATTGGAGCTCCTCTTTCAAGAGGGGGAGCCTTTAGGAATAATACATGAAAATATTAATATGTAATGCAAGTAAATATTAGTATGCGTCATTCATGTCAATTGCAAAGATTGTCGTAGTAACTAAGTAATATTATGGTTATATAAAGTAATTGAGCAAATTTTAAGTTAATATTTTCTAATTATCATATCATTACTTAGTGTTTTCTCTTGCTTGGTATCTTTTGTTTTTGTTTCTTTTGGGATTTCTATGCCTAAGAGGTTCTATCCTAGTTGGAAGCGCGGGTGCGAGGTTCTAAGGTCGATTCACCACCCACATAGGAGGTTCCTGCAGCTAAGCTTGGGGTAAGTGCGCGAAGAAGAAGAAAGGAAAGAATGAGAAGGAGAAGAAGAGAGAGAAAGAGTGCTTCACCCTCACATGGGTTGGGCAATTTCTGCAAGAACCGAAGACCGTCTCGATACTCAAATTTAATAATCAACTCTATCCATAAAATGAAAGATTACATCCCCATTTATGACACGCGGGAAAGACTCTTATAATTCCTATGAGTCTAAATGAAATGAACCTAATCAAGGAATACATCGAATAAAATATATGAATGAACCTAGATATAAGTGCATGCATTGAGCCTACTAACGATTAGATGCAATTAACTAAGAATGTGTAGTACATTGAACCTTTCTAATATGTGTTTAATGTATCAAAATGCATAATGAATCTAACTACTAATTCATGATGACCCTTGATCTTCCAACTACAATGGATGACTGGTTAACTAACAAAGCCTATGAGACTTGTCTAACCATTCAATGGCCATGTCATCAATTCTCCTCTGTTGAAAAGAACTCCACTCTGGCGAGTTAGGTGCAACTCCCAACATACCGTCGTCTAGCAATTTATTGTCTTTTGTTGACCTCATCCTTCTCCTTTCGTTTGGAAAAAACTCGATCTCCAGTTTTTGTAGTGTCTTAGTAAGAAAATTGAGGAGCGCTAGAGTTTCAACCATTTAAATTGATCTTTTTGAAGAAACAATGAGAAGAGCCAAAATGTGAAACTTTTCATTACCCCATTGGCTTGGTTGAACTTATGCAGAATTTCAGACTCGATTGGAATAGTTTCTGCCCCCGAAAAAGCATCAACTGCAATGTTAGTATTATTGACCGTCTTGACTTCCTTCAGCGACAAATCTTCATCAGTATCTTGTTAATGCCTTTGTTGACTGCAATAACTATTTTTGCCTTTGTTTGTTGAATACCCTCAATAACGGGCATGCTCATCGTCAATTTGTGTAGTTTCTTCAATCACATGACCGACTTTATAAGCTTCATGAGCTCCTCTTAGAAGAGCAACCATTAGTCTAACTAATCAATACGACTTTGCGCTATAGTTAGCTCAGCACCAGCTTAGACAAAGAAGGCCTTATAATGGTTAGTCGAAGCAAGAGTGGTGGCCATTCCTATGGTCGTCTTCCTACTGCTGAGTACGTACACTTTATTGGCTTAAGACCTGATGAACTCTGTCAAGTTTGTCGCCTTCATGTGGAAACGGTGGAACATGCTTGGTTTCTAGTATGATTTTATTAGTACGCATGATTGGGCCTATAGTATTGAATATGCATAGGACTGCTAAGGTGAAAAGACATGTATTCCTACGAAATGCTATTGATTCTAGGGGAACTAGAATGAGGAGGATGACAGACCCACTCGCATTCTACCGGAGGGAAGTAGCTTGATTGGTTCGAATCCAAGTCGTGAGATTGCTTCAAGCGGGAAAGACATTATTTTAGTTAGAAAAGCAGATGCAGACGAGAAGACAATGTTACTAAAGTGATGTTTTTATCTCTTGTACATCACTAACTAGCGTAGCACCATTACTTTTGAACGTTGCAACATCACTTTTCAGACTTGCAGCACCTTCCCGACTAACCTGAAGGACTTTGGAAAGAGTGTCAACCTTGGAATTAAGTTCGGTAGCTATCAACATTGTAGATAGATCAACTATGAAGATGCAGGATTAAGCTCTAATGCTCTATACCAAACTGATGTAGGACGTTTTAGAACGCTTAAGTATTGCCACATACAATATGAATCGTGGTGGGTTTTAATGGGTGGGAAATAAGAATAGTACTTGAGGTAAGTGCGCAAAGAAGAAGAAAGGAGAGGGTTAGGCAATTTCTGCAAGGACCGCAGCCCCAATCACGATGACCGCAATCTCAATACTCAAATTCAATAAACAACTCTATTCATAAAATGAAAGATTATATCCCAATTTATAATACATGAAAAAGACATCTTCTAATTCCTAGAAGTCTAACTGAAATTAACCTAATCAATGAATACATCGAATAAAATATGTGAATGAACCTAGATATAAATGCACACATTTAACCTACTAACGATTAGATGCAACCAACTAAAAATGGGTTAAGGCATCATTGAACCTTCTAACATGTGTTTAATGTATCGAAATGCGTAATGAATGTAGTTACTAATTCACGATGACTCTTGATCTTCCAACTACAATGGATGACCCTTGAACTACCAAAGCCCATGAGACTTGCCTAACCATTCAACGCCCATGTCATCAATTCTCCTCTGCCGAAAAGAACTCCAGCAAGTTAGGTGCAACTCCCAAAAGCAATTTGTCGTCTCTGTTGACTTCATCAATCAATTATCATTTCTTCTTTCAAAGACATATGTGTTGTTTTTAAAAACAGCCACACTACTGCGACACATAATGCGTTGCAAAGAAATGAATTATTATTCTGATGTAGGCCCCTAGACAACCGTTCAACCAGGTAGGACATCCTATTGGCTTCTTTCAAGTGTCATATGACTGTGGTTTCTGACTCCAACTCTACCGTATGTTCAAAGGTCCTAAGTTTCTATTATTAATTTGGAGATAGAATCTATGCCAAACATAGAGTTGAATCATCTTGGAAATTATTATTTCTATAATGAAATGTTCACCAACTATTCTGCTCAGCATTGATTGGGCAGAATCAATGTCCTATGAAGTAACAGTCATATTGTGTTTCCAAAACTTGAAGACATGCCTGAGCTGATTGATTGAGGTAAATGTCATCTCGATTATGTAGTTCTGAGAACAAACGTTAGATGGATCTGGATAGAACACCTGTATGTAGCTAAATTAGAATTTACGTAGCAATAACGAACCTAACTAAGACCGTTTATTTCCATCAATTCTGATTGGCTACATGAATCTCCCTTTTTTCTGTGGCCATTCTGCCTGATCAATTAAAGGGTTATTGTGATACCCCGTACTTGGGTAATATTAAATGGTCACTTATTAACTTGTTTTTATAAAAAGAATACCTAGTATACTATTCTGGAGTTTCACGGAGAATATGAAAGTGAAGACAAAAATATTAATTAGTTGTGTCGTGGTGTGTGGTGCGTGGACGTGATGCATAAAAACCAAAGGAAACAAAGTTGGAAAGAGAGGAGAAAAAGCTACAGGTGGACATGTGGGTATGTGACTAATGTTCATACTTAGTGACAAGTCCGTCACGGGTAAGTATGTGGGGCCTTGGTTTGCATTTGGGTGATGAGTAAGCGTCAAACGTGCATGGTTTTCACTAATAAAAGGACTAGATATATGAAGAGAAAGGGGGATAAATTGGTTGATTCCAAAGGGGAGGGGAGATGAAGGTTTGAGCTGGCTGGACAAAGGGAAGGAAGTAGCACAAGTGAAAGGGGAAAAATAAGAGGAGATGAAGGGTTAAAGGTAAGCATGTGTGAAAATGATGGAGAATGTGTACGGGAAATTATGTAAGTATGGAAGGAAGTGTGTATTGCTATTTGAATATTTTGCTTTTGTTTAGATTGAAATGGTGGTGTGAATCACTCCATTTTGTATTTTGGTTGGGTGGTGATTTGTGTGAGAATTCGGGGTGTTACAACTTGGTATCAGAGCCTAGGTTTTATGATTTTGTAGACTGTCGTATAATCAAACTTTAGGATGATGACCTGTGCTTTAGCAATATCGGGTAGTTGTGTGTACACAATTTGCAGTAGGAATGTTTGTGAGGATACAAGTTACGTTAATAAGTCTTTCTTGGTTGAACTTTAGCTAAGTGGTTTGTTATCAGTGGATTTGGTTTGGTGGTTCAAAAAAATTATGTTTTCTTAGTATATTAATTTTTAGGTTTAGGTATATTTTCACTATTAAAGATGGTGGAACTTCTACAGAGATTAGATGGAAGTTGTTTTTTCTAGTTGATTGTTGAAGTTTGGTAGGAGATTGTGCTTCCAATTATCCAAGGATTTTGCATGAGGTCCTTAAGTGATGAGTCTAGGTAAGAAGTGAGTACCTTGAGAATATTGGGTAGAGAAGTATGACTGAATAGCTTGGGAAAAATTATTCTGATTTTCTGCTGTTATCTAGGAGTACATGTTAGCACAGAAATAGATTGGATGTTGTTCGTGCGGCATAATTACAGGAATGGCGAGAAATTCTTTTTGGTAATGTAAATATCGTGGAGAATATTTATTCTTTTCCTATCAAGTTATGCTTCATATTGATCTTTTATTTGAGGTTATGTGTTGATCAACATTTGATCTCACCCATGCATTTTCTTTTCCCCTCGTTTCATAGTTATTGCTCATGGATTTGGATACTGTTAAGTTGCCATTTATTTAAAAGAGGTTTCACTAGCTGGCTTGGACAAAAGAAACAGAGAATTAGGAATTGGGAATTTAAGTAAGTTTGGATGCCTAGTTCTGAGTTTACATTGTATTGGACGATGGAACAAATTAAGAACATCATGAGGTAATGTTGTTAGTGGATTTACTTGCTACACTTGTGCATCTGATTAACTCAACTTTTAGTTGGGTATTTGGGTAATGAAGTTTTCTTTGTTTGTTAGTGCAAAGTGTATGTAGGTTTACTTAACTATAATTGTGGAAGGTTTTAACTATAATTGTGGAAGGTTTTAACTATAATTGTGTTGAGTTGGGTGTACTTATTTATTATTGTGGAAGGTTTTAACATTGTGTTATCAGTTATGCTTATTGTGGGTATACTTATTTATTACTGTGGAAGGTTTTAACATTGTGTTGAGCTGTCGGTTATACTTATTGTGGGTGGCTTGGAGCCTATGAATTATATAGCCTTAGTGGCGTGAATAATATTGCCTTTGGGGCATGAATAGCCTTAGTGGCATGATGAGTATTGCGTTAGTGGGGTTATGGATATTGTACAATTGATGTGATATCATTCTGAGGTTGAGGCCTTTTTGGCATTGAATATGGCCTTTGTGGGTGTGAAAATTCATGCTGTTGTGGCATTGTTATAGTGGAATAAAATTTATACTTATTGGGTTGCTTGTGTTGCATTGGCCCGGTTGGCGAGTATGTTTATACTGGTTAAGTTATTATCTGTCTTGAGTTGTGCTTTATATCCACTTATACAGATTGGAATCAAAATTTGGTGTTGCCTCAGTAGCAATGGACTAATATTCAAAAGTTGAACAATATTGTTAAAGCATCCAACTCAAAACCAATTGGCAATGAGTGGAGAGGCCGCCCAGGCTCATATACTAGCTTTGGAGGTTATAATTAACCAATGTGGGACAAGCTCTAACACTCCCTGCACGTGCGACCCCTGACCCGCACGTGGAGAGTTAAACAACGGATCCGCAACATTGGGATCACAACGAAACAAGGTGCACTTATGGCACAAACAACGGGGCAATAACCAAGAGAGTTTTGTCCAAAATCCTCTGAAAGCCTAGCTCTGATACCATGTTAAAACATCCAACTCAAAACCAATTGGCAATGAGTGGAGAGGCCGCCCAGGCTCATATACTAGCTTTGGAGGTTATAATTAACCAATGTGGGACAAGCTCTAACAAATATTATTGCATTGAAAGGGGTGAATGATTACATGACTAATGAAGGGGTTATATAGGCTAACCCTAATAACCTTAGCGAAGCCTAATAATACAAAGAGACTAAACTACCCTAAACATAAAAGATAAATAATGATAAACTTAGCGAAACTCTAATAATACCAAAAACTAAACTATCCTGAATGTAAAAGATAAATAACGATGAACTGAAGCCCTAAAATTATAATGTGGGTATATGAGTAATTTTCCTACTTGGTGACAAGTCCGTCACGTGTAAGTATGCGGGGCCTTGGTTTGCATTTGGGTGATGAGTAAGCTGCAAACTTGCATGGTTTTCACTAATAGAAGGACTAGAGATATGAAGAGAAAGGGGGGATAAATTGGTGGAGTCCAAAGGGGGGGTCGGCAAAGGTTTGAGCTGTCTGGACAAAGGGAAGGAAGTAACACAAGTGAAAGGGGAAAAATAGGAGGAGATGAAGGGTTAAAGGTAAGCACATGTGAAAATGATGGACAATGTGTACGGGAAATTATGTAAGTATGGAAGGAAGTGAGTATGGCTATTTGAATATTTTCCTGTTTTTTAGATTGAAATGGTGGTTTGAATCACTCCATTTTGTATTTTGGTTGGGTGTTGATTTGTGTAAGAATTCGGGGTGTTACAGTTATATACTTGGATGAATTTAACATATTCATATTCTTTCTTGTATGACATCCAAACTCAATTTAGTGTCTTCTCCTACCCCTAGCATTTTCATTTACACTGAACCTACTCTTTCCATGTACATTTACACTGAACCTAATCTTCCATGTACAGCCCTACGTTTCACATTATTATACTATCTGAGTTTGCTTACTTGCAACTTTTCTTCAGTTTGACGCTACTCCCGCCATTACATGAGTGATTTCATTTATAATTCTAGACTTTGGGGTAAGGGTTTCATGCTCTTCCTTTGGAGAAGGGGGGATTGGCGAGATCCTATTGAATGGAGGAAGACTTTGGGGTACGGGTTTCTTGCTCTTCCTTTTGAGAAGGGGGGATTGCCGAGATCCTATTGATTGTAGCTTCCTCCATACCTCTGGGAAAAGCATGAAAAAAAAAGAAAGAAAGAAAAAACAGCTCAAAAGATACAACTCCTCCGTCACCCCAAAATGTAAGGGGTGATAACATAGTCAAAGTCTTGGTCTGTGAAGATGCACTGGTATAGACTGATATTCTTTTAATGACTTGGTTCCAAGGCATGATTCAATCTGTGATAACAAAATTTAATTATTCTTAAACCCTAAGGCAATTGCTTTCGCAGGACCAGAAGACGTAAAGCTAATCATGGTGAAGACTTTGGCGGAGATGGAGTTGACTGACCTCAATAAATCATCTTTGCTCGAAGATGGCGTCCTTCATTCGCTTCTTCACTTGATCTCCCATAGCAATTCTGAGATGAAGCAAGTGGCTGTTAAAGCTATTCAGAATCTCTCAAACTTGCCCAAGAATGGACTGCATATGATAAGGGAAGGTGTTGTTAGCCCATTACTTGACCTCCTCTGCCATCACACTTCATCATCAAGTTTGCGTGAACAGATTGCAGCCACCATTGTGCAACTTGCCACATCAACTGTGTTCCAAGATTCGAGTGAGACTCCAGTGTCGTTTCTGGAATCAGATGGGGATGTCTCCAGACTGTTCTCGTTGATTAGCTTGACGGGGCCTACTACACAGCAAAGCCTACTCCGGGCGTTTCATGCAATGTGCCAATCTCCCTCTGCTACTACTATCAAGACCAAGTTAAAGCAGGTATATTTCTTAATTTCGAAGTTCTTCCCCCTTTTAGGAAAGGAAAACTGTCGTTAACAACTACAAGGAAAAAACGGCTACAAACGTCATCAAGTTTTTATATACGATATTTGTTATTAAGTAACGGTCATTTTTTACGAGTTACCTGTTTTTAAGTCAAAATGCAAATAAGTTTAGTAATGAAGGTGAATAACATCTTATGAAGGAAGCAATAGGTGTTAAAAAGTAGTATAATAACACTTGTAGACAGACAATGATTTGTGGCTAATTAATCTGAAACTGGCTGTCATCCCTTTTTTTAAGAGCGGTATGAGTAAATAAATGCTAATTTGTGGTAGGGGATACTCCATGCAACTGAATAGCAATTTGCTCAACCACATCTGGTCGAAAAGTGGCTTGTCTTGTGTTTAAGCACGTATTTAGCAATGGTTGTGAAGAATGATTGTCTATTAGTTACATAGGAGTTCGAAGCATGTGCACTATTTGTGAAAAAAAGAAGACTGCAGCAAGGATGGGGAAACTCAAAGATGAATATGATTTTTTGATAACTATGATGGAAATTGGTTTACAATGTGATCTGGTTGTGGAATGTTCATAGGATTAGGAGGGCTGTACAAAGTTAGTAGGCATTGCTGGATCATGGTTTGTAAAGGAAAAGACAGGGAAAAAATAGGCTATGTATCAAATAGCTTTAAAAATAGGCTATGTATCAAATAGCTTTTTTCACATATGTTATTTTTCCTCCAAAAAAATCCATCCAAATTTAAGATCGGAACACAGCCTTGAGGTTTCTCATTGAGAAATGGTTGGAATTAAGCTCGGTTCAGAATGTCTTTATAGTTGCTATGCAAGTACGGAATGTGGTGCTTTTAACTATGAGGGTTCTGATTTTTTAACACGAGGTCAGAGGGTAGAAGAAGCAAGTAGGGTTACAATAATGTTTTGTGTCTGAAATAGGTTTATTTATGGGCTGTGCACAGAAAACTTGCTAATAAATGTAGGAGATCTAATGATTTATGATGCTAAGATTCAAAATGCTTTGCCCTTTCAAGGGTCACTAAAAAAGTGGCAAAACAGTCTCAACTCTCAAGGTTTCATGTACTCAAACCCGCCTGCCTTGTTTGGCTGTTAGGGGTTGCATTTATGTTTTGTGCCATCCGTGATACAATATATACAACCATATTCTTGGTGGGCTATACTTGCTTCAAAAATGTAACTCTTTAATGCTTTTATCGAATTTGCAGTGTTCAGCTGTTGAAGTACTGTTTCGATTATGTGAGCTTGGAAACCTTGATGTACGGGCAAATGCTGTGAAGCTGCTCTGCTGCTTGACAGAAGATGGTGAGGAAAGCACTATCATGGAGCCTGTGGGCCAGAAATCAATTGAGACCTTTCTCAGGATCATCAAAACATCTAATGATGAGGAAGAAATTGTTTCTGCAATTGGTATCCTCTCTAACCTACCCAAATGCCCCCTAATAACCAACTGGCTACTGGACGCAGGGGGCCTTCCAGTAATTTTTAATGTCCTTTCTGGTAGTAATCGTAATGGGTCCCGTAATGGGACCCTCAAAAGTACGTTGATAGAGAATGCTGTTGGAGCCATATGCCATTTTAGTGATCCAACAAATCGTCTTTCACAAAAGAAAGCTGGTGAAATTGGTGTGATTCATGTTTTGGTACAGTTGCTCGAAACAGGTACCGAGTTGACAAAAAAACGAGCAGCTTTTTGCCTTTCTCAGTTTTCGGCAAGTTCTCCTGGATTGAGTCAGCGGGTTCCAAAGCGTCACGGGCTATGGTGCTTCTCATCTCCACCGGAAACCACATGCTCGATTCATCAAGGAATCTGTACTGCAGAATCATCATTTTGCCTTGTGGAAGCTGATGCGGTGGGACCCCTTGTGAGAATTCTCAGGGAATCAGATATTGAAGCCTGTGAAGCTTCTTTAGATGCACTAATGACCTTGATTGATGGTGAGAGATTGCAAAGTGGCACTAAGTTGCTAGCTGAAGCAAATGCCATACCCTTCATGATAAAACTACTCACCACTCCATCCCCCACATTGCAGGAGAAAGTTCTGTTTTCTTTAGAGAGGATTTTTCGTTTAGTGGAGTACAAACAGAAGTACGGGTCCTCAGCTCAGATGCCTTTAGTTGACTTGACTCAGAGGGGAAATAGTATTACAAAATCTCTGGCAGCCAAAATTCTTGCTCACTTGAATGTTCTTCTCGACCAGTCCTCTTATTTCTGAAGGAAGATAAAAGGGGTTTTTATTTCATCATTTGTCAGTTTGAGAAGTCTCTAGCTCATGGATGTTAATAGTTGGACTATGGATACCTGCACTATTGTTGCGCGAAAAATTGGAGTTGCTGAGAGCAAACGAGAAGGGCCATTCGTTTGTCTGTGATACAGATAAGATATCCTTGGAATCCACCATTGATGGCCAGGTTAGCTGAGTGGAGGTCCTTTTTTTTTTTTTTTCAAGTCATATTCAAGTTGTAATTCTTTTTTCTCACTGATTATTTTTATTCAGTGGTATATGCTGGAAATTCGTTTGATAGTTTAGAAAAGAGGCGAAGGTCGAATTCCCGTGTATTCTGATCATAGCTATAGTGAAAAAAGTGATCCCCTGCTGTTCACAATGCTGGTTTTGTGCTAATGCGAACAGCCTTTCCTGGGATAGTTTGGTTTTGCTGTTTTTTTTCAATGTTCTTTTGTTTGAATATGTTGATGTTCTGGTTTTTTTTCCCCCTCTGCCTCGGCTCTCATGTACCAAAACAGAAAATGGCCTCGTGGGAAAGTACCGAAGTGTTCTAGGCTCTACCGCGTCAACTTTTCTTTGAGCATTTCCCTCTCAGAACCTGTAATAATTTTTTTCGCGTAATATATACAAGAAATTTCTTGACAATTCTCTATCCTCAGCGCAATTTGAGTTGCGATAATCTTACTATCCACCTTGTCTTTATCACTCGTGAATTTAATTTTAGCTCGATATGGTATAAATCTATTATCAAAGGAAAATCGGTAAATAGAAATAATTTGGTCTACAATTCCAAGTACACTACGTGAGCTCCATGATGCTAAGTGAAACTATAGTATTTGAGACCTTATAATCAAAGTAATATGCTCGAAGATTATAAATCTTTTTGCAAATAGAAGGGCCAGAGGTAAAACTGAAAATTGTAGTAACTTTTTTTTTTTTGTATTGGATTCTGGACATCTACTTTGTAAAAGATCGTCTCAACCGGGGAAGAATTCTTTTGCTCCCCTTTTCAATCCTTGCTCTTACGAATTTTTATACTCCAATATTTTAGTAGTATTGTAGTATGTTTTTGAAAGACGTTTTTATGGTCCGACTTCCTCTAAGACTCCGTTTATTTTGATGTAAAATGTTTTACAACGTAAAACGTTTTTGTTGAAAACAAACTTTTTACTTTTATTTCCCGGTGCTTTGTTGGCACATGAAAAATATTTTCCAAAACAATGATTTTCCGTTATTTAGTTGTCAAAATAATTTTCAATGTACTAGCCTACAAGTTTAAGTAAAATAGAATCTCCCAAGCATTTTAAAACCTCAAACCTACAGAAAACTAGAATGTCAAAACAAATTAATATCTGTATCCAAGAAGTTTCTCTGGCCGCCGCGTCCTCTCTCAATTTGGATTTGATATGATTTGGAAGGAGTGTGATAGTTTTGGGAAATGCCGGGCCAGGGGTGAAATGGAAAAACGACTTACGGAGAAAATTATAGAGGAAAATAATTACACCCCATTGGTGTAAAATGTTTTACCTTGAAAACGTTTTCCTACTTTCTTTCCTAACCAAACAACGGAAAATGGGTGAAAAATTTTTACGTCCAAACGAACGAAACATTACTCACGCCCCTTTTCAATCCTCGCTCTCGTGAATTTTAATAGTAGTATTCTACAATAGTTTCGCATGTTTGAGACGTTTTTATGCTCCGACTCTCTCTTTATGTGACGTGCTTTCTGCGGCTTAGGTCACACTGATTTCTCCCGTCATGTTCTGTTTGGGTGTGTCAACAGCAGTGGAGTCAAATTGTTATGAACCAACTGAATCAAATCCATGCCCACACTCTCAGAACAGGCATAGACTTCACCAAGTTCCTCATCCCTAAACTCCTTGAACTCCCAAACATCCAACACGCCCACCACCTGTTCGACCTTATTCCTAACCCAACTGTCTTTTGTTACAACAAGTTCATTCAGGGCTACTCTTCTAATGGCTCTTACCACCAATGCTTGTCCCTCTACACCCGAATGTGCTTTCACGGCTGCTCACCAGACCAATACTCTTTCACTTTCCTCTTCCCCGTCTGCGCTTCCCTTTCGTGGCCTTATCACGGCCGAACGCTCCACTCCCATTTCCTCAAATTGGGTTTCGAATTCGACATTTTTGCGCTTACAGCACTGGTTGACATGTATGCTAAACTGGATTTGTTGGCATCGGCACGCCAGTTATTTAGTGAAATGACTGTGAGAGATGTGCCTGCGTGGAATTCGATTATCGCAGGTTATGCGAGGTGTGGGGATATGGAGGGGGCTTTGGAAATGTTCCGGGCAATGCCTGCTAGGAATGTCATATCATGGACAACAATGATATCTGGGTATTCACAGATTGGGCAGTACCAAAAGGCCCTGGATGCGTTTTTGGAAATGGAGAGGGAAAAAGGAGTGAGGCCAAATGAAGTGACTATAGCCAGTGTTCTACCAGCCTGCGCAAATCTTGGGGCATTGGAGATTGGTCAGAGGATTGAAGGTTATGCAAGGGAGAGAGGATACTTTGCTAATATGTTTGTGTGCAACGCTATCTTGGAAATGTACTCCAGGTGCGGGAGCATTGATAGAGCACAACGAGTATTCGATGAGATTGGTAGCAGGAGAGATGTGTGCTCCTGGAATTCTATGATCATGGGTTTGGCTGTCCATGGAAAATCCAATGAAGCTCTTCAATTCTTCCATGAAATGCTGGTGAGATGCTCTCTGGTTGAGATTCAGTAAGGAAAATGATCTCAATAAAATTTCCATACCCAAGTTCCCCATGAGAATGATTTTGTTCACATCATTAAATAATACCATGCAGATCTTATCAAATAGTAATTTTATCTATGTCGAAAAGTGCTTTGATTCCATGAGTACCTTACATTTTCAACTAGTAGGAGTGAGGGTGAACGAAATCGGACTCCATCCAGCAGCAGTGACCTTTTCTGTATTATGAAATCAAATGATGGGTCTTCATGTATAATAGAGGGGAAAATAAGAGTCGCCTCGTTATGTTTAGCATTTTTGTTTGTTTAGCAATACCTCGTTGATTACTCTGTAATTAATGCTTAGATTGTCACTAACATGTTCGTCTTGATTGTGTGATTTCTACTGCCAGGGAGAAGGAACTGCACCAGATGATGTCACATTCGTAGGAGTTCTCATGGCATGCACTCATGGAGGCATGGTAGTTCGAGGACGAAAAATTTTCCAATCAATGAAACAGAACTTCTCGATCATACCTAAATTAGAACACTACGGATGCATGGTTGATCTTCTTGGTCGGGCTGGAGAATTGCACGGAGCTTATGATCTTATACGGAGTATGACGATGAAGCCAGATTCTGTAGTATGGGGAGCTCTGCTGGGGGCATGCAGTTTCCATGGCCATGTTGAGTTGGCAGAGAAAGCAGCACAATCACTCTTTGAGCTTGAGCCATGGAATCCAGGAAACTATGTAATCCTCTCCAATATTTACGCATTAGCTGGGAAATGGAATGGAGTTGCAAAGCTACGGAAGATGATGAAAGGCGGAAGGATAACAAAGGCAGCCGGATACAGTTTCATAGAAGAGGGAGGCCGAATGCATAAGTTTAGCGTAGAGGATAGATCGCATCCACGATCTGTTGAGATATATAACCTTTTGGATGATGTTTCAGCTCTTATGAAACTAATTGGAAATACAACTAATTTGGATGGTATTGTTGAAGAATCATGGATACTGCAGTTTTCCAAAAGATTTTAGCACCCAGATGCTAAAATCATGATATTTCAAATAAAAAAATGAAGTAGTTCCGTGCATCGTTTTTCAATTTTTTTCGCACCAAATTAAAGTACTCCTCGTGTACTTTAGTTTGGTGCAAAAAAAATCGAAAAACGATACACGAAACCACTTCATTTTTTGATTTGAAAAATCATTATTTTAGCACGTGGGTGCTAAAATCTTTTGGAAAACTGGGCCTAAGTCTGATAATTTTCATGTCAAATTTAGTCCATATTCATCCAACTATACATTTTTTTTTTTTTTGGGCAAACTCTTAATGCAAGTAGGAGTTCAGAAATTTCACAGTAACATAGAGTTCAATAGAATTAACTTATTAACAAACGTAATTGTTGAATCATTTATCTGTGTTGATTAAGCATAGCCGAGTGACAGAGTGAGCTTAATTTTTTTTTTTCCCAGTTCAAAAAAAATTAAGCTCACTTCATTCCTTGGGGTTAGTTTTCAACAAGATGTGTGTTCAACCTGATGGAAGAATGCTAACCCTTTGTGAAAATGTGACTTGCTAAACGATGAAGAATTGATATTAATTGAGCTAAATTTTCACAGGGTAGCAGTAGACATTATTTTTAAAAAAATGAACAGTTCCGATCATCCATGCAGGACCTTGGAGTTGGCCCAAATCAACTGATTTGTACGATTTTTGTACCCAGTAATCTGTACACATAGTACTGTCCCGCACATTATCATCTTACCATGTGACAAACAAAGAAGAAAAGAGCTCATTCCACAAACTGAGTTTAGTGCGAGGAACATAATTGGGCCAAGATCTTTTTTGACTGTTCATTTCCTTTTTTTTCTGATCAATTTTCAGCATTTGATTAACTGTTTGTGTCTTTCCGATCCTATTTTTGCCAAACTTTTTCTGAAATCAATCCATGGAACACCCAAAAATGATATCGACGTCCCAAAAATGGTTTTTACAAAAATAAAAGCAAAAATATGAAAGTGAAATGCTTTTGAACTTTTCATTGCTCTTGGAATCAAAAGCAACGAAGACTAAAACAAATAAAATGAAAACAATTCAAATCAGCAATTTCCCATTTTCATATCAGCTTGATCTCTGTCAACAATTTGTTATGCAGGAGAACAACAAAAGAATATAAGTTAATGCATCCTTTAACATTATTTCCACTCTACTCCAAAAGAAACTGCTTTCTCGCCGAGTTCAAGCCACAGGACCTACTATGCTATCTTCACCTTGGTTCTTCTTCTTCTTCTCCTACCCACAAATTTGAGGATCTCATCCAGTAGAACTACAGGTGCTGAAACCAAGAGAACCAGAAGCCATTCATTCAAACTCAGCGGAACGATACCAAACACTTCAGCGAAGAAAGGTACATAAAGGATTAGGCAATGGAGCCCGAACGATACTGACATGGCTACAAGAAGCCAAGGGTTCCTCCAAGGTGGCATTGTAATCAAGCTATTGTCTTCAGAAAGGGCATTGAGGGAATTGAACATCTCAATGGCCACCAAGACAGAGAGTGAAAGAGTCATGGCCTTCACTTTACCAAGTGTAAAATAGTCACAAGGGTTGGAAAAAGTAATTAAGCGGCCTCCACCAACCGTGAATGGAGTCACAGAGAAATTTGACCATGAGGGGCATTCTCCCCAGTTCCGAAGCTGAGATAGTTCAACAAGCGTGTGCCCGTCACTTGCGAGATCAATACCCATAAATGAAGCCTGAGTGTACCACAAGACAAAGATACCAACAGTTGCAATGCCCACATAAGAACCTATAACCTGCAATAACATGAACACCACCTAAGATTACCATGAATATTTGCTCCAAAATTTAGGGGCAAAATTAGTTGTAGAAATGTTACCGAAACATGCTAAATCCTATTTTACTTGATAACCATTACCTTCTCAAAATTGTGCAGTGGTTACAATTGTTGTCTGAGTGTAACTCATAACAAGTTCAATATTAATGTTTCTTTGCCCTTGAAATTGGAGCACACAAGGCTCCAAACATAATGAGATTCATGAGCTACAGGTTACTTCTCATCTTGTATTTATAACTACTTCCCTCATAAATCCAAAAGACATGACATAGAACTAACGAGATCACCAGTTCCATTGACCAGGAAAAAAAGGTTAGTAATCCAATACATTTAGGAGATGAAAAACTATGAATTACAGGGCCAAGATAATCTTCACATGCTAAAATCAAAAGAAAATGGTACTAAAAAGCACTAACCAAATATCGGAAGAGGACCCAGGTATTAATAAGAGCATCGTCACTTTTGCGTGGCGGTTTGCGCATAATATCAACATCAGCTGGGTTGAATCCAAGAGCTGTGGCAGGTGGGCCATCAGTTACCAAATTGACCCAAAGAAGCTGTACTGGTATCATACATTCTGGTATTCCCAGAGCAGCAGTCAAGAATATGGATATAACTTCGCCAACATTAGATGATATCATGTACCTGCAGATATCGAGAAAGAGAAAAAGGCTATCAAGTATACTCCCAGATCAAAAAGCTCATTAAGAAAAATACATAGTATATTAGTACCTTATAAAAGCTTTCATGTTGTTATAAATAGATCGGCCCTCTGCAACAGCGGATACAATGGTGCTGAAATTATCATCTGCTAGAACCATATCTGAAGCTTCTTTTGCCACCTGGGATGTTTGGGTGGATGCAACATAAAAAGGGACCACTACTTGAGAAAGAATGATACAGTCAATATTAATAAAGCCCTGAGTGAAAAAAATAATTTTTTTTCCTGGGAAATTGATTTTAACTACTCTTCTTACTAAATTTTTTTTGGTCCTTATTTATGTAACTTTACAGGTTAATGCAATTCAAATGATGAAAGGCAAAAATGGAGTGAGAACATCAAAAGGAAAAAGGGGAGTGTGAATCACATTTTCTTTGCTCTAATCAGAAATCAAATTGAACTACAAGGAAGATTTAAGATTTGCACAGCAGCGCAAGCAAAATGCAGGTTAGCGATTATTTACCACTAAAAAAATGGAGGATGATCACAAAAACGAATTTATGATAAATTAACCAAATCACAAGAATGAATTCAACAAGTACATATGGTCCAGGTGATAGAGTGAGCATGTTACCTCTGTGCCAGTAATTCCCATAGCGATACCAATATCAGCAAGTTTCAATGCAGGTGCATCATTCACACCGTCTCCAGTCATCGCAACAATTTCCCCCATCTCTTTTAGCATTCTTACAATCTCTTGCTTGTGCTTAGGCTCTGCGCGTGAGAACACCTTTCCTCCTGGTTTTGACAAGATTTCAATTTGCTCGGAAGAGGAAAGCGCCATGAATTCTTTACCCATAAAACTCGTCCCCCTAAGATCATCGCCTTCCGAAGAGCAATCGGATTTCCCGGCAAATAGCCTCTGCCGTGGACTTATTATCACCAGTTATCACCATGACTTTAATTCCAGCTTCTCTACAATCATCGATGGCTTTGTGAACTTCTTCACGCGGCGGATCCTGTTGAGCTCAGTTGTTAACTACAAATTTTCTAATCAATTAACCAATGCCTGTGTCATGCGTTTTTGGTGCGAGTACGTCTAACACTCTTTAATGTCAAATTCACCTAGTTTCCAGGTCAAGGACATGGGGACAGGCCAAAATTGTCATACTCGTTGATGTATTTGTTTTTTATGTTTCAATAAAAATGGTGTTTTTCAGTGCATTATCTATGAGTTCTGTACGTAGTTCATGTAAATTCTATGAAAAATATATGGTTGCAAGGTCAATGCCCAACAAAACATGTTAGACATGGACCCTATAAATGTACCAGAGTGTCGAGTGTCCTGCTGCAGCGCTACCATTACTTTTCAATTTGAACATAGACCAGTGCCAGGCATGAAAAATGCAAATCTGTGACAAATAAGTTACTTACCCTTAGACCAACGACCCCCACAAACACTAGTTCACTTTCAATGGAGGAGTAGTAAGCTGGGTCAAGCAACTTCTTGTGGGCAGGGTGACTCTCATTATAGTAGTCTGAAAACTCTCCCAATTCATCCTTGTATGCCACCCCCAAGCACCGTAATCCCTTTGAACTCATCTCCAAGTGTCTCAACAAGAGAAGCTGCCTACAAGACTCATCGATTGGAACAAGTGATCCATCTGCAAGTTGAACATGTGAACTGCGCTCCAATAGATTCTCGACAGCACCCTGTAAATCCCATTTTAGTAGTGCAGAGTGTGAGACCAATTGTGAAAAATGCTTCAAGTTGCAAATTAGGAAAAGAAGCCAGTGACAACAGCAAAAAGGTATTGAGGGAAAGTACCAAACAAAAATAAGAAAAATGCGGATATATGCAACAAAATTTGAAGTTGCAAATTCAAGTTCTTTGGTTCATTCCCCAAAACTAACATAAGTGCATTTATCCTTTTGGCCAAGGGTCCCATCAAGCAGAATTATGGCAACATGTTAAAGCTACAACACAAGTGGGGATAGTGAACATTTAACAGGTGACCCAACAGAAAACTAATCTTTGATCTGACTAGTCATGTTAAAAAGGCATTATTGTAGTCATAAAAAGTTTCAAATACTACAATGGCCATACAACCAAATGCAAGAATACAAATCCGCACACCCAGCCCACTTTAATGCAGCTAGGGTTTGTTGAGATGAGTGTCAAATTGAATAATTTTGAAATTTAAACCAATGCCTTTCAAGGAAAGGAAAGATTGAAGTATTTAGCATAAACTCATGCCATGTGGCTGAAAAACTAACTCAACATTTCTCCTCTCTCTTTTGAAATATCCTGCATGAACAGAAACTAACAATCACCTTGACAAGTAGTCGATTGCTTCCAGTTGGCTCCCGGACAATAACACTCATAGACTTGCGAATGCGATCAAACTCCAATGTTGCAAGCCTCTTTGATCTCTTTGTCCACCATTCACAACAACCTTTTTAACAAATGAAATTAAAGGCCATTTAAGATGGTGTAATATGAAATTGACAAAAACTTCAAATAAAGTGTCTCCACTTACCTAATTTAACAGTGTTGGAGTCAATCAAATAGTTTGCAGCAAGCTGTGAGTCTCGAATCTTGCTCCTAACCTTGCTATCAGGGACCCCCATCTTCTCAACTAAAACCTTAAGAGCAGCCTCAGTGGGCAAACCTGTTGCTCTAAACAGACGGCCATTGCAAAAGATACCAGCATCATTACAGACAGCACATACTTCTGCCATAGCTTGCAAATTGGCATCCATATTATAGCAATTCCAGTCGACGATTCCCCCATCTTTAGGATCATAAGTCGTGCCTTCAACACGGAAAATTCGAGACGATGTTGTTTTTCCGCCTAAAGTGAAAAACTCTATGACAGACATCTGATTTGTCGTGAGGGTCCCAGTTTTATCTGAACAGATCACAGTTGTACATCCCAAGGTCTCCACACTCGGAAGCTTCCGCACAATCGCATTCTTCTGTGCCATTTTCCTTGTTCCCAAAGCTAAACAAGTTGTGATTACAGCCGGAAGGCCTTCTGGGATTGCAGCAACAGCAAGGGCAACTGCTATCTTGAAATAATAGGTGCACTTCTCAAATGAAAATCGGAAGTTCGTTGGCCATCCATCCACAAGATCCCAAGTAAGGAAGTATTTATAGTTAATCAGCCAAACAGTGAGGCACACAAGGCCAATAGCAGTTGTAAGCCTGTTTCCAAATTCATCAAGCTTCTTTTTCAGAGGGGTGTCGCTTTCCTCTAAAGAGGCCTCATGTATTTGTTTTTGTATCTTGCCAATCTCAGTGTGCATCCCAGTGCTCGCAACTATACACAAGCAACTACCATTCACGACTGTCGTGCCAGAAAAAACCATGTTTTCTTTGGCTTGTAACTCGCAGTCATCCATGTGGACTGGATTAGTGCCTTTCAAAACAGGCATTGCCTCTCCAGTCAAAGAGCTTTGTTCAACTCTTAGGGTTGAGGTTTTCAGACCTGCGATTCTCATGTCAGCGGGGACTTTATCACCTACCCGCAGTTCCACTATATCCCCAGGGACAAGTTCTCTAGCCGGCAAATCCGGCACAAGGTATCCATCCCTTAAAACCTTAGCAGATTCACATTGCATCTCTTTAAGGGCTTCAAGCGCCTTCTCAGCATTAGTCTCTTGCCAAACTCCGACGATGGCATTAAGTACCAAAATCAAGACAATTACGAAAGGCTCCACATAGACTTCAAACCCAGACTCCCCAATTTCATTCCCATGCAGGTAAGCTAGGATGAAAGATATGAAGGCGGCGACAAGAAGAATCTTTACAAGCATGTCGTCAAACTGTTCGAATACAAGCTTCCACATCGGCTTTCCCTTCTCTTTCTGAAGCTCATTCCAACCATACCTCTCGCGACGCTTCTCCACCTCGTAAGTGCTCAAACCCTTGTCTAGTTTCACATTGTACTCCTTCAAACACTCCTCAACGGACCAAGACCAAGCATGGAACTGTTTTTCACCCAAGGATTCTTCCATCTGGAGATCAAAGTATACCTCCAACTAGAATACTTCACCAAAAATGCCTTCAACCCGTTTGATCAGTCCTATCGGAATTTATACACAAGAAAAGTGTGAGGAAAGCATGATATATACACCAATATTGCATAACCCAAAATTGAACACAAACGAACATCAACCAAGCATGGATTCAAATACAACAAATCAAAGAAGTATAAAATGTTCGTGTATGATTTTTGTTCAAGCCTGTTAAAAAGCTATCCAACTACAAAAACTAGACTTGCTATCTGACCTCTTGAACAGCCATTAGTCAATGTTTAACAGTCAAACTAAACAAAAGAGTAGGCCTAACTACAATGCAAATGCTAAAATGCATGAAGATACTATACATGTTACAGTCACACTCACTATCGCCATCAAATATAATTTGTTATTCTTTTCAAGAGCAGACGCAAAACTAACTCAAAGAACAAGTCTTAATTACCAAAGTGCCTCATAGTTCCCAAACCTATCCACAACTAGTAAGTCTTAACTACAATGTCAATGGTAGATATACCACGATGATATTTCTTTCAGTATCTAATAGAGTGTGTTATTTCTTTAAACAATACAAAACGAAACTAACTCACAGCAAAACTCCACCCTAGAACCACATTTCCTTCTAAATTCCACTATCCAAAACTATTAAGTCACAAAGGACAGAAAAAGGAAAGAAAGAAGTAACAGAAGCCTTAAAAAAACACGGTAAGTACTAAGCAAATACTCCAAACTGTAACCAAACTAAGCATCAAATTACAAAAAAAAGTAAATAACAGAAACTAAAGTCTACAAAACATTGCGTATAGACAGGAAAAATAAGTTTTGCCAATGGGAACCAAACTGAAAACTACTACCTTCATGTTAATCCACTTCAAATTTTGCATGAATTGGCAACCTAAAATATGCGGAGACGAAACATAACTGTGATCTAACATGGGCAATCATCTGAAGGGATCAAATATCAGATTTTACCAAAAATTCTTAATGTGGCAAACCTATTACTCCAGTAATTTTCAAATATTCATAAAAGTAATTCTTTATAATGGATTTTTTTCAAAACTTGGAGGGTGGCAGTCGCCCCCAGCCGCCCTGACATTTAGAAGAATAAAGGGTCAAAGAACAAAAAGACTAAAAACTCAAAACAAAGAAAATATGGCGAAAGGCAGAAACATAAACAATGAATGCATATCTCCATCGAAACTGATAGAATTTGTTAGCGGTACAAACGAAACAAACACAAAGAAAACTAAACCCTAATAACAAACTCCCTTCCAAATTTAAACAATATCAAGCACTAGAAAATCAGAAAGACCAAAAAGACACAAGGGAAAAAGTAATAGAAACCAAAAATGAAAAACCAAACACAACCGCCATGCAAATCATTAAGCACATAAACAAGCCAGAAACTGAAAACTAGACGCAAGTACAACAGAAAAAATACCAAAAAACTGAAAACTTGTCATCATAACAACGCATAGATGAAGTGTCTTACCAAGAGCAACCCAACTCTGTAACTGACGCCCCCACAAGAACCCACTTGAGAAATTGCACAAAATACACCAACGCTAAATATAAATCTTGCAAATTGGAATAAAGGGTCAAAGAAAAAAAGATTGGAACAAAGGGTCAAAGAAATAAAGGCTAAAAAACTGAAAGCAGAGGAAGAGAATTTAAGCAGGGGTTGTACCTTTGAAGGAAGAGAGATGGCTTTGAGACAAAGCAAAGTAATAAAAGAGAGAATTCTTTGGGGCCTCCTCTGACTGGGAATTTTCTCACTTTCAAAGGCATTGGGTTTGAACTACTATGACATTACACTCTTTCGTTTATTCGTTGGCTCTCTTTCCTTTTGAAAAATTGACGAGTGCTGCTGGTCCCCTTCTCTCTCTCTCTCTCTCTCTCTCTCTCTCTCTCTCCCCCCCAACAAAATTAGTTTTCGGGATTTCGGAGATCCTGTTTCACGGTTTCTTTTTTGAAATTTAAAGAGAACTGTGTGAAATTACTTTAAAACTCCTATAGTTTGGATATAATTACGTTTCCACCTCTACGTTTACTTTCGCAGCCGTAATGTGTCGTATGTCGGGACCGTACGCGCAAAAGTTAGAAATTTGTTTTCGTCAGACGAGGGCGGTACTTTCCGACGACAGCCTAGCGGGTGCTCCACTAATAAAAAATTATTTTTTTTAAAAACTGAGACAGTTCATTCTCTCATAATACATCACATAAAAAGCCAGTGAAAAATCAATTTTTTCAAAAAAATCTGCTTTACTAAAGTCTCACACAAGCTATCTTATCTGAACTGTTCATTAAACTTAACATAATTTTTCAAATAGTCTATATAAAAACAACTCAATTGGATGAACATAAATTATTGATCCAATCTGCTAACTTTTCATTCAAAACTGAAGATTCTATGCTATAAAAAATTAAAACATTTGATCAATCACTTACAGTTGAATTAATTTTTTTGTTAATTTGGGACTTTGAAGTGGATCCCGCAAGTTGTTTGGCAGCGGGGATGACAAGGCAGAATTACGCAATGCAATTTGAGCTATCCAAATGTTCTTTTGATGGTACGAATTTAAATAAAACTCTTTCTGCAGGCCTGGGATCCCAAATTTTTTTGAATAAACATAAACTTATCATAGATATGCAATAAACGAATACATCCACTAATATCTACAAATTACAGCCCAACCAAAGCACATCTGAAAAAAGCAACCCAGCAAAACTCAGCAACTCACACAGCACAAACCATCAACAAAAACCCAACAAGGCAAAGTAGCCACCCAATAAATTAGAAACCAAAAAAACGGACCCAATATCAACGCCAGACGCACTGAGAAGACCTGCAAAACAAAATTATGGGCACAAAAAAAGAAATAACTCAACTAAGTGTGCGGCGTTGTGCACAATGTTTGCGCACTTTGTCTTTGTGAGGAGTCGGGCATTTTTTAGATAGTAATGTCTTGTAGCAGTTTTCCTACTAATAAGTACTTAACATTGTTGGGGGTGTTCCACTAAAAGAGTTTTGTTTTAAAACTGTCTTGATTTTTGTGTTCACACTTTTTTATGTAATGTATTGTGAGAGAATAAGCTGTCTTAATTTTTAGAAAAAACTAGTTTTTGAAAAAACCTAGTTTAATGTTCAACTTCTTGAGTTTCCTCCTTTTTGAGCACCAATTCTCGTGCCAGGAAATCTGCGTCAAATTATTATTATGGAGACCAGCCAACATTCCGGTAAAGTTCCATAAAATACACCATGAACAATCAATATTGAATTTCAATATGTCAAATAGAGAATGAGATAAAAATTCGCATAAGAAGTGAAGAAATTTGACAAGAATATAAAAGCTCTTCGGGATATATTATAGCCCTCGCTGTATGTCCGGGGTCCCTGTGGCACTCTCTCCGTGCTACAGGGATGTAGAGTCTATCTCGGCCGTCCATCTTAGTAATTAATGATCCGGATTTAAAATAAAATTTTTCTATGAAAGAGTTATATCATTGAAAACACTTTTGGACGACTGAGATGAGTGTTACACCTCTATAGCGCATAGAGAGGGACCCCGGCCGGATTCTCGCTATAAGAAGTTCATACAACAATTTTGTTCTTTCCATTCCAAAGGTTTGGATCCATATATGGCTCGTAGAATTTTTGGTTTGGAAAGTATTGAGTAGAATAATAGCTAAGAATTTTCATATGAGGATTCACATAAATAATTAACTTTGTTTTAATGATGAAAGGGAAGATAAACTAGAGTGGTAACTGAAATTGAAGCAAAAACAAAAGAAACAATTATAAAGAAATATGGGAAAAAATAATTTTTTATTTTATTTTTATGTTTTCTTCCTTTATCCCCAGAGCTTCAAACATCATAACTGCTCAAGCTCATTAAATAAATAAATAAAAACAGTTTATTTCGAACTCCAAGACAAATCATTCTCTCACATTACATCATTACAAAAACAAAAAAAAGTCAATAAGCAAAATAAAAAAAATAAAAAGAATGGGGTCACCCAAACTAATAGAGTTGTAATGTTGATAGTCTAGTGACTACTCAATATAGGTCCGTACGTGTTTGTGTATATGTGTGTGTACAATGTACATATATCTATATATATATGAGACCGGTTCTGGGACACATAAAAAAATAAAATAAAATAAAAAGACCCTCCATCTTGACCCTTGGATTCAATGGTTGAGATTAAAACATAACAAAATTATTCCTCTCTCGCAAAACATGCCCACACCCAAAATCTCTCTATCTCTCTCTCTCTCTCTCTGCACCTCCATATCTAGCACCTCCCATCTTCGGCGAACCCGTGTCTAGTGAGCCCCGTCTCCGGTGAGCCCCTCCTAACAAATAACGTACAACGATTAGATCCCATCATTTTGTATGCATTTTTCTCTCGAATATAAAATCCAATTGGATGTTCATATCAAATTTGATGAATTAATTTGGATCTTAAGCTTTTACTCCCCTTCTTTAGTGGATAATTGAAATTTAGATCCTGTAGTTTCAAAATCTGCAACACCCTTTTTTCTTTTCTTGATGGGAAATCGGCATCTTTATAGAATCAAATTCAGAACGAGTGTGCAGAACCATTGGAATGAAACAGATGTCCTCAGAGACATAGTTCCCAAACAGAACTCTCCATCGTGGTTTATTTTTATTGCATTAACAGGGAAAAAAAAATTGGAGGGTAAGGGGATCGGACTCTTTTGGGTTAGCCAAAGATGGGACTCTCTAGTCTGGGGACTATTTTTATTCCTGGTAATTTTTGGGTGTGGACATGTTTTTGGAGAGAGGAGTAGTTTTGTTAAGCTTTAATCTCAGCCATTGAAACCAAGAGCCAAGATGGAGTGTCTTTCTTGCGTCCCCAGAATTTATATATATATATATATATATATATATATAGAGAGAGAGAGAGAGAGAGAGAGAGAGAGAGAGAGAGAGGAACTCTCGAGTCTGGGATTCCTAGGTCCAGAACTCATAGTTCCGGATCAAATTTTTATGATCCGAACCGTCCAATGTGTTTAAAACGTGTTTTCAAAGGTCCTGCGAGAAATCATCCAAAAAAAATATTGGGAAATGGCTTGATCTGAGCAGGTTTTCATAAAATTGAAAATAAAACATGTTTTCAAAGGTCCTAGTGAGAAATCATCCAAAAAAAATACCAGGAAATGGCTTGATCTGAGTAGTTTTTCATAAAACTGAAAATGTTAGTTTTTCATAATACTAAAAATGTTCAGTCTTATGAAAAACTGCTCAGATCAAGCCCTTTTCCGATATTTTTTTTTTGATGATTTCTTGCTAGGACCTTTGAAAACACGTTTTAAACACATTGGACGGTCTAAATCATGCAAAAACATCTTTTAAAAGCTTCAAAACACCAAAAAACCTCCAATCTGGGATACCGGACTGGAGAGTAGGGGTGTGTGTGTGTGTATATATATATATATATATATATATATATATATATATATATATATTGTGCATGTAATGCAAATCAATGTGGGTCGGATGGCTCCAATTTGGTTGAGTACTTTAAGGTAGTGATGTCTTGTACTTACCAGGTTCTTCCAGTAATAACCATTGCATTGCATGGACCACTACTATATTTACCTAATGTGCAACTTCTTGAACGAATTCCCTCCTTTTTGAGCAGCACACGCTCGTGCCAGGAAATCTGCGTACATATATTATTATTATGGAGACAAACCAACATTCCAGGAAAGTTCCCTGTTTACCTGCAGCCCAATGTCATCAATATCAAGATCTCAACAACCCCCATAATTAAATACTAGTAATTATCCTGTCAAAGGCCTGGTTTGTGAAAAAAGTCACTTTAATTAAACATTTTCTTTAGCTTAATTAATTACCGAAACAGTGTTATCAACTACGGAGTGCAATTATCTACTCCGCAGAAGTTAGCTGTCAACCCTTGTGGTCGGTGGTTGTGGTACCTGCCATCTACCTGTTCAATTATTTACAAATCAAAACAGATGTTTTGTTGCCTCCTTATGAATGCATTTAGTTAACCCAAAAGGGTTCGGCTAGTGGTCAAAGCTTGAAACTTAGGCGCAGATTGGATGCGGGATACGTTTTAGTGGGATTAAATAATAGGGGGATAAGATAGTAAAGGATATAATTTAGTAAGGATGGACCCACAGTGATGTGACATTTAGGAAGGGGGGATTAAATAGTATGTGATTTGAATGAATTTGTGATAAAGGGAGATAAAGTTAGGTGGATGATGTAAAAACTTGACAAATGACTTATTTGCCCTTGTACAGTCATATTAGATTTTATGATAAAATAAATACATAAAAACAATACTACTAATTAAATTAATTCTACTTTTCAATAAATAATTCCCTTTATTAGTTATATCTAAAATTAAAATATTTAGTTATTATTTTTTATTATTCATTTTAATAATATTTCGAAGTTTAATTTTTTGCTTTTTTTTTTCTTTCTAATTGTACATTTTTAATAATCAACTTAATTAGTAATTTTTATGTTATTCCCCAACGATGTCAAATTCTAAAGTATAAAAAAATTAAAAAATTTTTGTAACAAATTAAAGATCTCAATTTGTGGTTTAATTTGGTGCCAAAAAAAGTAAAAAAATTAATGTGAAAATACTTTATTTTTTTATCCGAAGGATATTGCAAAGCAAGCCAACAATGTCATTCTAAAGTATAAAAAATTTCAAACTTTTTTGTATCAAATTAAATATCTCAATTAGTAGTTTAATTTGGTGCAAAAAAATTTAAAAAATTATACACAAAAGTACTTCATTTTTTTATCCGAAGGAAATCGCAAGAGTTCGTAAAGCATTTAAAATGCAATTCGGTTTTTTTTATCGCAACAGTAAACAAACTGGGGGTAAGGAGAGGGGTATAGGGGAGGGTACTGGGGTAATTTCGTAGGGGGTATGAGGGGGTATAAATTAGTAATTGGGGGGTATAAATTAGTGAGGGGGAAGGGGTATACGGGGGTATTAAAAGGGTGGGGGTATTACTTAATCTGGGTTCCATTTTTGTCCCCAAACCAAGGCTTAACCAGTGGAACCGGGATAAGGGATGGGGGTATAACTTAATACCCCCTCTAATGCTGCAGCCAATCGACCCCTCAGGGGTTTGCTCCCACTTAATTGAGAACTCAAGTCCAAAAACTCGTACTCCTTTGGGGCCAGTCTAAATGGGGCATTTGCTCCGAGCCTCCAGCTTCAAGTGGGGCCTCCCGTTAGTGGGCGTTGAGTTTATGGTCCTCCAGAATTACTTGAAACACGCAGAAGATGGTTATTAGAAGGAAAAAATTAATGCATTACTTTCAACTGCGACGCATTAGGTTATACATTATGTTATTCACCAAGACAGGAAACCAAACACACAGAAAATACAGAGTTTTCATGTGGTCCCAAAGCAGACCCTTATTACTATATATATGGAGGATATTATATACAATTGACTCTCTCAGAGCCTCACTCCCACATTCTCCTGTATTTGTCATTCTCTCTATTTGTGTTTTTTGTGTGCATTTGGTTTTCTGTCTTGGTTCATAAAAGACTATTCAAAACATGCTGGAACTCTACCAAAAAATGTATTGCAAGGGTGAGACTTACACTATTGCAATAAGTAATAGCGAGGGTATTGTTCACACTCTTTTAACGAGAGTGAACAAAATGCACTCACGTAATGGACAAATGTTTAAAATTTGTTTTTATGCCACAAAGAATTGCGATTTGATTTTCAAGAACGTGCAAATCGGTGAAAAAAACGGAACAATTAAACCTATGAACCACAACCTTAGCAAAAAAATTGAGGTGCCAACCCCAGTTCTTGCTTATTCTTATTCTTTTTTTCTCTTTTCCAGTGTTGGGCAAAAATTGAACCCCAAATCTTAGGTGAACATAGCCAAGCATCCAACCAACTAGGCTAACTTGCAATTTTTAGGCCTATCCTTTCAATAGCTAATCTACCCAAAAGCTTCCTACGTAATTTTAACATCTCCAGCTAACCAAAAGCAAGAGAAGTGTACTCCTAATTCTTACAAATTGGGATATGCTTTGAGTTCACTTTTCCTCCATGTAGTTAAGAATTTTTTTTTTTTTTTTTTTGGGCATCCCGATTTTAAATTATTACTATCTATTTAACACATATAGTTCTGTTGTATCATAATTAGATCCGGATCCACTCCGGTCCATGCTCTGGACTAGAGGAGGTAGTCCACATCTGAACTGTGTATTGGTATATTTAATGGGTTGGATTTGCTCATAAACTCTAACGCGGAAGATTGTGTAAGAGTTTATGAGCATATCCAAACCATTGATTGTAGCAAATGGACGGTCTAGATCATATAACTGTCTCCTCTGTTAAAACATGGACTGAAAAAATCCATTACCATATTTTGATGTCAGGAGAGGAAGAAAAAAAAATGGGAAATAGACTTGGAAGTGCCACATGGAATTTGGTAGATTCATATGAATTGTTTTCGATACGCGTAATTAAATAAAAGATTTTGGTATTGAAACTTAAGTAAAGATTAACCAAAGTCATTTTGTATATAATTGAGAAGTTTTCTAGATTTAGACATTGGAAGTGATATAGCTAGACTTGTTGAATGCGCAATGCCCTGATCTGGAAATTTTGACATGAAAAATAGAATATTTACCGCGATTCTATGCACAATCTTTTTGAATTTTTGTGGTTGGTTCCACATTTACGCCCCGTTTGGCGACCGGAGATGATTTTGGGTGGATTTGTAATGAGGGTGGATTTGAAGGTGGATTTGTAATGAGGGTGGCCCCACCTCATAAGAAGGGTGAATTTGTTAGTGAGGTGTTTGGATGGTATTTTGAGAAGGGGGATTTGAAATGTGGATTTGATAGGATAAGTTGTCAAATGACTTAATTGCCCTCAATTTGTTAATTTGATAAATAAAATGCATTAATTTCATTATAATTAGAATAAATACACAATAATAAGAATAAATACAACTTAAATACATAAATATATTTAAATTTTACTAGATGTTTAAAAAATATTTCCGTACAAAAATTGATAAAGTAAAATAAAATGTTATTAGCCATTTTAACTATATATAAAAAAAAAAACAATATCACAAATGTTTGCTTTTAGTGCAAATGTCAATAATCTCCAGGGGCTTCCAGCGTAATTTAGCAAAATGCAATAGGGTCTTAAAAGGACACCTGTCTTTCTTCTTCGAGAAATTGTCTTCAATTTCCAGAAGAACACAGGCGACGGCCACGGCCTCCTCCAGGCTCCAGATCCGGCGACTCTGCAACTCCTCCGGCGTGGTTTTCAAGTACACACACTCTCTCTCTCTCTCTCTCTCTCGTGTGTGTGGTTCGTGTGTGTGATTTGTGTGTGTGATTTCAACGAAAAAGAAGAAGAAGAAGGTGGATTTGTAGGGGTAATATGGTACCAAAAACGCCAAATCCACCCTGATTTGCTAACGACAGGGGTGAGGCTGTCGTTAGCTAATCCGGGTGCTCCCGGATTAGTACTCCCAACAGTGTTTTTTTTTTTTGCAAATCCGGGGGGCGAAAATGGCTGCCAAACGCCGGCTTGTGGTGGGACCGGGATTACAAATCCGGGTGTGAGGCAAATCCGGGTGTAAATCCGGTCGCCAAACAGGGCGTTAAAGAGCAGTATCCTACGTATACTGATACTTTTTTTTTTGTTTTGGTGCACAACGTGAGTGTATACTGATGCAAATTTAGGAAAAATGAACTAGAATTAGTCACATATCTTCTAGACATGATATGGTTTCGATTTTAAACATTTTATACTATGTATAGACTCAGGTAGAGCCAGGATTTTTAGTTAGCGGGGTCAAAAATTAGATTTATATACATCTTATTTTTTCTATTTGCTCATGCTAAGAAATAACTAAATTAAGGGGTTAACTATGTCGTAAATTTACAGCGATACATGTAATTTTGCATTTTAATTGGTCCCAATGACTTGTTATACTTAAAAAAAAAAACGTACAATAATATCATTTGTACTACTATCAATTCTTGAAAATATGAAAAAACTTGAGAATTCTATGTGTTTTTTTAAAAACAAGTTGGGGCAATTTTTGAAATTTTAGCAGGATCAAAATTGCAAAATTAAGCTCAAAACTATCCAAAATCCTTATGAGAAAGTGAAAGGGGTGAAGTGACCCCTCTTGTACCTTCGTCCCTCCGCCTATGTATATAGTCAAGGATGAAGTCAACAATTAATATTGGGATATTTGCCTAAACAAGAGATGCTTCATTGTGATTAATTAGTGCTTCATTAATTCCGAGAGTTGTCAATAGTTAATTTATTCCCATCAATATCAGTAGGAGTTGGTGTATTACAATTTACAAAGGGTCTAGCACATGGACTACGTTTGTTCCCATCAATATGAGTCTGACTTGGTGGATGTCAATTATGATTTATTGATTTAGTGATTGAACTGTAACACAAATGTGTCTATCTACTAATTAATATCTGATTAATATAATTTTTTGTACACATGATACTCTCAATATTCCTGAAAAAGTGAACGATTGAAATCACAAATAAAGATTCTTGATGGCTCACAATTTAGGACACTACGGGGTGCCTTGACAGGAACCCCATATCCCACCTTCACTTTTTCCATAAGCACCCATCAGCTATTAAACATGCATTTAATTGTTTTCACAACAAACTTGTTATAAGATCATTGTCAATGACCTTGACAAGAACTGACTGAGCCTGCAGAAGGAAAGACCACCTAGGACAATTAATTAGTCTTCCTGTTATATTACCTTTTCACCAAGCTTTCTATTCTTTAATAATACTGGAATTATTCCAACATATCTAGCCAACACTTTCTGCACTCAAAGTCTCACATTCCAATTTCCCATGCATACATCTAGTCTAAGTAATAATTGACTTGGTTACTTGAAGGTTACTCCATTGTAAGCTTATGTATAGTCTCCTCTCTTGTATAATGTGAATAAATCAATTTCAGTACATAATTCATCTTCCCAAATGCATGGGGCAGGTTGCTAATTTTTTTATTCATACGAGGTATTGAAATTTGTTACGTATTGATTGAAATTCGGATTTTTTTTTTTTTGTTTTTTTAGGTTGGTGGCCTTTTTTTTATTTGTAAGACTAAGAACTCCAGTTGTCAAATAATCAAACGCTTGTACGAGACAAATCAAAACTAAGTAATAGGATGATATGATGAGATAAGCGTATGAGTGTGTGCTTTTTTCACATCTCCATCCCTAATATAAAAAAGTCGAACTCCAAAAAATTGTCACGGAGACAGAGCAAAAGTAGTATGGGCTTCGCTTGCTTTACCCAAAGTGTGATCCTATTGAACTACATTGCATTGCATTCATGTTCATGGGTTAGGGCATCCTTATCAGGAGCACCAAATTTTTTACCAAATTTAACTTTAAAAACACCTTTTACAAATTTAGCAAGTTACTTATCCAAAATTTCTAAAATCAAACTCGATCTCTATCCAAATTTTACTAGAAAGGTTAGTGAATAGTAAGTTAACAAAGTTGAGGCGTTACTGTAGCAAAGCTACAAGTTTAACAAATTTGCAAAAGATTTGTTAAACCTGATTTTGAAGCATTTTGCTGCATTTCACTCATCAAATTTAGCTTTTAAGGGATTTGATGAGTGAGATATTGATGCTCTTAAAGTAGAGGGTAGAATTTAATTTATCTATTGAGCTTTTTGTACTCACGCCTCACGGTACCACATTCCGTTGTATTCAAATTCCAAGTGTCAAAAAACAGTTCAGAATTGTCGTACGATTTGACTTACGCAGGCCGCCTCTGCCATAGGCGGCTCTACACTCTCTTGTGGGTGGTCAATGGTCACTCTCTTATGTGTGGTCACTTGAACACCTCAAGTAAAAAAAAATTGTTTAGAATACATGTAAACTTTTGTTGTTTTATTTTGCTTTTGTCCTTTTCTAACACCCTACGCGTAAATATTTGAACACGTAACCCAAAAAAAAAAAAATTTGAACAATTAGCCCTCAAAAATTGACCCACAAACCAATCCAATGTAAATTAAAAACCATAAAAGGCTATAGCTTCTCATAGATGGTCAATTGAGTAATTTAAACTCTTTTACATCTTATATTACATGTAATAATTTTATCCTGGGTTTGTTTAAACACGTAGTCCTGTCTAGTGCTCTGATTTTTCTCTAAATAATCAACTCTATATCTCAAAAACATAAGAGTATTTGTCAACAAAAAAATTCCGTGTGAACCTATTCGCCAGACAAATTTCTATAATAAAAACTAATGAGTTTATTTGCCGGTTTAATTTTGCTTCGCCTAAAAAATAGAATTCACCGAGAACATTCAATTGTGACATATATATTACGTATTTTCATATTATTTGGTCTCATTATTAAAACTAATATATAAAAAAATTGTGTATAAATGGCTAGTTAATAGAGTTAAGGTAAAGTTTAAACACCTTGTTCAAAATTTCTAGAGCCACCACTGACCACTGACGACAAGAGAACTATCGAACCTTGGTTCTGTAAGGTTATTTTTGAAAAAATACATTTTAATTCGACATGGTTGTAACTTTGACTTAATTTCGGACTTGAGTACAGTAGTTGAGTTAAAAGCCCCCTATTTCTAGCCATATGGTAAAAGGAAAGTCTTCCTTTGTGGTAATTCATACAGTAGGTGGACAAAATCATAGAGGCTGTGTTCGTTTGGGGGTTTTCCCCCAGTTTTGCACTATTCCAGTTTTGATTACATCATCACTTTTTTCACTTTTCTCTCTATCTCTCTCCACTTATTACACCTGCTTACATCATCAAAACTAAACTAAACTAAACTAAACTACTCAACCGAACAAGGCCAGAGAGTCCTGTCAACTTACATGGATCCTTTTTGGAAATTTGTTACAGCTACCGTGAAGAAAAAATATATGGATTGTGTATCTAGTGAGAATTTGGAAGGAAGTCGTTCCATTAGTTTTTGAAGAATCCTCAAAGTTTTGGTTCGATAATTTTGTTCTGAAGTGCAAAATAAATGTGGACAAGAAAAGGTTTATCAAGTTACTTCAAGAGATGAAAACTCCACGACGAGTTTTTTCAACCAGGAGAGACTCATGCAAGGCGATGGCAGAATATTATTATTTTGGTAGTATTGCATTAGGGTATTTTAGTCAAAATTTCCTATAATTATTTACTTTCCTAGTTTCTTTACTTGGACAACAAGAATTAAGCTTGATTATATGGATTTCTGTAAATATGTTATTTCCATTTTAGTATTTTGTTTCCATATATGTTATTTCCGTTTTGGTATTTTAGGAGTGTTGTTTAGAAGTTCTTCTATTTTAAATAAGCGATGTAAACCTCAGGACAAATCACTTGATTAATATATTGAGTGATTACATAAAAGAGAGTATCTCTTCTGTTCCTATAATTCTACTAATCTGCGGGCTAAGAGTTGTTTTTGTTAGTAAAGTGATTTTGTTATTGTTCACGTTTCTACGTTGTGTCATTTTGTCAAATAGGTTAATGATATTGAAACCTGTTGGAGATGTTCTTTTTTTTTTTTTGGAGGGGTAAATTAGCTTGAAATAGAAAAAATGCTAACCAAATATAAAGCCTACGAGGGGCATACCTACGGAGGAAACAAAAAAAGAAAAGAAAATTAAAAATTAGGATACCAAATGGCTACATCAGATATACTAATAATAACAAAATGAGAACTCTGCTATGAGAATGTTTCTAATCCATCTTAAAGAGGGAGAAAAACAATTTACATGATGGTGCATAGCTACTGCAAGCTGATAAAGAGATGTGAATTGCAAAATATCCCTATAAGAGAGTAAAATTTGTAGGGTACGTAAATCAACAAATTAGTGACTAGGGATGAGAATAATGAATGTTTAGTTTTGGGAACTAAAAGAGAATCTGGGGACTGGTGAAGAATAAGGCAAAACAGTAGGGAAGACCCTTGCTAGGAATTTGTCACCCAATTAGAGCAAGAATCAAGAGCGACTTCTCTCTAGAAAAGGAAGTTTTTCTCTTTAGAATCGCTCTCGAAGTCTATCTAGTCGTCCTCCTCGAATGAGGGGAGAGTGCCCTATTTATAGGCCACTTGACCTCTCCTCTGGGCCGAGTGAATTAATAAAGTTTGGACAGGTGTTGCACAAATAGTGCGCGAATATTCCTTTCGTACTATGAGGCCGCGGACCCCGCGACACCCGCATGAGGGTCCCGCGAGTGCTACTCCATGAGTGCCCTCGCGGGTGTTACTCTGCGGGTGCTCCTCCGCGACGAACCCTTGTTCCTAGCCACCAAGCCACAAAATCTCCAGTAATTCCGAGTGCACAGCACGGTCAAGGTTTGTCTCGGTCTCGCCGTTGCCGCTATCAGGCATGGTCGAGTCTCTACCTTTCCATCACCGCATAAGCGGCATGGTCATGACCTCCCGGGTCACGCCAATACCTCGACCAAGCCTCTAAATGGCCTCCCCTTGGACCCTGCCAAGTACCTCCGAGGGCGGACTCATCGTCTGGGTCGGATCATCTTCAAAGAGCCGACGTCTATCTTTGTCGTCTTCCAAAATCTTGGGGAATTATAATCGATTCCTTCATCTTCATCATCGTCTCCCATCCGAGACTCGAATGGTATAGATTGTGTCACCATCGGGTCGCCTCTTGATCGAGACACCCCTGTCTGTCACTTGAAATTGGCTAAGTATGGAAAAGTAACTTTTTTCAGAAAGTTTCAATTTGGCCGATAAAAAGTCCCGTTATTTGTTCCTTGGATTTTTCTAAGCACTTTGGTATAATCGGATGATCTTTTCAAGTACAGAAAGGTTGCCTTTCAGCCCTTTTCTTCGGAGAAAAACGTGTCGTTTTCCGCCTTGGAACTAAAAGTGGGGGGAATGAGATTTTTATAGGATTAGAATTTCAAAATTCTGGCAATGCCATTGTTTCCGAAAGGGGGGGTACTTCTTTATTGTCATAAATAAATTAAAGTAAAGAAAACTCAAAGGACCAAAGGACCCAGGGTTGAGAACCCGGGAGCTAGGATCCGGATGTGAGAACCCGGGACTGGCAAAATAAGGGTTGGGGGACCCGGGGTTAAGATTCCGAAGCTGAGGGTCCGGTGGTGAGAGAATCTGGGGCTAGGAGCCTAGAGTTGAGAAATCTGGAGTTGGAACCCCGGGGTTGGAACCCCGGGGTTGGGGAATCTGGGGGTGACCACCCGGGGTTGGGTCGCTCGAGGATGGTCTCTCTGGGGTTGGGACCTGGGGTTGAGCCACCCGGGAATGGTCCCTCTGGGCTTGGCTTCCTTTCCTTAATTTTGAATCTTGATCATCATTTTCCACGTGTCCCTCTGAGTCTCGTGCTACGTGTTGAAGTAAATTTTACCCTTCTACAATCCCAAAGCCTAATTTCCCATGAGTTGGGCTTTCAAACAATCTTCAGTCAGATGTGGAATTTGGGCTTCAAAAGGAGCCTCCAAGGCTGACTACCTCACGCTATTGGTATGCTTCCATTAACACTGAGAAAGTGAGAATGGGGAACTTCTACCAAAGCCATTACATAACGAGGTACAATATTCAATGGACTCTAGACAATCTGACCAAGATAGCTTCAATTAAAGTGGAAAACTAGAGGACATGCCCCTCTCGATAGGCAATACCCATTACATGGGCAAACTTGAAGACTTATTCAACCGATTGTAACAACCCAGTTGGGGTTGTAACTTGGATAAACTTTGAGCACTTCATAGCGTGTTCTGAGAATGGCCAGAGGACAGCAACCAAATTACAATTAGTTGCAAATCAACAGTATAGACTGATGGAAAAGAAACATTGCAATTACACCGAACATGTATACATGATTCCCAGATTATACTGCTCTCCTTCAACACCCTCAAAGTGCTCACCTCCCACTCAATTTTCACACATAAAATGGGAATTTACCAGGGTTCACCACCCTCCCTATCCTTTGCCTCACAATATGCCCCCTCTAGCTATTACCTCCACTAAAAAAGAATGGAAAGAGGCTCAATCGCACAGCTCACGGGTTGTTACACATACATGAGGGACACACATACTGACAACTTCTCACAGGTGCTACACAACCACCAAGATTCACACGTGATTGAAAATGAGGTACACAGATGCATGCATGTAAGGCTTTCAACATAATACAGCCACTTAAGGCACAAAAACCAGCCACTTAAGGCTCCCAATGTAATACAACCACTTTAGGCTCTCAACATTAAAACTGCCATATTGTAATAGAGTTCAAGCCACGAGTATATAGATATGTACCATTCTCTTGTAATAGAGTTTAATCGATTCCCAGCAAACTCCAAGGAGAAAATAATCACGACCTTATTCTCTTGTCCTTGTCTCTAAAAGAACCCAAATAGAGCATATTGAGTGCTTTGGAAATAAAAAGTATTAATGGTAAGGATACAAAATAGACGCAACTAGCACTTATCTTTTGTAATCAGGAAATAAAAAGTAAAAGATGATCTAGCATATCTAGGGAAGATAACTCGTATATTTTGTAAGGATATATTTGTGTAAGTAATTGGTCTGTTATTTGATAAAAAATAAATGCCATTTTTACACGTAAAATAACCACAACTTATAGAATTAACTAATTGCAAGTTGTTTTCTAATGCAAATTGAATAGTTACTCGTGGGCTAATTAATTGTCAACAACAAGAATTTTCAATGACTATTCAAATAGTTGTGCTAGACCAAAGAAGTTTGGCATGTTTTGAAGTATTGAAGTGTTTCAAGTAACTTGTTTGATTTCTTTTTTCTCTTCACAACCCTGTTTATAGAGGCCGTAGATAAGTCTGGGGTTTGTAGACACCCCAATCCGGGTCGTTGAAATTCCTCGACTTCCCCGAGGATGAGAATGCCCGACATGAGCATATGAGGCTTGATTGAGAACTTGAGGACCTACCAAAAACCCTCCATAAACCCACCAAAAGCCCTTAGAAACCCTAGAAACAACCCAAAACTTCAAAACAAGGGCACCTGGATTACTCTCATAGGCACCTGGACTTGCCAATTCCAAGCCCCCAAAGAGAGTCCAGGCGCCCAGAGAGAGTCCAAGCGCCAAAACTTCTTATTCTAGGTGCCCACACTGAGTCCAAACAAGTGAAATTAAAGTGTTAAAAAATAGAGAAATTCACGTGTTAAAAATAGTGAAATTTACGAGTTCAAAGCTCGTGAATTTTGCTAGATTATTCTACGTAATTCGAATATAGACGGTGTTTTCTAGGCTAGTGAAATTCACGAGGTGATTTGAAAACCCACCTTGTGAAATTCAAGAGGTGATTTCATATAGTTCCAGTGAATTTCAACAGTTCGGAGCTCGAGAAATTTCGCCGGCAGAAAAAGGTCGCTGGCCGAAGGTGAATGTTGGGTGGAGGTGGAAAGTGAGTGTTAGGAGGGGAGGAAAGTGTAAATTCGTGTTTGTAGGGTAAAGGGGTAATTTTCATTATGATGTTGTACTTGGAAATAAATAAAAGTTGAGTGCATCCTTAATGAGAATTAAGTTCAGTTTTTTATCCTTAGAGGTAATTTGCTGCATCTTTTTCATGAAAGACCCATTTCGCTACGTTTTGTGGGCCTAGTCCAGGCAAAGTCCACTTATATAGTTGTATTTACTACTTACTCCGTTCCAAATTCTTCGTCTCTTGTACTATTTTTGGATTTCCAAATTGTTGGTTCTCGTTGAAAAGTCAAAATAAAATATATTGAATCATTCAAAATAGTCTCTTTTAAGTCTTTAACAATAACAATTAGTATTTCATTTAAAAGTTCAATGTAAGGGAATTATTAAAAATCAATAAATCCTTCGTAGTGTAAATGCATTTATTGCATATCTTTATACAAAGTTGAAATTCTGGTAAAGGACTAGCAAATTTAGAGCAGAGGAACTCCACCGGAAAGAAGATTGATTGGGCCAGGCCTTTTTTCCACCGATGGACCACTACAGGCCCACAATACCCTTACGCGTCTCTTTATTCTCAGTTTTTTCATCTTACGGAAAACAGCAAGCCACGTGTACACGATAACGATTGCTTTTTTGTTTTCAGTCAATATTTAAACTCAACATTTTCCAAAACCCTTTTCGTCATCCGCTGTCTAGGGTTTCTTCCCTCTCGTCGATTGCGAGCCCAAGGTACGTTCCTCCATTGTTTGAATTCATTATTCTCTGTAGATGATCACTCGATTTTAATTGCACATGTATGGATGCATGTAATCGTCGTAGGATCTCGCAGATTTCTAGGGTTGCGAAATAGCTATGCCTTGAACTCGACGGGAAAACTAGTTGAAGAGTCGGCTCGGTTTCAATATCTGATTACTTGGACTATGGGGTTTAGGCTGTGTTTGGGTTGTACAATCTATTTGCATTGTCTTTGTCATATTAGCTTCTAGCCAACATGTTGGCTAAACATGTGAGCGGTATGGTGTTCTTTGTAAAAAAAAATCTGCCCTTTTTTGACATACCAAAACAGTTAGTGTTGCTTTTTCGAACTATCCATGCCTTGAAATTTAAGGAAAACGGTAGAAAGTAGGAGAAGAAGGGTTCGGCTTCTGTTACGTGGGTTCCGTAAGCGCACTGCTTGCGCTATGAAGCTTAGGCTGTGTATGGGTTTTATAATCTGTTTTGTTATTTTATCATTTTTTCTTGCTAGCTTCTGGCTAATATTTTGGCTAAACACGTGAGTGGTTTGGTGTATTTTAGGACAAAATCTGGCCTTTTTTTGACATACCTAAACAGTTGTTGATTCCAATTTTTTAGTATTTTTTAATTGAAACCAAGCATTCAAGTACTATAATATCTGTTTCTTTATCTCTAGCCTAACACGTTTCTATTTGTTTTCTTTTTATTTGGCTTGCATCATTGGTGTTGTTGCCTTTTTTTGTTATTTAAAATGTATTTTGATGGTGCAGAGTTTTGAAGATGAGGCCAGTGTTCTGTGGTAACTTTGAGTTTGACACTCGCCAATCAGACCTGGAGCGATTGTTCTCAAAGTATGGGAGGGTGGATCGTGTTGATATGAAATCTGGTATATTTTACTTCTAGGTTTCGCTTTGATTTGTTGCAGTTGATTTGTTTCATTTGTTCGTTTTGGGTTCTGTTTTATACGTAGGTACATGTTTTCACCTTATTGTGACTCTTTCTGAGATAACAACTAGAGGGTGAATTTTATCTTACGCATGCCAGGAAGTTATGCCCTTGACCATGTGTCATTATGGTTGGGGATTGTCTTTGACTCTTTGTATGTCGTTCTAGTGTGGACATGAAATGTTAAGATAGTAACTGTGGAATAGTGCAGTTCTGTTTGTGTATTATAATGTTGTTACCTTGAGAACTGACTCCTATGAGTTAGATTTTCTCGAAACCTCATGCAGAAGGTGATTCCATTTCTTTGGTTGTATTACTTCCGTAATTCCGGGAAGAATTTATCTAACTTCAGTTTTACGAATATTAAGGGTGTCTGCAAATGTACTGTTGCTCCTTCACATCATTAATACATGGGAGTTGATGTGGATACTTGTGTAGTGTATATGATATCCACCATGTGGGAAATAAGTGGCAGCCAAAATTTGAAATTTAGAAGAACTGCACGTTTAAGTGTTTGTTTTGACGCAGGAAAATCTACTAAGGGATAGTGAGCTTCTATCTTGGCTTGCCAACATCTGTGCTATATACTTGTAATGCAAAGGAAACACACCTGCCTGCCTGATCTCCTACTTTCAGATGGAATCGTTTTGCATTTCATTTACTCGACCATCAGTCACTCCATCATCTGTCTCACTTACCTTTCTGCCCAAAGTTGCCATTTCACAAGAATAGTTTTCGTGGGGTCTATCAATTCATCATGCTATGCCCGCCACCTCTGATTATGGCGAGATCACTGAATCCTAGCATGCCACGCCTTCCATTACTGAAATTTCGTGCTGTGTGAATGGTGAAGCATGCTTAGCAATGACAACTCAGACCTGAAATTTGGATTTTAACTTTTTACTTGCCTCCATCATCATGCTTTAGTTCATCATTCGAGGCCTCTACATCCTTAAGTTCATCAGCTCTTCACGTATTTGCAGGTGTTGTATTTTTATTTATCATTACCAGGGAAAGAGATCCTGGTTGGCTATTTTGCTGCCTGATGGGCTTTCTCAGATGGGATTCTTGCAATAGAGTTCTTTCTGCTTCTGATTTGTTCTTTTACTGCAGGGTATGCTTTTGTCTATTTTGAGGATGAGCGTGATGCTGAAGACGCCATTCGTAGTCTTGACAACTCACCCTTTGGATATGACAGGCGCAGGCTATCTGTGGAGTGGTCTAGGGTTTGTTGATAACTCACATTCTTTTTGTTTTCTTTTCTTTTCTCCATTGCCATTTGGTTTGCCTCATCGCAATTAAATTAATTCCTCACTTTCCATTTGGAACCATCATTTGGTTCTATTGTGATGACAGAGTTTAACTCCTTGTAGGGTGATCGTATTCGTGGCCGTCATCGTGACGACTCTAGGTCAATGCCAAACCAAAGACCCACCAAAACCTTGTTTGTCATTAACTTTGATCCAGTTCGCACAAGGGTCCGTGATATAGAAAGACATTTCGAACCTTATGGGAAGGTTTCACATGTTCGAATTCGAAGGAATTTTGCATTTGTGCAGTTTGAAACACAGGAGGATGCCACAAAAGCTCTGGAGTGTACACACATGAGGTAAGATAGTGGCTTTTTTCCTTTTCTGTTGCTTGTAATGAGTCTTGATGCCCCATTTTTTAATACATGACCTAATAGGATATGGGTGGTCTCCTGTTTTGCAGCAAGATATTGGATCGGGTGGTTTCTGTTGAGTATGCTCTGAGAGATGATGATGAGAGGGATGTCAGAAATAGCCCCAGAACAGGGTATGGTAGGCGTGGAGATAGTCCCCCCTATAGACGCTCACCAAGTCCAGTTTATCGCAGGGCTCGACCAAGTCCTGACTATGGGCGGCCCCGCAGCCCAGTGTATGACCGGTACAATGGTCCCTCGTATGATAAACCCAGGAGTCCGGAATTCAACAGATACCGGAGGTGAGTGGTTGGCGAAGTTTAGTATGTATTTTATTGTTTATGCTTTTTTGATAGCATTTGTTTCTTGTGGTAGTGTCTTTTCCATTTCTGCTTGTAAGAGCAAGTGCAAGAGCTTTTTTAGCTATTTTAGAGAGGAAAAGTGAAAAAACAAAAGCTCCAACAGATTAGGTAAATTTTTCCCCTTTGTCTACAGTAGTTTGCTACCTTTTACCCAAGCACTGTGGCTGAGGTAAGAATAAAATACACTATTTTTTCCCTCTCTCACATCACACCTAGCCGGTCATCTTCATCTTTGTTATACGCAGAACACCATGTGAAACCCCTCCTACTGTTTTTTTCTTCATCATCTTGACATCCAGGAGGCTCTCTCTCTCTCTCTCTCTCTCTCTCTCTCACACACACACACACACACACACACATTGCCTCCGCACGTTGAGTTTCAACAAACTTCTAATTTTTGGGCTTAATGGCTTCACGGCAATGGAGATTTGTGTGCTTTGGTAGTCGACGGTGATTTGGGACCAGCGGTTTTGGGTACTCTGTTGATAGTCAAGAACTGCTTCTGGTACATGCATACATAACTATGATCATAGATCTATATGTATATCTATATACATGTATTGAGGTAATAGTAATACAGTATATCGTAATATTTAAAAAGGAAAAAATAATTTTTTAATAGAGGATCGGTAAAATAGAGACATTGTTGTAGTATCAAAAGAGATGTGAGCTAAATGGTCACTGGTAAATTTTGCTCAAATTTTGCCAAATCTCTTGTATACGCTCTAGGTGTGATTTTGGTTTGATATTTCATACACTTGGCATTTGTTGATCTTAAATTTTGTTCCTTTCAATTGTGGCCTTGCAGTCGATCGCCTGTACGAAGGTCAAGAACATAAGACATCAGGTTGAATGGACATTGCTTACTTGACATGTCAGTTTGTGGTGGGTTGCTAGAGCTTTTGGAATATCGTAGTAGAGGTAGAAGCTAGTTGGAAGTTAGGGCATTCATTGAAACTTGTGGATTGATGGATGTTATCAGTAGTAGATGTTTGACTGGCAGTGTTACTTTGCATATTAGTATATAAAAATGTTCCTCCGTCCTGCAAGCTTTGCGCAGATCTTTGAAAACTGCCTGGATAAGATCTATTTGAAAACTTCTTCTATGGGGTGAGGAAACTTTCTAGCTATCATTTCTTGTATAATTATGCCCTATCCAGTTTATAGATGCGTTCAAATTGCAGGTTGAGAATTGTTCTGATCATTCATTGATCGTGTGAAACAAATGATTTCTACCTGCAGGTTGAGTATTGTTCTGATCATTCATTGATCGTGTGAAACAAATGATTTCTACCTGCGTAACCCCCATTGAAGTCTAACCTTCTACAAACAAAATTAATGGAGTTAAAGACCCTAGTCCATTGCTGCAAACCAAATTCGCCGAGTGTGCCATGACATTTGTTCTGATTTGGAACTGAAGACATGAATATGGTGGGACTTAGCCCTTGTGAGCTGAATGTTCGGAAATGCAAAAATGATAAGAGTCTAATAGTCTATAATCTAGATCATTAGAAACTCTCCTTCATGCATCATGATTTAGCTACCATCAATATAGGATGCATGTTCTTGGCGATTTATTATGTTGAGGTATGGAAGAGCACGTTTCTTGACGACTTATTATGTTAGTTTAGGTATTAAAAAACCGGTAAGTCTGAGGGGTACTGAGTTCCCATGTCTAGAAAATCCGACTGCCTTGGGTGGGTCCCACACGAGTTACCTGAATTCTTTATATATCTTAAAACAATTTTTTGAGTGGTCATGCGAGAAATCAACCCAATTCACCTTGCTCACAAGAATTTCATTTCTTGTGCCCGTGAATTATTCGGAGTGTTTTCTTTGGGTGGGTTCAATAGATTTGATTACCTAGATGGGACTTTGGTGATTAATGTCCCGCCGTTTTCACCCTTTGGAAGGAAGTCTCAAACAGTGATTGGTCTTCCATGATCCTCGTTTCAAATCTGTTTTTTCCCCAATTTGCTTCGGGGTTATTGGTTACACGTCAAGGGTAGTTCATGGCAAGAAACAAATATGAGATGTATTCAATTCGATTACACAGATGGATTACGAAGTTATTCAGCCCTTAACTTGTTTGCAAGACATGTTTTTTAAGAACCCAACAACGGGTATGGACTGAAAGGTCTAGATCTAGAGAATGTACCGACCGCCTTGGGGATCCACTTGTGGGTCTTGCATGAGTGATCCGAATAGTTTATCGTAAAACAATTTTCCAAGTGGCCTAGCAAGAATTCAAATCAATTTAACATGCGTGGGTGGTTGATAACATTGAGTTTTTGGATTTAAGCTTGGAAAATGGGTTCGAAAAAATGCCACAAGGAACCTGCGAATTGACTGGTGAAGCATATACAATTTTTTTTTTGTTGGAAAGACCCCCTCAAAAAATTAGTCATCTTGTGTGTGGCCGTAGGGATGGGCATGGAGGCGGATTACGGCCGGATACTACTATCTCCACTCCCAATTCCCGAAACCCTTTCCCCTCCTCCATCCCCGGCCCGATCCCCAAACGGGGCTTCGTTTTCATCCTCCATCCCCACTCCAATTGGCGAATGGGAATTCGGGGATCCAATCATTAAAAAAAAAAAAAAAAAAGGTTAGTTTTTTTTTTTTTTAACAACAAAAAAGATTTTATGGAGCAGGACTTTCCTTCCATGCATCAATCTTCCAATCATCAGCAGCTTAGCATCACTTAAATTAATCATGTGTATTAATCCACTTGAGTGAAAATAGCAGCAACGAATTGCCACTCTGAGAATTGTATTTTCTTCAAGTTTTCATAACAAACATCTTTCATAACTCATGTTTGAAGAAAATTTAGTGAGAGCCAAAGTATAACTCATGAATAAACCCCTATGTTTTGGGCATTCGGGGATGGGGCGGGGTGGGGATGGATCAAGGAACGAATTTAGGGCGGGGACATGCCTATATCCACCCCAACCCGATCCCCAAACATTTAAAAAAAAATCCAATCTCCAAACAAATCTCCATATTGCCAATCCGTTCAGAGCGGGGATCAGATCAGATCTGATTCGGACGGGTCAGAGGAAATGACCAACCCTACTTGTGTGTCGATGCATATATATGTTGTTTAGAGGATTGGTGTATGAACTCGTGTACGTCGGGGGACAACTACAATGGGGTCATAAGCATCTTTCTATAGAGAAGTCATTGACAATTTTTTTTTAAAACGTATGTGGGCATGCCCATAGGCATTGAATGGCTGCTGATTAGTTCCAACGCTCCACGAGCACCATAAAGCGAGTGGATTTGGGGTGGGCAACTACAGCAGTGTAGTGCCCCCGATTTGATCGTTCATCTGCGCAACTAGGCACCGTAAATCATTCTACCACCTAACCTTTAAATAACGTCACCTAAAATTTTACACAACGGTAGATATTTTACATGGTTCCAGGTAATTTTTTAAAATTTAATTTTTGTTTTAGATTATTCAAAGGACTATGATGGAGCTATAGATGGAAGTCCAGGGACGGAGCAAGAATTTTTGCGTAGTGGGGGCGAAAATGGGATATATATGTACAAGAGTGACAGGATTATATAATTCGATGATATATATATTTTTTCAATGTAATAGTAGATTTCTTTTTTAATTGTAGCAGGGGCGACAGCCCCTACTAGCCACCCACTGGCTCCATCCTTAGATGGAATCCTTGTAGAAGCTTTTGTACCTCGTAATAGGCAAGTTGCATTTCCCAGGAGAAAGTCCATAATAATATAGAATGTTATGGCTGCTTGTTCTTTTGACGTGAAGTTCACTTTCGTGTACCCTAGTTGGGAAGGGAGCGCCCACAATGGACATGTATTCCTTTTGATAGTAACGAACCCTACTTATAACTTCCCGCACCGCCAGTTAGTAAGTAATAGCAATCGTAAACTTGTGTTGGTCTGTAATAATTTATTATCGTGCCATAACAAATCCTTATTACTATCCCAACTCACAAATCTAACTTCTATGTCTTAGATAAGTACAACTTTGTGGATGGAGGATACACAAACATGCCAGGATATTTAGCTCCCTACCAGGGACGTCTGTATCACAGGGATGAATTTAACGAGGCTAATACGATATTCTGCTTACCAATGGAGTTATTCAAATACAAGCATTTGTTGTTGAGAGTCTCGTAAAATGATGCTCTGGGATTTAGAAAGCAAGGTTTTTGATCCTTAAGCTTAACATGTCGAATCGAATTATTTATAGTCCCGTCAACCTAAAATCGTCATGACATGTTACATTGTGTTGTCCACAACTGGATAATGATAAACAAGCGAAGGAATGAATCTTTTGATGGGTTCAATGACGGCACAAATTAATTGGGAGGGTGGAGAGGATGAGCAAGGGAATGTGGGTTATGTGGATGGGCCAAAGCCCATGAACATGTTGCCTCATAACTTATAGTCGGTGGCAGAAAGCAGGTCCGGCCCAGGCCCAAGGCCCACAAGGCCTGGGCCTAGGGCACACAAAAAATGGCTCAAATTTGGGGCACTCCAACATTTTGTATAAATGGACTTGACTAGAACACTTTTTTGGGCCAAATAAAGAAAAAATCCATTGTTAGTTATAAAAGAGTCCAACCATTGTGACCCAACATTTAAAAAAAGGCCCAAAAACCATTGTGACCCAATATTAAAAAAAAGGCCCAAAGCTAAAACTAATTAAAAAAAAAAGCCCTCTAAAATTGGGTGTAGTCCGTGTGTGTGTGTGTGTGTGTGTATATATATATATATAATAGATTAATAGATCTTCGTAGTAATCCTAGTTCCCTTCAAAGTTTAGCATATGAAATCACTAATCAGATGCCTTTATGCCTAGTTCTCTAACAATGTTTGGACCTTTGCTTGATCATCTTCTCGATCAGTTTAGCATATGAAATCAGATCATTAGCTTTATGCCTTTATCGATGTCAAAAGAAAGACTAAATGGGTTAGCCATGTTATCGATTGAAAATGACTTGGTAGAAGAGGTAGATTATACAAGTGTAATTGATACTTTTGCTTCTAAAAATGCAACATGTGTAATATTCAAGTGATACTCATGCGTTATATGTATTTAGAGACTTCGTGTTTTGATTTTTCCATTATTATGTAATGCTTAATAGGACTTTATATTGTTTTGGTTTTCTCGTATAGTGATTGTTTACTCGAAAAATTATTTAAGTGTTGTACTTGAAGGACACAATTTTTGGACTAGGCCTAGGGCACTCCAAACCCTTGGGCCGGCCCTGGCAGAAAGGCGGCATCAAATGTCTTTGACTATTATAATAGATCTTAAATTGACTTCTTGGATTATGAGACCTTTTGTTTTCCAAGCTCTATGTTTGCGGTATGTTTTTTTTTTTTTTTTTCCAATTGACAATGTTGGTACTGAAATGATTGTACTATTTTTTCCATTTATGTTATTAAAATTAATTACTATTTTATTGTGTTATTGTATGCAGTGTTTAGGGTGAAAATGGACAAATAATTTTTCCATAATTAGTTTTTTTTTTTGCTCAACAAGAAAAAATACAACTTTTTAGAGCAACAATACCAGTATAGGTAAAAGATTATTTTCGCTACTTTAGATAGGTGAAAGTGTAAAATAAGGCTGCAGGAACTTAGGTAAAGGATGTGGTAGAATAGATTGTAGCTACAGTGCTTCAGCACTTGTAGCGAAGCATTGTGCCCAAAGTAATACTTAATTAGTTTCTCTCTTTTGCTCTCACTTTTTTTTGGGAATTCGGGAAGTGGAAGAAGAAAAGGTAACAAAAAAATAACATTGAATAGATAATATGTAAAATATAGAAGATTGTTGAAATATTGAAAGCGATATGGGTAGGTAAGTACACTGTTCAATAGCAATTTTACCTAAGAGTTGCTGTTGTTGCTCTAACATTTTTAGTTTTCGCCTTTTGGCTAAGATCAAATGTAGTTTTTGTTCTTATCAATTTGCTCTAACATATAGCCGTACTCTTTTCAGGGTGAAATTTTAATCGACAAAATCGAATTACCCGAAAAAGTCGATTGAAATATACGCTTTGGTTTTGGTAACATTGTCGGTTTGGTTGGGTTATATTTGTAAAAAAATACATTTTTCGGTTCCGCTTTGATTTTGAGGTGGTTCATACTAGGCGTGAGCATAGGTTGGGTTGACGTCGGGTTAGTTTCCATTGGGTTGTGAAAAACAACACCCGAAACCGAACTGAACTGAACTACCCTAGAAATCAATCGGATTGGGTTACGTCAGGTTCTGGTTGGTCGGGGCCCAACCACAGATTCCATTCATTCCATTAATACACATGAATATACAAATCCCAGATCTCAAATACACATAATATAGATACAAATCCCAATTCACACGCTCACGCGTATCTCTCTCTCTCTCATGCGAGAGAGAGAGAGAGAGAGAGAGAGAGAGAGAGAGAACATAATCCCGTTATTTCGCCGTCGTCGGCTTAGTCACCATCGTCAGTTTCATCGCTGCGTCAGCTAACGGCTGACTTGGTAAACTCTCACCGGCCACAACAGTGTCACTGTGTCGACGTTGTCGGCTTAGTCGCTGTCGTCGGCGTTGGAGAGAGAGATGAGAGATCTAAGAGAGAGAGAGAGGAGTGGAATATGTGATTTAAGAGAAGGAGAGAGAGAGAGAGAGAGAGAGAGAGAGAGAGAGAGAGAGAGAGAGAGATGATATTTTTTAAATGTACCGTGCCTACATATATATCTATACTTTGGGTCGGGACATCCGAAATTCTAAACCTCATACCCGAAACCCGACCCGACTCTATCGGGTTACTTATTTTTTAATCCGAACCCGAACCGATTATCTTTTTAAACCAAACGAAACCCGTTTGGGTTGGGTCGGGTCGGACTGGGTTTTGCTCACCCCTAATTCTGTAATTCATACCAAATACTTCCTCCGTTCCTATTTGTTTGTCTCACCCTCTCTCTCTTGCCTTCTTTCAAATCAAAAAATTAAGTGCTTCCGTGTATAATTTTTCAAATTTTTTTGCACTGAATTAAAGTACACGATAAGTACTTTAATTCGGTGTAAAAAAATTTGAAAAATGATACACGAAAACACTTTGTTTTTTTATTTAAAAAGTGACACGACTTTTTGTAGTGGACAAATAAATAGGAACGGAAGGAGTAGCATCGAGCCAAATCGAACCGAAAATTATCCTGTTAGTAATAAATTTTTCCATCGTAGCTGTCCATATTTGTAACCTATCAAACTCTTAACCGTCCATCTCACCCTTTCTAAGTTCTAATGGTGCAAAAAACCCTAACCCTAGCGGCACTTCCCACATTTCTGATCCAAACTTCAGTCTCTAGAGATCAGGGGTCTATTTACAACCACTGGTTTTGTTTGGAGCTCGTGGAAGAGCAGAGAAAAAGAGAGGAAAAATTTAAGTTGGAGTACCGTGCACAGTATAATTTTCACACATGCCTTAAGGTTGAGAAGGGAGAAGAAAAAGAAAGCTTCAAGCATCTCGGATCTCGATTCTATCACAATTCACAGGAAAGATGAGCGGCTGAGGTAAATTTCTAAACCCTAAGACTGAAAATTTTGAGATTTTTCTCTTTCCACACGAAATACACAAAACCCCAAGGCTGGAAATCTAAGAATATGTGAATATATTTGTATATTTTGATTTCGTTTATCATCCTAGAATCTGAGAATTAGTATGTAATTGACGCATTCGAACTATAAGGCTGAGAATCGATTTTTAGTTTAGATTTGAACCCTAAGGCTGAAAATCGTTTGTATTTGGCTCATAATCCCACCTCATTATGAGACTTTCTTTCTATATTGAAGGTCTGGGAATAGACTCTATCCAACATGTATCTGAGCTTCATCTATATTTTTTTCTTTGATTTTTAGATTTAACAGCTCAGCGCATTCAACTACCCTTGGATTTTTTTTGCCTAGATTTAAGAGGGACTTAAAGTTTTAAGCAATGTAAAATATAGTTATGAAACTTACTTGATTAACCACTCACTTAATACATTCAACTTCGAGTGCTGAATTGAGTTATCAAACAATCCCTTTACTAGAGACTTTTTTCCTTTTCAGCCAACCCATTACATTATCTGTTTTTATAATGACCCATAACGCTACGTTATACAAGCATTGTGCCCACGCGTTGCACGAGAAGAGATTTATATTAGTTCCTATTGGAATTTTTGTTTCTTGCTTTTTTAACTTTAAGTTTCTCCATCATCATGCTTTAGCATCATTCAAGGCCTTTACATCCTTAAGTTCATTAGGTCTTCACTTATTTGCTGGTGTTGTATTTTATTTATCATTGACCTGGAATGAGATCCTTTGGCTATTTTGCTGCCTGACTGACTTTGTCGAATGAGACTAGTGCTATAGACTTCTGCCTCTGATTTGGCCCTTTTACTGCAGGGTATGCTTTTGTCTATATTGAGGATGAGTGTGATGCTGAGGACGCCACTTGTAGTCTTGATAACATGCCATTTGGATATGACAGGCGCAGGCTGTCCGTGGAGTGGTCTAGGGTTTGTTGATTTGTCACATTTTTTTTTCTCTACTCCATTGCTTTTTAGTTTTCCTCCTTGCAATAAATAAACTTTGATTAATTCCACACTTTCCATGTGCAACCATCATTTGTTTCCATTGTGATGACAGAGTTTACCACTTTGTAGGGTGATCGTTTTCGTGGCCGCCATCATGATGATTCTAGGTCAATGCCAAACAGCCCAAACCAAAGACCCACCAACACCTTTTTTGTCATAAACTATGATCCAGGCCGCACAAGGGTCCGTGATATAGAAAGACATTTTGGGCTTTATGGGGAAGGTTTCACATGCCCGAATTCGAAGGAATTTTGCATTTGTGCAGTTTGAAACACAGGAGGATGCCACAAAAGCTCTGGAATGTACACACATGAGGTAAAATGGCATGTTTGTTCTTTCTGTTGCTTTTTAAGAGTCTTGATACCCTATTTTTGGAATACATGGCCTAATAAGATAGGGTGGTCTCCTGTTTTGCAGCCAGATATTGGATAGGGCGGTTTCTGTTGAGTATGCTCTAAGGGATGATGATGAGAGGGAAGGCAGAAATGATAGTCTCAGAGCAGGCTATGGTAGGCGTGGAGATAGTCCTGTGTATCGCTGGGCTCAACCAAGTCCTGACTATGGCGGCCCCACAGCCCAGTGTATGACCGATGCAATGGTCCCTCATATGATAAAATCCAGGAGTCCTCGTATGATAAACCCAGAGTCCGGATTTCAATAGATACAAGAGGTAGGTGGTTGCTGAAGATTAGTATGTATTTTATTGTTTATGCTTTTTTGATGGTAGTTGTGTCTTTCAATTTCAAATATCAAATTTATTTGGCATTTAAAAGTGCTAAATGCAGAATTACCAATAATCGTATCATAAATTAAATTTGATCTGAAAACAAATTCTAACTTCTTCTCCAATTGAGTAATACAAGAGAGAGGTCAACAAAACCCTACCAAGTAAAAAAAAAAAAAACCTCCATTGCTGGAAAAGAAACCCAAACCTCACCCATACAAAGTTTTACTTTTGGTCAACATCTCAAATGAAACTGGAACTCAAACCAGAACAGCATTAAAAATGAGAGCCGAGCAGCATGTTTGTTTTTTGGAATTCATTTTTGCATCTTAAGGGGTTGTTTTGTGATGATGATAAATGTTAATCCCAGCTCATTATGGGACCTTTCTATATTGAAGGTCTGGGAATAGATTCTATCCAATATGTATCTGAGCTTCATCCTTATTTTTTTCTTTGAACTTTAGTTTTAATTTATAGTTAGTTCTTGATGAAAAAGGGTTTGATGTTCCCTGTGACGGTTATTACCATGCTAATTCAGAAACAAGAGTCTTATCTTCTGAGGGAACATTTTGTGCCTGTTTTGATTTTGTTAGTATTGTTTTATTTTGTACTCCATCTCTTTTCTTTTTGTTATTATTAATCCTTCTTCAGTGTAATGAATGTTTTTGAGATCTTTGAAAAAGAACCTCTCAGGAGAGGGACAGAGAGAGAGGGGGGTGGGGGAGGGAGAGGGAGAGGGGGAGAGAGAGAGAGAGAGAGAGAGAGAGAGATTACGGTTGATTCAGAGGCTTTGAAGCAGAGGAAGAAGAAAAGTAAGGGCTAGGGTTTATGGTGTCATTTCTGTGATTTTGGGTATACGATATGGTTATGGGGAACATAAAAGGGATGCCTATTGGAATGGGAACAAGACTTGGGGTGGTTGGGCTTGTTCCATTCTCTTGATACTATTTTTGTTTAGGAAATTTGTTGGCTGGTTCTTTTTCAGGGAACTTGTCATATTACCAAACCCTTCCTTCTCTAATTTTGCAGACGACAAAATTGAGATGACTCCTTAAACCCAAACCCTTTGAAGCCTCTGAATCAGCTGTAATATAACACAGGTCTCTCTCTTTCTCTCTCTAGATATTTGTGTTACTATCTGCATGTAACTGAGAGAGGTGCTTTTCGTTGTAATTTCATTAGAACTTAAAAGCTTTGTTTTTCCTAATTCAGTTTATGCATCTTAAAGGGTTGTATTGCGCTGATGATAAATGTTAATCCCAGCTCATTATGAGACCTTTCTATATTGAAGGTCTGGGAATAGACTCTACCCAACATGTATCTGAGCTTGATCCCTATTTTTTTTTCTTTGATTATTAGATTTAATTTCTACGTAGTTGTTCTTGATGAAAAATGGGTTTGATGTTCTCTGTGATGATTATGACCATGCTAATTCTGATCATTCTGTGATCGAAACATTCTTCGTCTCGTCTTCTGAGGGAACATTCTGCGCCTATTTTAATTTTTTCAGTATTGTTTTATTCAACACTCCATCTCTTTTCTTTTCGTTAGTAATCATTTTTCAGTGTTATGAATGTTTTTGAGATTTTTGAAAATTACAACGAAAAGCACCTCTCAGACTCATTTACATAGAGATACTAACACAAATATCGAGAGAGAGGTTTGGGGTAGGGGTGTACACAGTCCGGATCAGATCGAATTGGCATGAATCCAATCCTAATCCGCGAGTCACGGTTTTTAGAAAACTCAATCCGTGTCCGGACCAAAAGTGTCAGGTCCGGTTCCAATCCGATCCGCGAGTCACGGATTGGTTCTGGTTTTATCCACGGATTGCATGTCATACGTAAATAAGTAACAAACAGTTTGATTAAAATATAATCCTAAAAAATCCAAAGTAGAAAACAAAGAGACCTTAGATGGAGCACGTGATGGAGCCACAACTAGAGCCTAAACAAGCAGTAGTAGAAGCATATAGCTTAGTTCAGTTACATAGTGAAATAGAAACAAAGACAGTTTAATTAAAAAAAAATAGTGAACAACTACTAAATTCATCAAAGTCCAATACAAATGCAAGGCAGTGGAATACATGAACAATAGAAATTGACAATATTTATAGGAGATAACAGTAGTACTCTATATCAAATTGACAATATTTATAAAAGTGATAAAATTATTTATATATATATATATATATATATATATAAAATAATTATATATAATAAAAATCTCACGGTCTGGATCGGTTAATCCACGGTTTCAAAATCAAAATCCGTGTACGGACCGTGAGTCACGGTTTATTATTTTTTGAATCCGTGTCCGGACCATTAATCCACGGTTAAAATCCAAAACGTACGGATCGGTTCGGTCCGGACTGGATTCACGGTTCACCGGTTTTTTTGTGCAGCCATAGTTTGGGGTATAAATGAAGGGATCGATGGCCTAGTTAGGATTTACGGCGTCTTCTCTATGATTGTATGTATATGCCCAAAATAATTATTGGGGCCTAAAAGGGAGGTCGATTGGTCTGGGAACAAGACTTGGGGTGTTTGGGCTTGATCCATTCTTTTGATGCTATTTTTGCTCAGGAAATTTGTGGGCCGGTTCTTTTTCACGGAATTTGTCACATTACTGAACCCTTTATTTTCGAACTTTGTAGACCACAACACTGAGTCACTGCGGATGGTCACAGATGCAAAACCCATCTTTTCTCAAACCACTTTGCATTTAATAAATTGGATCCCTGGACCAGTTTTCTCTTTGAAAATAACAGCTCAGCGCTTCAACTACCCTTTAATTTTCCTTTAGCCTAGATTTAAGAGGGACTTAATACATTCAGTTTTGAGTGCTGAATTGAGTTATCAAACAATCCCTTTACTAGGGACCTTTTTTCTTTTCGGTCATCCCAGTACATTATCCGTTTTTATAACGACCCATTACAGTACGTTATACAAGCACTGTGCCCGCACGTTGCACGAGAAGATATTTCTATCGGTTCTTATTTGAACTTTTATTTATTGTGTTTTTTTTAACTTTTAACATTTCTCCACTAAGAAGCACTGACACTCTCCCAGGATAAACAAATCCGTATCCTGGACGTATCGGTGCTTGGATATGTTCCCGATACGTGTTAGATATGTGAAAATAGGTATCGAATATTTAATTATTTTTCGAAGTTGGATATGTTTTCCAATACGCTCCGACACGAGAAGATATTTCTTTCGGTTCTTATTTGAACTTTTATTTATTGCGTTTTCAGATACGCTCCGACACGCTACTGATACGTTTTGGGACACTATGGGTCAAAATACAATTTTTAAAACTTGAAACGGGGTAAAAACTGTAATTTTTAAATCTAAATAGATAAAGCAATACCCAATAAGTAAAGAGTAAAAAGTGTAATAACACATATCAGACAAATAAATATTGAATAAGGTGCAAAATCTTTGAAACTTGCTTTGATGAGATATGTTTGAAACCTACTACTTCTAACTTTCTAGCTTTCATTTCTTGTACAATTATGCCCTATGCAGTTTATAGATGATGTGTCCAAAATGCAGGTTGAGAATTATTGTGATCATTCATTGAGGAAAATGATTTTCGCACCCTCCAAATTGTGAACCGCACCTCCAAACTGTTACTATTTTTGGGGGGTGCGGTTAACCATTTGAGGGGTGCAAAAATCAATAGGAGTTGATTTTGATTTCCCTTCATTGATCATGTGAAACCAAAATTTCCTACCTTTAGTTTTAGTAAGGTTTATCAGCCTCCCCTCCCTACCCCCTCAACTAGGTCCTTCCAGCTTTCTGTCCAACGTAGCCCGCATCAAAGTCTAACCTTCTACAAACAAACTTACTTCCTATGTTCATTTTTCTACATTTGATGATGGATTGTGCTGCTTCATTTGTTTCACTGCTTGAAAATAAATGTAGTTGCGAACAAAGATAAATTTTTATTGCATACTATATTGTTACCATACATTTTTATGTAGGGCATCAACTCAGCTCCTGATCAATTGCCTTCTCTAGCCATACTTCAGCATCTGCCATCATTCCGGGACTGAGCCTCACCATTAGGACACAAAACTCTCTCTCGTTGAGTGCTCCATCCCCATCAAGGTCTCCTTCCCTCACCATTGCTTCCGCATCCTCTTTACTCATCCCCTCCATACCCAAAAGCGCTGAGTTCTTCTTCAGACTCTCCGTTGTAATCAACCCAGTTGCTGGGTCCGCCAGTAGCCGGAAACCTCCACAAAGCTCCGACACAAACGTGTCCACGTCTAGCTTCTCTGCCATAACTGGCAACAAATCTTCGTACTCCTCTTTCTCTCTACTCTCCATTTTTGGCTCACCAGAGTTTTGATGCCCCATAGAAACAACTTTATGTTTGGAGAAACTACCTAGCATGATTTACGGGTGGTATCCGAATGGACGGTTGGATTTATCATAAGATTGTCCACGCTTGTGATGTGTGTGAAAAACGTAAGATTATATAAGTCTTCTGTATGGATTTTCTCTTTGTATATTATTGCAATTTGCGATTTTCTCTATGCAACAGTTTCCAGGAAATTGCCTATTGACAGCGGCTGTTGGCCAGAGTGAAGGATGAGGTAGATATAGCTTAATAATTTGTCCGGAGTTTTAGCTTTCTATGAAGCTTCCTTTGCAAAAGCCATCATTCTCTCTCATAAATGTTTTGTATTTTTCTTTCTTGTTCTCTATCAAAAGGTCCCTCACTTGCAAAAATATAATACCCTTGACAAGAACAAGGGGACTCTACAATGCGCATCACACTGCGGGATTGTGTGCATTTTTTGATAAAAAAATATTCGAGTTGTCGTTATCGTGTCCAGAACCCTTCATTTAGTAGACCCGTAGAACCCAATATTGTATGCAATTAAATTGATCACGCTTCATTTTGTAACCGGCCGCAGAACACAATATTGTATCAGGCTGTAAATGAACTGAGCCGCTCGTGAATTATTCGAGGCTCGACTCGGTAAAGGCCGTTCCTGAACTTATTTTATGTACAAAACAAAAATATTATTTAAAGTTCTGGATACGAGAGCATAACCAGTTCGAGTTCGACTCAAACGTAGGCAAGCTCGGCTCGAGCTCGGTTCGTCAAATTTTCAATGAGTTTGAGCTCGGCTCGAGTTCGTTTAAAAACTTAATGAACGAACCTAAACATTTTTAACCTCGGCTTGATTCAGCTCGTTTACAGCCCTAATTGTATGCAATGATATTGATCCGATATCAGAAACCACACGATTTGAAAAAAATTTGTTTTGAAAGACGGATGGCCAGTATGATTTGGAAGAGAGAATTTTAGTGAACTTTTAGATCTTGAACCGTTCATTTTATAGAGGCCAGCGAGCACTTTATTTGTGAAGAAGATCAAATTGATCTACTATTTACATCCACACGATCGAGATAAATCAGTCGTGCAAATCATTTTATGCAATCATATTGACCGTCTATTCTTTAAAACAAATTTTTTTTTTTGGGATCAAGTCCCTTTTGATAGTAGACCAATGTAATTTTTTCCCAACTATATAATTTCTAGCGATTTCAATAAAATGAACAGTTCAGATTAATGAATCTCCAAGTGTACAACCGAAGGACACTAGAACCCAGTGGTGTGTTTTGTGCTATACGTACGCCTAATCATGTGGCAGTGGTTAAATTTAAGGTAAAATATCACCATAGAATAATTGAAAATAAAGTTGGTAACCTAATAGTGGCTGGATTCATCAAAAAAGGAGGTTGTGGAGCGTTTTGATTAAAAATCCTTTAATATTTTAAAAGAGGATGACATGGAATTAAGGTTCATAGTATATCCTTTCCTTGGAAGGTTGTAGAGGTGAGGGCATAATTAGTTGACTCCAAAGAGTCCAAACAATGTGCCACCCAATGCAAGCTTTTCTTTTTGAAGCTTTTCATATGGCCTAGTTTTTTTTTGTCAAGTGGCCTAAAGCAACCGAAAAGAGTAATTTTTAGCACCAACAAAAAATTTGAGTCCACATTTAAGCAAGTTGTGTGTTAGGTTTATTTTATACGATAGCTTCTACCGTAGCCAGGAATTTCGTTACGCAGGAGCAAATTTTTTTTCAAAATATTTTACAGGGGTAAGCCTATATATATAGGAATTTTTTTTTTAATATAATACTAGAGTTTTTTTTTTCTTGCAAGGATGACCGCCCCTTACTAGCACCCCTCTGGCTCCATCCCAGACTTCTAGGGTGTTAATGGTTGCCTTCTCACCGTAACTCTGCAATTACGTGTCGTTCATGGAATTGTGTTCGAGCTAGCTTTGCCGTAGCCTGTATGTAGACTATTGGCAATTAATTAAAATCGGGTCACCAAGTATATGGAAGGTAACCCGGAATAACTATTCATATAAATTTCAATGGATAGCATAAACTAATAAAGAGAGACATTTGGTCGAACATGTTCATTTTCTTCTAAAATAAAAGAAATTTAGCACTACCGATCAATAGGAAGGAAATTCTACTTCCTCTTTTATTTTTATTTTTTGACAAAGTCGCCTAAAGCTAATATACCTAATATTGTCAAGATGTAGTAATCAACCGACCTGGGACAAGTTCTAACAATTACATGTGGAACGATAAAATTCGGCACAAACAAAAAGGATAAAATCATTAAAAAAATAGATATGTGTAAGGAAAAATAGTAGAATAGAAGGAAGAATAGAAACTGATTTAGGTTTTGAAGCACGACTGAATCGCTTTCTTTAAGACAATATTTGCCCCACTCGAAAAGAGTTTGCGATTGGGTTTCTAGCAAATCGCCTCCAGGATACAACAAAATCTATGAAATCTACAGATAGCAATTTTGAAGAAATCCCAGAATTCCTCTACGAAATTATGTAAACTGATCAAAGAAAAGAGGATTAAAAATGTGTGAAAATATGTAGGAGATGACTAGTATATGTACGGATGAGTGTTAATGAAAAGTCACAACCTTTCCAAATAGATGTGTGTATTAAACATTACAACTCTTGATGAAAAATCACAACTTTGTTGAAAAGTCACAACTTTTAATGAAAAGTTAAAATTTTCGAGATTAACTTAGTCAAAAGTAATATCTTTTACCAAAAGATATGACTGTTGATTCCAAACTCAATAGACATGACTGAAAGTCATGCCTTTTACCCAATAGACACGTCTATTGACTATTACATCTTCCCATATACCCACTACACACCTCTCTACAAACTACAACTATGACAACCTACACATATATGTGTATAAACACACATTTATACCACAATATGTTGATCAAAAAACCTTCCAAAATCAAGGTGTGATGGCAACTGGTTTGAGGTTGAATGCATCTAAGGGTCCGTTTGGCAACTTGTTTTCCACATTGTTACAACCATATGCCACGGTTTTCTTTTTATTGGCAATTCCACAATAAAACACACATTTATTTGTACCCCCAATTTATTGAGTTGTATTTTATTTATTTTTATTTCTAGAGTGTGTTTAGGAAGTGGAAGGAAATCAATATTATGTAATTTAAAGATTGAGTTTTTAGGTGGAAGAAAATTGAGGGAGTTCAAAGCAATTAAGGGTTTCGGTATTTAACAGCTTCAAATAGGGGAAGAAGATCAAGGAAATTAAGGGGTTGCAATATATGGCAATGGTAATTCAGAAAATCAAGGAAATCAAGTTTTCGATATATGACAACTTTAATTCAAGAAAGTGCTCAACAGGCTATGGGAGTTGCTCGAGCAACTTGTTTGTGTTCCAATAACTATAAGAGGTTCGTTAGTGTTTATATGGTTTACCACAGATGATATCAGAGTTGCTCTGGCCGGAACTCATCTTAAACTCAGAAAATATTGAAGGGGGTCTTCGGTCATCTTAGAGTAAAAAGATCGATGGATCATTAAGCAACAAGCATAACTCCAAGAAGTTCTTATAAACTTTGATTAAACTATTTGAATTGGTCTTCGGTGGATTTCCGAAGGTTAGTAGAAGGCTTGTGGATTTAAGACAGCGACGATCAAGCATTGGGTGTGGTGAACGTGATTCAGCAAGTAGTGCTTAGGACGATTTGTGAGGATTTAGAATGGTTTATAGTGTTTGATTCCTTCCCGTGATTCTTACCTTTTTAAGGGATTTTCCATGTATATCCTTTTGTTCATCGTTTATTGTCTTTCAATTCCTTTTAGTTAGCTTACTTGATTATTCGTATTGCGATAAAGGATTTTTCACACATTTTCATTTTCGCATTTTTGAGTTTTGGCTGGAAAACGAAAAACTCATTCTATCAAAATGTGTTCTGATTTTGGTGATTTGGAGAGCAAAAGTGAAGAGTATGGTGGGAGGAGTTTTTTGACTTATCATTTTTCACATTTCCCATTTTGGTTAGCAAAAAGACCTACAAAAGGTATTCTACCCATATCTCCCAAAAGTACTCGGTTGCAAAATATATTCTGCACATTTCTCCCAAACACCCCTACTATATTGAAAACATATTCTAACCATAATTCAAAAAGTTAAAAATGAAAAGCTGAAAATGAATTCCTCAAACACTTCTAGATATACTATTGGCAAGTAAAATCGTATTATAGAATATATATTAAAGACAAGCAGAATTCAGAAATAGCAATTCATATCAATTCAAATTGACTGCATAAACTAATCAAGAGGAGCTATTTGTTCCAACATGTGTTCTCAATAATTCAAAATAAGACTAAATAAACCAAAAATTAGCATAAATCAACAGGAAGGAAATTCTGCTGCTTTGGTGGTGATCTTGGCCCTCTCAAGAACAGTTCTCCCCTCCTTGTACTTATGTTCTGGCCGGTAAGTTTTTTGATACTTCCAGCCCAACATCACTTTACAATCAGAGCAATATACATCCGCAACCATGTGGACACCGCTTATAAGCTGTCGATCTTGTGCAGGCCCCTCCAAGACGTTCATGGCATGGGAAAATAAAAAGCCTCGACCGTTTCCTGACTAGAATTAGAATCAAGATTGAAAATGACCATAAAAACAGACAATGTAACAAACCATTACGGTTATTTAGAACAACCCTCCGTTCCTTTTTAAATGATCCATATGGGAATACGTGTAATTTCAAACCCCTAAAAAACATATTTCTCTATATAACTTTTTAATTTGTTTTGTACCAAATTAAAGTGCTCAGTTGAGTACTTTAATTTGGTGCCAAAAAAAAATTTAAAAACGATATACAAAAAATACATTTTTAAACGTCCGCAAAAATACATGTTTCCTAAGTAGATCACTTAAAAAGGGACGGAGAGGGAGTATGTAACTAAAACATATATATGTTTTGTGTTGAAGAGTTGTTTTGGGAGACTTAAAATGCCCGGATTTTAAGAATATATTCTTCCGTCTGTAGGTGAGCTTTATAATTTTTTGATCAAATATAGTGTGTGTTTTATATTTTTAATTCGTCTAGACCAAACAAATTAAAAATAAATCAATAGAAACAAACTTTGAAAACCAGCGAAGATGAAATAGGTAAAAAGTGTTGGGTGGAGGAGCATGAATCATACACTTATGATGTATGAAACTCACAAAGAGAACTAAACAAAACGCTCACAATTTTATTGATGTTTCTCTTACTCCTACACTTCATATCAAACTACTACGATTACATGGTATTTATAGATTAAACTAGAGGGAAAAACAAATATGAGATAAACTCATATTTATTATGCAAATCACGAAACTATCACAGAAGTACAAAAAGTCTTTGGGCATGATTGTGAATAATACCCCACGTTTTTGCTATGGACTGCTGAGCCACTTGCTTCACATGTCGATCAAGTTTAACTTTTCATCAGAAAGGCAAAAATCAAGAAGTTTTAGACGTTTTCGTCCTTGGTAAATTTAGCCCCAAATTTGGCCCAAAGATTTCATCAATCACAAAATAGATTTTGGAGAAGGGCCCAGCTAATTTTTTTGTTTGAACAAGATAATTTTATTACTTAGAAATCGTCTAGAGGGTGAAACAAAACCCTCAATCCGGAGCCCTAGGTTGGATAAAAATACCACAACTTTCGGGGTGTCCATATGGATCAGAAGAGAATACACCGTCAGTACAGACAAACAATACCCACTAGGGGCACGGGAAAGTCTACGCAGGGACTGAAAACCTCCGAACCGAAGTAAAAACTAACTAAAAAACTCCCCATCGGCACGAAACCCTCCTTACGCCCAGCCACCAACGGGCCAAGCTAATTAGACAACCTAAACTTCAACCATAATTCATCCTACCAATGTTAAGAAATAATAATAATCTCAAAACATTTTACCCTAAAGTTTTTGTCAACGATATCATCATGAACGGCAACAATGTTTCGGCAATTGAAGCAGCAGTACAATCGAGACCCAACTACGTCCTCCATCAGAGAAATTCAAAGTGTTATTGACCAACTGCATGTTGCATAAATTATAGGAACACAATTTAGGAAATTAAATAAAATCAAAGTAAAGAATCAAACAAGATGTTGTGAGATTAAGCAAAAATTAATGTTGATCGAGATAATATATAGCAACTTCTCTATAATTTAGGAAATTAAATAAAATCAAAGTAAAAAGAATTTCTCCTTTCACTTGATTTTTTTGGGAATACAACAAAGATTTGCTGAACTCAGAGATTTCATACTATATATATTCATTAATTACTGAGTTCAAAAGATTTAAAAAATAACTTTTTAATGTTTTCTAAAAAAATGGAAGTATTCTGAAAACAAATTCGTCTACAAGCAATTTGCAGAAATTAAATCTCCGGACAAATCTTAATCAGAACATAAACAATACGAAAAGCGATACGAAACGATAATCCAAAGAAAACTATAAGCAAGAACCATGAGATAACAAGGGTGTATTTACCCCAAAAAAAAAAAAAGAGATAAAAAAAGGGTATGAGATTTTTACCTCTTATATATTGGCATGTACATGTATCAATAAAATTTGGTACTATTTCTAAGAAGGCCAGAGCTTTATAAATTCAGCTGTGAATTAAGGACTAAGGAGCAAAGCCTCCTTTTGAAGGACTCTTTATATACACACTTTGACTACCGAAATATCTATTGATAAGTGATTCGAAACAAGTCTTATAGCTAAACCCAAGCGATTCAAATTCTCAACAAACTGATATATATATATATATATATATATATATATATATATATATATATATATATATATTCTTTTTGAACAATTATTTTCTAATTGCCCATATATTTAGCACAGAGATATTATTAGCGGCACTAATTAGAACTAGTAAAAATCGAGGTGAGCATAAGCTAACCCGAACACTTGAGTCATCAAAAATTAGAACTTGGAAAAAGTTGAATACTCCAATGTCATTCTTGAATATTTTATAGGCTTATACTAATCAGTTACGCGGTCTATCGTGAATAATACTCACCTAATTAGGTCAAAAAAAGTAAAATTTATACTTTTCCCAGATATCGATCCATATCCATAATTTTTTGTATACTTTCAACGGATAGCTATGCTCTTCTAATTTACAGTTTATCTCTTAGAGCATATTGTAACTGATTCTATTTTCATACTCACTTGAAAATTGGCCAAAAATTGGCCCTTGTTCTTTATATTTTGTTTTCTAGCCTAGGTTGCTGTTTGATAAAACTGAAAATTAAATACTGAAAATTGAATGTTGAATTTACCAAGCTAATAAGCTGTTTGATATACAATGAATCTTAAGCACTGAAATAAATAAGTTATTTGATCGGTACAAGGAACTGGAGTATTAAATTCCCTAATTTTTGGAATATCCATTCTCCATTCTCATGTGTTTGGTCAGAAGTGGTAAATTTCTATGCGGCGTTGGGTGCATTTGAGGTAGGAATAGTAATTTTAGAGGTGGCATTAGTAATTACTAGTAGAGAATAAAGGACTGATTACTCCTTAATTAGATTTCTTGATATAATAACCAGTAATTTATTTGGGTGAAAAGTGATTCCATTTGAAATGAGCATTCCTTCATTACTGATGAACTAGACATTGAATAGGTACTCCATTGGAATGACCATTTCATTCCACCAAACCAAACATGGCCTAAGGGCTAAGGTCTTCACCTTGGGCTGGGATCAGTCATGGTAAAGGATGATCGTTGGGTCTAGGTAAAATATTTGGCTGGAGTTAGCGAGCTTTCTAGTTTGTGGACTGATCTATCCCTTGTCTAGGGAGGAACCAATTTGATGTTCTAGCTTTGATGTTTACTAAAATAAAAGAAACTTCTTATTACTTGGTCACAATTAGCCATTGTTTAACTCTTTCCCTTGAATCTACACCATACATGTACTTTGAATCTACATACATCATACATGTACCTCAATTTCCGGACGACTTTTTGAATTTTATTTTATACTAGGGGACATAACATTCCCTATTGACAATGGCTCGATGACATTTGTCAGAGAAAGAAGCACAAACCCTATAAACGATGGTCATAGGGATGGATTAAATAGAACTTGCGCTAAGAGATTTTCCCATAACCAACCTATTTGTCCCAAAGTTAACAAGAATCGCATTGAAGGATTTGCCTGCAAACAACCTGTTAATCAAAATGTCTTTGCACAAAATTCTTGTTATTAGTATGATGGTGAGAATGAATGTGGAGGCATGATCTACAAGGATTGCTATGAATATTAGTCAGTGAAATGACAATCTAAAGTATGATGGGTACAAGTGCATGAAACATGGTTATTCTGATTTCAGGTATTATGACTGATGAAGCAATTTCCGTCACTCCTCTATCAATGACCTGCGTGACAAGGAAAAAACTAGGGCACTGGTGCAGTACTGGCCGAATGGCCTCCGATGCCTAAGTCAGTCGTTTTATAGATCGAATGATGGGGGTAAGGAATGTTGAATGGACTGTGTTACGTACCTTGCTAAGGTCTCGCTAGTTGCTTTTATAGGCAATCGGAGTAGTAGAGTCCCGATGGGACATGGAGTTGTGCTTTTCGGAGGGTTGGGTTTATCCTTTGGAGTTTACAGGGCTTTTGGACTCTTATTCATGAGGGATTCTATCCCTTTATATTCAGATGAGTCCTTTACACCCTTTGAAGTTATCTTATCTAATCATGAGGTTTTTCCGGATTAGGTTTGAGGAGACTCACGATTTTCAGTTTGAACAGCTCGGCTTCTCCGTGACCGAGCTCCATTACTATGCCGAGCTGACCTAGCGGTTTGTGCTGAGGAAGAGATCAGTTCAAACCCAACAATGACAATTTACTTAAATTCAGTAGTTATGAGTATTTTGGAGATATTTTAGATTAGATTCTAGATATTAAAGATTTCTTCAAGTATAGTGGGAATTCCGGCAGGAGAAATGTGGAGATACTTGTTAAAACTTACAGATTCAGCTCTACAGTGGTAGTTAGATTTGCAATCTTTAAGAGATCAATATAAGCGTTGTATTCGCACTTGGCCAAGAATCAAAAGAGGTATGATGCAAAGATTTTGCTATAGAATTATGAGCAACTGTTGAGACAAAAATATGGGTCAAAGCAAAAAAATACAATCAACACCATTGTCAAAGATGTTAAAAAAGCTGTTAAAGGGGAGGTAAGTCAATTTGATGAGAAGAAAATTGATATAGATTTTGGCAATAAGAAGACAATTGATATTAATGTTGGTGATCAAGTTAATGAGAACCCAGATGAATTTTCAATGGAAGGGATCGATGCTACCACTTTATTTATTGACTATATGGTCAAGCCAGCCCGTCTAAATGAGCCAATCATTAATGTGTAAATTAATGCTTATAGGATGAAACAATATCACGAGAACCCGCAGACGTCAACTTGACTTTGTTGATGATTTTCTTGGAGTGCAGCAATATGATTGGATTCTCAATATTTATTTAGTGAATCTTATCAATCAATTGAAGTATGCGGAGAAGATCTCATTGCAAATATTATCTTTTGTGATGTTTTAGAAAGAAATAAAGGGGTAGAAAATATTCCAAATATCTATTTATTTGGCATGAAAGACGACAAATTCCTTACGAGAACTCGAGGTGTAGTTCTTTTGAAGAAAGAAGACTTATGTATGACAAGATATTAAGGGTTATCATTTATGGAAATGCTATTTTAGTTTCCGCTCTACTTAATTTCCTTATTATTAGGTCTCTTACTAGTTGTATAAATAAGGATGTAGCCTATGAGCTTGTTCAATTCAATTTATCAATTAAATCAATAGTTAAGAGTTTTTCTTTTATTATCTTTGTGGATTCAAGGTGTGCTCGTGGATTCGAGTGTTATTTCTCGTTTGCTAAGATGCTATCTAGCCTTCGTATTTATTCCGCTACAAGATAGAAATGCCTTATTTCAGGCATTAAAAATCATCAGAGAAACTAAGATTCTAGGATGCAGTACCAGATAGAGCACCGATTTTCCTGCTGGTACGCTATGTACGGGTACTGGTGAGATATCACATACCTGTTTCCTATTTATTGCTATTAGTGTCGTTTTCCCATATTACAGAATTTAGCATTACATATGCATTTATTTATAAAGAAAACAGTTAAAAGTAGTTCGGTACATACTATATGGTATTGCCGTATTGATTTGTACCGGAAGAAAAAATTAAAATAGAACTAGTTTGGTATTATCCGGTACTTACCGGCATGGCTAGTACCGGCCGCTATTTGAATCGGAACAAAATTGGAGGTGTAGGGTACTGAATTTAGTCAATATATATACCACCTGTGGTATGGTACGAGATTCAAAACTTCGGGAGAAACATATAAGAAACAAATGTACGGAGGATCATAGCTTGCAAATGAGTAGTCCAAACTTCACATAATAAGGAAGATTCTTTATCCAACATCAACAGGTTCAAAACTTGTTCTGTCAATCAATAGGAGACTATATACAGGTGTCATAAACGTCATCAAAATTAGACCAATAATGTAAGAGCTAATCAAAATTAGACCAATAATGTAAGAGCTAATCATAAAATATATGTACACACGCAATTGTAAATTTACATAGAGAAACAATGAATTAATCATCAAACTAGTTCAGGGCCTAGAATCCCCTCTACCAGTTCTCCTTCACAATCTTGAATTTTTCAAGCACTATTTTACCTTCCTTGTATTTCTGAGATCCCTCGTAGGCTCTTTCATACTTCCAACCCAAAACCTCGCTGCAATCTGAGCAGAATACATCAGCAACCGTGTGGAGACCAGTGAGTAGATGTCTGTCCTCTTTTGGCCCGGTAACAATGTTTGTTGCATGGGAGAACAGAAATGCTCGCCCATTTTTCGCCTGAAACAACAGTGATCGACGCAAAGTGAAGTCTGATTTAAAAGGAAATCACAATTCGTTTCGTACAACGAACAAATCCACACGAGCTCTGCTTTTTGTTTAGCTCGTAAAAACTCGTTCATGATGTGCTCTCCTCTTTCTGAGATCAATTCTCGGCTGGTGTTTTAAGCCGAACCATGTAATTTCTGTGTTGTGCTCTGTGACCATCTTAACATGAAAGGCATGGAGTATGGTTAAAAACAGCACACATTTTTTTTCTTTTCTCAAATTCATCAACGACGACGTAATTATGCTATAATTGAAATCAAGTAGGCCTGTGTCCGATGTTTATGCAAGTAGACCTGTTGTTACAAGATGCTTGACTTTTGCGTAATAAACGACCCTTTTGTAATTTGTCAATAGAATTTCAACTTGTTGAAGGGATGAAAATCAATGTGTGTTTACAATGATCTCAAAATTCCCAAATTTAGAGATCAGAACTACTTGTACGAACTATTTATATGCATGATCTCCGCGTATTGAATCCTTATATAACTCGTAAAATCAAATGGTACTTCACCTGAAAAGCTTTAGAAACAATGTCATCGTGATGGGCAACAACGTTCCGGCATTTGTAGCAGCTGTACAACCTCGGCCCAACAACCAGCTCCGCCATGAACAAAAAACAATCAAGAAATTAAGGAAAGATCTAGAGAGTTGAAAACTGATAAATCCATACCAAAAAACCCAGTAACTTGAAACTGATGAGAAACAATGGCCGGACAATGTTTTTCTGTGACCATTGCTTTAAGGCCAAAGAAAAGATTGGGATCAATGATTAATTAGGGGTAGGGTCTTGAGTGAAAGATTCCAAGAGGTTTTCATTATAAGAAAAGATTCAAATCAATAAGCAATGGGGAGTGGGGGATAGGGATAAGATTGGTTGAAGTGTCCTCTTAACCCATTTTGATAAAAAGTCTAATGAATATATTAATATGTAGTACACCATGATGTTGATGTTTATGATAATAATAGTGAGGAATAATAATGCTTGATAGAGTCCTAGCATCACCTACCCCTCAAGAAAATGAACTTAAGACAATTTCGGTATTTTCGACGGTACTTTACAATGTAACACACTTAAAAAAGATGGAGGGAGTACTATGTATAAAGATTTTTGATATGTTGCTTCCAATTCTGATTCTTTTGATTTCTGAATGTATAATGGCCGACTCTTAAAGTAAAATTCTTCATAGAAGAGCATCACCAACCAACTCTTTAAAATAAAGACTCAATCAATTACAATTTGATAAAAAATAAGTATAGTGTATGATGATCGCATCTATAATATCAAATCTTCGTATTCATCCGCCTCTTTTAAAAATTTAAAAAGATTTTTTTTTTTTTTGCCAATTGTTATTTTAAACTGTGATTGGATACATTCAAATGGTATCATCAACATATTCCTAGAGGGTGCTTGGGAGCCAATTATTTTTTTAAATTTGTAGAGTATATTTTTTTGGTTGACATGTGTAGAATCGATTTTGTAAAAGAATTTTAATTTGTGTATAAAAATAAACGATAATAAAGTAATCTCATTTAGATTTTGCAATTTTCTGATAATGAAATATGGAATGGATGCCCACACACTTACATATACCAAAACTCCCAAAATGTAAAACTAAAAAGGGTGTTTCCCAAATACCCCTGATTATCAACTCTAACGCCCTGTTTGGCAGCATCATATGGAGGGGGGATATAAATTTGTCCCGGATATACATATCCGGAGACCCATATTCGGTGTTTGTTTGGTTAAAAGTGTCCCGGATATATATTTCCTGGTATTTGTATATCACTCTGCACCAGGATTAAAATTAGGCACCCTCCACCCCATCTAAGTTATATCCGGGTACCAAATTACCCAAACACCCCTGTTGGGCCCACCACTTCCCCTCCTTTTATGCTTGGCGCAGTACACAGAGAAGAGAGACTGATCGAGAGAGAAAGAGAGAGAGAGGCGTTCGAGGAAGAAGAAGACGCAGAAAAAAATCGCAAGGCTTCGAGCAACTTCTTCAACTCTCAGGTAAAGAAATCGTAATTTCTGCACAAAATATCTACTTTTTTGAGCTCTATCATTATGGGTGTAGCCGATCTGCGGAAAAAAAAAATCCCCTTTTCTGAGAATCTTTTGTGAAAACTAGTTTGGTGCCATCTTTCATAGATTCACTGTGTATAAAACCCTAGTCCCATTGTGTATTTAGTAACTGATTACTTCATTTGATACACACTCTTTATTGATTCGTGTTCTAGGGTTTGGTTATGGGTTTAATGGGAAATCAGTCATATCATTTCTTTTACGTGGTCCTCTGTTGGAAAATTTTAAGAATCCTTTTACTATAAAATGTGTTTGGCAAGGATAAATATGTGTGTTTCATTTTTCCGATCATATAATTAGGGGAATCATTTGCCTTTATCAGTTTTAGTTTCATATGGGTTTTGTCAAGGTACTACTCAAACTTGTTCTACCCAACTACAAAAAAGTTGGCTGCATTCTAATTTTTTTAAGTTTTTTTTTTTAATTTTGTACATATTCATATATCTATATATGTAAAGGGACATTTCCATGAACTTCATTTCATCCTCCTGGAAAATAACTGTTCACGGTACATGTTATTAGAATGGCAAGACTGGACAAAATTCAAAAAAGAAGGGAAGAAGAGGCCGAGGCTTTCATGGCTATACAAAGTTTTGTGGCAATAGCTACTTGTGCGTTGCGTCTGTACCTTCTAATCGTGGACATTACTAGGGGTGGAGTAGCTCAGCGTCCGCGTATTCCTAGGGATCCAAACGCTTATCAACACCATATTAATCATATTAATAGGCTCGTACGGCGTTGTGATGTGAATTGCCATGATAATTTGAGGGTAAATAGGCATACATTCGTGGTATTGTGCGGTTTAATTCGGGGTGTTGGGCTGGGAGACTCTAAGAATGTTGCTCTTGAGGAGAAAGTGGCTATTTTTTTATGGATCCTTTCACACCATACGAAGAATAGGCGAACGAAATTTGAATTTTGGAGATCAGGAGAAACAATTAGCAAGCATTTCAATGCTGTACTTAAAGCTGTATTGCTTCTTCAAAATGTCCTCTTCCAAAGGCTAGAACCTATACCTGCTAATCATGACGATGATAGATGGAATTGGTTTCAGGTACTTAGCAATATTTTGGTGGTTATATTATGTTTCACATGAAATTTTTGGCAACTGATAAAAATCTTCCTTACCTTCATTGTTTTATTTTTAGAATTGTCTTGGGGCTTTAGACGGAACCTACGTGGCAGTTCACCCCCCTACTGTTGATAAGGCACGATATAGGAATAGGAAAGGTGAAATCACCACAAATGTGTTAGGTGTATGCACTCCACAAGAAAAGTTCATCTACGTGTTACATGGTTGGGAAGGTTCCGCAACTGATTCCAGAGTCCTTGGAAACGCCTTGGCTAGGCGTAATGGATTGAGAGTCCCACATGGTAAGGTCCTTGGAAACATCAATTGTGTCTTCCACTTCATTGTGTCGCCACCCATGTTTACTAAGGCAGCATCCAAATGGAAGTGGCATTAAGTATATCCCTAGGGTGGGTTTGCAGTGAGAAAGACGAAAGCAAGGGTAACGCCAGCTGGCGAAGTGGCATTAAGTATATCCCTAGTGGTGCAAAGAGAAAGGTCGTGAATCGTGATGCTATCATCTACATCCATACAGCTCCTCATTGAATAGATCCCACAACCGACCAAGTCTTCAACTAGGGAACGGGAGGATTCCCACTACATCAAGCAGGCCAGCCGGGACGTGATTCAAGCAATATACTAGTAAGTGGTGAAGAATCAATGGCAGCATCCAAATGGAAGTGCAACTAGTTTAACCATAATAGCTTGTAGTGATACCTCCCACAACCGACCAAGTCTTCGACTAGGGAACAGGAGGATTCCCACTACATCAAGCAGGCCAGCCGGGACGTGATTCAAGCAATATACTAGTAAGTGGTGAAGAATCAATGACAGCATCCAAATGGAAGTGCAACTAGTTTAACCATAATAGCTTGTAGTGATACCTCCCACAACCGACCAAGTCTTCGACTGGGGAACGGGAGGATTCCCACTACATCAAGCAGGCCAGCCGGGACGTGATTCAAGCAATATACTAGTAAGTGGTGAAGAATCAATGGCAACATCCAAATGGAAGTGCAACTAGTTTAACCATAATAGCACCCACAGAAACTAGAGAGGAACCTGATGTTGCTATTATAACTTAGCTGTTCTTCTAGTATTATCCCGTGACACAATTTAAAAAGCATTTCATCAAGCACCATACGGTCAGATCTAGGGGCACAGATTTTCAAAATCATACCAGGTCGATAATCAGTTAGATTAAAATTTTAAAAAAACCAAGATCGCAAATTGAGTACTTCAATTTGTAAATAACTACATATGATATGCGTATGCAAAACACTTTTGAGTGTGTAAATAACATAGCTAAAGAGTACGAAAAAGTGTATAAGGACATCAAAATTTTGGATCAAATGATCAATCCGATCAAGGTTAAAAGTCACTGAACATGGATATGATTGGAAATTCGATAAATTAGCGGGGAAAGAGGGTCTAAGAAAACAGGGTTCAGGGCTAATATTTGTTGGATGTACGAAGAACGGGGACGGATCAGCGACTATGTCTTTTCCGAGAATACTTGCCTAAGTTTGCTTTTTTGTTTTATTAAACTCCAAAAAACCAAGAGAGAGAGCTAGATTGCTAAAGGGTATATTGAAGATCGCCTTACAGATTTACACCCAAAAAAATTTAGACTTACAGTGGAGGTTTGTCCCAGAGACGCAGAGATACAGAGGTTAGACTTCAGAGGGGGTGAAGGAAGGATCGCCGGCGTAGCCACCAGCCAAACCACCGTCGGCGACAGAGAGAGAGGAGGGAGTGTGAGGGAGTACGGCGCTCGCTCGCAAAGGGGTAGGAGGAACTTACGATGTTACGAAGGGTTGGGTTAGGCTCGCTTGAGTGGAAAGGTGGAAGTGCGGGGGAAAAAAACCATTTTATATCGATTTGTCTTCGGTCGGGTCGAGACCCATCGGGCTCACACTCGAGAGCCGACCGAAACAGCAATATTTTCTCAGATCTGGACCCGATACCGTCCGAAAAATTTGTCCGAACCGTCGGGTCTTCTGTCAGCCCTTTTTCTAAATTGAACCCATTTTTGTTTTTTCTCTTTTGAACCCCAGAAATAAAGACTCAAAATTAGGGGGTGTTTTTTTTCCCTGATGACCGGATGTCCATGCCAAGGGGTAAGCAAAGTGAGCATGAAAAAACAATGAGTGCTTGACTATGGGTTCACATATTTAAATCTCACAGAGACCAACCATCTCAAACCTTGGAGCCAAAGGCCATTGAGAATTATGTTCAATCGTTAATTTTAAGGCCTTGAAATTAATCAAGGTGCGATCATGCTGGCCTGGACATCCGGTCATCAGGGAAAAAAAACACCCCCTAATTTTGAGTCTTTATTTCTGGGGTTCAAAAGAGAAAAAACAAAAACGGGTTCAATTTAGAAAAAGGGCTGACAGAAGACCCGACGGTTCGGACAAATTTTTCGGACGGTATCGGGTCCAGATCTGAGAAAATATTGCTGTTTCGGTCGGCTCTCGGGTGTGAGCCCGATGGGTCTCGACCCGACCGAAGACAAATCGATATAAAATGGTTTTTTTCCCCCGCACTTCCGCCTTTCCACTCAAGCGAGCCTAACCCAACCCTTCGTAACATCGTAAGTTCCTCCTACCCCTTTGCGAGCGAGCGCCGTACTCCCTCACACTCCCTCCTCTCTCTCTGTCGCCGACGGTGGTTTGGCTGGTGGCTACGCCAGCGATCCTTCCTTCACCCCCTCTGAAGTCTAACCTCTGTATCTCTGCGTCTCTGGGACAAACCTCCACTGTAAGTCTAAATTTTTTTGGGTGTAAATCTGTAAGGCGATCTTCAATATACCCTTTAGCAATCTAGCTCTCTCTCTTGGTTTTTTGGAGTTTAATAAAACAAAAAAGAAAACTTAGGCAAGTATTCTCGGAAAAGACATAGTCGCTGATCCGTCCCCGTTCTTCGTACATCCAACAAATATTAGCCCTGAACCCTGTTTTCTTAGACCCTCTTTCCCCGCTAATTTATCGAATTTCCAATCATATCCATGTTCAGTGACTTTTAACCTTGATCGGATTGATCATTTGATCCAAAATTTTGATGTCCTTATACACTTTTTCGTACTCTTTAGCTATGTTATTTACACACTCAAAAGTGTTTTGCATACGCATATCATATGTAGTTATTTACAAATTGAAGTACTCAATTTGCGATCTTGGTTTTTTTTAAAATTTTAATCTAACTGATTATCGACCTGGTATGATTTTGAAAATCTGTGCTCCTAGATCTGACCGTATGGTGCTTGATGAAATGCTTTTTAAATTGTGTCACGGGATAATACTAGAAGAACAGCTAAGTTATAATAGCAACATCAGGTTCCTCTCTAGTTTCTGTGGGTGCTATTATGGTTAAACTAGTTGCACTTCCATTTGGATGTTGCCATTGATTCTTCACCACTTACTAGTATATTGCTTGAATCACGTCCCGGCTGGCCTGTTTGATGCAGTGGGAATCCTCCCGTTCCCTAGTTGAAGACTTGGTCGGTTGTGGGATCTATTCAATGAGGAGCTGTATGGATGTAGATGATAGCATCACGATTCACGACCTTTCTCTTTGCACCACTAGGGATATACTTAATGCCACTTCGCCAGCTGGCGTTACCCTTGCTTTCGTCTTTCTCACTGTGATCACCCCTGGGTGTTTCCGAGTAGCAAGGCTTACACCTACTCGCATTAGTTCAAACAAAGTTTCTTACCCTATGCACAAATTATGGAATAAGCCCATGTTAAGGAGCAACTGAGCATCTCAGTGACGGGATTGAATACCCGGATCGAATTAGAGTTCATGCCGCCCGCTCTGAAGAATAGGGGGCGTGGGCCACCAATTGAACATAAGCTTATATATATGTATATCGAGGCTGGTTCCCCCTACACAACCAATAACACAACATTTGACACAATAATAATCGGAGCCGTTCAATTTTTTAAAATATGTTTTTAAGAGTACCCTAGAAAAATCAACTTGTTCAAATATCGTTAAGAGCTTGATTGTCTTGATCAATTCATTCAGTTTTTATCTTGTCAAATTTAGAGACAAATACCGATCGAACCCTATCCGAATGAATTGATTCTTTACGGATAATATGAGAAACACGTTTTAAACAAATTGAACGGCTCCGATCATTTGCTTGGGACTCCGAAATTGGTGATTTACATTTGTTGCGTCAACTGTTATGTTATTGGTTGTTTGAGGGGAACCGGCCCCATATATATCACACATATTTATACATATATGGTTATACATATATGGTTGTATGCAGTTTCGTTCTGTATGTATGCTTGTGGTCATGTGGTGTATGTTTGCGTGCTATATTTGTGTAACCTTACTAACTTTTCATCTACGGTCATAGATTTTTTTCTCATTTTTGGCACTTAGGCTTTGACTCAAAATTTGAAGATGTTCTTTTAATGATCCGATGGTATGAAGTATGAACCTTTCTCTATGTTGGATGGCCATAGCATATGAAAGTAACATGGTCTTTTTCGTAATCTATAAAGCACCGACACTCCTCGGGGGTGCCGTATCGACGTTTGGGACACGGGGACACGGCAAAATACATATGGTGGCGTGTCCCAATTTTTTTTAATTTTTTTTGACAGGGGACACGGCGGGGACACGGCAGAAGGTCAGGGGACACGGCAGGGACACGTCTGGGGACACGGCGGGGGTCAATTTGAAAAAAATTAAAACTTTTGGGGGTAAAGTTATAATTAATTAAAATATTGGGTGAAAAAGTGTAATTAGCATATCTGTTTTACTTCCCCTTACCCTCACAGTCGACACTCACAGTCGACATAATCAGAAGAGAAGATTGGAGCCCTAGTTCTGTCGGCTGGAAGTTCAACAGGAGTTCATCCAGAATCCCAGATCGATCCAGGTACTCTCTCTCTCTCTCTCTCTCGTCTGTGTTCTCTCTCTCTCTCTCTCTCTCGTCTGTGTGCTCTCTTTCTCTCTCTCTCTCTCTCGTCTGTGTTCTCTCTCTCTCTCTCTCTCTCATCTCTGCTCTCTGCTCTCTGCTCTCTCTCTCTCTCTCTCGAAAACCTGGGTTAACAGAGATATATTTCTGTTTATATCTCTCTCGTCTCTGTTTTACTGTTCTCCAGTTTACTGTGTATCTGCTGGCTCTGTTTTACACCAAAATGCACTTATTAATTGTGTATATCTGTGTATATTTGTGTATACTTCTGTGTATACCTGCTGGCTCTGTTTTTACACTAAAATATACTTATTTTTTTTTAATTTGAACCATGTTATTGCGTATATATCTGCTGGCTCTGTTTTACACCACAATGCACTTAAGCATGGAACAAAAAAAAAAGAAATATATATATATATATTATTTATATTAATATTATATTGCCGTGTCCCCCGCCGTATCCGTGTCCATTTTTTCAGAATTGCCGTGTCCGTATCCGTGTCCGTGTCCGTGCTTCTTAGTTCGTAATCTTTAGGTAGTAAAGTGGCTACTTTTCTTTTAGTATACTGTTATCGGCTAGTTTTAATCACTTGGTAGCAGTTTTCTGGTTCCCCCCCTTTCTGATTCACGCTGGAGTATGAAGAAATAGTATTGAGTAAAACCTGTTGTAATTTAATGATCTGATGATTTTAGCATGTGTTTTGTGTATGCTGGGTTCCAATCATGCAAAAAACTAGTATTGTAGGAATAGCCCTCTTTGGAAACTGCTTTGTGTTATGAAACAGAAGACTACCTTCTGCCCTTGTGTTTCAACGTACTGCTTGAATAAGTGGTGTCGCTAGAAGCATCTTTTTCAGTACATACTATATTTACACTGACAAGGAGAAAACCTTACAGCGATAGGGTCTGCTACAAGATTAAGCAGATGGAATTTTGCCCAACTTGTGGGATCTTGTTGCAATATGAGTTGCCCAAATTGAGCAACCCTGCCAGGTTCTTCTGCCCGACTTGTCCGTATGTGTGTCATATAGAGAGAAAGGTAATTCACATAATAACCGCTAATTATCTAATGGATGATCACCTGCTCAGCTCTTGTATCTTTAAAATAGTGTGTCTCATGGTCTTTGTGTATGTTCACATTACCATTTTACAGGTAAAGATAAAGAGAAGGCAACACTTAGTAAAGAAAGAGATAGAGCCCATCTTCTCCAAAGATGACATGAAAAATGGGCCCACAACTGAAGGTGTATATCTTGTGTACTTTTTTTTTTTTTTTTTTTCTAATGTTGGTTTGGTTTTTTGATTTTTTAGATTGATTTCGGTCATGCTGTCTTGGGACTTAGGGGTTTGCTTCCATCTAAGGTCTCAGTTTCAATTGCCTTTGCTAACAAACTCTTGGGGCCACTAGGGGTTATGTCCGGTCGTAACCTCCAGGGCCCTGGAATTAGTGGAGGTGTGCGCAAACTGGCCCGGAATCCGGTTATCAAAAAAAAAAAAAAAAAAAAGGAAAAGAAAGAAAAAGAAAAGAATATTATGCAGCCAGAAGGGGCCGTCCTTGTGGAGTTCACTTTATTGGCATCATTGTTGAAACATTACGCATATATTTCCAGTGTCAACTCCATTAGACTTTGTAGTGCTGAGATCCATTTCTTTTTCAGTTTTTTCTTGCCAAGCAGTTGATTATTGCTATAGGCTATGAAGCACGGATACTCTATTTTAGCCTTCGTATCACGTATCGTATGTGTATCGGATACGTTTTTTTAGAGTATCAATAATTTTAATTTTAATTTTTAATTCGGACACTTTTTGGATACTCTCGGATACGTTTTGGATACACTAGGATATGTTTCGGATACGTGCGGGGGTAAATATGTTAGTACTTGAAATATGTGGGTTACAAGTGTAATTAGGACTTCATAAGTGTTTTTCCTCAAACAATCGACTTAGAAGCTGCTGCCTCTGGAGAAATCTCATGCCTGTAAGTCTCTCTCTCTCTCTCGTCCGTCATCTCTACTGTGTATATATGTATATAGTATCATTTTGGCTGTGTATATATGTGTATATAATATTGCCGCTCTCTCTCTCTCTCTCATTGTTAAATATTAGGTATTTAAAAACCCAGTTATTGTTACTGATTTTCTTGGCCAGATCTTTTTTTTATTTTTTTATTATCTGGGTATTATCACAAAAAGAGCTGTACCAAACTGAAGGGTTCTGTGTATTTATTTTTTATTCGACAAACTCAGTGCACAGTAAAAGTTTTTCATTGATATTCATGCCCATTTAGGATGAGAATTTGGGCTTGGTTTTAGCTTGATATTGCTAGTTTACTGCACATAAAGCTCCCATATTACACTCTGAAGTGGGATATTAGGAATTAAAAATTATATGTATATAATATATTTATTTTTATATTTTTATATTTTTATATTCAACGTATCCCCTAACGTATCGTATCCGACTTTTTGGAAAAATCACGTATCCGCGTATTCGTATCGTATCGTATCTGTATCTCGTATCCGTATCCGTGCTTCATAGGCTATAGGGGTTCCAGGCTAGTGTTGTTGGGTGCTTCCTCGTCCAGGGATGACATGATAGTTTGGTGTAAATGACGAGACACAAGTGCAACAACTGAGATTGGATATACAGGATTTTCAGAAAACAAGTTTTTAGTCACAGTGCGCAAAATCCTTGGACAAAATTTTATTAAGTTCAAACAAGCTGAATGTGTTATTTGCTTTTATTCGGTTATCGAAATTCATCACTTATGATTTGATTAAGGCCGCGATGAAACAATTGAGATTAGAAAGCAAATAAGCAGTCCACCACAAAAGAGAGAGAAGCAGGTTTACTTAGACTGCTTAACTCTGGAAAAAGCACCTGAGACAGTGATCCTACTTGTAACTGAGATCAAGTACAAGACTTACCTGGTTTTCCAGATTCAAATCTACTGGGAATGTTACTATTTGTCAGTGTTCTAAAAGAAGGTCTGGAAGGCCAAGTACTCGCCGCCTAGGCGCTAGAAGGCCCCTCGCTGACTAGCTAGACTAGACCGACTAATTGCCCAACTAGGTGCCGAGTACTCGGCCGTAGAAGAAAGAAGGTGCCCGGCCGCCCTGGGAGCACCTAGCGAGTTTCAGAACCTTGCTTTCTGTACGAACATGATAAGCACCACCCTTAAAAAAACCAATTGTGTGCCTAATCTACACTAGTAAGAGCTTACCTTGAGAACTGACTTTCACTCTCTCACTCAGAGAGTCACAGTAGATCAACTATTTAGCCTATTTTGCTTGTCCAAAACGTAAAAAAGCCTTCCAACAGACTCAACAAAAATGTTGAGCAGCTTTCACAAGTGACCCGTGATTATACTATTTTTTTCCACTATGTTCTGCTCTCCTCTCCTTATAGCACTTGGAAAAGAAAAAAAGGGGAATGGAAAGAACAATATTTTATTGAGGTTAGGGAAAATAGATAGTATTGTTGGAGTGTTGAAAGAGACGTGGATAGTTAGAATGAAAATGTGCACTGTTAAACTAGCATTTTTGGCTAGGTGCTGCTGCACATGCTCTTATTCACCTAGATATCATCATTTTGATGGTTACGAACATCAAGGGAAGTTATCCTATAATGCAAATAATTTAGAAGTGTAGCGACATCAATAAAGGTCAAACCCAACTAGACTAATTCAGATAAGAAGTAACCCATATGATATGAAGCAATAGCATGACATGATCATGAAAGTATGATTTTCCCCATAAGAGTGGAAGAAGACCTAACTTGATATCTGGGTATACAAGAATGAAGCATGTATTTTGAATGAAAGATTTGTCGCTAGTCAAGCGGAAAACAGTATTCAAATAGCTCACTCCAAATAGTTGGGACCTGGCTTGGTGTTTTGGCTCAAGCACAAGAAATATGTGATGGTATGGCCTAATTTGTACTTTTGTCCTCTTTTCTCAGCAACGTGCCCAAATTGTGGTCACGGGAAGGCTGTTTTCCAGCAACTACAGATCAGGTCAGCTGATGAGCCAATGTCAACATTTTACTGGTGCTTGAATGAAAAGTGTGGACACCAGTGGCGTGAAGACTAAATGTTACCCTGCATTCATATTGCTTGTGCCCCAATAGACTTTGTATATGGCCATCTGTCGTATCATGGACCATTGTTTGCCTATCATATGTTGAGCAATTTTCCTTTTTAGTTGCTCCAATTTTGGATCTCGTAGGAAGATTAAATAATAGCTTTCTAGAATATGTTAGGGAAAGTGAGTTGCCTGTAGCACTTTTGAAAAGCTTTATTAAGATTACCCTAGCAGCTAAAATATTTTTTTGCCCTTGTTCCTTGTTTAACTCTATTGAAGATTTTTTTATTGGATTTCAGAAACAGGTTTTTCATTCTTAATTTTTTACTTGTTTCCCTTATCCTGTCTTTATGTTCTCATTGTGTTGGAAATACAATATCATGGCATTACATTCAATTCCCGGTTTAAATTTGCCCGTTGATTTATTTTTATTTTTTTATTTTTGGAGAGGGTACATTGCATTGTTTGAACTTGTTCTTTCGAGAAAATTTGGGTATGGGGAGGGTACCATGTGGCACCCTCTCGGCACATCCGGCCCATCTAACTATACAACTGACGGTCCGGATTGAAAGTGCCGTCCGGATTAAAAAAAATAGAAAAGAAAAGGAAAAAGGGGTTCCAATCCGGATTGTCCGATTCATTTTTGGATGGCCCGGACGTGCTGAAGGAGTACCACATCACCCATACCCTATTTGCACCCAAAATTTTCTCTGTTTTTTTTGTTCTCTACCTTGTTTGCAGTGCACGAGCAATGTCTTTTTGCTGGGATGTTGCCGTGTTAATGCCATTACTTATCACCTCAGATGGTTTGGGAATTAAAACTGTTATGAAATTGTTCCTTTATATGTTATGACCCATCAATTGACTGAAGAAAACTATGTCAACACATAAATGAGAGTGTAAGAACCGAGTAATTTGAGTATCTATATCATGTATCTCAGTCTGTGTTATTTAAAATTTTGAAACTAATATATATTGAAATAGTCCAATATAAACAATATGCTGATTTGAGAATTTTCTCAATTACCTTCGTGTGAAATTGCAAGCTTTTCAACCATCCTGCTGATGTGAAACAATGGTCTAAGATTCAAAAACTACTAACTCAGCAGGCTTGCAGTCCAAAACCTGAACAATATGTGGATTAAAAGTAGAAAAAATTAAACAATTGTGTACATTTTTAGTCTAAGCAACATAATCCTCCCTCCCCAAGTACAGAAAGGGGCTTACAGAAATATTTTTTCTAAAACCAAAGCGGAAAAGCGTTATCCAACTTATGAGATTCCAAATAAACAATTTACAAACTGATATATACGAATCTCAAGGGAAGATGCGAAAGAAAGAAACTACTTTCCAGGATCCAAGTAAATAGAATGAAATAGAACATGCATAATCTTATACTTCAATGAACACTTAGTTTGTTTTTCATCATCCATCTCTTTCTGGTGGTCTCTAGTGCTTCCTCCCTCATCTTTGAGAGTTCATGAAACCATTGTTGATATTGTGCTTCTATTGCATCAAGTTCCAACTTAAGCTCAACATCTTGATCTTGATCTTTTTCTGATATTGATAGAGATGAACTGCAACTATTCAAGCTCATATCTTTACCGGTAACAAAGGACAAGTCTGAGTTCTTTTCAAAATCATTTCCCGCCATAAATTCTTCAGCATTAATATTTCCCTTCAATTTAAATTCATCATATAATTCTCCTACGTCAGCAAAATACCCACTGAAGTCTTTAAAGCTTTCCAAAATTCCACAGTTAACAGATTGTCTGATCATATCATTTGCTGTGGACGAATACTGAGCCATCGCCTCTGAACCAACTGATGCTTGTGACTCATTATCTTCCAAATAAGCTAAACTCGGAGAACTGTTAAGTTCAACATGAGTATTAGCTTCATCAAAGTTTTCATACGAGCCATCTTTATGAAATGGACCCTTTTCTCCAGGACTCGTACTCAACTCTGATAGCATTGTACCCCATGGATATATAATTGAGTTCAGATTGGTGGGTACTGGAGACACTGCACGTATACTTCCCGCTTCATTGTAATTGTAATCCAATGAAGGTTTCCAACCGGGTACAATTCTCATTATTAGATAATCAATGAACTCCGCAATGAATGGCACATCATGATCAGCTAATTCCAATTGTTCAACCATCTCACCGGCGACCGAGAGTGCAGTGTCAACGTCAAGATAGAATTCAAAGTGTATATTCCTTACTTGGCCTGTGAGTTAGAACTAATAGTTAAACATATATACTTGTTAAAAAAAAAAAAAAATTTGGGTACGAGAAGTACATGGCATGATACACAAACAAGACGCGTGAAATTCAAACCCGAAATTTTCTCTTAGTTTATGCTATAGGTACCCAATGTGGTACCCAATGTAGTACCCAGTCTTTCAAAATTGGAATTTTTCCATTGTATAAATTGTATCGAGATATATATCGCGTGTTTGTTGGAAGAGTAGGAGTTTCTAATGTTTAGTTGGACAAGATTTTCAAGGAGGGAGATAATTTAGGCAAGAGTGGGGAGTGAGAGTATTAATATTGCACTTAAAATCAAAACTCTTTTTTTTGGTTTGGTACAAAATGACTAGAACCCATCCCTATTTATACTACTCCATGGAAGGGTCTAGTATTGAGATATTTTCATATAAGATAAACTTTGAGGTAAATTCTAGAATTATAGATGTGACTAATTCTCACAAGAAAAATCTAGATATTTCACAAGGATATTATAGAATTTCTAGAAGACAGATATTATAGAGCTTCAGAAAACTAGATATTTATGTTTACTTCAATAATATCTTTCATCTTTGAACTTCTTATTTGGACTTTATCTTCTTGTGCCACAATACTAAATCTAGTTTATGCTTCGACAACAATAATCATAACTAATATACAATTTAAAAAGTAGTTATAACTATACTTACATTTACACAAAAGAAAAAAATTTTTAAGATACAAAAGTTCAACAAGTCTTCCAATTGGGGTCTATCACATTTAAAGCTTTCTGCTGCCTTAGTTATGAAAAGAAAAGAAGAGCTCTTATATAATTCCGGCAAAACACAATCCAATTATAGTTCTTTCCTTCATTCAAGCCCTACGCTGAAGTTGAATTTCTATCAAATGTTTGAATATTGCCATAATTAGATCAAATGACTTAGATATTACTACGTTTGGGGTTCTGATTCTTGAAATAAGGTTCGACTTTTCCCAATAAGTAATCAAGGGATACGAATCAGGATACTCGTATAAATCGCAGGATACACATTCGTATTGTAGGATTTCTATACAATAAGGATACATGGTGCGATACGTATTGTTTTTCGAAGGAGACGATAGGAATCGTAGGATAGTATCGTAGGTTTTTAACAACTATGGTAGTACCCAGTCCATTTCCCACCACCCAATCCATTTCCCAACCGGATAGTAGTTTCTTTAGTACAATGACAAAGTTAACTTGATAAGACTTTTCCTTACGGTTAAGCCTACTTACATAATCAAGCTTTGCTCAATGGTCATAAGTTCGCTAAAGCATTGATATTAACTCTAGTTTGTGGCATACTTTCGGCATTAAACAGTAGTTTTTATGATGGACTGTTAATCAATAAAGTCTTTTAACTAATTATTTGTGTGGTTTTCCAATAAATGCATATGAAAAAATGATTTCTCTAAATTCTGGAGAAGTATACTTTTTTACAGGCTTATCCAGTCCTACCATACCAACTCTTTTTAAGGTTTGTTGAGACCTGTACCTATATTGTTCCAACTTCCAACACATATATGTTGTTGAACATGTGCACCATAGATTTTATGATATGATACAAAGAAAAGCAAGATATAAATCACCCACTTACCACCCGAGTCAGCAATTCGCAAGGTCAATGACACCGTGTTGTCGTCATTTTTTGCTCCCTTCAACCTAAATTCGTTACTCTGGTGCATTCTTTGAAATTCCATGACTGGAGGATGAGGACTCAAACTGTTGGATTCCGTACATACAGAATGATAGCAATCCGGGTCAATATCCATGGAAAGAGGTCCGGAGTTCAATGTACTTAATGATCTGGAAAGTTGGGTGGGTAAATGAAGTGGATCAAGACAGGGTCCCTTTAGAGCCTCAGATTGAAGAAATGGATCTTCAAGAAGTTCCTTAGCAGACAATCTATGAGATGCTGGAACCAGACATTTCTCAATGAAAATCTTCACTTCGGGGTCGTTAACCTTGCCAAGGGAAACAGGTTTTATGCCCTGAAATCCAACCCATCATTGAATTTTGATTTAGATAGCTTTCCACAGCCTACGAACAAGTAAAATTATCTTTATAAAGCTTAAGACGTGCAAACTTACAGAAGTAACCTTCTTATATATTTGAGCTGGATTCTTGCACTCATTATAAGGGTACTCAAAAGTAACCATTTCCAACATACACATCCCAAAAGAATATATGTCGACTAGTTCATTATATTCCTCCTCATACAGCTCTGGAGCCATGAATTCGGGAGTTCCTAAAATGAAGAACACGAGATAATAAAAGATTATCACTAATATGAAAGCTTGTTTTTCGATAAATCAATTGGAATTCATTCTTACCAATTACACTCTTAGCAGTAGGCTGCTGCATAACAGTTGCCAATCCAAGGTCTCCAATTTTAATTTCTCCATGGTTTCCATTTACGAAAATATTGTCACATTTCAAGTCTCTATGAATTATTGGCGGATTCTGACTATGAAGATAGGCTAAGCCTCGGAGAATCTGCCTTGACCAATTCTTTATGGCCTTCATATCTACGCTTTTGTGCTTCTGACGGTATCTAACATTAACACATATAATTACTTGATGGTATGCAAAATAGAACATGCGCTGACTAGACAAGCAAATGAAAAACATTCAAGGAAACTTACTGCCTTAGACTACCAGATGTGAAGAGCTCAGTGATCATGTTGACAGTCTTCTTCTTATCATCAATCCATGAATCATAAAACTTGATGATATTTTCATGTTTCAACGCTTTAAGAAGATGGACTTCGGAGTACAACTTCTCCAAATCTTCCGGTGACTGCAACACATCATCAATCCTCACACGGTTCCATGCAACTTCTATGCCATCTATAACGTCAAAAGCTTTATAGCTACAAACACGAGTCATTGAAACAAAAAGGAACCATCCTTAGAGTTAAGAACATCTCTCAGAAAGGGATTGAAACTGGAGCTAATACACAGAATTGAGAAAAAATAAATATAAACTGTTTTCAAGTTATAGAACATACACAGTCTTGAATGCACCTCTGCCCAATATTTCATTGTACTGTCAAAGAACAAAAGAGGCAAGAATAAGATCAATACCAACCCAATAAATATTTTGTGGAAAATGCTTCCGGGTAGATAATATGCAAAAAGTGTATTGATTCGATATCTAGAAAACATATATCGGTATTGGTGTGATGGGTGCTAGAATTCGAACTTGTTTGGCATTATACAAGCCTAGTGGGAGGTGGTTAGCAGGACCCAAAATTTAATGCACCAAAATGATTCCACATTTCCACCTATAACCAAGCAATACCTAAGAACATATGATACACTAGATAAGCAAAACTAGAAATTCTATAAATATCCGAATATCATTGACAAGAAAAAGCCAATACAAAGCAATGCCAATCAAAGTCTGAAATGTAATTAAAAATAAAATACAATAAAATGCAGTAATACCCGAACGTAGCGACCCTTTGCGTCTTTCTCTACATACTCAGCATCAGAATTAGGAGTCTCCGCTGCTGCACCAAACAATCCTTTGGTTTTGTTCAAACTATTACCAGAATGAGGTGAACCCGAACCCGAACCCAAACCAAACCCAGATTCGGATTTCATCCCGGTTAACAACCAAACAGCTACCAGGAGGAAAAGTGGGTATAACAACAGAAAAAACAACCGTCTCCAAATTCTAATCAGAGAGCGTCGAAAAGGTGATTGTAGACGAGGGTTTCGGAGGCAATGGAGTAGGGATCGAATGCCGATCGCCGGTGCAATCTGGATCGGCATTTGGACGCAGATATGGCATCATCATCGAGATCCAATGAGCTCAATGGTGATAATGATGATATAAAATCCAAACTCATGACCAATTTTGAAGAATTTCCCTACGTATTTTATCGTCTCCTCATAACAATTGCCAAATCACCCTGGATAGGGTGGAGTAAAAACAAGAAGGAAAAAAATAAAGGAAAAGGAAAAAGTGAAGGGGGGAAAGGTAGGGGAGATCAGAAAGGGTTTTTTGGAGAGGGAGTCGAAGGAATTAGGAGGGGAGAGGGGGGAAAGGGGAGAATGTGGGGCACGGTGGGGTTGATTTGAGAGAGAGAGAGAGAGAGAGAGCAGAAGGTGCGAAAGAGAAGGAATGAACGAACAGTTGTTTGGTTGATTCAGGAGTTCTGAGTTTTTGTTTTTTTTGGGAAAGAAATTCAATGAGAAATTGAGATTTGGAAACACGGCTGTTTAAGCTTGGTTCTTGAATGAATTTTTGTGAGATAAAATCATAAAGTCTGAGATTTTATCTCTATCCTCAATGGATAAAATGTAGGAATGGTTCTCCTTAATTTTTTTTGAAATCCATTGTGGTCCATGTGTAGCCCACCCACAAATGATAGATCAAATTGTCATTTTAACCTTTATCCTTTTAGATCTATGAAACAAAAAGGAGGGTAAATTGGTAAAAGTGGCATTAGTGGAGATTTTTATCACAATTAGATTTTATCTATTGGAAAAACAACGTGATTTTATCACCCCTCCATAAAACACCAACTTAAATGAGATTTTCCATTTTATCTCATAAAATCTATTGGAGAACCGTGCCTTAGGTCGAAAAGGGGGATAGTCCACAATGTAGACCATGTTTGGATTGTAAATACTGTTATGTGCAGAGATAAATAAGACCGAAATTTAACCAAAATTGTTCTGATGTGTATGAGACTCACGTCTACGTCTACCATGTGAAACCTACATGCATCAGATGATTCTGGATATATTTGTGCTTGAATCTATGCAATATCGTCTATAGCCGTAACATTGCTCCAGAGATGACAATTTCTCTATTTAAGACATATGAAAAGATTGTCTATGTTTTTTACTTTATTATTATTATTTATAAGCAAAATAAATTTTGTTTAGTAGATCTAAGTTAGTTCTAGGAGATGTTTTTTCAAAATCATAAAGACCATTATAAATTGCAAAATATACTAATAAGTTTTGAGATGCACGAATGCTGAAACAAGGGAATGTAACCACTGATTTTGCTTAAATCCTTGAATTGATTCTTGCTATTGCATTAGGATCACGGGTTTGTTTGAAACTTGTAGAAAAGAAGAGAGAGAAAAGGAAAGTTAAAAAATTTCCTTTTTCATTGTTTGGTTTAGAGGGAAGATGAGAGAAAATAACAAATTTATGTTTTGTGCACAGTAACAATTTCTTCCCATCTTTTTTTCTTTTCTTTTCTTTTCTTTTCTTTCCCTTTTCCTATATTACAAGCAGATTATACGAGTGTGTCTAGATATAGAAAGAACGAAAAATAAGAAAATATTTAAGTGAGATATGATAAGAAAGGTGATTAGTTTCATTTGTTCGACTTTACCAAGAAAATGAAAGGGAAGTAAAAGTAAAACGAATAGAAGTTTCTCTTTTTTGGAAAGTGAAATAGAAAGAATCACGAAAAAAAAAGTCGTTTTAGCCAACTTTTTTTTTTTTTTTTGCTAAGCAAAGAATTTATTAATCTTTGGAAACGAATTACAAAGATTAAAAGGATCCGAGACTAGAAACGCCAAGGACCCAAAAGGGGAAATAACAAGGAAACACCAAGGATGGCAAGATACCAGCCACAACACCAAAACAGAAAAAAAAAAAACCAAGAACAAAACTCCTGAAAGGCCCCAAAACCAAACCCAAACCAAGCCAAGAAAATGCAAAACCAAAAGAACCATAACACAAGCTAGGGAACCAAAAAAACCCCAGCAATCCAAAGCCAAACAAAAAACCCCAAAAAGCCGTAGCTACGAGACTCCACCACCAACAAAGGAAATATCAGAACTCTACAGAAATGGATGTACTTTCCTCCACTTCGTCAAGAGCTATAATGTCCTGTTCAGAAATTTCAACTCCCTACAGTTCTAAGAATTTCTTAATATTGTAGCTCTCCCTTCCGAAGAATTTTACACCAAGAGAAGCATTAATCTCCATACTCTCACGGGCTTCCTTGACCAAAATTGCATACCTTTTACAAATGTCGGTGAGCCCATCAAAACTACCTTTCTTCGAAGACTTCAATTTCTCCTCCTTTTGATCCCGGTTAACTGTCCTGGAAAAGATGGCAGCTTTCAGAAGATTTTTTGTCCATAAAGGTTTCCTTTGAAAACCCCGACTGTATCTTCAAATCGTAATTTTTCTCTCCCCAATAAGTACTAGATTCGAATCAATCATAATATTCCTTGAATATATCTTATATACTGTCATTTATACAATCTAAAATCTTTTTCGTTTTCTCTCTTTTAAATTCTCTCCTTCCTTTTCACTTTTTTAAATTCTCTTCTTAAGAGCATCTCCTACCAATTTTCAAATCTCCAAAATGAAGAACGGAAGTGACATATCAAGGAGAGATTTTGTAATTTATATCTCCTTTTTCTTCCAAAATATTGTATTTTTTGGAGAGACCCATCCTCTTTTTTTTTTTTCACACCCATTCTTCAAATCTATTTTGGTTCTTCAAATTTGAAGAACCAAAATAGAATTGAGGAACTAATTCTCTAAAAAGTACAACTTTTTGAGGAAAGGAGGGCATAGATTATAAAATCTCTACTTGATATGTCACTTCCGTTCTTCATTTTGAAGGAAAAAGAAGGGGTTGGAGATGCTTACAACTCTCTCTAACCGGATATTGATGGCGGATATGTTATTACATTGGATAGCATGTCCGAATTACCTTGACATGTTCGGAACCTATCTCATTTGAACTTTTACACTAACTAGTCTCTCATGAATTCTGTTGCATTAAGTGGTATCAGAGCAAGGATTCGCTTGGCTTGATTACATTCGTCGGAGGAGGAAGCACAAACCATATTGATGGTGGTCGTAGGGATGTATTAAATAGGATTCGCGAAAGGGATATGCCCATAGCCGACTTATTAATCCACAAGTTAATCGAAATCGCGTTGAGGGATTTGCCTGTAACCAACCTATTAACCAAAATATTTTCGCACTAGATTCTTATTCTCAACTTGATAATAGACCTAGTGTGAAGGAATGTTATACAAAAATTATTATGGATATCAGTCGGTAATGTGGCATTCAAAGGCTGAGGTTTTATCGCACAAATGACAACATTTCAACTTTTCAGGTACAACCAATAATTCCTAGTTTTGATGGGTATTGTCATCCTGAAAATTTTATTTATTGGTTTCATAAAGTTGACAAGTTCCTTGAGTATATGGAAATTTCAAAAGAAAAGGAAGTTCGATATATCGCCCGTAAATTATAAGGCTATGCTTCTAGATGGTGGGAGCAATTGCAATATAATTGACTGCGTCATTATAAACAGTGAGTGATAGCTTGGCATAAAATGAGTGCTAAATTTCTTCAATCACATCATGGTCAAATGTTGTATCAAAAGTACCAAAAAAAGCTCAAGTCCAAGTGATTTTCCCGAGATAATCTTGACTTGCCTTATTCTTTTCAAAGTAATAAATATTATGGGTTTGTGCATATAGAAAACTCAAGGGATACATCACCGAGGCTATTGAATACAATTCGATCAAGCCTTCTCAAAGGTCAAGAAACCAATCAAGTTCGTTCAATTTCAGATCTCTTATGCCCTAGGTATTATAATGGGTATGAGATTGCAAAAGAGGAAGGAGATCGAGTTGTACTTGATGACGAAAGAGAAGTTGATGATGAAGAGAAATTTTCAAATATCCCTATACTAGAAAAACAATTTGATCCAGATGGAGGTGTAACTAAAGGGGAAGTTGGAGATGATGATGAAAATATTGCAGTAGTTGACCAAGTACAAGAACCAAATGAAGAGAAAATTCATGAATTTGGGACTATAATTTATCAACATCATGATGTCTTCCCTAATATTGAGCCTTGTGAGACACTCCATTGTGTGATTCGTCCTAGTGGTGGATTTGGTACAAATGATCTTAATGCTACATCATTCGCGTGTGATGAACCAATCAACTCTATGATTGGTCAAAGTCAAGAGAAGCATCGAATTAATCAGTATGAAGTTCAAATTGTTGAATATTTTCTTGGAGTAGAGCAGTTTGAACTTATGCTTAGTTCTTGTAATATGGATCTTGTCAATTATTTGAAGCATGCAAAGAAGATATCATTGCAAGTATACTTTTCCGTGAATTCTTACGGAGGGAAATCAAGAAGTTGAAGTATTCCAAGTATTTTTTTCCCTTTAGAATGGAAGATGGCAGATTTCTAACGAGAACTCGAGGAAAAGTTCTTTTGAAGAAAAAGAGACTGATGTAGGACAAGATTTTAGGTATTTTGAGTTATGGAAACTTTATTTCATAATAATTACTTTTTAAAAAATATTTGTTTTGCCACTTGTTTTGACAACTTTTTTATTTAGGAATAGTTTTAGGAGATCTTATTTTGTGCTACCTGTTTTGCAGGTTTCTTATTTTCCTAATTTCCTTCTAGATCTTATTTCCTTTTTTCTTATAGGCTTGGTTTCCATGTAATTGTTTTGCTTGGTCTCACTCTATGTAATTTCCTTATTTAGGATTCCTATTAGTATAAATAGGAGTGTAAGCCTAACCGCATATTCAACTATTATTCAACAAATACAACTTTGAGATTTTTCTCTCCTTCTCGTATGGATTTAAGAACATCTCGTGGATTCGAGAACCTATCTCGTTTGGACTAGTACTATTGACATTGGATTTTGCCCCACTCCTATTTATCAAAACAAATCGATGACGTCGACGCTCATAGGAAAGGGACGTTGGATCATCAGAAATACAAAAAACAGCCTTACTAAATAGAACATGCGATTCCCCAATAAAGGTAAACCAGCATAGTATGTATCATTCTGATGCGGTGGTAAGTTAAATATCAATTTCATATGTCACATATCATATAACACCTACATGTACATAGTTTGGATGAAAGGCATGCCATTTTAGGTAGACTATGACCCTCCCTCCATTATTTTGTCAGAAATCAGCTCTAGGAAGCTAGTTTCTGGGCCGATAGTCCGTTGATCTATTTATTTTGATATTCTCGAGTGATTAGTTCATGCCACATCAAAGTCGGAAGACGTTGACCATTGAACTATCACCCCATTTTTACCCTTACTAGGTAAAAACAGGTGAACATGGCCAGAAGACACAGGTTTTGTCTATACTACTTCAAATCATAACAATATTTCAAATTTAAGCTTTATGTGATGAAAGTAAGTCTCAAGTCAAGTTTCGGGCAATTTCGAGCCCGTTTGCTATTTTCAGGGACACTACGCTTTCCGAGATGGCTGATTCCATGATCATGGACATCATGACCCAATTTTTGAAATCTAAACCATTGATAATTCTATTTTTACCATACAGAAGTTTCTTGCAAAATTTTAGGTCAATTGAACTTCGTTTGGTCATCCGATCGTTTACATCGCTCCAACCTCAGAACTATAAGGATACCTCCCTAGATGTTCATGGATAAAAGAATCCTACGCTAGCACGAACAAGCTTGGACTGCATCACGAAAATACGTGCCAACCCCATCCCTTGGGCTCTACTCCCAAGGCAGCCATTAGGAGGCTTCCACGTAGCCAGTCTCCTAAAAATAGGTTCCTACCAGCCCCCCCCCCCTTTGCCTATAAATAAGGCCTCACCCCTTCATATTTTGGGCACCCCTTCAGAGCTTCGACCCTTTGTGGTGTTCTGTTCTGTCTCCTCCCTTCTTAGAGTTTTGACCCTTCGCGGTGCTCTGACTTTTAAATTTTTGGAGTTTTGACGCTTTGTGGTGCTTTGACTTCTAAATTCTCAGAATTTTGGCCCTTCGTGGTGCTCCGCCTTTTAAATTTTAAAGAGTTTTGACCCTTCGTAGTACTCCGGCTTTCTCTAAATCCTGCTATTACTCTGTCCGATTACCGAGATAAAGTCATCTAATCCTACCGTTACTCTATTCGAGTACCGAGTAAAAAACATCTAGTCCTTCCGTTACTCTGTCCAAGTACCGAGTCAAAATCAACCACTTTCTGCTGGAGGCTATAACCAATTTTTTCGGATGATTTTTTTCTATATACAGTAGAAGCTCCATCCGATTTTCAACCCGGGAGTTTGTAAGTAGATCAATTTCAAATACCAATAATTGTTTGCTTATTTTCAGCATGTAGTAGACGTATTTAGAACTGTGTCAGCCCGACTACTACCAGTGAGTTGGGCTCAGCGTCTAGTTTTGGAAGCTGTAATGCTGCAAATTTATATTCAACTAGTTTGAGAGTCAATAAAATTCACATTAATATAATTGTACACTGTCTTGATGCACTGCGTCAGTCTCGTTGAGGTTTGAGGCAAGGAATATCAGAAAGATTGATAAAACAGTGTGTGCACTGAAGCAAGGCTTGGCAGAGGTCTCCTTATACTGCTACCTCGCTACTGGGTTTTTTTCCGATACTTGATGAGATTGCTTACCTTGACTTGACTAGCAGTCCGGACAGCAATTCAGAACACTCCATATCCCAGCAAAGCATAGATGTGATCATCTACGGAGATTTAGATGCCCACATCTATTTTCAAAACAGGCATAGCTATTCCAAAAATTACAGAGACCAAAAACTGACTTTAGATGCCCACATCTATTTGCAAAACACAGGCATTCCAAACACTAACTTGCATTAGATAGCCACATATATAGCAAAAATATAACCACATCTATTACCTTTATTAGTCAACGTATAGGCATTTAACAAAAAAATAACTTATTACCTTGATTTGCATCCTTTCCGGTTGCAGCAAGAAGTGTCCCTTTGAATCTCCCTTTCAGATGTGCACCATCGAGGCAGAGGAACGATCAACAATTATTAAAGCCACTAATACATGCATTGAACGCCACGAACAGCCTCGAGAATTCCTTCGTTTCAGCATCAACCTCGAGCTTCAATACATTGCCATGATTTGCAATTTTCGTAGCTTCAACATACCACCTCAGCTTGTCAAACGAACTCTCATAGGCCTCAAATACCTTCCCCCAAGCCTTCTCCACTCCTAACCAAGCATGGTGGTATGACAGATCCAACTCATACTTGTCAGCAAAGAACTCCAAAATATGCATCGGATGTGTCGTTGTTTTGATTCACCATGCTCGCAATCTCACTAGCAACCAAACTAAAGGTCACCCGCTTGTGTTTATTCTCTTCTAGACGTCGAACCACAACTATGCTCATTGAGCAAATCCTTAATGACGAACTCTTCGCTTGAACGATCCAAGATGGCATGCACACACCATTCACAGTTTTCAAACTTATACTTTGCGGTGACCCTATACTTGTCATTCTTCACAAGATCATACATAAACCCGTTCTCAATAGCATATCGCTGCAACACTGCCCTGAAATCCATCACACCACCTCAAAAACTTTCCCAACACTGTGTATCAAATTCGCCCAACCAGATGTCAAATACCTAGTCTCGGTATGACGACAAAACTCATCCAGCGGCTCTTCCATATCCCACATCTTGTAGAACACCAGTACCTCCAATAGTGACAGCAGTAGTACTACCACCACTTAATGTGATAGAAGGCCTTACCTTCTCAACTGTACCGTATATTCTATTAGAATCAGGACACAAGTAAAGCATATTATCAAAATCTTCTTCATCGACAAGTTTGCAATTACAACCTTCCAAAACATACGACAATGAGAATCTACCAATGCATAAAGTCTCCCACCTATCACAAATCTTTCTAAAAACATCAAACAACTTAATGCCACCAACCAACCTAACAACAAGAACCTCTGATCCATACCTACAAATCAAAATTTTCATTGAATCCATCACAAACCTGCAGAAACACAATAGAAACATGTGGTTATCTACTGAAAAAACACTACCCGATGTGCCTAACTGTTAATGCTTACATAGCTTGCCTACTCATACATGGAAACAGATTTCTAACAAACAATTGAGAACATTCCACAACAAAGCATAGAGGTGATCATCTACCGAGATTTAGATCCCCACATCTATTTGCAGAACATGCACAACTATTCCAAAAACTACCTGGCATTAGATAGCCACATCTAAACAGATTTCAAAGAACAAAAACACTGCAAGATGTGCTGATTCAAATACCTTACAGCACAGCGAAACAAATTCAATCAAAACAGATTTCATACAGGAGGACATATGTGATCAAATTCTGTAACATGGTCAGCATTCACCGCACAAACTCAAAACCTACAACTAAAACTTAAACAATCAAAAATTAAAAATCATCAATATTCAAACACCTTACAGCACATCAAAACAAATTTGCTCAGCTATGAACATCGACAACACACAAAAAGTGCAAAAACATGATTAACTATCAGTATTTACACACAACAAAATGTGCTTAATTAGAGACATTTCAATAACGAACAACTTTCACAGAAGAAAAACAGCAAAAATGTGCATAATTCTCAGTATTAAAACAGTTTTCCTCTTTAATTAGAGAGATTCAGTGTTCAAATCCATACAAAGCTCATCCAAGCATCTCAATGAAAATCAAATCAAACAATCAAACCTATCTCTCTTACGCGCGCGCGCGATAGCTCACTCGCTCGATGAGTTAGACAACAACTTTTATATACGTTCGTTAGGCGTTAAACCTCCCAAACGGATTAAACCAACCAGAGGGTAATTTTGTCCAATTAAAAAAACAAAATGGACCTAAGAGAATAAAAAAACGTGATTTGCTGGACTAGAGGTATTATGAAAACATTAGGTGGACTAGAGGTGTTATAAAAAGCTATAATGGATCCTATAACAATTTTTTAATGATGTATTGAACTAGGTATCAGATTTCCATACTAAGTGAGAATCTAATCCTCATTCACCACATGACTATCTTCATGGCTCAATTCATGAATACATGTTGGCTCAAATAAATTTACAATTTTCAAAATTAATTGTTTCTTGCATTAGATTATTGAATTATTTCAGTATTGGAATGATTTTACTTTAGGTAATGAATTACTAGGATTCAATTCCTTTTAATTATATCCTCATTGTTTTCCAAAATTTCAGCCATCCAAACATATACTTAATGCGAAAGCATTAGGACAAAATTTAGGATGCGGGTAGTGGCAATGGATCCCTTCATCAACCGTATGTACGCGGAATGCCAAAAGTAACTAGGACAAATACGCTTGTTGAGTTGGGGTCATAATCCCAATAGTTCCACCAAAGGATTGTTTTTAGGTGCTCAATTAAAATGGAGGTGCACGTATCGCTCTCTTGTCACCTCTATCAAGAAGTATTACCTCGTCACACTACACTATTATTCATAGGAGTTACACTGGCGATGTCAGTGTATTGAGAGTGGGGTCAGTCGAACCCCAAGGGAAAACAAAAAATTACTACTATTATATTAATTTTTTTTAAAAAATTCATAAAAAACCCCATAAATTTGGTGGTGACACCACTAAATAACTCTTAAAAGTTCATTAAATTTGCTTATTTCTGTGGATTATTTGAATCTTAATTAGTCACTCATATTGTTCTTTTGATCACAAGGAGAGGTTGATCTGTGTTGCTAGGTTGAGTTTTAAATGTGATTTTTGCTGAAACAAGATTTTTAGTTGCCATTACTACGATTTTTTATTTATGGTTGATAAAAGCATTTGATATTTACGAATGACTCTACGTTTCCGAATTCCCGGAGTTGCCACAAACCTTCCGCACTTATGTCGAAACTGAAGCTAAGGTCCTACCACATGTGCATGAGTCATCTTAAGAGTACGTTTTGCTCCAATTCATTGCTATGAAAACTTGAATCTGGGTATTATTATCTAGGGTTTTTCTATAGTCAACCCAATAAGCATACATAAATACAAAAAACACACATATCCTTACAAACTTTTCACATATTCCAATACACTTTCACACTTTTCTATATACTTTTCACGCATTTCAATACTCTTTTTAAACCTTATATAATGCCAGCCCAATAGGCTTACTTTAGAATTTGCCTATTATCTAACCAAATACAAGTTTCCAATCACTCAACTAACCCTGTACTAATTGGCTTGAGATATTTCTTAAGAAAAAGACTCCACTCGTGTCTCCTTAGCTTATTATTTATAATATGTGTACATTAATACTGTAGTCATGACACACTAACACTTTGTTTTTAGATTCTGGCATGGTTTATGGGTTTCTCAACCAATGATTGAATTCCACGTGTCTATCACCGCAAGACAGCTCCGGATTCTGAATCAGTGGCAACCTAATTTTGATTTAGGACAACATGATATAAGTGGCAAATGATGTAAGAGATTGACCACGTAGATTGCATTTTCATGGTGCAAGAAACACAAACTAATTTAGTGAATGGTGTTGTCATGAAATTTTGGCCAAAGAAATCAAGCAATGAGATTTGCCCTCTTGATCTCAACTTAGTTAATTACCATTAGTGGACCTGGGATAATGTGCTGTACATGACAACACACCTATGCATTTTCTCGAGAAACAAGCAGAAAAAATTTCATCGAGAATCTCCAGACTCCAGAGTGATGAATTCATTTCGAACTCAGACCTTTTGAAGGGCCTTCATTGTTTCATTGTCTGTAATATCTGTTTTGGACTGTTTTTGTTGCGATTTCTCATCACTCACGGGGTTGAATTCAGCTAACGTTGCTAGCTCGTCCACTTCATCTGCGATTCTTTCGATTCTCGTTGTGATTTCAATCAGCAGTGATATTGCCGTAGCCAGTGGAAGAATGTCTATGAGAGTTACCGGGGATTGTTTCATGGCCGCCTCTCCTTTCGCTTCATTTTGCTGTAGAGGGGGGAGAAGTAGCGGACTGGGCACAGATTTCAAGGCATTTTGCAGCTCTTGAGCAGAAAAGTTCATTTCTCCCACTGATAGATCAGTGTTCGGTGACTTTGTCATGGTTTTCATTGACACTGCCAACTCTTTCAACACTTTGGAACAATGAGAGGTCAGTCCCATGCACACGTCGCTGAAATTTTTCTTCAGATACTCGGGTACCTGCAAAGGGTCCAACGAATTTGAGTTTCGAACAGGGAAAATGACATAAACCGAACTTAATTGATCATAAAAATGAGTCCAGAATGTGCACGGTTTTTACCTGAATTTCTGAATTGATGCAACACTTGAGAGACTCAACACAGCAAGCGCAGTTTCGCATTGCAGCCCCAATCTTGAGGTATTGTTTCCATGGATGTCCGAAGTTGAAGTTCCCGTGTGTAGGCTCCCATCTCGCAAAATTGGCCTGTTGCAGACGGGCGAAGTTAAATGACATAATTTGCAAAAAAAAAAAAAAGGCTCGATTTGGTTTAGTTTAGTAAAAAAAAAAAAATTGAAACGGAAAACTTTAATTCGTTACTCAATAATTTGCATACCATGGATTCCTCCGTCGCCTTTGAATTAAGTACACATATGTAACCCTGCAACTTCTTGTTCTGATCATCATCACTCTTATTATCATCTCCATTGCCATTGAAGTACTCTTCCACACACACTGAATTTCAAATATCAATATGATCATCCATTGAAGGCCCAAGAAAATATTAGTGATTGCATTAGGAAGTGTTTGTTCTGCTGTTTAAATTATCGGAATTAAGTGCATACCATCTAAGGAATCAGCAAGTTTTTCCATATTCTGATTGATGAGATGGTGAAGCTCGGTCCCGGCCCAAACAGGGTAGAACAACATGCTTACGAGAATGCATATGGAGGTTCCTATGGCAACTGTTGATAACCTGGTGTGTGCCAGCTCGAACAATTCATCGACGCGGTAGCCGGAAACAGAAACCAAGCTGAATGTTAGGATGAATATCATGGCACCGTAATCGAACCTTGCTTTGATTGTTGGAATGAATCGAGTGAAAGTAGCTGCCGAAGCTGCAAGATAGACAGATCGAATTGCCAAATGAGAGAGACAGAGAGAAATGCATGTAGGGAGAGTAAGAATAGAAAGAATACAATAAGAGTGTAAGTTTTGTCCGGATGAGCCGGACTGATGGGGTTTAAGCCTCGAGTAATGCTACTATCACATACACCCGGTCACATAACTCTCACATACACACACATGAGGTGGGCTCCACTCAGAGGGCCCCACTCACTCATGTGTGTGTATGTGAGAGTTATGTAACTGGGTGTATGTGATAGTAGCATTTTTGTTAAGCCTCCGCTCTTTGAGGATTTCACTGTACGTTTAGTGCAGTAATCTGAACCGTTTATCTGGAGCCCGCAAAGTAATATATACACACGCAAAAAATTAGCTTGATCAGATAGTAATAAGTATATCAAAAATTAAATTTTAATTTACAAAATAGATGGCTTGATTCAGTCAGTAGTTTTTTTAAGTTAAACTGTCCACGACTGTCCAATTTGTAAACTAAACCTCAGTTTCTGACAGACCTATTGATGTCCGATCAAGTTGAATTTTTGAGGGAGTAAATTATTTTACAGACCTTACAAGATAAACGGTTCAGATTATTGCAATGAATGCATAGTGGAGCTTCAAGGGGTGGTGGAAATAACTTATTCTCATTTAATAACTCTCCTATACGTTGCTGCGTTTTATTAATGAGTAATAGGCATCTAACAATCTGTTTCACTGCTACGCAATGTTCTTTGTCTGGATTGACCAAAAATCTGCTCATCACAACAACTGCATGCATATCTCTCTTACAGGCTTTCGACAACACACACACACACACACAGAGAGAGAGAGAGAGAGAGAGAGAGAGAGAGAGAGAGAGAGAGAGAGAGAGAGAGAGAGAGAGAGAGAGAGAGAGAGAGAGAATTTACATACCAAGTAGAAAAACAGAAGCTCCAAGAATCAGAGGCTGAAATTGTTCTCCAGAATGACTTGCTATCCAGTGAACACCGACGGCGAGAGATCCAGCAAAAAATGTTCCAATCATTCTGTTGATGCATTTGGACAGCATCGCACCTACAATCAATAACAAGCACAATTAGACGATGCACCTATAATCATTTTTATTTTTGCTTTCATTAATTTCAAGAAAATATAGGAAATATATTTTGCAAATTGTCTTCGAAAACTTCATCGATCCCCTTCCCCACCACCCAAGGAAAAAAAAAAAAAACCTACGTTTAGAGAAATATCCGATCGAGCAAAGATGTTGGAATAAATTTTGAACATCATTTTTTTAACTTCATCACAATGTTACCACGAGCATTTGTTAGTAACATGCCATATGCGAGTACATACCACAATAAGTTTTTATTTTTTTGGCTCGGGCAAAAGACGGAGTAAGTTATATATATACACTATAATCCTATACATGCATGCATAAGATTGAAAAATACGTACCCACTGGGTATTCAAAAACCACCACAACGGTCATGACTGCCCACATAGCATTCCCTCCAACTCCTTGATACAAAGGCTTCATGTAATAAAACAATGACACAAGAGTAAGAGCCAACCCTACTTTAACACAATGGACCACCTTCTTAGGCTCAGAGGCTCCTATACTCCAAGCCTTCTCCAAAAATCTCCATATTTTCGAAACAAATCTTCCAATGATACCCTTTATCCCCATGCACACTCTGGAGACCATCCCATTTTCTCTCTCCAATTTGACCGACGTTCCGTCCGGCATGTTCACCTTCCACTCCACACCCCCTGTCATTTCCTTTTCTTTAGCAATATTAGAGAAACAAAATCACAAGTATATGTAGAAGAGCTTGAGTTGAGAGAGAGATAAGCTGTTTTTGTTTTCGTCTTTGTCTTGTTAGGCTCATATAGTAAGTTCCAAGTGATCGAGTACATATATATATATAGTTTTTATTGAATTTAGATTGGTTGGATTTTTTTTTTCTTTTTCCGGACACGGGTACGTATAATCGGAAGATGTACGGGGCAACCTTTTCACTTTATTTTTAGTTGGTAAAGACGTTAAATTTTAGGTTTAGCTGACAAAATAGTGATAAAGATTTGCACACTTGCGCATTTTTCAAATGCCATTAGGAGAGCACTGAATAGATAGGATGACCTAAAAAACAAAGCACTATTAAAATATCAACCTTAGGGAATTGTCACTTTCATGGTTTTGGGAAATTATTATGGTATGTCCAAATAACTGGATGAATTAACTTTAATGAGGACACCACTAGTTTAATTTAACTTATAAATTGTTAGTATTAGTTTATAAATATCTGTTTGCAAAAGAAGTGTGAAGAATATCACAAACTGAATGGATAGGCCTGATAGCCAAGGGTTGAGACTTAATTAGAAGGTGAAATTCTACGGAGACCCCCTCATTTATACTTCTGGGACACGGAGACTCCCTAACGTTTAAAAACGCCCAAACACATCCCATCATCTACTTGAAATGAACAAAATCCTAACTCCATTAACGGAAGGACGAAAATGACTATTCTACCTTTTAAAAATTGCCCTCATCTATAAAAATGGGCCACACTAATGTATATATGTTTGTGTGTATATGTACATGTACTAATTTTTTCCTACCAATATGACACACACACCCCACTGATTCGAAATCGCTTAAGCTAAATAATATACACCGGAGCTATACAAGAGAAAAAAATGACTTACAGGTTCAATCACAGTAACTAAAATACTCCGGTAGATGAAAACAGACAACGGTATGTGATCACCATATTGCAGTTATCATTCATCTTCAGACAAATATATGATATATGACGCCATAAAAGGAAATCATTTTTGCAGCAACCTACACGAGCAAGTTGACATACCTCCCACTCTGACTGGCTTTCAATTCCTTTGTATTAGAGCAACTCCAACAGGACCACCCCTCTCTAAAATGAAGAGTGGAAGTGACGCATTGAGGGGAAATTTTGTAATTTATGTCCTCTTTTCCTTAAAGAGTTGTACTGTTTGGAGGGACCCATCCACCTTTTTGTCACATCCACTCCCCAAATTAATTTTCGGCTCTCTAATTTTATTGAGCCGAAAATTAATTTGGTGAGTGGATGTGACAAAAAGGTGGATGAGTCCCTCCAAACAGTACAACTCTTTAAGGAAAAGAGGACATAAATTACAAAATTTCCCCTCAATGTGTCACTTCCACTCTTCATTTTAGAGAGGAGAGGCATTGTTGGAGATGCTCTTAGGAAAGGCTTCCTTTGTTCCCTTTACATTTCCAAAAGATTTTCCAAAAATATTCTTACTCCTCTATCCAATCATTATTCTCATTTCTCTCTCTATCTCTTTCTAACTATTACACCTCTCTCTAATTAATACTTTTTTCAAAAACTCATCCAAACACTATCTCAAAAACATTACTCAAAATATTTTTCTCAAAACACTCAACCAAACGCAACCGTCTTCTCAAGTGAATCCCGAAGAGGAATTGGGGGCATCTCATCAATGTCAGAGTTTGTAACAAAGTCTTCCATCAAGTAGTCTGGCTCCCACTCTGTCAACAAGACCAAATACATCAAAAAAAAAAAAAAAAAAAAAGACATCAGATTTCAAACAATCATTTTCAGGAACTGCTCATTCCTGGTTTAATTAATACGGAAAACAACATTAATTTTACCATGAAATTTGTGTGGAGGTCGCTGTGTATGCATTTTGCAATTCGAAAAAGAAAACTAGATCAAGGGGACGTCGCAAAATGCTACCACAAAATCATTTCATTAAAATGAACCCATCATCAATTCATCCTCGTATCCATGAGCAATTCTTTTTTCGATTTAATCTCCACCATTCGCCGGAGACGGGCTCACTGGAGATGGAGGTGCTGAGAGAGAGAGAGAGAGAGAGAGAGAGAGAGAGAGATTGGGTGAGTAATTTTGAACAATAAGGGTATTTTCGTCCAATTTGTAACATTTGTCCTTAATACTTAACAGTCTTGTAATAGAAGGGGTCAAGCTGGGTAATGTTTATAGATGAGGGGGTGTGTTGGGCGTTTTTAAACGTTAGGGGGTCTCCATGGAATTTCACCTAATTAGAAATTGCGATTCTCTTAGAGTTTAGGTTGGAAGCCTTCTATTATTAGCTCTTATTCAAACCAGTCTATACACACTATCGAATGAAAGATTTTGGGGGGGGGGGGGGGGGGGGGGGGGGGGGCATACAAACAAGAAGAGTGCTACAATATGCCCCATTGAAAAGCGGCTGTAGACACCCCAATCTGGACCCTCAGGATTCCGGAACTTCCCCGATGATGAAAATGCCTAATAAGGACAGACAAGGTTTGATCAAAGACTTAAAAAACCTCACCAATAACCTCCCATCAAATCACCAAAATATCCCTCGGAACTCTGGAATGTCCCAAAACTTTGAAATACATGCACCTGGATGGGCCCTTCAGGCACCTGGATTGGCTAAGTCCAGGTGCCTCCAGGCGCCTGGAAATGCACAATCCAGGCGCCTGGATATCAGTCCAGGTTGAGTGTGTTTTAAGTTGTTAGTGGGCGGGAACGAGATCTTGGGGGATTTTTCTGCAGAATCAGTTGAGAGGGAGTGTGGGGGAGATCATTGCACCTACACTTTACCCCCTGGGTGACCCCTTGCCCTTTCTAAAGGACCAAGTGGCCCTTTATGGACCCTTGTGTGCCTATAAAATAAGCATCCCTCTCCCATTTTCAGAGGCTGAAAAAAATCATACTCCTACACTACTGTTACTCTGCTAAAATTTCCCCCAGAAGTCCCATCTCTCTTCAATCACACCTCAAAACCCATTTCCACTCCAAACATTACCACTCTTGCTTCAATAATCCATCATCTACCCATCTACATCAACTGAACTCCATCAAACATCCATAAACTACCCTTTCAGTTCAATAAACCCAAGAGTCAGAACCTACATTCTTACAAAACCCATTCCAAAAACTCATTTTCAAGTTCTTGATCAAACCAAAAAAAAAAAAGGTAGTTATCCTATCATTTTGTCCGAAAAGGCCCTGAGGGGGGACTCAATCAAACTCTTTTTGGTCACCTATACCAATAGAGAGTTTGGTAGAGGTCTCAAAATCACCAGAAAAAGAAGTCAGATTGTGCATCAGATTTCAATCCAGGCGCCTGGATCATCACCTTCCAGGCGCCTGCATTGAGTCTAGGCGCCTGGATTCCCTCCATGCAGGCGCCTGGACCCCTTGCTCATTTGTTATGTTTTCTGTTTTCTTCCATATGTTGATCCTTTTGATATATCATTTGCATATCTTGGTTCACATTTCTTTACATTTTAAGTTCTGATTTGCACTTAGATGTTCATTTTGAGTATTTTGAGCTTGAAATCATGCTTTCAAAGAGGATCTCATAAGAAAGAGTTGGTTAAACAAGCTTATGTGTCATTCTTGAGCTCTGATCATACAATTTTTAAGGTGTCTGTTTAGGATTTGATATGATACTTAAGGGTATTCCTCATAAGTGTTCAAAATGAGCATTATCAAGGTGTTATTGTTGCATTTTTAGCATTATTTCATTGCATTCAAGTTTCTTCCAAGTGTTAAGCTTACTGCCATACTGTCAAACATTTTCCAGAATGCATGAAAGTTGATCAAAACATCCAACTTGTTGATTTCTGTTTGAAAAAGGGATTTTAAAGTTCCTGTCTGGATGGCATCCAGGCGCCTGGATTGACCCCATCCAGGCGCCTGGACTCAATCCAGGCGCCTGGACTTACCTTTTCCAGGCGCCTGGACTCCTTCCAGACTCACATCTTACGATCAACTTCTGAGGCATTTTGGGACATTTTTGGGGTGTTTTAGTGTAATTTCTGTATCTTCTGTGCATAAATCATCCATTCACAACACTTTGCACAAGCATTCACTCCCATCTCCTTGATATTCTTGATGTATTTGATATGCTCTCGCATGAATTTGAGTTTAAAAGTCCATTTAAGTAACATTTTCAAAGCCGTTTTCAACATTTAGTAGAGACCGGTGGTCACACCGGGCATGAGGGGTGCTTTAAATTCCTTCCCCTCGCGTAACCTAGCTCCCGGACCCGAGAAATCTCATTTTGGAGACCGGTTAAGCATTTTCCATATCAAGGGCAAAAGAGTCATTTTTCAAATGGTTTCTCGGGTACGGTCATCAAATCCGGGTGGCGACTCCATTCAACCAATCAAAACCATTTTTCAAACCGCAATCGATTTTCGTGGACATCGCTCCCGCGGGGTGTTCACAGCGGCGTTGTAGACACCCCAATTTGAACCCAAAAAAATCCTTGGCCTTCGTGGTGATGAAAATAAACCAACAAAACGCATTGTAGCTCGAATAAGTATTTGAAGCCCACCAAAAGAAACCCAAAAATAAAAAACCTAGAAAACCATCAAAAGCCTTTTAGGCGCCCAAAGAACCCCTTTGGGTGCCCAAAGCAAACCTGCAAAATGCGAGTTCCAAGACAGAATCTTCGGTAGGTGTAAGCTCCAAAAATCTGCGTCCCTTTTGTGGTTGGCAATTCCATTTGACAAATCACATATTTACGTGTATGCCTTTGTTTATTGAGTTGTAATTTTTAAGTAGGAGTCTGTATAGGATTAGAGTGGAAGGAATCTCTTTATAATGTAATTTGAGAGTTAGTAGTCGCCTGATTATTATGGTGAATTCGGAGCGAGAAGATCAATCATGGGATCAATCGGTTTCTTAGTTGGGTACCTATGATTTAGCACAGATCGTGAAGGAAGAGAAGGAAGTTTTACAGGTCGTGTTTCAGAGCATATGGATTGATTGAAGGATCAATCGGTATTTTATTCGAGTAGCTCCAAAAAATCGGATCTACAATTAATGGTCCGATCAATCGGCTTATGATGCGATTGATCGGAATGGCATCTTATATAAATTCATCACGTCCTTAGATCAAAAGGATGTCGGCTGCATAAAGAGATTAGAGCCCTATTTTCAAACACACAAAAACCCTAGAATATCAAGGTTGGAAGGATCGAGGACTCGAGGCAGCGACAATAAAAACTGGGTGTGGTGAACGAGGAGTCTACCACTGTCTTAGGTCAATTGCGAGGAGTCTCAATTGTGAGTACGGTCGTTTGTAACCACCCAATGATTTTTATAGTGTTTGATTCCTTCCCGTAGTTTTTGCCCATTTAGGGTTTTTCCACGTATATCTTTGTGTTCATCGTTATTCTTCAATTCTTATTTATTTGCTTTAATTAATTGGTAGCAAATTAAGAATTTCACTTAGTATTAGAGCAGGTCGCTCGTAATCTGTATGTTGTTTTTTTTCCCTGAGCGGATCCTAAGTAACGATGAACAATAATTTGAACATGAATCATCATTCCACTTGTGTCCCGATTTTGGACAGTGAGAACTTTGATTATTGGAAGTTTCAATTAAAGCTTTTATGAGGTCAGTCGACGAGGAAATTTGGAAATCATGTATGGAAGGGTACGAATATCCCACAAAGGAGGAAAATAATAGGACCGTCCCTAAATTAAGCTCTAAATTATCCCGTGCAGAAAAGGCTGAGCTTCAGGCAAATAATCGTGCCCTAGATATATTTTTCAGTGTTGTGGAAGAGGTAGAGCACTGAAAACTTACAAACTATGATATTGCAAAGGAAGCATGGAATACCCTAGTTACATGTCATGAAGTGACTTACATGGTTAAACAATCAAAACTTCAGAGGCTTACCACCGAGTTTGAGATGATTAGGATGGAGGAAGAAGAGACTTTTAATCAATATTACTCTAGGCTTGTCTCCATCGTCAATAGTTGTGAAACCCTAGGTGAGCCTATTCCACATTTTTGAGTTATTAAACAGATTTTAAGATCACTCCCTGAAAGATTTAAAACCAAGGTGACAATGCTTCAAGATAAAGAAAAACTTAAGAATAAGTCTGTTGAAGATGTTGTTAGTATCCTTCAAACTTATGAAGCAGATATGTTAGAACCTGAATCTTATAAATCCAAAACGAAATCTTCGGCTAAGCCGATCACTTTTTCCAGTTTTCAAAAAGATAATAATGATTCTGATAGTGATGTTGATCTTGACTTTGAAGCTAGGGTAAATTTCACCTACCTCCTCTGAGGTTTCTGACAATTACAGGGACCTCCCTTGAGGTTTTTGAAATTCCACCGATCTCCCCTACTTTTCAAAATAATTGTCACATTACCTCCCCTCCGTTAACTTCCGTTAGAAACGCTAACGGAAAACACTGATGTCGGCGCCACCTCACTCTCCTCTTTTTATTTTAAATCTTAAAATGTTTATAACTTTTGTTTTATATATTCATTTTTTGTGAAATTTATATATTTAAAATCTACTAAAAAAGATCTATAAAATGAGATCCATATTCAATGTGAAATTATGAAAAAATAAAATCTTATTTTTTCAATGTGAATTTTAATTATAATGTTACATAATTTAAATTATTTTCAATGTGCAAGTCAAAATTTTACGCAAAAATTGTAATACCTCCGTTCCAAATTGTTTGCCCCTTTTGGAAATGCATGCATTTCAAACGCAAAAAATAATGTACAATAATTAATTTTTTTCGACAAACTTTATACCAATTTAAAGATCTTATTGAGAAGAAAAAATTGGTGTAATTCTTTTTCAAAAAAAGTTCTCATAGACACATTATTTTTTTAGTGTAAAATGCACGCACTCCCAAAAGCAGGGCAAACAATTTGGAACAGAGGGAGTAAACATCATAAAATCTTCTTTTTTAACAATTTTGATTTTTCCAAATATATTCTTAATTAAATGAACATGGTAAATTTGTAAGTCCATTTTTCTATTTAATGGTGACTTTGTCCCAATAAAATTTTAACTTTTCAATGCAAATTTTAATTATATTGTCTTTTTTTTTTTTGCCATCCGATATTCATCAATAGAGTTAATTAGATTTTAGTAAACTACAAGGGTTGACCTCCTCTCCATAGGATTCGAGCTCAGAACCTTACAAAAAAAGTTGTAAGAATTTTGAGGTTTAAAGTTTTGAGTTAAACATTGAAAATTATAAATTATGTAGCATGATAATTCACATTGAAAATTAAGATTTTATTTTTTAATAATTTCACATTGAATATTGATCTCATTTTATAGATCTTTTCGAGTAGATTTTAGATATATAAATTTCATAAAAAGTGAATATATAAAACAAAAGTTATAAACATTTTAAGATTAAAATAAAAAGAGGAGAGTGAGATGGCGCTGACATCAGCGTTTTCCGTTAGCTTTTCTAACGGAAGTTAACGGAGGGAAGGTATGTGACATTTATTTTCAAAAGTAGGGGAGGTCAGTGGAATTTCAGAAACCTTAGGGGAGGTCCCTGTAATTGTCAGAAACCTCAGGGGAGGTTGGTGAAATTTACCCTTGAAGCTATGAACTTGTTCACCAAAATATTCAAAAAAACTTTTTTAAAAGAGACCTGCTGAAAATAAGTTTAAAAACCAAAATTCAAACAAGAAGGGAAAAACTAAATCTTCTAGTGGAAAAGGAAGAAAGGGAATAAAGGGACCGCCACCTGGACCTAAGTACTTTGAATGTCATGGGTATGGTCATCTGGTCCATGAATGTATCAACAAGTTGAAAAAGAAAACTAATTATAAGCCCAATATTACTTGGGATGATGACAAAAATTCTGAAAGTTCCGAGGAAGACAAAGAAGAACACACTAATTTCATTGCTTTTGGTGCTTCCTTACACTCTCAGACTAGTGATAAACCCAGAAATAATATGGCGCAAGAGTCTTTAGATGATAGTGAAAATGAGGATGGCGGTGAGTTTGATGATGATAATGGCTTGAGAGAGTAATATGACATGCTATACTGTGAGAGTGCTAAGATTAACAAAGTTAATCTCAAACTAGTAGGGAAGTGTCAGGCAGTGAATGAGGAGCTAGTGAAAGTGAAAAACCAGTTGGATGAACAACAAGGACTTCTTATATCAGTTACAGAAGAAAGAGACAAACTTAGGATAGAGGCAATTGACTATAAAGAAAAAATTAAGGCCTTGGAAGAATTGAACAATGTCTATGAAGGTAAGATTGAAAAATTGAACAATGAACTTACTAGTGCTAACTGTGTTTTATAGCGAATGAATGCAGGATCTAAGGCATTGGATGATATGTTGAATAGTCAAAGATCACCTACTGGCAAGAGCAGACTTGGCTTTCATGGAGCATTACTTTCTCAATAGCCAGGAGAAAAGGTATATGAGAACAATTCCAAAGAGGTAACTTCTAAACTACATTCAGCACCTGTCTCTCAAATAAACGCTGAGAAAGCTCACATTTTGAAAGATGTTTTAAAAATCTCAAGTTCATCCCCACATGTCATTACTGTCAAGTTAAGGGTCATATTAAACCCAACTGTTTTAAACTCCATGGCTATCCCATTACTAATCATGTTCATGCTCCTCAAAACATGAGTAATTATGACCAGATCAGAAACTTGAAACCTAGACCTCATCATAGGAAATTGCATGCTTCAAATATTTCACATACCCACTTAGCGTATTCTTATAGTTATGACAAACATATGCTTACATGTCATTTTTGTGGTGTGAAGGGTCATATTCGGCCTAGGTGTGTTAAACTTAATGGGCACCCAAATGCTTCTTTTGATCATCACCATTTTAATAATTATGAGGATAGAACCCATAGAACCCAAAAACCTCGGTGTAGGGAGAATCAACAAGAAAAGGTCATGACTACGAACCCCAAACATGTGCATAAAATTGTTGAAAGCTTTGAAAAGGTCTAGACCTGCATGGGTGAGGAGGTCAGATTTGAGACCTCATACGGATTTATCTATCAACACTCTAGATGACATTGAATCATCCAGAGGTGTTGGCCTAGCCTTTTGAGGGTTGATCATGGGTCCATAGTCTAGGTTGATACACATTACTTATCTTGCACCTAGTACTATATGTTAAGTAATTTACTTAGTTTTACTATTTTTCTAATTTATTATCCTTTGTGTTTTTTTTTTTTGTCATTTGTTTTATGTGTTTCATGTAAAATAAAAAATAAAAAAATTCCAAAAAGTTTTATTTATTTTTGGTGGCTTCATTTTGTGTCGAGTTACTATCATCTATTATCATGAATATGGACATTCTTGATAGAGCATGAGTATATATATTGTGATCTCTCAATTTTAGATGCATTTAGATGTTGAGTGCTACATGCTACATAGCCGTTTGTCTCCACTACTTCACAAAAATGCTAGATTGCTCCTTATCCACGTTAGTCTCATGTATCTAGCTAGTTTCTTGTGGTCATCCCCTTGAGATTGACCTATGGATACTATTCCCATGTGGGTTTTATATTTTTCTCCGCAAGAACCAATCTGGTAGTATTATATTGATTACGTATAAGGGCGTTCATTGAGTAACCGGACAATCGGGGTGAGGTACTCACCCTCTGGGTGTTCGCGTCAAAAGATGGATAGACCTTGTGAAGGCATTATTGGACCACTTGCCTAATAAGCGGATCAATTTGGCTCTTCCCAGTCCGAATGTTCGCGTCAAACGGCAATGGGGTAAAAGAGAATATTTGTTTTTGTGTTTGTCTCTAAAAATTATTAAAAAAAAAAAGATGTGACTTTGAGGGGGAGTATTTAGCTTGCTCATTCGTTAATCACATTTAGGACCTAGCTCGGTTTGACTTTTTGAGGGGGAGTTGTCTTGAAACTCCTAGTATACATGAGAACTGACGAACTTAATAAGTTGAGATTGATGTGATCTTTGTGATTGACACACACACTTTACCGTTCGGCCATGTTGTGTGTTGCATTCTTAGTCTGATGTCACCAAAGTACTTTTTACAATATTTGTTCATGTTTTTGTCATGATGTGTGTGTTCATTGTTATTAATGATAGTGATGAGAGCAGGTGTCACATGTGATTTTTTTTTTCTTTCCTTAAATTGCGTTTTCATTTTTTGTTTTGAATATATTTTCTATATGATCTGTTTTTGGGAACATGATTATTTTTATTATTTTTTTCCCGGATATAATTTATCGGTAATCCTCATAAAGTTATTTGTTTTCTTTTGGATTGGGCTCTCAGTGAAATATTTTTATTTGTGTGATATTTCCCCAAGCATTTGTGTTACCTCTCCAGTGTTTTATTTAGTATTTTATGACTTATAAGTGGCCGTTTGTTTCTAGTTCAACAAATGGATTAATTAATTTTAGGTTCGTTTGTCTAAGCTTTTGCATAACATTTAGTCGCTGTTTTTCCTTTTAGCATGGCTGGTTCTTTGGTCTTTTGGGAACTTATTATTAGTTGGTGGTTTGTATCTACTTAATAGTTATACTTTTAGTATATGGTTGTCCTGCGTGTTTGGTATTTCACTTTTTGTTGGGTACAATGCTTAATAGTTGTTTTGACTTTGCTAAACTTGATTTCTACTTTGCGATAGCCTTTGTTATTATGATGTCTTTCTGGCCCAGTAGTTTGGAGATTCTCTAGTGCTTCCTATTCCTTTACTTTTTGCTCATCTTTGTTTGCTGCTAATGATATGTTTGTTTAGCTACTCATCCTTTGTCCTTCCAAGACAAAAAGGGGGAGTAAGACTCATGTTCTTCTCTAATCCTATTTTTGTTTGAGTTGTGGCTGCAACATACAGATAAGAGTTAGGGATATATATATATTTTTGTAATGTGTTTTTTCATGGAAGTGCCAAGGGGGGAAATTGTAAGCTCCAAAAAGCTGCGTCCCTTTTGTGGTTGGCAATTCCATTTGACAAATCACATATTTACATATATCCCTTTGTTTATTGAGTTGTAATTTTCTACGTAGGATTCTGTGTAGGATTAGAGTGGAAGGAATCTCTTTATAATGTAATTTGAGAGTCAGTAGTTTAGTCGGTTGTCGTCTGATCAATATGGTGCATTCGGAATGGGAAGATCAATCGTGGGATCAATCGGTTTCTTAGTTGAGAACCTCTGATTTAGCACAGGTCGTGAAGGAAGTGAAGGAAGTTTCACAGGTCGTGTTTCAGAGCATATGGATTGATTGAGGGATCAATCGGTATTTTATTCGGGCAGCTCCAAAAAATTGGATCTACAATGGTTCGATCAATTGGCTTATTATGCGATTGATCGAAATGGCATCTTGTATAAATTCATCACGTCCTTAGATCTAAAGGATGTTGATTGCAGAAAGAGATTAGAGCCCCTATTTTCAAACACACAAAACCCCTAGATTATCAAGGTTGAATCTTGAAGCAAAAACAAGATCAATGGATCTTTAATCCTTTCATCGTTACTTCAAGAGGTTTCTACATCAACAATCGAGTTCAAGTTTTTTCCGGTGGATTTCCGGAACAACTTTTGGAAGGCTCGAGGATTCGAGGCAGCAGCAATCAAATACTGAGTGTAGTGAACGAGGAGTCGACAATCAATTTTTGGTCAATTGCGAGAAGTCTCAATTGTGAGCAAGGTCGTTTGTAGCCACACAATGATTTTTATAATGTTTGATTCCTTCCTGTGGTTTTTGCCCATTTAGGGTTTTTCCACGTATATCTTTTTGTTTATCGTTATTCTTCAATTCTTATTTATTTGCTTTAATTAATTGGTAGCAAAATAAGAATTTTAGCAAGTGATGATTGAGATTCGATTCTAGGTCGTTTTTGGCAGGGAATCATCAGAATGCCTGAGAATAGGGGTGTAATCGAGCTGAGACGAGCCGAGTTTCGGCATGTTCAGGCTTTGCTCGACCAAAAATAAATAGGGCAGCTCGTTCTTGGCTTGAGCTTGTTACGAGCCACTAAAACTAGGCTCAAGCTCGTCTTGAGAAATATTTGATTGGCTTGAGCTCGGCTCGTGTTGGCTCGAAAATCACGTGGCTCACATGTGCAGCAATGAAAAGAAGTTGTGGTTTGCATATATAGGCTACCATCTGGAGAAGTTTCTCTTAATCTGTCGATGTGGGACAAAAGTAAAGAAAGGGAAAGAGAGGCTGAGCACTCTCCTTACCATTACACAATCCCACATTGCCTCTTTTGAAGGTTTCCACCCTTTCTTCTGCTATAAATCTACCACCCCTCCCATCCCACGTCCTCCACAGGCGCGTTCGCTATCTCATGTTGCCACTTGGCGGCTAGGAGCATGTATATGTATGTTGTATATGTATATATGGCTTGGCTCGCGAGCTCATCCGAGCCGAGCATCTAATGGCTTGAGCTCAACTCTTTAATTAACAAGCCATGAAATACAGCTCGATCTCGTTCATTAAGGCTTCGAGTCAAGCTTGAACGAGGTCAAATCGAGCCGAGCCGAGCCTCTAGTCGCTTGCGAACGGCTCGGCTCATTTACACCCGTACCTGAGAATCCACTCGAGCACCCTAAATTGACCCCTAAACACCCTAAATCAACCCTTGAATCCCTATAAATAGCCCCTCCATGCTTCATTTTGAGATACCAAGCATTCAGGCTAAAAAACCCAAAATTCTGTTACTCTATCTTCAACACACCTCCGTCTCAGTTGATTCATTTGGCTAATCCTCTCCAAGATCATCCCACACTCGAAACCCACTTCAAATCTCCACGAAAGCACCATTTCAAGCCTCAAAGACGTATAAAAAAAAACCTCTGATTCATGTTGTTTAGTCTCATCTGAGCGAACCCTGTAGGCTAATGTTGGTTTCCCATACCAATATTGGTTCTACATTGGTTTAAAAGTGTCAGAGAAGAGTTTCATCTTGACACCAACAGAGCCCTCAAGCAGTGCGCCCAAAGCACTGCTTTGGGCGCCCAAAGCACTGCTTTGGGCGCCCAAAGCAGTGTCACTTTTTGTTTTTGTTTTGTTTTTTTTTTTAAATTTTTATTTTGTTCCAAATCAGTGTATTTTAGTCACAAACCCCTTTAATCATCATTTTCTATTAAAAAATAGTGTGATATTCTCTTTACATCTTTAAAATAAGTCTAAAAAGTGTTTTAAAAGCCCAATCAATCCCTTAAACTAAAGTTGTAAAGAGAATTTTTGCAAAACAGTAGCTTTTTAGCCATTTTCGACAAAATCAGAAGTAAAATATATAGAGGTTTAAATGGAGTCTGGTTTGGGCACCTACAACATCTGTTTCAAACGTTCAAAGCCCACTTTGAGCGCCCAAAGGATGAACAAAGGGACAAACTGATTTTGTCTAAAAATGCTCTAAAACCTTTTTTCTAACTATTTATTACTATCATTTATTTTGTTCATTATCATTATCTTACACATTGTACAAATTTCACAAGCCTCCACCAATATGTGTTTATCATTTTAACCGCTAATATTTGTTCCTCCTCCCTTTATGTGGATAGAGTTTAGAAATAAAATGTTTTAAAATCCCTTAAACACTTAGTAGAGACCGGTCTTCATACCGGGCTTAAAACCCTTCCCCTCTCATAACTTAGCTCCCGAACCTAAGATATCATGGTTATGATGGGCAGGTAAAAACCTTTTCGAAAACAACGGCAAAAGAGTCATTTTTCAAAGCGGTTTCTCGGGTGGAATCCTCAAACCCGGGTGGTGAATCCCCTATTTTTTGACAGTTTCTCCGGATGTCCACAGGTGTACGGTAAGGCCCATTACATATTCTTTTAGTACTTGTTACGTATGATTTTGATACTTCTTACATATGGTTTTAGTCAAGTTACGAACCGTCATGGATTTTAAAAAATTCACTATTCATGTCAGTGTTCATGGTAGCCTTGTTATCTATGGTTATGGTACTTGTTACGAACCATTTTGGATTTAAAAATTCACTGCTCATGTAAATATGTATGGTACCCTACCAAGAAACACATATATAACAAATACAAAAAATATACATAGGGACATACCGTATTCCCATTTTAAAGGGGCGTACCATAGAATTTTCCTACAAATAAAAGTGGGACACATCTCAACTAAACGGGCACCTTCTCTTCTGCCAAACAAAAGAATTCTAAGCTCCAGAAAAAGAACCAAAAGAAAATTCTCAAGTTGCGCGCCAAGATGTTAGCAGAGCTACCAAAAAGTTCCCCAAGTCCTCAATGATACAGCATGAGTATGAAGAAAATAAAATAATTAGTATATTTTCGACATCTGGTTCTAAAAAAAATAACACCAAAACTGTCACAAGATTGCTACAACAGTTAGCCGATCAAGTGGGTATTTAAGGACTGATTGTGGAGAAGGATTTTGGAAATATTTCTCGAAATTAAGAGCCACGATAAGAAAAGTAGTTCCTTTTTTTTGTTCTTGGTAAGAAAAGTAGGTACGTTCGAGGTGATTTTAAATAACTCAATTTAGAATTTGATAATTATTTTTCCATTCACTTTCCAACGATGATTTATATGAATATTGTGTCCTGGATATTTATACAGTATCATTTTGAAATTCTACAAAGAAAATAATTTGCCTTATACATGCATTCTTATAATTAAGTATATATAATATTATGGTCACGGGTCACCCAATCTTGCTATCAAATTATGCTACTCAGATACTTCTTCCATGCAAAATATATTTTTCACATTTTCAAATGCTTTCAATGTCTTTTTATTTATATTTTTAATTTATGAAGTTTATACAATTTCTTCGTAATCCAGATAAAAACTTATAATTAAAAACCTTTAATCCGGCAAAAAACTTCTGCCAAATCACTCCTAAACTCAAGGATGTCACTCGATTAGTTTTTTATATCGGCAAAAAATATATACTGATAACTCGATAAGGGTACATTGAGGGAAAAAATGGAAGGGAAAACACCCGCATCATGATATTGATACATGAGGCAAAGTGATAAACCCACAACAAAAACAACACCCAACAAAATTTTGAATGTAGACACAAATGTTTTTGTATCCAAATGTATCCAAAGCCCAGAGAACAGGAAATAAAAAACACAATGGCTATTCCAGGTTTGCACCCAGCAACCAAGCAATAGCAAACCCAGATAATGCGTGATGAGTGATTGGTAGAAACACTTCCCTACAAGGCATCAAACCCAGATAATGCGTCCGTGACATATAGTCTGGCGAATCAATCTCGTAGTACAATCCTAGAAACTAGACAACCATGCACTCCAAGAAAACTTGATAGTTACTCCTACTTATCGATTATCGATCACCACCCATGCACGTTAATGTTGTAAATTTGCAGAATTTTGCGTAAATAAAATCAAGGCATTTGGAGGGTCCCTCGAGGCAACCAAAAAGTCTCGACTGGATTCAATGAATCTGGACACTGTTAATGATGCGCGGCTACTGAATGACCCATGATCGTCCCATGTTGATGGAGATTAATTCCTGGAATTTATCGCATTGATTTCAGAATTCATTTCAGCCTTGAAACCCAAAGGTCTCCCTTGGTTATAAGTTGATCATCCCGTATAGTGTTTGACACCAGAATACAAAAAAATTGAGATTTAGTGACAACAACGTGTTACTAAAAGTGTGTTGCTGAAAAGTATTTAGCTTTTTGTAATAAGCTATCACTAATTACACGATTAGTGACAACTCACTAAAAAATTGTCGCTCAATACTTTTAGCAACACGCTTTTAGTGGCAATCTAGTGACAAAATTGTCGTCACTAAAGATCATTTTTTTTTTTTTGTAGTGGTGCTACATATATACTACACTTCCTGAAGTTCGTTCTTTGAGAGAGGGAGAGAGAGGGGCATACATATGTTCAATTTGCCAAGGCCGCTTTGGAGGTATTCCAAAAATAGTAGTTCAGCGATACTATCTTGAGAGAAAGACACTGGCACATTGTATAATACCATCAATAGGCGATGAATCTGTTTTAAGAAAATTGTGTCTAATACATGACTAGGTTCGATTTTTCCAATTATGTAGTCAATTTCAGTTTATGTAGTCTGTAATTTTGATTTTTGCATTTGTAACTTTGTATTTTACATCAATAGAATTGTTATTTGGATTTGCCATTCATTTTTCCCGACAGTTAATTGTACTGTGTATTTACAATTCTGAGTTCGGATATTTTAAAATATGCTAATTTAGTGTAATAATTGCAGTTGGTGCTTCTTATATTCGTTGCAGCCTTGTCCATCTACTCTTCTTATAATTTTCATACCAATGCTGATATTCTGCAATTATAATAGTAGTTACTTGTACAATAATTACGTAGGTGTACATATTTGAAGGAGAAATTATTCAATTCTCCCAAAGTACCATGTGACATTTTCATGGAAATATGTGCTAGCATGCTAGCCAGTCATTACTTATTTTATTTTTTTTTGTTTTTCTAGAAAAATTTGTTGTTATGTTTGCGGCAGCTTCTAAATAACTCAAACACGGTGGAAATTTTTTGTGATTGATCCAAAACTCAATTTAAATATAATGCTTTTTAAAAGTCACACACGTTGAAGCTGATGACATTCTTTAACCTAGAAAGAGATTACTTTGAACAAAGATTAAAAACTACGTCGTTTTACAACGCATCAACCGTCAGTGCAAGGATGCAGCACATCACCTCCCAAACCACACCGACATACTTTCACTAACATGTTTTGACACTCGGTATTTGATTTATTTTTGGGAATGAGAAGCAGACGTTGGATACACACCACCGCAACGACACTATAGCCTATAGCGACGGTTGAACCTGAGACCTCCCAGTTAATTAGGAGAGTACTCAAGGAAGTGGGGCCCATTTGCCACTTGGTATTTGATTGTAAAACAATAAAGTTATAGAAACAGATGCATATATCATTTGGTGCCTCCAAATTTCCATATATGCGACAAGAGTCCCACTAGTGGACGTTATCTGGAACTGTTGAGATCCTTCTACTGTTCTACAACCCCAAAATTGCAAAAACGTTGCACCACAAGCCCTATATCAGATATAGACCTAATTTAGGTGCCTTTCTTTTTGGTGAGAGATAAGGAAATGACCTAATTTTTGTACTGTCGATAGTGGTTTACCCTAAAGGAAAACGGCCAGTAGGCCACCAAGATAATCATTTAGTGGCCACCTTGCTTTGACATTTTTTTAACTTATTGGAGAGTATTTTTAGCTTATCAACATATGCTGTTCACCTATCATATCAAGGCCATAAATAAATTTTATGTATAATAATCACCTAATTAAATAATTAATGTAAAATGAACGCCCTGGAATTAGGTCATGATGGGAATTGCTCTTTAGCGTTTTAGGATATGGGCTCAGATGCCTACAGGTATTGGGCTCCTCACCAATTTAAATTTGGTAAGTGGTGAAAGGCACTTGTGTCATGTTTGACAACTGACATGCATTACCATGATGAAAAGCTACCTCAACTATCGTACAAAGATTGCACAGCCATAGAGAAGAACTATACTTAAATCCCAATCGTTGGACACGTAGTTAAAGGCTGGCTTGAAACTTAGGGGTTTATTCAGGTGCTATATATATATATATATATATATATATATAGGGTTAGTCAATATGGAGCTTTGAATCGGCTTTAATCAGCCGCTGGTAGTAGTTGAAGTGATTTATATTGGGTTTGTGAAGCCAAATTGAGGTTACACAGTTTTTGTTAGGATGAGGGCAACACCATCCGAATGGGCCTGAGAGAGGTTGTTTTTGGTAGCTTGCAGTAAATTCCGTACGTCTGAACAAGAATCATGGCTATCGAGAAGGAGGCTAGTGCTTTCGGATGGACGCGGTGCACAAATTTGTTTTAATACCCCCACTACGTTTTTGAGGTTTAGAACATCGGATTCAAAGAGAGAATTTGCTTGCGTACTTCGTTGATTATATGGTAAACTTGTGTGGTTTTACAGAGAAATAGGCACATTGCCGAATCTCATAATAGCTTTGTGTTCTGCTTGTTTTTCCTGCTTTCATGTTTCTCTTGTGTGATTTCTGTGATTAATTAGCATCCCTAGTCCTTGGGACATATATATGTTGGATTGAACTCATTGTTCAAATCCCAACAATTAATCTCCTAAGTCCTAATGACTAACAAAGGTGTGCATAAGCTGACCATATATGCACCTTGAATTATCAAAAGAACCATGCTTTAGTGTACTGTCACGATCAACTCTTATTTTTATGTTCTAATTTACGGCTGAGAAATACTCTTTGATTACTATATGTAAATGCTTAGTGTACAGTTGACAAATCTTGGGCTCAAATATTAGTGCATTAAAGCTAGGGGGGCTACGTAAGTTCGACGAAATTTCCCGAGACCAAACATACTTGGAGATTAAGACGGCCATTTGCAGATGCGCCATTATATACAGTGGTAGTGTGATAATGTTCAAAACCCACAGTTCAGGCTTGAAAGGATAGGGGATTTAGTGATTTACGGAAGCATGCACTCTTTATTCTTTATTAATTGTTAATGTGGTACAAGTCACATCCATGTGGTTGCTTATTCATAAGTGTACTTTGGTTGTGGTACGATTTGTGAACTACGTTGTGCAACTTGGCATCTTATCATCCCCTTTGCTTCTTATATTATAGTACACGACGAAGTTTGGTTATAAAATCATACCACAGGTAGAGGTTTTTCTTTTGCTAGGCTTTGGACAATGGGGTCTTTTCCGAGACTAACTTATAATCTTTTGTACACATCCACTAATTGATCTGATATTCTGAAGTTAGAAACCAAATAACTTCCAAGTAGTCCCAATTAGGATTTTTCTTTGGCGGAGGGAGAGAGTAACCCTCACCTGTTTTTGTAACAATAAACATTTCCATCGAAGTTTTTTGTTAACGCGCAGAGTGAATATAACAAGAAGTTAATAAGAAAAAAAAAAAAAGAAAGGGAAAAGCATCAAATTCAAAGGAATATCTTGTTGGAATATTATGAATGAAACCGGGGTAATTCGGAGGGTCTCTCAAGACAACTGAACAGACTCCCGTGCACTCATCATATCAGGACATGTTTTTTTTTGGTAATTTCAGGACATGTTTACTCCACACGGCTATTGAAGATCCATGTTCACCCCTCATAATGTGACTGGAAGGCAGAATACATTTTGTCAATTTCGATATTGATTGGATCTTGGCCTACTCAAGGGTCATCTTCTTACCTATATGTTTGTGTAACGAACCGACCTAGCTGACCTGCTAACTTTTAGCCTAACCACGTGGCTCAAAAGGTTAACCTCAAGTAAACAGTTATTGTCAGGGCCTCCTAATATATATCAAACTCTCTTCCCAAATTTGGGGGATGTGGGACAAACCCACGCATGGGTTGTCATTGTTTGCAATCCTAAATTGCTTCCTGATAGGTGCTAAAAAGCACCCATTAATCCTTCCAATTTATGCTTTGTTAGTTAGGTTATGTAGTTAACTAATTAGCATTAGTTGGTTTGTGGTGTTTCAGGTTTTAGAAGCTCAAGAACTTGGAAAACGTGTTTTGGAGTGATTTGAAAGCGCCGAGGATGGAAAGAGGTGTATAAAAAGGAACGGAAATTCGAGTTGCAGCATCTCTGGACCGGACCAACACTTTCCGGGACCGGACCAGCACTTAACACGACAAATCCTACCTTGCAGCACCCTTCGTCCGGACGAGGAAAATTCTTGGTCCGGACGAAGCATACCGGGGGGTTCGTATTACTCCCAGCTTCTCTGGTCCGGACCCCCATGTCTTGGTCCGGTCAAACGAGCACGGAAATCAGCGTTTTGGACGCGTTTTATGTAACTTTTAGGTCTCCTAGTATAAATAGAACATCATAACATAATGCTAGGGTTCCGAACTATTTTGAGAGACAACTCTAGAGAGAGAAACTGATTGTTCTTCATGTTCTTCGCGAGTTCTTCGATTTCAAGCGTTTCAACTCTCTTCATGGCCGGCTAAACCCCCTATCTAGGGGGAGGATGAAACTCTACACCAAGTAACCATTCTATTTTGCATAGGTTAGGGTTTTGATCGAATCGAGTTATATGTTCAGAATTTGGTTTCATAGATCAATGGAATCGTATTTTTATTCATTCAAATCTATTGCGTTTTTGTATGTTGGCCTTCAAATACCAGTTCATATAACTGTTTTCAACGTTGTGTTTGGAGTTCTGAGATAGATTATGCTCGTAAGACGGATCGTGCCGCACTGTGAGACGGTCCGTGCTATGGGATAGTCTATGCCTTTTAACAAACACATATTTTCTTGATGATTATCGGTGGGGATTGCAAGCCCTAGCGATAATCCATGGTGATTCGATTATCAACCTAATCTATGCGAAAGTTGTGGTTACGAGGGTGGAGTGGATTCTAAACCCTAGATTCCCTCTCCATCAATTTAAATCACTTTTAATTATTGCACTATTTAGTTCAATTATTTCTTAAACAATCAAATCTCTTTTTACTGAATTAAATTGGAAATTCATTGGAATTAACGCAACTCAGCCAATTTGTCTCCGTGGATCGACACTCGGACTTAACCGCTATTCTCCGGAATAAAAGTTAATTCCTAGTTATTAAATATCTATTTTTGACTCGGCACGACACGGTCAAATTTTGGCGCCGTTGCCGGGGACAGTTGCACGGTTGCATAGATTCGATTAATTTTTATTTTAATTCTTAGTTTAGGGCTTTTTAATTTTTGTTTGCTAAGTGATACGCAGGGCACAAGTAGCGGAGCACTCAATTAAGCAGGATCGACCAGTGAAAAGCGGTGCCGTGATATAAAAGCGATACCGTTGCTCACTGTAAGTCCTGTTTCCCTTTTACTTGCTTGTCTCTGTGTATGTTTGGTCGTCGGTCTCAGAAACCCCAACTTGTTCCTCTCAATCTGGATATTGGAAAGAGACGTAGGGTTAAGAGTGAGACTGATTTACTTTCAATGGGGGATATACAGAATGGCGCTAATCCGCCAGGTGGTGCTAATCCGCCAGGGGCAGCTGCCGCGCCCCTTGCCCCACTTAACACACACTTTTTGCCATCATCTTATGCCGCACCCTCATGCATCCAGTTGCCACCATTCACGGCAACTCACTATGAGATTAAAACCAGCATGCTAAATGCGTTGCCTAATTTTCACGGGTTTCCTAAGGAAGATCCCTACCAGCATATTGATGAGTTTATAACCATAAGTTCCACACTTCAAATTCATAATTTCCCCAATGAGGTGCTTAGGTTAATCTTGTTCCAATTTTCACTAAAAGAAAGTGCCAAACATTGGCTCAGTACTTTACCCGCGAACTCGATCACTAGCTGGGATCAACTTAAGGACACATTCCTTAAAAAATACTTCTCCATAGGCAAAACAGTTCATTATCGGAAACTGATTACTTCGTTCCGACAGAATGACAATGAGCCTCTTCACGAGGCTTGGGAGAGGTATGGTAACTTGATTAGAAAGTGTCCTCACCACGACATTCCACAGTGGCAGTTGGTGCAATGTTTTTACGATGGGCTAAATTCTCATTATAGGATGATGGTTGATGCCTCGTGTGGAGGCTCCTTAATGAACAAAAATGAGCAGTCGGCATGGGAGCTCTTTGAGACAATGAGTGATACCTCCCAGCACCATGCCACTTATCAGCATAGTGATAGGGCAACCAACGCGGCCAGTTCTTCAAAGCCACGGGGTATGTATGAGGTTAGCCCTTCTGACCACCTCGCGCGTAAGGTTGACTCTCTCGCTGAGAAACTTGACCAATTTTTGAGTTTGGGCTCGACTTCCACTCCGCCTCCTCCTACTTTTCACGAGGCTTGTTCTCTATGTGCTAGTCCAACCCATTATGTTACAGAGTGTCCGGCGAGAGACCAGTTTCCAGGTTTTGCGGAAGAGCAAGTTCACGCTGCTCAGGGGTACTCTAATGTTCAGAGTTATCCTAAACCGGGTGATCCCTCCTTTAACACTTATCACTCGAGTCTTAGGAACCATCCTAACTTGTCGTGGCGACAGCCACAAGACAATGCCCCTGCCCCGCAGTCTAGGCCATGGTCCACACCATATAATCCTGCGGCCTATCACTATGCGAACCATCAACAGCCACCCCCTCATCGAGCGCCAGCCCAGTCCTCGAGGGACCCTTCCTTTGAGGATAAGTTTCTTAAGGCATTTGAGATGATGACTGCGACCCAACAGCAGGTAACTGCGACCCAACAACAGGTGAATTCTCATACTCAGTCCCTCTCACGGCTAGAGGCTCAATTGGGCCAATTGGCCAACTCAATGAACCGCAGGGAGGAGGGTAGGTTGCCTAGTCAGCCAGCCTATAACCCGAGGGGTCAGAATCAATGTGAGGGTAATCAAGGGACTGATAACTTCCAACAGGCGAATGTTCTCATGTCCCTTCGTAATAAGAGAAAGGTCGAAACTCAACCAGAAAAGCCGAGAGTCGAGGAGCCCCAAGCTCCCTCCTCCCCACCTGATTTCGGGGAGGAGAGTTCACATAGCAAGGAGGCAACCCCTCCAATCACTACTTCACCACCCGCCGCCACAACCATGGGCTCCAAGGCACCACCCTATGTGCCTAAAGCTCCTTTTCCTGTTGCCCTAAATGGGCCATCTCCCTACACCAAAAAGGGATCATCTATGGAGGACACTCTTGAGGTATTCAAACGCGTGGATATCAATATACCCCTCCTAGATGCCATCAAACAAATCCCTAATTATGCCAAGTTCCTCAAGGACCTCTGCACTCACAAACGGAAATCTCGGACACATGTGTCCAAAAAGGTCCTTCTCACCGAGCAAGTGAGCTCTGTTTTTCAGTCTATCACACCCCCTAAGTTACAAGATCCTGGCACACCAACCATCCCCATTGTCATTGGTAGCCATTGTATCGAGCGCGCACTTCTAGACTTAGGGGCTAGTGTCAATTTGATCCCTTACTCGGTGTACGAGCAGTTGGGACTTGGAGAGTTAAAACCCACGACAGGTAACCTTGCAATTAGCTGACCGATCCATAAAGGTACCTCGTGGTGTAGTTGAGGACGTTCTTGTCAAGGTCAATGATTTCTACTTTCCTGCTGATTTTATAGTCCTTGACACAGAACCGGTGAACACCCTCAGGAGACAAACTCCCGTTATACTTGGTCGTCCGTTCTTGGCGACGGCCAATGCTAATATACATGTGAGGAGTGGGGAGATGGAGGTCACATTTGGTAATATGACCCTTAAGCTCAATGTCTATAATACCGCGAAACAACCTCAAGTGGAAGAAGACTGTTTTGCAGTCGATGTTAGTAAGGAACAAATACAACAGGGGTCTAGTTCACACGAGGAGGTTAGTAACTTTTACAAGATTGCTAGTCTTGATAATAATTCTTTCACTAATTTCAGTCGTGATGATTCTTTAGAGACTTACTTAGCTCACTGTGGTGATAATTTTGAACTTGATGAGTCTATTGAGCAAGTGAGTTCATTGGTGGACTCTGCTCCTTGGTCAGTTATTGAGGAGTGGATATCTAATGGGAATGCTCTCCAACCTTTTTCATTAACTCCACTCCTGATTGCCACAGAGTCACCTAATTGTGAGTTGAGACCTTTATCACCCAATCCTCGTGTTAAATTGTTGGGGCCAGTAGAGATTATGTCGGTTGTCCTATCTACGCATAGTGATCAGTCTGAACATGATAGGTTAATTGACAACACTGGACAGTACATCAAAGAAGTCACATGTGATTTTGTAATTGGCATAGAGCCCTTTGGTCCAACTCATAGAGTTTTGTTAGGGGTACTTCTATACAAGCAAACCTTTCCTTGGTATGGTGACTTTTATTGTATGGTGACTAGAGGAACGGTTCCAACTCGATTATGTGACCAGCCGTTTTTTATTGTTGTGGGAGAGTGGAACAATATCTTTTGGGATGATCCATCTCATGTGAATTTTAAAAGGAGGATTAAATCTATTCATGGAGCATTATTTAAGTGTGAGGGGAATAACTATGGTGGGCCCGATTTATTCGAACCATTGAGCTTTTAACGAAGTCTAGGAGACTATAAATCCTTGGAGTTTGTGATAACTCCAGTGTTAGCCATGCTCGAACGGCTATTAATGGTCCGGTATAGCCACCTACTTTCTAGCCTTAAATATGTGTATCTGGGTTTCTAACAATCTTATTGCCATGCCTCGGATAGTCATTAAAAACGATTGGCTCTGATTTCTTTAAGGAAAAACCTTGAGTAATTTAACCTGTTGAGTCATGACTTACCCGGGATTGTTATGATGACCTTCTCTACACATATTTAAGTGAGAAATTAGGGAGAAAAGTAGTACCCGTGTTTTTCGCGTGAAGAAAGTAGATGGAGTTTACTTACTTTTGAGTCATTTCATTTTTTGTTTTGGTGTTCTAGAATTAATGTTTTTCTTTTTCGTGTTTAGATTGTTGTTATTCTTTCTTTTGTAGTTGTGGGGACTAACATTTGCAGGTTGCTTTCATTCAAGTTGGGGGGTCTCTCCTCCCACACCTTTTTTTTTTTGCCTGTTTAGTTCTCCAGTCACAAGGTGATCTCTTTCCTTACCTTTTCATTATTTGTCCTATCATTTTTAGTGAATGGCATTCAATGAGGACATTGCATGATTTAAGTTGGGGGGTGGGAACACTTTGTAGCATTGCATGTTTAGAGTCTTGAAAACAAAAATAAAATTAGAGTCTTGAAAACAAAAATAAAAAAAAAATTGAAAATTTGAAAAATCTTAAAAAGTTGGCTCTTTTGGCATGGAATTTTGGGCTTGTTGTACTTACTTGTTGATTGACTGAGTTGAGGCATGTTGCTCTTGCATTGGCATGTCTTGTGTCACCATAGTTTTGTTTGCTAGTTTGTTTCAAGGGAGGCATCAATGGCACTTAAGCATGGCACAATTGCACATCACGTTTATTGGGTTTGATCACTTGTGAACTTTGCTTTGTTTGTTCTCAAAGGCTATGATTAGTGGAGACTTATACCCTAGTGAGCTTTCGTGCCTTAAATTTCTTTTGGAGAGGTGTCGAAATAATTCTTTGTTTGTCTCGAAAAAGAACTAAATTTGTTGTCAATCTCATTATCGTTTGCAAAGTATTGGAATTGTATACATCTCTCGGGTTTGGTTTATTACTTGGATGTTACACCCCTAGGAGATGATCATGGGCATTTTCTTGAATTTGAACCGGTTCATCTCTCTTGTTTACATTATCCCTTGCGAGCCATTTTGGGCCTCAAACACTTAGCCTTTTCTTTGCTAAACTCCACCTTCCATATTGTGTTTTGAGAGAGGCAAGAGTGTAGAGGTATAATTTTGGGGAGAAATGTAGCTTTTGTGCTTGATTTGTGGTGTTCCTTAATTCAAAAAAAAAAAAAAACCAAAAAAAAAAAAAGAGAAAAAAAGAAGAAAAATAATAACATATGTTGCAAATAGGGGACACCGTCATGTAGAAAAATGATTGGTTAAATGATGGTGAAATGTTAGCAATGGGGTGGTGTTGAAATAATATTGAAAGGGGCACACATTGCATATTTGCCCTAGAGTGAGTGTCTTGTTATACTTTTCTATTCTCCGACACATGATTGTTTCACCTTAACCTTGCGAATTTATCCATTGCCTAATGTTATAACCCTGATTAAGACCTATTTGATCCTAGGGGTGTTGGGGTGTGGATTGGTGGATTGAGATGATTCCAATACTTGATGTTTGTTCATGAGATTGTGTGTCCACCATATAAAGCGTTTCTTTTGTGTCATAGTGTGCGGGGTATCTTGCTTCATATTTACACAACCTCCAAACCGCACACTTGAGAGTTTATAATGCACCTTGTTTCTAGCGATTTTACTTGTTGAGTGCATGACATGGTGAGGATTGAAGTCGAGGCTCGGTCCGGAGAGAATGATCATTCTTTATTCACTTGTGATCACAGCCCATATTCACTCACGCTACACTTAGGTGCCATGATTTCTCTCTTTCGACTTAATAGCATTCGGAACTATATTGGCCTATTATGTCTTTGTGATAGTGGTACATTCTTAGCTTGAGACATTGATGAGTTGCACGACAGGTTTTGGGTTCCATGTTGAGAGACTCCTTGTGTTTTGTGGGTGATCACTGCTGAAAACCCTCACGAGACATTCACTCGTCCTACTGGGGCCACCCGGGGGTTTAAAAGAACTATCTCTGCATTAATTTAGTAGTTTAATCTTTCTTTTGCTAGGGGCTAGCAAAGTGTAAGTTGGGGGGCGTGATAGGTGCTAAAAAGCACCCATTAATCCTTCCAATTTATGCTTTGTTAGTTAGGTTATGTAGTTAACTAATTAGCATTAGTTGGTTTGTGGTGTTTCAGGTTTTAGAAGCTCAAGAACTTGGAAAACGTGTTTTGGAGTGATTTGAAAGCGCCGAGGATGGAAAGAGGTGTATAAAAAGGAACGGAAATTCGAGTTGCAGCATCTCTGGACCAGGACCAACACTTTCCGGGACCGGACCAGCACTTAACACGACAAATCCTACCTTGCAGCACCCTTCGTCCGGACGAGGAAAATTCTTGGTCCGGACGAAGCATACCGGGGGGTTCGTATTACTCCCAGCTTCTCTGGTCCGGACCCCCATGTCTTGGTCCGGTCAAACGAGCACGGAAATCAGCGTTTTGGACGCGTTTTATGTAACTTTTAGGTCTCCTAGTATAAATAGAACATCATAACATAATGCTAGGGTTCCGAACTATTTTGAGAGACAACTCTAGAGAGAGAAACTGATTGTTCTTCATGTTCTTCGCGAGTTCTTCGATTTCAAGCGTTTCAACTCTCTTCATGGCCGGCTAAACCCCCTATCTAGGGGGAGGATGAAACTCTACACCAAGTAACCATTCTATTTTGCATAGGTTAGGGTTTTGATCGAATCGAGTTATATGTTCAGAATTTGGTTTCATAGATCAATGGAATCGTATTTTTATTCATTCAAATCTATTGCGTTTTTGTATGTTGGCCTTCAAATACCAGTTCATATAACTGTTTTCAACGTTGTGTTTGGAGTTCTGAGATAGATTATGCTCGTAAGACGGATCGTGCCGCACTGTGAGACGGTCCGTGCTATGGGATAGTCTATGCCTTTTAACAAACACATATTTTCTTGATGATTATCGGTGGGGATTGCAAGCCCTAGCGATAATCCATGGTGATTCGATTATCAACCTAATCTATGCGAAAGTTGTGGTTACGAGGGTGGAGTGGATTCTAAACCCTAGATTCCCTCTCCATCAATTTAAATCACTTTTAATTATTGCACTATTTAGTTCAATTATTTCTTAAACAATCAAATCTCTTTTTACTGAATTAAATTGGAAATTCATTGGAATTAACGCAACTCAGCCAATTTGTCTCCGTGGATCGACACTCGGACTTAACCGCTATTCTCCGGAATAAAAGTTAATTCCTAGTTATTAAATATCTATTTTTGACTCGGCACGACACGGTCACTTCCTACACCAGAAATTTGTGTTCTACATAGACATTTTGATATTCGGTTATTGAGAGAGAGAGAGAGAGAGAGAGAGAGAGAGAGAGAGAGAGAGACAGATTCACATTCATTTTGCCAATGCAGTTGACAGAGGCGTTCTGGTGGCTTGTGGTTCGGCCGTTTTATCATGGAAGATAGAAAGCCGACGTATCCTACCGTTGTGCCGAAACCCAAAATTTAGAATATAAACACACCAACAAGAAAACAAGAAACATGATTTATTTGGTTCCCCCTCAAGCACAAAGCTCTAAAGGTATGTTCACGGGGAAGAGCAAGAGGATTCACTATCAATGGGGAGGAATACATAGAGCTGGCTATACCCGTAACTTCACTTGAAGCACCCAATAGATATCTAGAGAGAAATTTCTATTAGAAACCCTAACAGAGCATCAATTTGAAATTCCTTTTTCTTTTAAGCAATCAGATATTGATAGACCGTACAAATGTCTCACACACACACGAAAGAGACGACTCCGAATCTTAGATATCCCAAATCCCAAGAAAAAACAAAATCTTAAGAGGCCACAAGACTCCTATTTATAAGAAAATACAGAATTTTAAGTTAATACCCTAAAAAATGCGTAGCCACACGTATTCCGTATGGAAGTTGGTCCTGACCGTCAACAAAAAGTAACTATGTCGACGAAAGCTGGCGAGAAAATTCAAATTTCCTTGCCAAATGGGTCTTTATAGCGAGGAAATCGATTTCGTTGGTAAAGAGTACACTATGTCGACGAAATTATCTTTCCTCGCCCAAAAACTAAGATTTGGCGAGGAAATGAACATTTCCTCACTAAAAGGCTACCATTTGGCGACGAAATTTGAATTTCCTTGCCAAACAGCAAAGATTGGCGACGAAATTATCTTTTCTCGCCAAAAGGCTAAGATTGGCGACAAAATTATATTTCCTCATCAAAAAACTAAGATTTGGTGAGGAAATGAATATTTCCTCGCTAAAGGGTACCCATTTGGCGACGAAATTACCCATTTGGCGACGAAATTATCTTTCCTCGCCAAAAAGGTGAATATTTGGCTTGGAAATGCTAGTTTCCTCGCCAATTGTTCAGAATAGGGGAGGAAATTTTGTTTCGTCGCCAAATGTTAATGTTAGGTGACAACATATTTCCACACCTTTTCTAGGACTATTTAGATTTTGATATAGATGTGTTGTATTGTCCCAATGGTAAGATATAATTAACAACTTTAGTAGTTCACTAATATTATAAGACATTATTAGCAAAATATTTTTTTTACATTTTCTAGTAATGATAAAAATGAAACTATTTTTCTCTCTAGTTCTCCTTATTCACTTTTTCTCACTAGAAATGGGGAATGATAATGCCAAAACCCAAATTGTTGGTGCCAAAACCAAAATTGTTGGTGCCAAAACATTAATTTCAAGTTATCATTGAATGACTTATATGCCCTCTTCTACACCCGTAACTTTTCACCATCATTTTACTTTACAAAACTACCCCCGAATCTCTTCTCTTACCATGTTTTTGATTTTTTCATATCGTTCCACTTGCTCTTAAGAAACACCGATGCCACTCTAATATTAAAAGGTAAGAGTACTCATGACCAAAAAGTAACATCGTAATCAACCCAAATCCAATAATCATCAATAATTTCAACGAATTCAACAACTCCAAGCACATCATCATCAATAATTAAAACATAAATTCCGAAAGTTCTAAGATGTGATAAACAAATAATAATAATATACAAGTATTACTTTAGTATTCTAAAAAAAAATAGTTTAGGAAAGAAAGTATAAAAAATAAGAATTTTTTTTTACTGTAGATTGTATTACTTCAGTATTCTCAAAAAAACTCATCACGCATCTCGGGACTGAAGCCATCATTCTTGCTTGAAAATCAAAAAGCGATAAAAAAGAGAAGTTATTAAATTGAGTTATGAAATTACGACCAAAAAAAAAAATGAAAAACTAATAATTTCAAATATTATGTAGAGAATACAATAGTCAAGAGCAAAATGTACCTTGAGTAGTTGAGAGATTAAACAATAGGCGCATAGGAGCCCACCTGAGCTCTCGAGGAAAATGGCTAAAGCTTCGAATGGTTGAAGCGAACTCAAAAGACTCGTAAAAGAGGTTTTAAGGGATTTAAGGGGCAACTCTGTAAATACAAATTATGATGAAAAGTAGTTTGAGGGCAGTTAAGTCATTCAATGAAAGGTACAATTTGGGTTTTGGCAGGAACAATTTGGGTTTTTGCATTATTAGCTCCCTTAGAAATTAGTAGTTTTTTTTTATGCTAGTTTATCAAAAGTTTAACTTATTTCTAGAATATCTCAAACGATGTACTTTTTAAGTTCACAAGTTGTTTTCAATTTTCTTTTATAGTGAACGAAATTTACAAAATCAAAGAATTCTTGAAGAAATTAATATTTTCATAAAGGTTATTATCTGAATAAATTAAAATACTTTAAAGAAATCGTAACAACAATATGAACTGAAAAGAAAGGACCGGGCATGGATCCCAAGTTTGCAGTTGAAAGGGACTAAAATTAGACAAGAAGATTTAAAAAAATAGAGAGGTGAAAAGAAGTAAAAAAGGTTTATATATTAAAAGTTGTAGAACTTGCATTGAAAAGGAAGTTGGTGTGATGGAAGGGGGGCGTGTTGTTATAGGGGAGGTCGCTGGTTCGACTCCCAGCGGAAGCAGAGGAGCTGGGTAATGAAGTAAGTTTTTTTAGTTTCAGGGCTTTTAGGCGAAGAAAAAATTCCTCGCCAATTGGGCCGAATAGGCGAGGATAAATTTCCTCACCAATTGTTCCGCATAGGCGAGGAAAAACAAATTTCATCGCCAGTTGTTCCAAATAGGCGAGGAACTATTTCCTCGGCAAATGTTCTGAATAGGCGAGGAAAACAACATTTCGTTGCCAAATGGTCAGAATAGGCGAGGAAAATTTTCCTTGCCAATTGGAAAAATAGGTGAGGAATTATATTTTTCCTCGCTAAGATTCCTTCTGCGAAGACCTTTAGTCGAGAAAAACGGGCGACAAATTTTATCCTCGCCAATTCGTTTGGCGAGGAAATTTGATGTTTTAGAGACGAAATTGATTCATAGCGATACGTGAATTTTGTTGTAGTGGTTCGAACGAATTTGAATCTTGTCCAGACTAGAATTTCTGCAACTTCAAAAACGCGGTTTGGAAACAAAACTTGCATGCGACGAACTTCTGTGCTCTATTCGAGCTTCAATTCAAGGCAAAACTCCACAAATCTCCACCTTGACTTGAATTCCCTTCCAAGCCAACAACATAGTGCAATCCTCTCAACATTCGCTCTTCCCCTTAACGCCCCTCACGAGGCAGCCCCACGTGGGGCGATCACCAACGGCACCACCACACAAGGCTCAAGCACACCTGCTTGGCCTTGCAAACACGACTAAGAAAACTCAGCTGCAAGTGCCTCCAAATTGAGCCTATCTTCAAACAGGTACCGCTCACGCAATACATCCCTCCAGTAATGCCAACGAAGATCCGCTCGAACTCCACCTAGAGCTAAAAACCCAAACAAGCAACCATCTTCATCCAAATGTGCACCCAACACATCCATCCCTGATGCCAAAAAAGACGTGCTCAAACTCCACACGGAGTTAACCAACTCTACCGCAGAGCCACATTACCCCACCACGGGGCCTCGTATGCCCTCTCACATCCCAATAGTTGAACCTTATTCATAACAGATGAAGACCCTAACGACGAAGCACTCACAAGCGTACTACCATCTAGCACATAAAAGTTACCTAATTTCTGACCTTTTAAGAAAACATGAGCACCCAACGATACTCAAGACTCCACCTTCACATGTATACTTCCAACCCATAGAGCTAGGAGCACCTAATGAGATGAGGTCCTTCTTCAATTCTGGTAGGTACATACCGAACACCAAACAAAGTTCTCACAAATCCATCATGCATTCTGACTGTAACAATCCCCATCCCAACAATTCTATAGGGATTCTCTGTAAGAATTGCAAAAGCAAAAACTAAATCGTCGGTATCTCGTTCAACGAAATCAGCAACAACTTGAACCATCCTTCTCCTCAAACTTGTCCCTATTTTCGGACAATTTTTCACCATGTGCTCAAATTTCTTATAGTAAAAACACTGTACTCTATCTAAATATGTTGTTTTAGGGCCAGAAATTGCCTTACTGCCCGAATAATTCCCACTAGTGTTTCCTCGAACCACCAAAGCTTGATAATCATGAACAATACTCTCTCTGGATACTTTTTCCCCAATTCTTTCGAATACAAACATGACTTTACGTCCTCCATGGTAATCGTATTCCTTTCATACAACATGGTCGTCACAAAGATGATGTAGACAAAGAACATAAAACAATAAGGGCCTGATCTTCATCATCAATCACAACATCTATATTATTTAAATCCATAATAATTCTGTTCAACTCATCTAAATGGTCTTTTATGGGCGTACATTCCTTCATATGAAAAGTATAAAGGGCTGTTTCAAGTACAATCGGTTGGTTAGCGACTTCGTCATATAGATGCTTTATAACTTCAACTAAATGCCGGCTGCCGAATCTTCCTCCCCAGCTTGGCGAAGCACATCATAGGCTAAGCACAATTGAATCGAACTGAGTGTCTTCACTCCAAGATCCTCAAAAACACTATCCTAGATATTAAAAAACTTCTTCGATTTTCCCAACAAACTCTTGCTTGTTACTTGTTGCACCATCAAAGCCATCATTTTGATACACCATAAACTAAAAGAAGCGCTATGCCCATCGAACTTCTGATCTTCAAAGCAAGTCATCATTGAAACGACCCAGAATACACAAACGTTGCGGAAAACACAAGCCTTGGTTTGAACCGGAACCTTTGCTACCAATTTGTTGTGCCGAAACCCAAAGTTTAGAATATAAACACACCAACAAGAAAACAAGACACATGATTTACGTGGTTCCCCCTCAAGCACGAAACTCTAAAGGTACATCCATGGGGAAGAGCAGGAGGATTCACTATCAATGGGGAGAAATGCACAGAGCTGGCCATACCCGTAACTCCACTTGAAGCACCCAATAGATATCTAGGAACAAATCTCTATTAAAAACCCTAACAAAGCATCAATGTCTCACATACACAAGAGAGATGATTCCAAATCCTAGATATCTTAAATCCCAAGAAAAGACAAAACCTTAGGAGGCCACAAGGATCCTATTTATAAGAAAACGCAGAATATTAGGTTAAAACCCTAAAAAATGCGTAGCCGCACGTATTCCATATGGAAGTAGGTCCGGACCATTCAGACGGATTTGAATCCCGTCTGGACTAGAATTTTTGCAACTTAAAAAACGCAGTTTGAAACCAAAACCAGCACGCAACGAACTTCTAGTGCTCTCTTCGAACATCAATTCAAGGAAAAATTGCACACCTAGCTACAACACCATAGTAGGCGACGAATCTGTCTTAAGGAGATTGTGTCTAACACATGACTCAGCTCTATTTCTACAATACTGTTTGTATATAGTATTTGTGTATTTTATATTTTGATTCTATTCAACAAGTTGTAATTTTGTATTTCTGTTTATCATATAATGAAACTGTTCTCTAGAACTCTGTTTTGCCATTATATTTTTCCCAACAAATCTAAGTGGACGCATATCACCCGACCAAATCAAACACGAGTCTGCCACTCTGCAAACAAAGGTGTTTAAGACACCAATTAAAGAAAGAAACAAGCCGATAAAAAAAAAATTAAAGAAAGAAACAAAAAACACACCTAACCAAAGAACAGGTACGATTTACATTGTGCATCCTCCATCGTACCAATTAGCCATTCCATCAAAAGCTCATGCCAAAAAATTTCTTAAATACCCAAATAACTATCAGATGCAAACCTCATGTAACATATAAGTACCACGTTATAATCATGTATCGAAACCGCATCATCGCTGCTCATATTTTGGAAATGGCTCAAAATTCAAATCCTGTAATTTGATAGTATATTCTTATCCCCATATTGTTTCCTGGATGATCATAAAAATTTAACAATTATCTGAGTAAACACCTTCTTGAGCATTTCCCTACTACTCTTCTAACCATACCATACCCCCAAATATGCCCCACTTCAAGCTTGGTTACAATTGCCAAATTCAACGCCTACCCAATTTGTGAGATTATTATTACTTTCTTCTTCTTTTTGTTAGGCCTATGGACAATAAAGTTTCTTCTTTGGACGGGAAGGTTTTCCTTTTGAAAGTTGTGGGCAAGAGTGTCTTCCTTTAATAAGTACTAGCACGAACCCGTGCTATGCACTGAGACACGAAATAAAATGATGTGTTTTTTTTTTTTCCGATTAGCTAAAAAATTGTACTATCAAGCACAATGTTTATTTAATTATTGGATCACTTAGATAAAAAAAAGTATTACAATTTTATTTTCTATGTGCTCCTCTTGACTCTAAATTTCCATGCTGATTAATTCTCTTATAAAATCATAATCTATTAGCATGAACCCGTGCTATGCATGGAGACACGAAATAAAATGATGCATTTTTTCTTTTTTGATTAGCTAAAAAATTGTATTCTCAAGCACAAAGTATATTTAATTATTGGATCACTTAGATAAAAAAAGTATAACAATTTTATTTTCTATGCGCTCCTCTTGACTCTAATTTTCCATGGTGATTGATTCTCTTATAAAATCATAATCTATATGTGTGACTTTTCGACAAAATAATTGGTTAAAAACCTTGAAAAAAATTAGTAGAAGTATAAAAGTTAACTTAGATTAACATCTTTAAGCATGCAAATTATGCAGCAAAATTTCATAGAATAGTTAATTGCCCGGTGTTTACAGAAACCCCGTGCAATGCATGGCATGAGAGAACTACCGTAGCGATACTTGAAACTTAGTGCTACCTAAAAATTACACATACCTACATTTTAGCCATAACTTTCAAGTCTTAAGACAAATTATTGTAGCAGAATAGCTGTGCTAATATGCTATGCATGCGCACCTGATGATTAAAAAGAAAATGCATTAGCCATAATTCTCAAGTCTTAAGCAAAATTATTCTTGCGAAATACCCGTGCTAATGTGATATACACATGATGGTTAAAGAGAAAATGCATTCGAAGTAGATGGAAGAAAAAAAAAAAATTCTCTTGCCAAAACATAACCTATAATTTTTTTCCTTCTATAGTGAATACAAATAGGAGGGGAAAACTTTTGCTCTTGAGGAAAACTATAAAAATAGAAATGTGTGGAAGACTTATAATTTGCTGAGCCTGTCATCTTCCATAACTACTGATAGCTAATTAGCTAAAACCCAAAAAAAAAATTGTCACAAAAAAAAATTTTCAAGTGCAAATGCTAAAAAAAAAAAAAATTATCCATGGTTTTGAATTTTACAACACAAGTGCACACGTTAAAAAAAAATTATATCTCAAAAATTTCGACTTATTAGTGTAATTTGTCAAAACTTATAATCATTCATCACATCTACTAAAACTGAAGAAAAGTAAAACAAATATATTTGAAACTTAACCCAACAATTAAAACTGTCATTATGAAATTCCCAATGCCTTCCATTGCGAAATTCAAGAACTTAAGCACGATTGTTTGCACATAAAAAGTTAGAGTACAAACCGATCGCATATAAAAAATAGTGAAGATGTACTCGAGACTCGAGGTACACACCTACAAAGGATAAAAACCAAAGTTATACTTAGAGTTAAGAACATTTCTAGTTTGCAGTTTCACTTAAGTATTTGTATAGACTTAATAGTAACGATTTTAGAAATGATAGTATTCAAAGGGAAAAATCTTACCTTTTCTTTTACTTTTTATTTTTTTTGAAACCACAAATCACAACTGATTGGTAGTTTATAAAGATTTTTAAATTTGAACTTTCAATTTTATTAGATAACTTTCGCTTTCATTATGGGAATAAATTGAAGTGTTTGAATTGGGAAACATAGATTTTTGGATTTAAAATTCGAAAATGATTTTTTAGGACATGTGTAATCGAATCTCACATGTGTTGTTTGAAAACCTCAATCACAATCCAATTACTTCATGCCACTGGTCGCGACCATAGCCCTCCTCATAAAAAGTTATTCTGCAATAATATATAAGAAGATTAGATATGTAAGGAGAATCTTCTTTTCACATACGCTTGAAGCCTTTAAATTGAAAAAGTAGAAATTTGGGGAGTGGTATTCTCTCCGGTCCATACATTCCTAGATTGGATAAGGCATATATTCATTGAGGAGGTATATAGGGGCCCGAGGGGCCCTCCCGAAATTTAAAATATTTTAATATTACATGTGATATGATATGATATTATTTAGAAATTTGTATAGTAGTATCTGAAAATCTAAATAATTGTTCGACTTGATCTAGTAAAAAATTTAGGTTATTTCACATTTTGTCATGTAATTTTTTTTCAATTTCTTTCATAGTCGAAAATAATCACACATGTGCATTGCTGCTGTTGACAATAAAATAAAAGAATATCATACACGATATTTTAGTGTAAAATAAAAGTTACACCATACATTGAGTACATTTTTGGATGAAAATATTCCTCTTAAGTCGGCTCAGACCAAAATTTTGGCTCAACCGCTACTGACAATAATGTAGATTGCTGAGGGAAAAAAATGCTACTATTTTCTTCTTCCATGAGTATAATAAAAATCAGTATTTGAAGTGGAAATAGGAGACCATGCTTCTAGCTCAGTTGGTCATGTACTTACGAGCTGGAAGGTTTTGGGTTCGAGTTGGTGAAATAGCATTGATATCTCTCGTAGTAATTTAATTTAATTAACATCATATAGTTTTGTGCTGCTTTCCTTCGGTGTGTAGTGTTTAAGTAGTTCTTTTTTCTTTTGTTGTTATCTTGCCAACGTCATCTTTGGGCCTCGGGTATCTTGTTTGCCCTTGTTCCTTCTTAGAGAATAATAAAATTTCTTTTGCCTAGAAAAAAAAAATTCATATCGTAGGGAAAAAAAGAAGAAAAGAAAATCGGGAATTTTGTCAAATCATGTAATGATATGCCTTCATTTTAGTGATTGATATTCTTACTTCGTGCAATTGTGTATCATTGCATGTGTATTTTCTTCTTTGCTCAATAGTGTTTGGCGTGCTGTTTCTAAGCATCAATGCAGCCGCAAATTAACCCGTCAATGTCGGATCTGGACTGCTATAGGGCACTCCCGTCTTACAGTGTTATAGGGTGCCATCAAAGACTTTAATAGTTCAAATTATCTTCTAGGTAAAATAAGTATTTTACATGTAAGATAATGTATGAAATCTGGATCATCGAAAACACATCAGATGGTCTAGATGCCGCACTACAATTGCATACATGGAACTGCGTTGGGCGGCCCCCAGACCATTCAAAATATTATACTAAGTAATAGCTAATACTCTTTATAAACTTAATAATTATAGTTTGATTTAATAAAAACAAGGTATTTTATATTTTCATTTCTCGAGTTCTTTCTTAACTAATTATAGTTTGGTTTAATGCATTAGACTAGAATCACTTCAAAGTCCATATGTATTATACATTGGAAATTAAGTAAAATTTCTATGTTGCGATAAGTATATGTCCAAATAAAAAATGAGTCTTTCTTCAACAAGGACATGATATATGAGTTAATCATGGATATATGACACAAACTAATTCTTTAATGCCAAGAGGACAAATCACCTACACATTTCAATTAGCGAGTTTTAGCTGTTTAGGCACTTTCATAGGTTACCCTAGTATTTTAGGCACTTTTATAGGGTACCCTAGGGTTTGCATTTTGGTGAACTACAGGGGTGCACATTCATTTGCCCGGGGCAGGATCGTGCCTGGCTTTTGCACTACATAATAACTTATTTGGCATGTCTCCAAGCCCGTCCGATATATAAATGACTTCCGAATGATATTTCCAACCCCAATCCCATTAAACTTTTGTTTTTCAGGCCCATTTAATTACTCCATTTATTTTATATAACCTACTAATTTTACCAAATTTCTCATGGAAAAAAAGTTTCAAAATTCAAGTTATCCTCATGTGTGCAATTTTTTTTTAACACTTATCACATATAGAAATGAGAATAATATCTATAGATAGATTTGTTTTGAATACTTTTTATTACAATTGCACTAGTTATAAAATATACAAGTAATGTGTTATGTGGGACGGGCGGGAATGGGTTTCAATCGATAATTCCAAGTCCAAACCCATTTATTTAACGAGCTAAAAAACTCAACCGGTGGACAAAAAGTACTAATTCATAGACTGAAAGACCTTATAAAAATAAGCTGAGTTGGGCGGGTTAGGAGGCCGGTGTACACTTTTACCTACAGAAGTCTCTAAAATGGAAAGAAAACATTATAATACAGGTAACGAAGCATTAAAAATTAGTAGATGTTCTTGGGAACTGTCACGTGATATTGCGCAAGCTCCTTCCATAGCCACATGACGACGTTGGGGTTAGAACAAAATTCGTAAAACCTGTATATTTAATATGTAACTGTGGAGGGCCACTGACTAATTACTTATTTTTTTGGTAGTATTGTATACATCAGTGGAGGATAAAGGGGAATTAGTGAGTTAATAACTAGAGAGAGTTTGACGTCTTTCCATAGACTCAAACCCAAACCTCCCTCTTAGAAGTCAAGAGGTACAGCCAGATAGGCCAGAGCCACATCTATGATTCACTACTTATCGAAGCACTCCTCCATTACATCTCATGATAATACTCGCTAATGGCCATAGAGGACCGAACCAATATATTGTCGTCAAAGACTCTGAGGCCTTAGTTTTTGTTCATAGAGGCCCCAAATTTAGGAGTTTGGATTCTCTCAGAGTCTGCTTTAATTAGGCAATTTGTGAATTTCTCTCAGACCTAACAAACAACTGTTTTTTTTTTGTTTTTTTTTGAACGGCAAAGAAGAATTTTATTAATCTCTGAAAACGGATTACAAAGATTAAAAGGATCCTGGATAAAAGGCATCACAACGTGATAGAGGCATCCCAACTAGGTTGGCACCCCTCCCCACGACAATCATTTGCCACCCAAGACCCATTGGGAAATAACAAAGGTTAACCAGTAGTCAACCGAATGGAACCAAATACAGGCAAAACGGCAATAGCAGACAGCAAATTCTGGGCAGTAGCAACAACCAAATTCTGAGTTTTATCCTCATCAGAACACAGCCCCCAACCCACCCCTCAATGAAAGACTAAGAAGCTTGTAAAATACTTCTAAATTTGAAGATAAAGTCATTGACAGAGTACTCTTTGTGGTCCCACTTGGTCCTTACCCATAAAGCTATTCTAATTTTGATGAGCTCCACAAGATCTCCCCAGATTATGGTTTTGCCTTGGAAAATATGTTCATTCCTCAATTTCCAAAGGGACCAGAGAATGGCAAGGGGGGTGCAGTCCCAGATTACTTGTATTTTTGGTTTGTACTTTGTCCCAACCCACAATAGGAAAAGAGCTTTTAAATCTCTAGGAGTTGACCATTTGATGCCCCACCAATCTAGGATTTCACACCAAACATTCCAAACCTCTTGACACATCAGTAAGGAGTCATCCATTGATTCTATTACTCTTCCACAGAACTTGCATAGGGCCTGATCCTGGTTGTTGATAACACCAATTCTCAATAAATGTTCACCAGTCTTCAATTTTCCCAGATGCACCATCCAAACCAAAACATTGGATTCTGAATGGAGCAACATTATGCCAAACCCATTTAAGAGTTTTTCTTTCGCTAATCTCAGTAGTTGATACTGGGATGAGGGAAAGCATGTACATAGAAGATATTGAATAAGAATTAGAATTGCATGCTTTCCAAGAAAAATGATCAGGACTTTGTTGGAAGTTGATTTGCATACCATTTAAGAGGTTAACCATAGACTCTAGTTCCTCAGCTTCCCATATGAATAAGTTCCTTCTAAAGTCAAATTCCCAGTTGAATTGCTCTTCTTTGTTAGAACACTGGTGCGGAATCTGGTAGTAAGAAGAACAAAGAACAGAATGCTTCAAGGCACGTTAAACACGCTTTCCTTAAGACGTAATTCGCCCCCACCAAATCTAGGAATTTGATGTGCACCGGGTTACTAGCGAATCGCCTCCAGGATACAATGAAGCCTAGGACTTTAACCTAATGCCTTGCTGCGTTTGCACTAACGAAGGAAGGCCCGAATCCCTTCAGATTTTTCTAGTCGAACAAGAATTTGAATTCTATTTTCTGTAGTACGATAGAACTCAGGAAAAGTATGAAAAACACTATACGAGAAGTACTTGAGAGCCTTAGAATAAAGGAGAGATTGCTGGAAAGTTTCTGTCCTTAAAATGGCTGCAAATCTGCCATTTTATGGAAGGGAAGAGAAGTGACTTTTCAAATGAAGAATTGTGACTGTTAGGATTTGAATCTAACAGTCACTAACTGCCACTTTCTGCCAGCAAGTTACTGCCATAATCTACCAGCAATAACTGCCATATGGCAGTTATTATTACAGCCTTTCAAGGTTTAAATATAAACCGACAGATCACACCTCTTCACCATTCTTATGACCTCCACCACACGATCACTACCACAAGTCTTACGACTGTCCGATCGAAATAAATAAGGCAATTCAAGACTTCATAAATATATATAAAACACCCAAAACAGTTTTAAGTACATATTTCTGTATATTTGAAAATATCCCAACATTCTTTTCTTTGCCACACCTCAGCAATAGATTCCTTTGAGTTGATAATTACTCTGAAGATTCCAGGGAATAAGTTGCTTAGTTTCTCACCATCCACCCATTCATCTGACCAGAACCTAATGGATTTGCCATCACCAATTGAAAGGCTGATGTTGTCTTTGAATTTGGAGAAGACTGAGGGTTTTTTTTTTTACTCAATTTGGATGATATCTTTCCAGAATACAGAGACATGCCTGTTAATGTCCATGCTTGGTAGCCAGAGATTTGAATTCATTTTGTACTTAGCACAAATGATCTTTCTCCAAAGTGCACCCTTTTCAGAGCCAAATCTCCACCACCATTTTAATAGCAAAGCACCATTCATTTCCTTGATACCTCTCACTCCAAGACCCCCATTTTCCTTTGAATGTTTGATTTTGCGCCAACACACCATATGAATTTTCCTTTTCAGATCATCACTACCCCAAAGGAATCTAGCTTGGATACCTTCAATTTCTTTTGCAACACCTTCTGGAATTTTGAAAAGAGAGATAGAATATAGGAAGGATGCCAAGGACTGATTTAATGAGAGTAAGTCTCCCCCCAAATGATAGTAGTCTCCTTTTCCAAGATGATAACCTTTGTTTAAAATTTTCAATTATTGGCTTCCGAGTTGACTTCAATTTAGGACTAGCACCAAGAGACATGCCTAAATATTTGATGGGCAAAGGTTGATACTTGCATCCAAGAGCATTGGCAAACATTTCAAGATGGGTTTGATCTATTCCAACACCACACACCAAACTTTTGTGATAGTTTATCTTAAGACTTGACATCACTTCAAAGCCTTGAAGTAGGCCCTTAACAACATTGATTTCTTCCATTTTTGCTTCACAAAAAATCAGAGTATCATCAGCAAACTGAAGATGTGTTAGTACAGGGCCCTCATCACTAACTTTCAGCCTTTTTAAACTGCTATGGGATACAGCTTCTTGGAACAAACAATTGAGGCTTTCAGCTGCAATGATAAAGAGAAAGGGGGAGAGTGGGTCCCCTTGCCTTACCCCTTTCTACATTTGAATTCCTTTGTAGGTGCACCATTAACTAGAACAGAGATAGATGCAGTTGAAAGACATTCATGAACCCATAGTATCCAAACATTTGGGTAACCAAGCAGTTTCATCATCTTAAACAGGAAAACCCAGTTTAGATTAAGCCTCATCATTTGGCCCATTGGCCCGGGGCCTGCCCGAAGCCCGCAAGGCCCGTCGGGCTTTACCCGAGCCCGAGCCCGCCAAATGGGAGGGCTAGCCCAGTCCGACTTTTCCATGGGCCGGGCTTGGGCCTAAAAATTTTAGCTACAACCCGCCCGCCCGCCCGCCCATTGGCCCGCCCGATAGCCCGGCCCGCCGGCCCGAGATACTAGCCCGCTCATTGCCCGATACTCTTGTAATGCATTATTGTACGGTTAATGTACATAAGATATAATATATAATGTACCAAAAAATGATATAATACAAATGTACCAAAATAAAGAAAAATAATACATAGTTGGACATATGTGTGTAACTATGTGTATACATCTCACAATAAAGTTCTAATAAAAAACTAAGCATATGCATTAAAATTTTGAGAAGGTCTGAACATATGCATTGATTGACCATTCATTTGTTACATGGGTAACTAACTACTCATGGTGTATTATTGTTACAGCATATGGTAGGCTAGATAAGGTTCATGTGTAATTAAAAAAAAAAGGCTCCAAAAGGTTCAGCTGTAACGAAAATAAAAAATAAAAAAAGGGCATTTGGCCCCCCCAAATAGCCCAGCCCGGCTCGCCCGAAGACTGGCCCGTCCGCCCGCCCACCCGACTAAAATAAGCCCGTGGGCGGGCCTGGGCTTCAACTTTTGGGAGATAGCCCGGCCCGCTAAAAAGAAAAAGCCCGCATGGCCCGACCCGCGGGCAGGCTTGGGCTGAAAGTTGGCGGGCTGGGCCCGCCCGGCCCGGCCCGATGATGACCCTTAGTTTAGATTGTCAAAAGCCTTCTCCAAATCTAGTTTGAAGATTAGTCCCTTCACCTTATTTCTTTTCCAACCATCTACCACCTCATTAGCATTGAGGATGCTATCTTGTATGTTTTTCCCAGCAGTAAATGCAGACTGAACTTCACCAATCACAGAGTTCAAAGTAGGTTTCAATCTAGCAGTTAACACTTTCGACAAAATCTTGTACATACTCCCAATTAGGCTTATGGGCCTGTAATCAGAAAGCTTGAGTGGGTTTTCCACTTTGGGGACCAAGGTTATAAAGGAAGCATTGAATCCTTTGGGAAGATTACTGTTTTTATGGAACTCTTCCATGAATCTCAGGATGTCATCTTTCATAAAATCCCAACCTTTTTTGATAGAAGCAATGTTGAAACCATCAGGGCCTGGAGCCTTGTTTCCATCACAGGCCTTAATAGCATTCCATATCTCTAACTCACTAAAATTTGCTGTAAGATTGGCTCTCATAGATTCATCAATAAGTATGTTCCTGTTTGGGCAGAAAAAGGGTCTTACTTTCCAATCTTCAGTAAAAAGCCTCTGAAAGTGGTTGTGAACTTCTAACTTGATAAGATGTGGATCCTCCACCACATTATCATTGATAGTAACAGAGTTTATGAACCAGTTCAAAAAATAAAGTTTATGAAGTTTTTGTTTTGCCTAGCCTTAGCCATGAGGTGAAAGTACCTTGCATTCCTGTCCCCTTTCAAATGCCATTGAACCTTGATTTCTGAAGCCACATCCTCTCAATTTGTCTATTAAGTTTCCACATTTTAGCTTTTAGCTCTCTTCTTTTAAGGTTCTCTTTTGACTGAATGGTACCATTTTCAGCCTTCAAATCCAATTCATGGAGCTGCTCCTCAACCTTTTTAAGATTCATTTGCATATGTCCAAATTCTTCGTTGCTCCAAACCTTCAATGCCTCTTTCATGCTTCTTAACTTCTGCATTACTAGGAAAGCATCCATGCCCTCCTCTTTATTCCCTGTCCAAGCTGATTTCATGACTTTTGATACAATTTGGGTGGGAAAACCAGAAGTCGTAGAACCTGAAAGGCCTTGGACCCCAATCCCTATCATCTTCCATCAAGATAATAGGACAGTGGTCTGATAAAGTTCTTGGAAGCCCCCAAAGTTTACGCTTGAACTTATCAATCCATTCCGGGTGCACTAAGAACCTATCAATTCTACTCCACTTTTCATCTTCTTGAGAGTTGGACCAAGTGAATTTTCTGCCCAACATTGGGAGATCAAATAATTCCACATCATCTATAAACTTATTAAAATCCTGCATTCCCACGTTTCTACTAGAGCAACCCTGCCTTTCTGATTTGAATCTTATTTCATTCATGTCTCCCCCCATGCACCATGGTTCTAGGAAGATACTCTTCAATTCAACTAGTGAGGCCCAAAGTTTCCTTCTTTTCACCACACCGCATGGACAATAAACATTTGCTAAGACACAATCAAAAGATTGAATAAAGGTACCTCTCAGGATAATGAAGTTTCTTGATCCTACGGCCTCCATTAGTTTGAAACTACTAATATTCCAAATGCAAATGAGACCCCCAGCAGTTCCTGTGGCTTCAATATCTATGAATTCGAAATTTTCATCCCACCAAATGGTTTTGATAAAGTCCCTTGAAATGGTACCTTGCTTACTCTCCTGAAAGAAAACCATGTCCACCTTTTTTTCTTTTAGCAGTAGCTTTATTCTTCTCCTCTTTTCTTGTTTTCTTAACCCCCTTATGTTCCAGGATAAAATCTTCATGATAAGGGGGCCAACTTAATTCAGAATTATTGAGAAGTGAGATAGAGCTAACCAACAGCTCCCACCTTATCCTGAGCCTCTAGTTCTGCAATTTTACTTATCACCTCATCATCATCACCATCATAGTTGTAACCAATAAGCTTGTTCATCTGCCTTATTGTTTGAGCCTCAGTGAGTATTATTTTGTTTCTGTTGCAAATCCCCTCGGTTGAAACTGATGCAGTCAAAGCAGCAGTTACAACTGCTGTTCTTAGAACCACACACTTCCTTTTGCCTTTTCGTTCCTTCTGGTTTCGCTTGTTCACCTTAGAATTTCCAAGTATTTCATCAATGTATTTCCTTCTGATTTTTCCTTGGACCCCTTTTACTGCCGCTTGAATGGGGTTATGATAGCCTTCTAAGAAATCAACTTGGGGATTTTTATTCTTGTTTGTCTCTATCTCCAAGTGAGCATTTAATGCTACTTCTTCTGAGTTGGTTTTCTGAACCTCCACAGAATTATTCCTATCTTTTTCCTTGATCTTCCAACTGCACATGCAACATATAGCCGTTTGGGTTAAACTCAGACCCAAAGCTATCAAGAACCCTTTCATTTCCCAAAGTTGATGATTCAATCTCTGAGGAGGAGAAAGTTGAAGCCATATCATCAATGCAGCCATTATTGATCTGTACACCTGAACCCACTAAAGGTTCTTCTGTAGCTTCCACATTAGCCAATGAATTGTCATTATCATGCTTACCTGCCACTTCAGAGTTGGGTACTTCCATGTCATTGGCCTTATCATCATCATATACCTCACTGTCTTTCTCCACTGGATACGCAGACAACATGCTATGTTTGATTATTCTGAAGGATTCATCTTCCTCCACTCAGACTGGGACACTCTCCCCATCAATTAGAAGATCAATAACACCTGATATTCTCTGGATATGCTCAGTTGCTACCAACACCCATCCTTTCACATATGATTCTGCCTTCAAAGTACTATCATCCATCTGGATGAAATGGCCTAAAATATTACCAATGTCTCTAAATGTATTGGCTGACCATGAATTGATGGGCATTCCATAACATGATATTCAAACGAACCTCTCTTCACTGGCTTTTTCACCATTCCATTGTTTAATATCATCAACCCAGTTTAAAAGCCATTTTTTAGTGATTGTACCATCTCTAGTTTCCTTATCCGTAAAAGTGATTAAAACAAACCTCCCACCCATAGCTTTGATTTGAACTTCATGAACCCCTTTCCTTTTGAAAATAGTTTCCACATCTTCTGTTGATACCATTCTCTTCACCCTTGCAACTGCACTTCTAAGAAGACTTCCAATACCAACTGGTTGAACATTGATACATCCCAGGTTATGGAGTTTTCCTTCAGAGTTTTCAGCAGGAGAATAGGTGTTCTTACTTTTCAAAACTTCTGGAGATTTTGCATTCCCTGTCTCTCCTTGTTTGCTTGATTCTGGTATTCCTTTTTTCCTCCATACTTCTTTACCTCTCACTGCACCTATATAGTTCTGATTAGAATGGAGAATCCCAGTTGTATTATTAACCTTCAAGTGCTGCTTCTGGAATCTGACTCGAGGTCGGTAGGAATCAGTCAAGGGTTTTTTTTGGGGGTTTTGAATCCTCGGAAACTTTTGATACCTCAAATCTGATCTAGACTTGGAAAACTTTGAGAGCTTTGGGTCTCCCCTCCCTTCAAATATTTTGCAATGTTTACCATCAGTTTTTGGCCCCAGAACCATCTTCCATTTGTTTCCAAAATGGCTAGTTTAGCTTCTTCACAAACTATCAAATCTCACAAAGCCAAAGCTTTGACCCGTAATTTTGCTTCTTTTGTCAGGAATGAAAATATTTTTAACTCTACCAAATTTGGTAAATAGATTAAAAACCCAGATTTTGCGAATCTGATGGGGAAGATTGTCGACAAAAATAGTTGTGGAGAGAGATGATTGAAACATTGGAGATGATTACACCTTAATCAAGTTCAATAGTACTTACTAAACCCACATGCAGAGCCGATCGGTGAAGTTATAGATCCAACTCCAAAACCCCAAATCGAAGACAGAATTCCCAAATCTCCAAATCGAAGACAACTCTAGTGATGAGAATTTGAAATCCCAAAGCGAAATGAACCCAATCTTAGAATCCACGTAAATCTCTCAATATTTGTATGAAGCTATCAATCTCTGCTAAGCGATGAGATGCCCAGCTAATCCTCACCCCAACCCTTATCCACGGACTTACCGTTGCCGGCAGGTGGAGCTCAAACTAGGGTTCCGACTTCCGATTAACCTTAATCTCCTAACAGCTTAGAGAGAGAGAGAGAGACCACCTTTTCAAGTAGCAGTTTATCACATAGCTAACAAACAACTGTTTGAAGTGAAATTATTAATTTTTCTTTGAATGATCGAAATCTTTTATTTTTTAAAGCTCCAATAAAATAGTATCAACAAAGGAAAACGAACAACTATTTGATCATATGATAACATCCGTGTGGGGGTGGGGGGGTGTAGAAGCCTTTTCGTCCCCATAAATCATAATGCGCATGCATGAATAGTCTTCTCCCTACCTAGTCGGCCTATAGGAAGAACTTGTGAAGCAAAATTGGAAGCTAGATAGCAGTAATTTGCAACAATAGATTACGAACGTGCATACCCAGTGTGTCCTAGTACCTATTTATTGATACTAGCAATTTTGCCACATCCGTTGCATGTGGTACAATTTGTTTTACCCAGATGTTGGCATTGCATGTAATTTTGTTTGGAGTTGAGTGTTTCAATAAGGTCTCAATTACCCATCTGAAGATGCAGCACTGACTTTGTTATGAAAACTACGTTCCATAACCATCTTTATGCAGTCAATTTGTTATGGACTTTGTTATGAATACCACATTGCATGACTATTAGTATGCGATCAAATTTTATTGAGATTGGTTAGGATCTTTCTTTTGGTAACAGTTTAGAAGAATTTATACTACCTTAATTCCAATCCAACCCCATGAACAAGGATTTCAACTTCCTCGCTACATATAGGAATCGAAGCCAAAACATCAACACCTAAGTAAAGGTCGGCCCAATTTTTGAACTTCTACTTTTAAAATGACATTCTATAATTTAAATAGGTACCATTATTGTCTCCTAGAGAAACTACATTTTTATGAAAATTGAATGCCACACCCTTCAAGTAAAGGCCTATTGTATTGTAAGAGAGCAAACAAATTAAACTAAGAATAAAGATAATATTCGAAATCATCATGTGACCATTGGAAGAATGTAGGTCTTCATAATAGCATTCTTGTTATTTTTTTGCTTGAGTAGGTCTTCATAATAGCATTCTTGTTATTTTTTCTAGTGGTTCAACAAGGGTTTCAAATTATGGGTTTCATGTATTCGGGGAAACTCCTCAATGGTATGAATCATACTCATTTAGTTCTGATACCGAAGGTGCATTGTGTAATTTTGCTTATAAGATCTTGGCTAAGGTTTTGGCTAATTGCCTAAGTCACGTGCTACCCGCTCTTATTTCTCCTAATCAAAGTGCCTTTGGGGCTGGTAGGCCATAAAAATATATCAACTACATAGCCGTTACAAAACCGTTCTTTTACACATGAAAGTATAGACTTTTTTGTTAACCAAAAGTATCAATTTAGGTTCTTTTACAAATTCTTTGAATAGGTATTCGGTCCCGTGACTCCCAATAGCCGATCCCATCGTGCTTCTCGCTTTGAAAGCCATCCTGAAAAATAGATTAATTCAGGAAGTATACAATATGACGGAATACAAATGCTCAACAAAGGAGGGAAAAATAAACCTGATCAACAAATTCAATAGGAACTATCCATATAACCACATATTAGGCCATTTTTAGTACATGACTAGTGAACGACATCACAGCTTCGGAGTCTAGCCTCCTTTTGGCTTAGTCCCGGCTATCTCTAAGCCGAGCCTCCTTTTGGTTTAATCCAGCCTACTGGGTCAAAATCTTGGTACGTCCACTCGATCAACATACCAAATAGTTTCATAGCATTTAGTCATCACATAGAGTAAATATCAATTTTAACATGATCATAACATGGAATCCAATAGAAAACGTAATGTCAACAAAGGGAGTGCAAAGTGAGAAGAACAAAGAAATACTTCAAATATTTGAGGAGCATATTGTATACCACCTGGTTTACCTTGAATTGAAGCCTTTGATCCATTGGTTGAATTTCCTCTCCCTTTCTTTTTCTTTTCCTCCCTTCCTCTCTTTTTCTCTCTTTTCTTTTTCCCGTGTTCTTCTCTTTCTTTTATTTTTTCTTTTTTTTCTTAACTGTTATGGTGTATGTGTGAAACTTGAAAGCCAAGCCTATTTATACATGAGAATAATGGCATTTAGAATTCTCTTACTAATCCTAATGAATCTAATGTGATCTTATTTAGTTAAAGAGTATTGGCATATTCCAGCATAATACCTTGGGATATTTATGGTGTATTAATTTTATGGTGATCCATTGTATAATAAGATGTCAACTCGCCTGCCTTCTAGATAACCTTCGCTTGGGCCCTAAGTCTCTTCACCTCGCGGCGGTTCGTGCTGTATTCTCGTGCCATGACGCTGACACATAGAAAATACTTTATCCAAAATTTTTTTTGGTAGTAATATAGAACAATTTTATAAGTCACAAGAAAATATGGACATTTATTAAAATACGGGGTGTTACAATATCCCCATCTTAGGAAATTTCATCCTCGAAATTTAACCACAAACTATAGGGACAAGTAGAACTATGAAATGGTTTCCTATTTCTCTCTCTCTCTCTTTTTTTTTTTCCAACTACAAAATGTGTACTATTGTTGCAAAATACCTTTTATTATTATTATTATTATTATTATTATTATTATTATTATTATTATTATTATTATTATTATTATTATTATTAAACTAAGAAAATAGGTATCTTTTATTGGACAAGAGATGTCCCATTTTCTTAAGAATCAGAGGTACGGCACGAAGCATAATGTTGCAATTAAACTTGACATGAGTAGGCCTACAATAGGGTGGAGTGGGTGTAGACACCCCAATCTGGGCTGTTGAATTTCTTTGACTTCCCCGAGGATGAAAATGCCTCATGGTACTTGATTGAGGACTTGAGGACCCATCAAAAACCCTCCATAAGCCCACCAAAACACCTTTTGAAACCCTAAGGATAGCCCAAAAACCCTAAAACAAGGTCACCTGGATTGCTCCCATAGGCACCTGGATTGGTCAATTCCAGGCGCCTAGGGGGAGTCTAAGCGCCAGGACTATCTATTCCAGGCGCCTACATTAAGTCTAGGCACCTAGACTTGCACAATGCAGGAGCCTGGAATGCTGCCTAGGTTGCGTATGTTTGAAGGAAAAATGGGCGGGAGGATCACATCTTTGGGATCTTCTGCAGTGATTAGTTGAGATAGTGGAGGATGGGAGAATGATGAGCCTAATCAGACCCCTAAGATGACCCTCTAATGGTTATTGGCTCTCTTTGAACCTTAAAATGTCTATAAAAGCATGCCCCTTCCACCATTGCAAGGGATGCACAATCTGATACTTCTCCTACATTGTTATTTTGATCATCTCTCTCCAGAAAGCTTCAATATCAGCTCTCACCCTTCAACTTCATCCTACTGAAACCATGAACCTACTTCCCTCACAACCTTGATCATACACTCTCTCCATCATAAGGGACCAAACCTTCAAACCAACAGCCACAATCCAGCACTTGGGTTCCCCAAACAGCTAAATCCAGTACCGAAGACTCACAAAAACCAACTCAAAACATCTTCCAAAGTCACAAATCAAGCCTTCAAAGGTAGCTATCTACCAAAAATGCTCAGATAGGCCCCTGAGGGGACACCACCTAGTCCTTTCTAGTCTCTCATACTGGTAAAGGGCTTGGGAAGGTCTTGAATATCACAAAAGGGTGAACTTTTCACTTGCACCTGCATTGAGTACATGCGCCTGTACTAAATAGGTCCAGGCGCCTGGACTCTTTCCCATCCCTCTGTTTCTCTCGTATCCTTGTTAGCTTATTTACAACATACATAGTCATTATGGATAGTTAATTTTATTACATGATCATATCTTCACTTTATTGGACATTTGAGGATGTCTTTGAAAGCAAAAATCATGTGAAAAGGGAAGGAAAAATATGAGAAAAGAAGGCTTGCATGTGTTCATTAATCATTCATAAGTCTGATCAAAGAAGTTCTAATAAGTTTAGGGGAATTTCCATCTCATCTAAGCATTTCCACATAATTAAGTCTCATTATTAGCATTTTAATTGTATCTTTGGTAAAGAATAATTTTACCTCGTTATTCTACATGCACAAACTGTTCAATACTATACACAAGATATATGACGCACCAGGTTAGGAGCATAGTTAGAGCATTTCATTTCATCATTAAATCATCCCAAAATCATGGTTTTTTAGTGCACAAATCATCTCTTGGATCTGGTTCTGAAATTCATTTAGCCTAAAGCATGCATCATTAAACAGCATTATGAACATGTGAAGACAGGTTACAAAGCTCATATTTGTCATTTGCTTTATGGCCTGGATTAGTGAAATTTTTGCTTGATCAGTGTTCCAGGCGCCTGCATTAGTGCATTCCAGGCGCCTATAGGCCATCCAGGCGCCTGGAGTCCCCTTTTCCAGGCGCCCAATCTTGCTCTAGGCGCCTGGACTAGTTTAATCCAGGTGTTCAGTTAGTGGTCCAGGTGTGATTCCTATCGAGCTCGTGGGTGTGTGTTGAGGTCTTCTAGCGTGGTTTGAGCATGTTTTAGTGCAGTTCAGTGTATCGTGCAAGGTTATTGAGTACTCATGACACTAGCACATGAACCCACATACATCAATGCATTTATGTGCTTTCACATGAACTTGTAAATAAAGTCTATTTAAATGGTGTTTTCAAAATCTCCTAAACATTTAGTAAAGACCGGTGGTCCCACCGGGCGAGAGGGGTGCTTTAAAAAATGCCTTCCCCTCTCGTAACCTAGCTCCCAGACCCGAGAAATCTCGTTTCAAAAGGCCAGTGGAATATTTTCTATTCCAAGGGTAAAAGAGTCATTTTTCAATTGGTTTCTAGGGTGCGGTCCTCAAACCCGGGTGGCGACTCCCATTAATCAATTGAAACCGTTTTCCTAAGCATCTTGTGTAAATTTCAGCGGGGTGTTCACAGTGGGTTTTTCTTGACTAATTATGACAAAGATGGGGTTTAGTCAGACTTGGCAAAAGTAGATAGAGTGTATGGAATCTGTTTCATATTCGTTTTTGTTGGATGGGCAAGCCACAGGCTGTATAAAGCCATCCAGGGGCTTAAGACAAGGCAATCCTTTATCTCTTTTCATATTTCTCATTTGTAGTGAAGGTCTGTCAGCTATGATTCAAAAAGGGGAACTTGATATTTGGTTAAAGGAGTGAGGAAGTACTGGACTAGTCCCTTGATTAGCCACCTGTTCTTTTGCGAATGACACGCTGATTTTTGGAGAAGCTTCCAATCAAGGACTGGAGAATGTTTGGAGAATTCTCGAGGGCTATGGGAAAGCATGAGGACAGATGATCAATTATGGAAAATCTTGTTGCTTCTTCAGCAAGAACAACCTAGTGCATAAAAGAGAAAGTTTGAGCCGAATCCTGGGTATTCTAAGAGATGTTTAATCTGGTGAATTACTTGGGATTACCCATCGATTTGAGTCATACAAGGCATAAAGTTTTTTCGTACATCAAGGTGAGATTGAGGAGGCAGGACCGAAGGATGGTTAGAATTCTTTATAAATCAAGCAGGTAAAGAGGTTCTAGTAAAAGTAGTTGCTTTGGCCTTACCTAGTTATGCTATCTCATGTGTTAAGCTTCTGGTTAAACTTTTCTATGAACTGGACGCCGTGATGGCTAAATTTTGGTGGGGCTCAAAATGGTGGTGGGAAGAAGATACATTGGCTTTCATGGGATGAACTCTCAGAGAAAAAATAGTGTGGAGGTCTGGGTTTCAAGGATTTAAGATGCTTCAATCTAGCCGTCTTAGCTAAACAAGGGTGGAGGTTGGTAAGCGGTGGAGACAACTTGTTGAGGAAAGTTTTAAAGGCCAAGTACTTCCCTCACTCTTCATTTATGAAGGCTGCTACTTGTGCCAATGCTTCTTGGACGTGGAAGAGTATCCTGGAAGGTCAGAGAGTACTTGAAGGTGATGTCTGATGGCGTATAGGCAAGGGGGATAGAGTGAAAGCTACCACGGATCCTTGGATTCCTCGTGCAAATAGCTTTAAACCAAGGTTTATAGCAGATTTTGCCCGGATTTTTACCTTTGTGAGTTCATTAATAGTACAAGCAATAGTTGGAAGAAAGGGCTGGTAAGGAAAGCTTTCAACCACGACGATGCAGAGCTTATTTTGGGAATTCCTCTCCCAGGGTATGTTATGGAAGATAGCTTAATATGGAACTTCTCATGTGATGGGAATTACTTAGTGAAGTTGGGGCATGAAACGGCTTTGTCTCTGAAGAAGAATGGATTTTGGGTAAAAAAGTGTAGGATGAGAGCAGTAAAAGAGATCAGATGAAAGAGGTTTGGAAGAGCATTTGGGAATTATCATGCCAAGGGAAAATCAAACACTTCATTTGGGAATGTAAGGGTGATAGAGAGTCTATCTTTCATTTGTTAGTTCAATGCCTTTTTCATAGGTTATTGGAGAATATCCCTATTTGTTCTGGTAGCGGGAATTAATCAAGACTACTCAATGATCAGCTGGTGGGATAAACTCTTCGAGAGATGGAAAGGTATCAAGGAGAACAAGAAGATTTGGGCTGTTGTGGGGACAATCATATGGAGAATTTGGTTATGTAGGAACGATATGCTTTTCAATTCCAAAAAGTGGGAACTAGATGTGGGATGTAGGTTGGCTGCTTCAGATGTGGTTGATTTTCAAGAATCTAACGCATGTAAAGTGCAAGTTACTACAGTTGCTTCCACAACTCATTCAGATTTAAATCGTAGGTGGGAGAAACCATGTCATGGTTTAAAATCTATTTTGATGGGGGGGCTGGATCAGTGTAAGAGGATATGGGTGAGCATGGATCGGATTGGTTCGGTTTTGTAGTAAACCAAGAACCAAACCACTAACTGCAGATTATGAATTTGGAGAACCAAACCAATCCACAAAAGGCATAGAACCAAACCAATCCAAACCATTAAAATACGGTTTGAATTTGGTTTCGAACCACAGTTCGCTTAAAATTGAGATATTATTTCTGTAAACTATTTAGAGTGCTTAAAATTGTGAAGATTAATAAACCAAAACTTATAGTAAATCCGATTCCATCAAAATAACATAACACTCACTAACATCAACCAACTGAAATCAGAGTAGAATGCCTCAAGTCTTATTATCCTAAATTAATAAATGAAATATTGTAAAGTCACCATAATGAAACAGCTAAGAATACCAACTACTAACCATCTAAAGATACTTTAACCAAATATAATCCATAGATAACACTTAAAACTATAGAAATGAAATGAGGCAGTGAATGGGCAATAGCAGCAACCAGCAATTCCAAAACATTCAAGGCAGCATCCAACTTGTGATGATCACTCCATAGCAAGATTCATATCATTGAGAGCTGGAAAAAAGATAATAGTGGATTAAACCAAAGGCAATATATAAAGGACATACAATAATAAATATTACCACTTTCTATATCTTCCATGTCCACTAGATTTTCTTCCACTTGAAGTGGAAGAGGTGAAACACAGAATCAATCTTGACCACAAATCAGGCATTCCGCAAGCTTGGGAGTAAGAGAACTACGAAATCTATCTAGTACTCGACCTCCAGTACTAAAAGCAGACTCGAAAGCAACACTAGAGACAAGAATAGCTAATATGTCCCATGCAACTTGAGAAAGAATTGCGTACCTTGGAGAATTCACCTTCCACCAATTAAGGAGATCAAAATTTGGAACATCTTTTTCACAAGTTTCCTCCTAATATCTATCTACTTCGGACTTGCCTCCATCATTATCTTCTTATGCCAAATGGTTTTGAAACTTTGATTTCAAAGAAAATGCTTGCTGACTTCCGCTGGGCCCAATATTCGGTTGGTCAAGTCTTGCCTCATACACCATTTAAGATGAAGATGATTTAAATGATTTAGATTTTGCATACTCACCATAGATACAATTTAAGGTGTCTATTACCTTTTGAGTTTGTTAATCAACTTTCGCAGCTTCATAAATCTCAGAATAACCAAACCTCACGTACCTAATTTTACAACGCGAATCCAACACAACAGCGAGCAATAGCAACAAATTGACCTTTTCTAATTTCCCCCAGCACTTGTTAAAAATTTTCTTCATTTTAATAGCCATGGGACTCAAACAATATTCCATACTTTTTGACCATTCAGACAAGAAACTTTCAATGGTGCAAACCTCAGTAAAGAACAATGAAGAAGTGCAATGTGAAAAACCAGAAAATAGAATTGTAGCATCATAAAATTTCTCTAGAAACTGGGTAAAAACCCTAGCATCATCCCAATCTGCACTTTGGGGAACGTTATCATTAAGTTCTAAGATGAAGTGTGGATCTTCATCTTTCAATCAGTCAAATGAAGTTTGAAACTTTATAACAACAGATAGCATGAGATATGTGAAGTTCCACCTAGTTGGAACATCAAGAATTACAGAATTCTTAAATGTTATCCCCTCGTTTTCTACACATGCCTTGAAGTGTTGTTCCTTTTGTGGAGAACTCCTTACATACTTCACCGCATCACGAATTCTAGTTATTGAATCCTTGAGTTCAGTTGACCCATCTTTCACAATCAAGTTTAGAACATGGGAAGAACACCTAACATGAAATAACTCTCCACCTAGAATAAAAGTGCCACTTTTTCTGGAAAGCGTTTTCTTTAAGTATTCAATAGCAACGTCGTTTGCACTTGCATTGCACGTGTGAGAATGTACAATTTTTCTATACCACATCCAACCAAACATGTCTCCACTGCCCGACCAATTGCCTCACCTTTATGACTAGTAACTACACAAAAGTTTAAAATTCTTCTGTGGAGTTTCCAATCCTTATCAATGAAATGAGTAGTGAGACAAATGTGAGAAACGTTTTGTATTAAGGTCCATGAATCTGTGGTAAGGCAAATCCTTTGACTTGATTTAGTTAACAAATTTCGCAGTTTCTCTTTTTCGCCAGCATACAAGGCCACACAATCTCATACCACCGTAAAGCATGAAATTATTTTGAAGTTTGGTTGCATGACAGTGCAAAATTCATGAAAACCTTCATGATCCACAAACTTAAAGGGTAACTTGTCTATGATTATCATTCTAGCAAGTGCATTCCTGCAAGCAACTTGATCGAATTTCCACAAACCAAGACTGCTTTCAGCCTTTTCACCTTCAACCTTCGACTGAAATTGCAAAGTCTTTTGTTTCTTTTTCTCTTTGTTGAATGGGTTCTGGGTACATTTTACAAGATGTTTTCTCAAGGTGGTAGTCCCATTAGAACTAATCCATGCATAGTTGGTTTCGCAGTAATTACATTTAGCGCCAGTAGGTTTTTAACTCCCTTCCTTCAAAACTTTTCTAAATTGAAGCCAAACATTAGAGTTTTTAGCCTTTGATTTACGAGGAGATATTACCTTCATGGTAGAAGACTGTTGAGTCTCCAATGGAGTAGGAGAAACTTGCTGGTGAGATTGAGAAGCCCCTTCAGTGGCAATTGGTGTCCAAAAAGAAAAGACAAGAAAAAAAAAGTAAGAAGCAAATCAAATATTGTTAACATGGAAAAAATAGCAACACAAAAAATCAAAGCAAATAGGGATTTTTTTTCTTACAATCACGAAAGCCGCAGAGTCAGAACTTTTGAGAGAGAAGAAAACATGCTTATTGTTGGATGGGCAAGAGATGGATGAAATTTAGGTTTACTATGTTAGGTTTATACAGAATACGAATAGGTCCTCATATATAGAAATTTAGGGTAATTAATCATGGTAATGAAGGAAATCAAGGAATAGGAATAGGCTTTGACCAAATAATGTATAAAAATTTCGAAAAATAGAAACGTGCTATGGATCAACTTCCAATAAGGGACCCTCATTTTAAATAAAGTGAGAACCAAGCAATTTTTCCACTTTTTGAGCTGAATTTTGACAATCCGAACCGTTAGATGTGTTTAAAATGTGTTTTTAAGGTCCACCGCGAGGATTCGTCCAAAAAAAAATATCCGGAAGGGCTTCATTCAATAAGTTTTTGTTAAAAACGCTATCTATAAATTTGGTCGGGAAGCATGAGGTCCTCACTTTGGTCCTCATATAAGGATCCTTATTAGAAGTTGATCCTATATATATATATAATAAACTTCCGATCAGGTATACCTGATGGGATTCCAATCATGGACTCCTACAATTCTCTAATTTTCTGATCAAATTTTCATGATTTGAACCATCCAATGTGTTTAAAAGGTGTTTTTAAGGGTCCCTGCGAGAAATCAGTGAAAAAAAAATACCGGGAAGGGCTTGATCCGATCAGTTTTTGATAAAAACTATATGTACATTGGACGGTTCGGATCATGAAAATTTGATTGGAAAATTGGAGTCCCTGATGGGAAGCCCATAAGGTATACTTGATTGGAGTCCCTGATTGTGTGTGTGTGTGACACACAATAAATATCCAATAAGGGCTCCCTTACTTTCTACGGTGTGGGATTTTTTGTTCGGGATCGAATTTCGACGATCCGAACTGTTAGATGTGTTTAAAACATGTTTTTAAGGTCTAATGCGAGGATTAGTAAAAAAAATGTCTAGAAAGGCTTGATCCGAGCCGTTTTCGATAAAATGTATATATGTACATTTTTATCAAAAACTGCTCGGATCAAGCCCTTTTGGGTTTTTTTGATTTTTTTTTTTTTTATGAATCCTTGCATTGGACCTTAAAAATGCATTTTAAACACATCTAACGGTTCAGATCGTCGAAATTTGATCTTGAACGAAAAATCCAGCACCGTAGCTTATATAAGCGAACCCTTACTAGAAATGCCTCCTATATATATATATATATATATATATATATAGTAGGCTTCCAGTCCAAGCTCCTGGATTTTACCTAACTACTGGACTTCAAACGGTGGCCGTTGGATCAAATCCAACGGCTAGGATAAGAGATGAACATTAAAGGATTTCGTGGGTTGTTGAGTCGGGTTAAATAAGTCTCACGGGTCGATACCCGGGTCAGTATTAGATACATGGGTCTTCACCATTCCCTCTTTTTAAGCATACAGAGGAGAGAAGCGAGAGAAAGAGAAAATGGACTAGCTCTCTCTCTCTCTCTCTCTTTGAAAAACTGAACTTCTTCTTTTTCAGTTCAATATAAATCGAAACCCTAGAGGGCCAGATCGAATAATCGAACCACCACCAACAATTAGGTCTCTCTCTCTCTCTCTCTCTCTCTCTCTCGATTTGTTTTGGAGACCCTAGTTTTTTTATACGTGAAAAAGCACTTGAGGAGAGGGATCAGCTTTAGAAGGAGCTGGATGATCTTCGAACAAAACTTGGTTATTTAACTTTAGGAAAGGACTGTAAATTTTTAAACTTTTTTCTATGTTTATCTAATTTGTCTCTCTTTGGTTTTTGGATGGTAATCTAGTTTATCTCTTTTGTGTGATGTTTATGTATTTTATGGTGTTATCTATAAGCAGAACAATGCATACACCGAGTCAATTACGGAACTGGTGTTTTATAAACCATTCTAGCTCTGGATCATGTCATGTTTTTCAACCTTTATGGGTTTGATTGGTCATTATTTGGTTTTTTAATAGATAAGGAAAAAAAAAGGATTTTTGGTGTTCATCTTCAAGAATAATTGTTGGCTTCTCATTTTTTCTTTGGTGGCAGTTTTAAAATGATTCCTAATTTGCAGTTTCTCTACACGGTCTCTTCACAAGCGTTGCAAAGTCGTGACGAGGAGCATGAGAGTTGAGACCTCACGTGACGAGGAGTTTGAGAGTTGAGAACAAAATTGAAGCTTTGTTCCAGATTCCAGAACTCATTTCCTACAACTTGTTGGGATTCCACCCTGTGTGGGCCGGATGGGCTTAGGTCCGGATGGGAGTGATTTCCTATTGCGCTTATAATTTCCTATTGTGTTTAGGATTTCCTATTAGGTTTAGGATTTCCTATTGGGATAAGGATTTGTATCTCTATAAATACCCTTGTTGTCTCTCTTTTTGGAGTGTAGTAGCACAATGTGAGCGGGACAGGCTAAGAGTGTGAGAGGGGGAGCCGGTTGTGGCTTCCCCCGCTGGAGTGGGAGCCTGTTATTGCTCTCCGGAGAGGTTTTTCAACTTGTATATTGTGTGAATATATTCAAATGAGTTTCCTCAAATTTCTTGTGTGTTTTTGAGTGCTTGTGTGACCCGGAATGCACAACAAACTGGTATCAGAGCTTGGGTGGAGCGAGAGGTCACCGGATTCGCGTTTGAAGCACACAAATTCAAGAACGGAAAAACAAAATGAAGCCAGTTGGAGATTTTGCTCACAGAGGAGAGCTACACACCAGGAGTATTGGACAGACTTTGCAGAGATCAGAGGTTGATCGGAGCAATCAGGTGATTATAGATTTGCGACGGTTGAGTCGTGGTGATTATTCGGAGAAGCTAGTGATCAAGGATACATTCTTTTGAATATTGCATCTCTGTTTGGTGGGTGCGGATACATTTGATTGGTTAATGGCATAGGCGCTTACTAGAGTGACAGATCAGAGTTGGTCAGCAATGATCAGAGGCAGTCTGGTTCAATCAAATTTGAAGACCTATCATCAGGATTTGCAGTTGTGATTCGAGCTACATTGGATTAGATGATGGGCCACCATACAGGTTTGTGAGAGTGCAGTGGTAGATGGAGCTGATGTTAGGCATGGTCAAGCAGTAGGGGTATTATGTGATGTGACCAGGAGAGGCGATAGTTGCGGATGCACACAGGATAGGCGCAGTATTGTATTGAGGAGTTGCAACCGGGATGGTACTGGATGCGCCAAGAGTCGAATCAGGAGTGTGCGGGATGCTGGCCAGCGATGGTGATGCAACTCGTTGTTGTGGATTGTTCACGGGAGCTCTAGACAGAGGGATTGAGATGGAGATCAGATGATGCATCAGGATATTCTCTTTCTTCTATGATTTTGTGACTGGATCCTCTCAGGGATATGCGACCGCATGGTGTGGGCATGAGCATCCGGGTTATGCTGCCACTCCGGTTAGGGGGGTGCAGGATTGTGATCAACCGCGGAAGATTTGGCGTGCAGGGATACATTCATTTGAGTGGTGTACCCTGTTAGTGTCATAATATGTTTGTTTGGGAATGACACAAGCGCCTGTCAGAGTGGTAGTTTAGTTGGTGCCACGGAGATCTAGCAGGATTTGTTCACATCCTGGATTTAAGAGATGTGTATCCTAGTTTGGCGGTGCAGAGATACTCGGTGGGGGATGTGATGTTAGAGAAGGAGTCAGCCTCTTCGCAGATGATGTGTGAGATCATTTTGAGAAGTGAGCCTCTGATGTGGGCAGAGGGTAGCTGCATTCTCTTGACAGGACAAGATGCTAAAGTGGCAGAACTCGGCTAGATGAAGCTGCAAACACTTGATGAGGGGCTGCTGGCGCTTGGTTATGGAGCACATACACCTTGGCAGGAGGTGTGCGAGTGGAGGCATTCAAGTTGAGGGGGTGCGGTACTCGAATTTTCTGATTGGCTGCGGATTCTAGTTTTGCAAGAACACACATACACCTTGGCAGGAGGTGTGCGAGTGGAGGCATTCCAATTTAGGGGGTGAGGTACTTGAATTTTCTAATTGGCTGTGGATTCTAGTTTTGCAAGGACACACTCTTTCGGGTTTTTGTACTTTGTTTGGTGGTGCATGGATGCTTGACTGGTTAGTGACACAAGCGTTTGCTAAAGGTAGTTGATTGGAGGTGGCGACATGGGGGTGTTGCAGTCAACTTTGCCCACTCGGTGTGGAGGGGGTGATTGTTGGAATTCCAACCTATGTAGGCCAGATGGGCTTAGGCCTGGATGGGAGTGATTTCCTATCGCGTTTAGGATTTCCTATTGGGTTTAGGATTTGTATCTCTATAAATACTCTTGTTGTCTTTCTTTTTGGAGTGTGGTAGCACAATGTGAGCGGGACAAGCTGAGAGTGTGAGAGGGGGACCAGAGCCGATTGTGGCTTCCCCCGCTGGAGTGGGAGCCGGTTATTGCTCCCTGGAGAGGTTTTTCAACTTTTATATTGTGTGAATATATTCAAGGGAGTTTTCCTCAGATTTCTTGTGTGTGTTTGAGTGCGTGTGTGACCAGGAATGCACAACACAACTCACTCACAATTTCAGCACTCATATTTCATAGTTTCAACACTCATATGTTTGGGATGTTCAAGGATTTGCAATTGGAAGATAACCTCTTTGATTATTGGTTTGTAGTGGTAGAATCAGTGAGTAAACAATAGGAGTTGGATCATTTGTTCTTCTACCATGTATAACTTCTAATATTAGCTAAGACAGTTTGTAAATTGATGCGAAAGAATTTAGCTATTTGGAAATTAGAAGTTTTGCCAATATCAACTCTTTTTACATTGTCCATAGGCATAAATTTTATATTGGATGTTGCTTCTTGTCAAACCAAAAACCACTTTTATATTGGAATTGAGTTATCTGTAACTTCTAACTTGTGGATAGTGCCTTTGGTCATTTTGAGCTCACAAACTCCCTTTGCATAAATACTCCGTAGCATGAGTCATATCAATAACCTGTTTACTTTTGATATGGTTACATGGATTAAATGTTGTGAAAACATGCAGTTCTCTGTTTGTAAATGATGTCAAATGCAAACTGGGAATGCCAATAGCACAATGCCATACTAAGTCTAACAAATACAAAAAGCATGGCATGTACAAATGATCCAACTGAACTGCAATTTAACAAACTCATTCAGCCCATTTAACAATCGAATATACGACTAACTTGGTAGCTTCAAACAATTGAATATATGACTAACTTGGCTGCAATTCGTTTATGAAAATTTTGAAAGGGCTTCCTTGTTTTATGGCCTAGCACAACGCCTCGTGTCTAAAATAAACAACAACATCGACAAACAACATAAAAATTGAGAGCTTTTATCATACCATAAGAAGCAAGTTACATATGTGATTGACGCATTTGTGTCATCCACCAGAATTGTTCACATCCCCATTCATGAAAATGAGGCAATGTAATCCTGTTGCTTGTTGGAAAAATTACAGTGGTAATCCGAAATTCAAAGAACAATTTTATTTATCACAGCGAATATGAAATTACATGAACAGATTACAAAGTAAACGAACTGGAAATTACAGAAACTATAAAAACATAGATACAAACAGTACATGTGTTGAGTCGTGTGTAACCACACTCTCCTTAACAAAGATGTACCGCCTACCGTAGGTGTTGTAGGATGAACCAATGTCTTTGTCCCAAGATACAATGGCTAGAACCACGGCCGACAGAACACTGCTATCGACTGCCTTGGCGAACTGATGCTAACATCTGCCTCTCTCTCTCTCTCTCTCTCAAAACGATTTCTAGAATGTGATTTGATGCACGAATTTCAGATGATGAACAATGGCCCAGAGCTGTGTTTATATGGCTAAAGGATGAGCTGAAATAATCAATACGGGATTAATGGGGGAGCCTCCCCATTCAATAACGAAATGGATTCTACCAATGAATTCTGATTCTATAACCCCAGCCTTCAATCCGAATTTGAATATGAATTGAATTCTGCCATAATCTCCTTATTCATGCAGGGAGTTACCCAACGTTAATGCATGAACGTTTTGAATCCATGGGGAGGTCTCGGTTGCCTCGAGAGACCCTCCGAGTTCCCCGGTTTCATTCACAAATTTCCAACAATCCCCCCCCCCCCCCCTGAATGAAAATTGGAAGGCACACTGACGCAGAGTACAAACTTGACCTGAGAGAGAGAGGCAAAGAATAATTCCTGGATAGGATAGGTAGGGTTTGGCCTTGAACCTTTCGTTGTGATAGCCTATTGAGTTTACTGGCAGACTAGTGTGCAGGCCCGTTTGAATGGTTCCGCCACTGATGTAAACTTAGACAACTGATGTCACACACAGGACTTCTCCTAACGTAGTTCAGTTCTCACTATTGGGTTCATTTTGGCCATTACACCCCCCTTCCTGGTTCTCCAAGAATTTTTCTTAAGAATTTCGCCAGGATGCTCAAAGAAGCGGCCCTACTTCATACTCACATAGGTTACCTTCTTATAAAGGGTATCCTGCTATACCTTTCTCGGCATCTCCGACGCATAAGAGTCATTAAAAGCATCGCTTAACCTCTTCCACTTTACATGCTTCACTGTTCTACATCTTAGAAATGGGCAAGAGATCAACTCTCCATAGTGATCGTTCTCTATTACACGCAAAAGGTAGTCTCATTGAACCTAGATCTTGGGATCTCTAGTTAGCTAAGTTGGCTACCCCACGGTAACTATGAGCATAGTGGCATTAGCCCCATTCCTCTCGATGCTTTCTCAACTAGCTCTTGAGATAACCCGTTGGTTAGCGGATCCGCAATATTGTCCTTTGACCTCACGTACTCAATTGTGACAACCCCACTTGAGAGCAGTTGTTTAATGGTATTGTGTCTTCAACATATATGTCTAGACTTACCATTGTAATTAGCACTCAATGCCCTACCTATTGCAGTTTGACTATCATAGTGGATACTAATTGCTGGCACTGGTTTCAACTATCTTGGAATATCTTCCAGGAACTAACGTAGCCACTCGGCCTTTTCAGTTGCTTTATCTAAAGCAATGAATCCAGATTCCATAGTAGATCGTGCTATGCACGTCTGTTTAGAAGATTTCCAAGCAATAGTTGCACCACCAAGCGTGAAGACATATCCACTCGTGGATTTTGAGTCCTTCATATCCGATATCCAATTCGCATCACAATACCCTTCTAGTACTGCTGGATATCTGGAATAGTGCAGCCCCAGATCACGAGTATACCTCAAATAATGTAGTACCCTGACTATCGCCTTCCTAGTGATCGTGTCCTAGATTACTCATGTATCTGCTCAGTCTGCTAACTGAGTAGGGTATATCAGGCCTTGTACAACTCATCAAGTACATGATGCTCCCAATTATCCGAGAATACTCTAATTGGGACACCTCTTCCCCTCATTCTTGGATAAATGGAGACTTACGTCCACGAGGGTTCTTGAGATGACTGTATCAGACTGGTTAAACTTCTCAAGAATTTTTTCAAGGTAGTGTGTTAGAGACAACGCAAGTCCATCAGATGTTCTAGTGATCTTCACACCTAGTATCACATCTACAAGGCCCATATCCTTCATGTCAAACTTAAAGTTCAATATATTCTTGGTAGATCGAATGACCCTGTCATTACTACCAACAATGAGCATATCATCAACATAGACACACATAATGACATAACCTTCATCAGTGTCTTTGACATGAACACATTTGTCACATTTTTTGATGCGGAAGCCACTAGACAATATTGCATTGTCAAACTTCTCATGCCATTGTCTCGGTGCTTGCTTTAGACCATACAGAGATCTAACAAGCTTATAGACTTTCCCTTCTTGGCCTGGGGCGGAAAAAGCCCTCGGGTTGTTCCATATAGATTTCTTCTTCTAAATCACCATTTAGGAAAGCTGTCTTTTACATCCATCTGATGTATCTCAAGGTTTCGCAACGCTGCGATGACAATTATCATCCAAATGGAATTGATCCTTGAGACTGGCGAGTAAGTATCAAAGTAATCTAGGCCCTTGTTTTGCCTGTAGCCTTTAATGACAAGCCTAGCTTTGTACTTATCTATTGACCCATTTGTTTTCATCTTCCTCTTGAAGATCCACTTATAGCCCAGAGGCTTACTACATGGTGGCAAATCCACTAGTTCTCACGTATGGTTCTGGAGGATGGAGTCGATTTCACTATTAATAGCCTCTTTCCACAAAGGACCCTCAGGATAGCTAGCAACTTCCTTGTAAGTCCGAGGCTCACTTTCTAACAAATAAGTTAGAAAGTCTGGACCAAAGGACGTTGATGTCCTAGCACGCTCACTGCGTCTGGGTTCAACATCAACTTCCTTTCTTGGTCTCCACTGCCATGATTAGCAGGATGCAATGTCCGTTTCACTGAATTGGACTCTCCAACGGATCTATACAAAAAAATATGTTCGAAAAATGACACATTTATAGACTCCAAGTAAGTATTCTTGTGTATATCTGGTACTCTAGACTCATACACAAGGAACCGATATGCACTACTATTGTGTGCATAACCGATAAACACACAGTCAACAGTTTTCGGTCCTATCTTCTCATACTTAGGAGGAGGTATTGCTACCTTAGCAAGACATCCTCACACTCGTAAGTGCTTAAAGTTAGGCCTCCTACCTTTGAGCAACTCATTAGGTGTTTTATCTAACTTTTTGCAGGACACTAAATTCAAAAGATAGTTAGCGGTCGGCAACGCTTCACCCACATGTTCTGAGGCAACCCAGAACTAACCAACATAGAATTCATCATTTCTTTCAATGTACGATTCTTGCACTCCGCAGTTCTATTCTTTTGAGGCGAGTAAGGTGCTGTGGTTTGGTGAATAATACCGTGTTCAGCATAGTAATTACCAAACAGTGATTCAAATTCACCACCTCAGTCACTTCTCACCACCTTAATCTTAGTGCTAAGTTGGTTCTCCACCTCATTCTTAAAAAGAATGAACTTGTCCAACGCTTCATCCTTGCTTTTTAGCAAGTACACATAGCAATATTTCGTGCTATCATCAATAAAAGTAATGAAATACTTGTTTGCATTTGACATTTGGACATATTTCAAATCACACACATCAGTGTGGATTAGCCCCAAAGGTACGGTACTTCTTTCAATCGATCGAAACGAAGACCTAGTTAACTTCACTTTGACATAAGTTTCACACTTGTGTTTTGTATCAATATGGAAAGCTGGAATATGGTCCAAGTTAACTAATCTACACCACATAGATTCATAATTAACATGACCTAATCTACCATGCCACAAAATGGAAGACTCAAGCACATAAGCAACTGGGGTGTTTGTCTTGTTAATAGTAGGGATAACAGTCATTACATTCATTTTAAATAACCTATCAGCCATATAGCCTTTCCCTACATATGATCCAATCTTAGTCAGAATGACCCTATCTGATTCAAACACCCTGCGAAAGTCATGCTTGCTCAGCAAAGAACAAGACATCAGATTCTTTCGAATGTTTGGCACGAACAACACCTTGTTCAGGGTCAACATCTTCCTCGAAGTCATCTCAGGATCACTATTCCTTCCCCAGCAATGCCTGAGGTTGCTGAATTTCCCATGTATAGCTTCTCCCTATTAATCGGCTCGAGTGATGTGAACATTTTCCTGTCACAGCACACATGGCGGGTAGCCCCGTGTCAATCCACCACTCCTGTGGATTCGAGCCCACCAAGTTCACCTCAGATACCATAGCTGAGAGGTTCATGTCAGAACTACCTCCTGAGGCTTCTGTAATATGCGCTTGTGGACGAGGTGGCTTCTTGCATTCTGATACTTTATGGCTAAACTTGTCACAATTGAAGCATTTCCCTTGGAACTTCTCTTTCTGCTTCTTAGCGACTCCGCCCTTCTGTCCCAGATTGACACCCTTGCCCTTCTGCTTGTTAGACCACTTGTCATGTTGGTTCTTTTTCACACCACTTGAGGAAGGACGACCATGCTCCACCATGTTGGACTTTGCCATTTCGGACTCTTTGACAGACTCCCCCTAGCCCGATTTCCTTCTGTGACATTGAGCTTATAGAAGATAGTCTCCAATGTCATCTCCTTGTTCTTAAACATGAGATAACTCCTGAACTCCTTCCAAGTTCCTGGAAGCTTGTGGATGATAGCATCCACCAAAAACGGATCAAGCAATAACATCCCCTCTGCTTTGATTTCATTGATCAATATCTGGAGCTCTCGGACCTGTTCAGTCACAGGTCTTGAATCTTTCATAGTGTAATCAAGGAAGCGGCCCACCACAAACTTTTTAGGCCCGGCCCCCTCGATCTTGTACTTTTTGTCCAAGGACTCCCATAGTTCCTTGGCCGATTTCGCCGCATTGAACACAGAGTACAATGAGTCATCCAGAGCATTCAAGACATAATTCTTGGCCAGATAATCAGCATTCTTCCACTAATCCAGAGCTTGTCGCTTCTGGTTGTCTGTCTCATTTTCAGCAACAACTGGGGCATCCCCAGACAAGCACCCAGTGAGATGGAGAGTAGTTAGATAGAATATCATCTTTTGTTGCCATCTCTTGAAATCAACCCACCCCTAGTCCAAACTTCCCAAGCTTATAAACATGGGACATCGGAATCGAGGGAACTCCATGCAAAGGAGCAACAGCACTAGAGCTTCCCACATTTGGAGTCTCATTAGTCTTTCCAGTTGTCATCATAACCATAGGTGTTGTAGGATGAACCGACGTCTTCATCCCAGGATACAACGGCTAGAACCATGGCCGACAGAACACCGCTATCAACTGCCTTAGCGAACTAATGCTAACGTCTGCCTCTCTCTCTCAAAACGATTTCTGGAATGTGATTTGATGCACGAATTTTAGATGATGAAACAATGGCCCAGAGCTGTGTTTATATAGCCAAAGGAGGAGCTGAAATCATCAATACTAGATTAATGGGGGAGCCTCCCCATTCAATAACGAAATGAATTCTGCCAATGAATTCTGATTCTGTAACCCCAGCCTTCAATCTGAATTTGAATATGAATTGAATTCTGCCATAATCTCCATATTCATGAGGGGAGTTACCCAGCGTTAATGTGTGGATGTTTAGAATCCGTGTGGAGGTCTTGGTTGCCTCTGGAGACCCTCCGAGTGCCCTGGTTTCATTCATAAATTTCCAACATTGCTTTCCGTGATTTCAACTCCTAATGTTTACATTGAAAAATAAGAGGGATAATAAACAATAGCTCTTTCCATCACTGAGTATAAAATTTACAATGTAGAACTCGTTTGAAATACTGAAGCAAATGGTGACTAACTTAACCAAAACAGAGAACTCAGTTGTAGTTTCAGTCAAACCTAGAATAAACATCATTGCTAAAAAAAAAAGGTCTTTTTGTTCTGTCTCTTAGCACAGATCATTGGTCCAACATGATATAAGTCACATAAAGGCATTAATCTCGAAATAAAACTACAAAGTTCACTCCAAAAAAATTAGCTTTACGATCAGTCATTCGGTAGGTAGTAACCTAATGCTAGTGGCAAAATATTTTCATCAGACTCTAAGAACTGTGATAGAGTACTAATCACAGTGAACCTTCTAAGATTGAATGAATAGGCCAAAATTTATGTGTGCTCCTTGAGAAATACGTAGTTACACATTACTGGTGTTTGTCTATCTTTACAATAGGTTTATTTTTCGAAGAAAAAGCTTACAAGTTTATTCCCAATCTACCATCTGCCGTGAACAAGCAAGCAGTCAAAGGATATTCTTTGTTGTGGGTTTTTCCTACATGAGCCCCAAGAAATCAATTTGTAGAAAACAATAAAAATCAAATCTCCAGCTATGGATTTACACACAATTTTTTTGGCTTTTTCAGATGCACAAAATTTTCTATAGTAGAGGATCATGATTACACATGAAAATTTTCAAATCCAAGTCAATCCAAATAGAGCCTTAATATCACAAATTTGAAATCATAAAGCCTCTGAACTAGGGTTTCAAGAATTAGGGTTTTTCAGGACGTGGTTCTTCTTCGTCTTGGACCAAATTGGAACCCTATTTTTTTTGAGAAATCGGAAACCCTAGTTTCCCATCCAAATCGAAACACACACACACACACACACACACAAACACACACATAGACTCACTGGTGGAGAGATGGTGGAGGTGGTGCGTCGGTCCGTGGTGGTGTCTTCTGTAGGAATAAATATATTGGAAAAAACAGAATCTGGAACTTTTATTAATATATCATAGAAACATAAACATGATACGGAATTGAAATTGAAAATTGTACAAATAAGCAATAACATAAACTGTAATTGATAAAGGAAAATTCAAACCAAATCATGTATTTCATACGGTCTCCTTAAAGCAAAATACGCCGCCTCACCAGATGGATGCTTGAATATCTTTGGCGTCTGCATCCCAGGATAAGATGGTTGCACAATTGCGGCTGCACCTGACCGGAATTGCTCGACGAACTAAACTGTGTTGTACTCTCTCACACAGAACAAGAAGAAGTTTTAATTTTCGGTGTTTGAAACATAGAGAGGAGATGCCAATATATAGTGTTCATGGGGAGCCTTTGAATTTAATATGGGGAGCCTCAAAATTCAATACGAAAATCAATACATAATTGAATTTCCGTAACCGCAAATTTAAATTGCATGAATGATTGGCTATTCAATTCACGTAATTGAATTTGAAATCAATTGTAGTAATTGAATTCTAGCAAATCACAATTGTGGTGGTCAACACAATTGGGCACATTGAAATCACGTAATTGATTTCATAATTGTATTAGCTTCTTTGGGTAACTTGGAGCCTATACATCCACTCCATAAGACAATTTCTCATTCAATTCATAACAAATTTTGCTCATTATTTGTATGGTTTTAAACCCATTTGGACCCACCTCAAAAGGTTATTGGGTCCCACTTTATTTTTAGCTCGAAGTGCCAAAAATATAATGAACAAAATGTCCCCATTTTCCAACAATCACCCACGTGAATGAAATTGGCGGAATAACAACGCAAAAAACAACGGTGACACCAAATGACATTTGACTCGAAGAGAGAGTACATCAGATAGTTCCCATATAAGGATAGGTAGCTTTTAGCTTTGAACCTTCCCTTGTGAAAGTCTATCGAGTTTTCTAGCTGATCAGTGAACGCGATGTCTTGAACTGTTCTGCCGTTTGTGTAAACTGAGACAACAAACTTCACATGGAAACTTTTCCAAACAAAGTTTAGTTCTCATTATTGTGCTCATTTCAGCCCTGAAACACCTGCCTGGTTTAGTGAGCATTTTTAGAGAAGCGGCCCCACTTCTTACTCACATAGGTAACCTCTTAATTAAGAGTATCCTCTTAGAATCCAAAAGTTTCTAATGCATAAGAGTCATTAAAAGCTATGCTTAACCTTTACTTTTGCAGGCATCACTATTTCACCATAGGAATGGGCAGGATCAAAAGTTCCTCAGCGATCGTTCTCTGTCACACGCAATTAGGTTGTCCCATTGAACCTAGATCTTGGGATCTCCAGTCAATTAGGTTGGGTTTTCCGTCACGGTAACTATGAGTGTAGTAGGCTTTAGCCTCATTCCCCTCGATGATTTATTGACAAACTCTCTATTTAACCATTTGGTTAACGGATCCGTGTTATTGTCTTTTGACTTTACATAGTCAATTGTGACAATATCACTCGAGAGCTTTGTCATGTAAGTACCCCCACATTCGCGATGCACCCCCACATTTCGTAGGTATCAATGTGAAGGCTTTCATCTTGTCCATAGCCTCGTCCTTGGTTTTAAGCAAGTATATGTAGCAACATTTCGTGCTATCGAGTAACAAAATAATTAGTCACCTCGTGCTTGGACAAATTTAATCGCACACCTCAGTGTAGATTAATATAAATGGTCTAGTGCTTCTTTCAACTAATTTAAAAGAAGTGTTTGTCACTTGAACTCTCAAAATGGCAATCACGTGCCTATCCTACTCATTTCTCAAATGAGAGGAACATATTCTCGTAGGAACCACTGTTGGCACACCAAACAGTTATGGTTAAGCCACTTAGGACAAGACCATCATAGATCTATACGGATAATTCTTTCCCTATCAATTATCAAATCAACATGTGACACCCAAGTTCACACATTTAAGCAATGGTTTCAATATCCATGTCATGTAAGATACCAGCTTTTGATCCCCCATAACGACACATTAAAATCCCACTCGGTCATTTCATGCTTATATGCACGTACGATGGTCTCATTGGTACACCTTTATGCAATGAATTATAACAAAATTGCAATGCAAAGCTCACATATGCTGAAATCTCCCATGGAAGGAGCATATATACATTTTTCCTTTAATAAAAGAAAAATTGAAGCTATAGCTTCTCTCTGTCAATACCAAATTTTGCAAAGCACAATATCATTGCATGTTTAATATCAAGTGTTGAAGCCATTGACCCAGGACTTTTTCAACAGTTTTACAAGTAACCTTCCAACATTAATCTGATGACCACGATAACGGTGGAAATCATAATTAGTAGAATTAGTGGCAGCACTAAGTGCTACATTAAGCACTAATACCATGGAAATATTTCTCGTTTTTAATCAAGAAATTTCAATCCAGTGTCCATGCATATGAATATACAATTCATGCTCCAATTAATACTCCCAAGTATCATGTATAAAACCAACTTATAATCTGCACAACCACGGCCCAAAAAATATATATTTTGTTTTTCTCCGAACATGCACTGACCAAAATCAAACTACTGTGATTGGTTCAGAATCAGTTTATCCAAACCCCAACTTTCATAAACTAAAACACATTCTCAACTGATTCGAAGATTACCAATAAGAAAAAGATAATTGCTAAAGGTAAGCATGTACTGATGTACTGGAATAAAATGCTTGTCCGGTATTAGATGCTTGAAGCTGCCAAAATTGAGGGATTTTTTTATTTTGAATAAGCTACCCATGGGCCAAGATTCTAAGAGGATTTAGATCAAAGAGGCTTAGTGTATCCTATAGCTGTGGCTGATCCTAATTGATGTCATGATCTTTTCTGGTGAAGTTGCTGATTGTGTTAGAAACTTATACTAAAAGCCATGCTTTTATGTAATGGATTAATATTTAATTAGTTAATTATTAATCAGTTTTATCCCTTTTTGATGAGAATCTATTATGGGCAATGTTTGCATGATATAATTGTATGTTGTGCATGCGTCTTTTATTCTATATAGTAGATGATCCAGTGTGTAGAGTACGGCTTACACACAGAAGATTGGATCATCGGTTCTTGTGGAATATAAATTTTGGTTCACAATCTTAGATGGAATTTGACACACCATCAGTAGGATTGTAGTACAATGTTTTAATAGGTTTGTCTTGACTACAGGGAACGGTTCTAGTTCCAACTCATTGTGCTAGTACATTTTGTGTGTATTGAACAGGACCGCATTAAGGTAATTGTTTTAGTACTGACATTTTAAGACAATTAGAACCTTATAGTTATTAAGAATACTTATGCTCTTAATCCGGATATAAGTAATACATATATACATTTAATGTTGTTGACTTTGATTCATTATGAAGTGAGATCCTTTTTTCACGGTCAATAGTCTTGGTGAGTTGGGTCACAACATTATACGCATGAAATATATGGATATTAATTATTGATAGAATCCACGTCTTGTTAGAGATTGATGATACCCCCTTGAGTAAACTTATAAGTTTCGGTTATGTCAAACCCTGTAGGTGGATATTTGTATCCGACATATCGAATAAGTTAAGTGGCTAGTCTCAAGGTGTTTTATAAGATGTTGATTAGTGGGAGATTGTTAGTAATCGACATTTAATCAACGGGTATCTGTAATCTTAATGTGGGGAGATTAATAAGTATTTAATAACGTGGAGCTCAAAATATAATCGAGATAAAGATGGGAGTGCAATTATAATTCTTTAGTGGTGTGAATTATAATTTGTGAAATAAGAATAGAATCCGAGTGGGATTAGGTTTTCTTATTTACACAAGGAGCCCAGATTTATTTCTCCTCAGGTCCCTGCTCTAGCCTTATAAATATATCGTTATGTTCTCTAGGTCAAAAAACAGTCATTCAGAAAATTAGAATAGAGGCTGTGAGAGAGAGAACAAAGAGATCACGTAGAAGTCTACACTTGGCTACATGATCGAGATATACGGGAATATGGCAGAAGATCATGAGGTACTGTCGAGCAAAGTTTGTTGCATACAGTAATCGGGTCTGTCAAGTTCAAAAATAAACAAGTCAACCAGCGTCCGTGTCTACGGATGAGAGGTAAACCCTAATTCCGCCTCGTAGGGTTTGTGTTTATTTTTGTTGTTTAATCTGTACGCATAATTACTGGTTTCTGGGATTCGTTTCCCAATAGATTGAAGCCTAGTTCTCGTAGCGAATATCTTTTCATTGTAATTATTTAAGGTTGCACATTTTATTTTGGGTTGGCACCTTGCCAATCTTTTGTTAGCTTTCCTTTTGGGTCCTGAGCGACATATGATTGTCGGTTTGCGAGGGTGCCAACCTAGTTGGGATGCTCGTTTTCCGTTGTGATGCCATTTTCCTTAGGCTCCCTTTAATCTTTGTAATTCGTTTCCAAAGGTTAATATAAAGTTCTTTTGCCGACCAAAAAAATAAAATAAAATAAAATGCTCGTAGACAAAACATTGATCAAGACAAAAGTGTTAGCAATAATACTCATCACCATGTTTAGCATATCACAAATCTAAAAACTCAATTCCAGTCAGTAGCAACTAGTACATGCACGTTGACTTTACAACCATGAGACTAAGCTGATTTGCAAATCACGAAATTGAAAATAGGACCTAACTAATCAGTATATGTAGGCCACCACTGATCCGAGAGCACCTTTTGTATAAACTATGTTAATCACATGAGTAACACAATTTCTATGCTATCAATTAGCCAAGAAGTCCATTTAATGCAAAAATCAGATCGTGCAAACTGAATAAGCAGTAATCTAATTTACTAATGCTCAACCCAAAACTCCAAAACTATTCATGTTTTTTTATCCAAAACCAAGAATCTCCTAATTCCAGGGAGACAATCATAAACTTTTTTATAAAACCCAGAAAACTTCGATTTTAAAATCATTGCTGTTTTCTATTTATAAAACTCCCAATTATTTAGATAAATCCACTAATCACAGATCAACTATTAAACTAATATAAACACAAGGGAAAAATTAGTCTACGCCATGTCTGTAGATTACCAGCACATTAAACTAATAATTAATGGATCTAGAAAACACATCCCACTGATCCGAAAAGCAAACTATCAACTAAGGTACTGACTTTTCAAAAACTGATAACAATGTGGAAGCCCATTAACAATATGATTCCATTGTGTATTTCCAAAAAAATATGTTGACAAATTTGTATAATCCACTGTTTTTAAAAACCAGTAACAAAAATATCCACCAAATGGAAATCAACTAATAAGAAAAGATTGATCTAATCACGTAGGAAAATAATGTGATCAAATCTCACCCATGTACTGCCTTGGCAGGAAGCACGTATTGACTAACACCGAAAAATGAATTATACCGGAAACCAAACTGTTATTATCAAAACTGAACCTTAATTCCAGACCCGAAAAGTAAACTGTTTTTTTTTTTTTCCAATAAATAAATCCAGAAGCTGTTTTCCCAAAAGATATTTTGCTTTAAGATTGTAGGATTAAATATATTGGGAAAAACAGAATCTGGAACTTTTATTAATATATCATAGAAACATAAACAGGATACGGAATTGAAATTGAAAATTGTACAAATAAGCAAGAACATAAACGGTAATTGATAAAGGAAAATTTAAACCGAATCCCGTATTTCATACGGTCTCCTTAAAGCAAAATACGCCGTCTCGCCGGATGGATGTTTGAGTATCTTCGGCATCTGATTCCCAGGATAAGACGGTTGCACAATTGCAGCTGCACCTCACCAGAATTGCTTAGCAAACTAAACTGCGTTGTACTCTCTCACACAGAACAAGAACACGATTGCAAAGGAATAGAGGAGTGTCAATTTTTGGTATCTGAAACATAGAGAGGAGATGCCAATATATAGTGTTCATGGGGAGTCTTTGAATTTAATATAGGGAGCCTCAAAATTCAATACGAAAATCAATACATAATTGAATTTCTGTAACCGCAAATTTAAATTGCATGAATGATTGTCTATTCAATTCACGTAATTGAATTTGAAATCAATTGTTCTAATTGAATTCTAGCAAATCACAATTGTGATGGTCGACACGATTGGGCAAATTGAAATCACGTAATTGATTTCATAATTGTATTAGCTTCTTTGGGTAACTTGGAGCCTATACGTCCACTCCATAAGTCAATTTCTCATTCAATTCATAATAAATTTTGTTCATTATTTGTATGATTTTAAACCCACTCGGATCCACCTCAAAAGGTTATTGGGTCCCACTTTATTTTTAGCTCGAAGTGCCAAAAATATTATGAACAAAATGTCCCCATTTCTAACATCTTTGTCGCCATTCGTTCGTCCTTTCTCTTCTACCTCTCTCTCTCTCTATCTTTGTCGAAAGCATAACAAAGGAGAGGGGATGGATGACCAATATGTATGGGAGACCTGGAATATGATTTTTAGCCAAACCACGATCCGTGAAGCTTTTTAATTGGTCTCTCTTATCACAGCCGTTGGATGTCCGGATTTTTCTTATTTCCAGGCACTTGGACTGGAAGTGAGATGTATATATATACACACATACGGTTCGAACTGGAACCATGAACATAAATCCACAAACCAAACCATTGACTACGGTGTAGACACCCCAATTTTAACCCAGGATACTTGCCAAGCTCTCCCAATGATGAGAAAGCCACCCGTGAATACCCTAAGGTTAAGAAAGAGGCTTGGACTTGACCCAAACCACCATGAATCACCCCAAACCATTCCCTAAAAACCTAGACCAACCCAAATGACCAAAATACCCTTCAAAACACCAAGATAAACCAGAACCAACCACTGTGCTCAAAAGGGGTTTGAGCGCTCAAACCCCCTGCTTGAGCGCTCAAGCCCTGTCCAGTCTGTCGGTGGCAGAGCATCTAATGATGAGATTCCAACTGAATGGCAGTCACCCAGCTGTTTTTCTGTTGCTCGCATGCACCTGATAGACCTAAGGGTGAGCCTATATTGTCTCATTAGGCCCTCCACTTCAAGAAAACCCATTCCCCCCCCCCCCCCCCCCCCCTATTTCACTCTATAAAAGCCATCCTTCTACATCATTTACAGAGGTTAGACATTCTCTCATATTCTGAGCTATCACTCTCTCCCTCTCAAACTACATTTCTAGCAACCATAAAACCATTCATCCATTAGTTAAAGCTCAATCTCTTTCACCCATCAAACCCATTTTGATCCTCAAAACCTTTCACTAGAATACACCATCATCCATTCAAAATCAGCCCAAGCCAACCCACACCCAACATAATCTGTCCTAATCTACCCACATTGTGTCAACAAACCCATCCAACACTCATCCATCTAGCAAAACCACAAGTCCCAAGCTCAAATCAAAACCAAAAGGTAGAAATCCATGTGAAAGTTACGGGTTGGTACTCCTGAGGGAGACCAGTGGGTTCATGGAGGTCCTCTATACCTCTAATGGACTCACAAGGTCTCAAATATTCAAGAAAATACTTTTGAAAATCCCACTTCAAATGGTCTGAGCGCTCAAGGCCTAGACTATGAGCGCTCAAACGGTTTGAGCATCTCCCATGTTTTTGTGGTGTCTGATCATGTCGTATCTTGGTAATATCATTATTATGGCTATTTGTTAGTTCAAAAACTCTCAAGTCAGTTTATTTTACCTTCGATCATTGATCAATGAACTCAAAAGCCATAAAAGTGATGTTTTATCATCATCAAGCTGTGGATGATCTTATCTTAAAAGGAAAACAGGGTATCTCACTTCTTTTAACCATGATCAGAAAGTTTCAAGTTCATACCAACATCAAAGAATGATCAGAAATCACAGAAACTCTCAGTCCTGGAAGAGGGCTTGAGCGCTCAATGTAAACACTATGAGCGCTCAAGCCTTGCTCAGTCTTGAAATTTGAATCTCGCTTATTTCAGTTCTGTGTTCTGTTTTCAGTTCATGAAGTGTGTGTGTGTTGATGTTTGGCTAAGCCAACCTATTCACGAAGTGTGTGTGTGTGTGTTGATGTTTGGCTAAGCCAACCTATTCTCTTCTCCCTATCACTCTAAACATGCTTATGTGTGGTCCAATACTAGCTCTCTGCTTTCGTGGACACCTCAAGTTTATTTTATCCGTGTTGGGTGAAGTTTCAATACATTATGCATCATCATATGTCATGTTGAACTGGTTTGAGGTCCAGATGAGGGCAGAATGCAGCAGAAACGTTTAAATCCACGAGATGGCTAAAGCACTCAAAGAATCCCTTTGAGCGCTCAAACGTGTTCTGGTCCCATCAAAACTTTCTTCCATTTCAGCTTGTTCTCGGCATTTTGAGTATTCTGTAAAATTTTAAGGCATTGAATCTCTAATCTGTGTATACTGTTTGCCTCATTTTGGTCCACGGGCAAGTTTTAAACCCATGATTATGTGATTATGTCATTTTGGTCTAACGAGTTAAATGCTGCTTTTGAGTAAACAACGGTGATCAAAACATATTTCCATCAAATCCGAATTTTTAGGAACATCAAACCCCTATCTTTGAGCACTCGAGCCCTCATTGGCTAATCAGATTGGTTTAGTCCTGCGGTGGTTTGTGGTGTCATTTCTGATTACTTTATTATCATCCTGTATTTTCTAACATTGTTACTTGCCGTTTGATGTTCTTGTTTGTTCATACTTGTATGTCATCACAATTCATGCAGATTCACGGAGCACAAGCATACACTGTAGCTTATTGTTGTGTTTGACATCATTACGTGGTTTCCATCCCCCATTTCCTGTATTTGTTCAAAGTTGAATTAAAAACATTTCCCATTATCCCACAAAAGTCAAGTAGAGACCGGTCTTCGAACCAAGCGAGGGGGGTGCCGTAAAACCCTTCTCCTCTCGTAATTGAGCTCCCGAACCTAAGATAGTATGGTGATGACGGGCCAGTATGTAATCCTTATCCATTGAATGAGGCACGAGTCAATCGAATTCGGTTCCTCGGGGACAATCCACTAAAACCCGGGTGGCGAATTCGAATCGATGGAAATACCTCGGAGGGGCGTCCACAGGCTGGCGACTCCGCTGGGGACTCTGGTTAATGCGTATCTTGATTTAATTACACTTGTGTAGTTTTATTGAAATATGCATTAATAAGAGGGCTCGACTTGAAAAGCTTTTGTGGGATTTTTGAAATGCTTATAGTTCAACTTTTGCATTGCACTTGCATTGTTCTTAGCCTCGTTGGCGTGCTTTGGCAATCCCGCACGGCTTGCCGGTGACGGGGAATCCCAAAATGCTCAATAGCCCTCGACCTTGATGAGTTACACCTGTCGTTATTACCGTTGTCGTGGGTATCCATGGCGTGGGAGACAATCATGACTCTAGTCCGGGGTACCCTTGTGAGACCAAAATCGGCCTTTTTGCATATAGTTAGCCATAGAACTTTCCCGTTAGGTGACCGCTCCGCTCGTTAGGATTACATGCTCCATCCTGTTACGTGCTACATGTTACCGTTTTCTTTATCTTGTCATGTTGCATACATGCATGCATCCGCATTTGCATATGGCCCCTCCGAGTCGAGAGTAGGATAGCTTAGGATTTTGTGCGGTTAGTGGAAGGTTGCCTTGGCCCGATGATGAGTCGTGTATTCTAAATACATGTTGTCTCGTGAATTGGTCCATAGGATAGTCAGACGTGGAAAAATTTGGACCATCGAATCTTTGACAACAATCTAACGGAAATTATGAATAGTTGGCCCAAGATTAGGGACAATTGTTCCTAAAATCCAGGGTTAGATTCTTGATAAAGATTTGAGAGTTTGTATTTTCCCAAATTCGGTTGTCCAACATAAAGGACTTGTTATCAAAAGAAAACTTGAGGACTGAAGCAATCTTCCAAAGCCGCATTATTAGTCTAGGAGACTTTAAATCCATGGAGTTTGAGATACCTCCGGTGTTTGTCGTGCCTGAACGGCTGCCCGTGTTTTGAACTAACCTTGGGGTCATTTGTAACTGGATGGCAACACCTTATTGCTCTGTCTCGGATGGTCAAGAAAGGATAACGGTTATGGCTTCAACATTTAGGCTATAGGTTGAAAAGCCATAACTGTCAAGTAAATGACTTACCCGTGGTGTTGGTTCAATCTGCTGTACAATGGCTTTAAGTGAGATTCGAAACCGATAGATTAAGTTTAGGACTAGTCTTAGGACTAACTTGGTGAGGGGCGACGCGACGACCTGCGCACGTTCGTTTAGATAGTCTTTCTTGTACATGAGTATCGAGTCTTGGGGCTGAGTTTGATTTTTGTGCACTGTCAACATTAAACAATTAGGCCTGCAAGAAGAAAGAAGACTTTACCCGTTTGGACCCGACCGCTCGGACAAAGATTGTCACGATCCGCTACTCCAGAATCTGAACCTCGGCCATCCCCAGTAGTCATGGAAGAACAGCCGAATGAGGTCGAGCAATTGAGAAAAGAGGTGCACGACAGTCTGGACAATCACAACACCCAAATTACCCAAATCATGAGTATTCTGGTTAACATCCAAGGTCGCCTTCCCCCGCTCCAGCAACCTCCCAATGACCAAGAGATCCCCGAGGGTGAACAACGCCAGGAGCAACCGATTGAAAACCCTCAAATGGCTGAAATGTTGGCTAAGATTGCCAAACTCGAAGAGTCAGTTGCTAAGAATGAAAAAGCTGTCGTTACCGGATTTGACATAAGTAAGCTGTGCCTTTTCAATGAGGCTAAACTCCCTAAGGAGTACAAGCCAGTGGATTTTGAGAAGTTTGACGGGACAGGGAACCCTCGGGGACATATTCAGGCTTATGTGAGTTCGCTCTCCCTCCAAAACGTGGACGAACCAACCATGGCTCAAATGTTCCATCAGAGCCTAACTGGACCTGCCCTCTAGTGGCTCCTTTCGCTTGACATCTCCAAAAGAAAGACATGGGAAGATTTGGTGGCATCCTTTGTGAAGCAATATGACTACAATGTCCAGCTGAAAGTTACCACTCGGGAGCTTGAGAGTATCAAGATGAGGGAAAGGGAGTCCTTCACAGACTTCGTGAAACGGTGGAAGGCTAAAGCAGCTCAGATGGCTGATCGTCCATGCGATAAGGATCAAATGAGGATCATCACCCGTAACTTGCAATCCGACTTGGCTCAATACATGATCACGGCCCAAACCCATGACTTTGAAACCTACTTCGAGGTAGGATTATCTATTGAAGAAGGGCTGCAAAGTGGGATCTTAAAGAAAGGAGAACCAGCACCCAGGCCAAAAAGGGTCTTCACTAGCAATACCAACTCTTTTGACGCTCCTCAGAACTACTCCAACGGCACCTCATCCAATCCCACAAATAACCGTCCACCCAAAGCCAAACCTGTCCATGCCATCATGCCAGCTCCACCCCAGAACCAAAGGCCGCGGCGAGTATTCACCCCTCTTCTGCTCCCCTTCTCTGCTGTTTTTGAACGTCTAGTTCAACAGGGGAAGCTTAAGCCACTCGCGCCGACTCCACCTCCTCAAAATCCCCCTCCTACATGGAACCCCAACCAATTCTGCACCTTTCATCAAACCCCTCGCCATCCGACTGATAGGTGCCAACGCCTTCCTCATGAGATTCAGGATCTCATCGACAATAAATAGATCCGAGATCCCACTGAGAAACCAAACACTGTCACTAACCCATTGTCTGCCCATAGAAGGAATGCCGACCTCAATCACATTTCCCTTAAGTCTACTCAAAACAATCCAAGCTCCACTATGTTCGACCCTAGCCAGTTTATCATACCTGAAACCGAGCCTAAACCTGTTGTAGCCATACCAGCTGAGCCTGAAATATGCACCCTCTCTGATCAAGTAGGCCCCGCCTTTTTGGGATAAGTGGGGGGACATGATAATCAACATGGAGAACTGGGAATATGAGATAATGGCAGCAAACGGGCAATTGAACGACGAAGAGTGGCCGCAAGAGGAAGTCGAGCTTGATCAAGAACTCCCAGTCGCCTATCAGATAGAAGGATTTGAAGGGCCGGTGCAGCTGGACCCATTAGACGTAGCTTTGCTCCAAGATCTGCTCGAACAACCAATGATTGAAAATCAACCGGTTCTAGAAGAAGGAGAAGGACAAAACTGGGAAGAACCTGAGTGGGATCCTACGCCAACTAAATGGCAGCTTATTGATCCAGATGACCCTTTAGATGGATATACCTTGCCGCTATTCTTTGATGAAACTTGTTTGGCACCATAGCAGCCACTGTGGGAAGGACGTCCAGATTTTTCCATGATGAGTGAGGCGGCAATTGACAAGATGGTGGAAGGATTGGAGTTCGCTCCTTGTGATTTCATCATAGATGAGAATCTGCCAGCGCAAAGTGGTTTAGGTGCCCGAAAGCAATGGGATAATGACGCTAAGCGGAGACATGATTGACATATGGGGCCCACCGTTAGAAGGGAATACCATGGCCAACGTCTGGGAGGACAACTCAATTAGCAATGAAGAAATGGACCTTTGGAGTACAACCACTGTCGAGGACATCACTCGAGGGATGAAAGAAGCCAGCATCGCCAAAGGCAAAAAGAAAAGCAGAAGCGGATTTGGTCGACTTCTACTTTGATGAAACTGAATTGTGGGGAGACGATTTGGATTCCGTCAGTTTATCCCGGCGAAACCTCTAACCCACATCCTAACCCACTTCCGAATCCTTCACCTAATCCACTCCCGAACCCGCTACCTAACTCCACAAATCAGCCAAACATTATCCCCACTCCCCAAAGCGACCCTTTTTCAGCCAATCCAATAAACCCCACTCCAAACCTAAACAGCTTCCAAAACTTCCCCAACCCACCAATTAACCAATCCCGTACCTCTTCAGCCACAAACAACCAAGTTCCTCGCCCAAATCAAGTTCCAAATTCTACACCCGAAGAAAATCCCATCAAGAAGCAGCTAAAGAAGACCCCCGCAGCCATAACCATATGGGGATTACTCATGAGCTCTAGCGAACACCGTTAAAAGCTTGCTCAAGAGCTGTCTTGTATGGAGATTACCCCCGACACAACCCCCGAAACCATGATGGCTGCCATCAAGAACCCTCCCGCAAAGCATACGGTAACCTTCACCGAAGCCGATCTCCCGCTCGAAGGAACTGATCACAACAAGCCGTTGCACATAACTCTAAAGTGTATGGGGAAATGGATCCCGGTGGTGTTGGTGGATAATGGTTCGGCGTTCAATGTTTGTCCCCTCCGCACCACTCAATGCTTGGGACTTAAACCAAAGGATTTCACCCCATCTAATTTGACTGTGCGCGCGTACAATAATACTCACCGAGAAGTGTTGGGGACTATAAACATGGAAGTAGCAGCTGAGGAATTTCAGTCGACCGTGGAGTTTTATGTGCTAGAAATACCGACCTCTTTCAACCTACTCTTGGGTCGCCCGTGGATGCATAGACCCGACATTATGGCGATACCATCAACCTTACACCAGAAGGTCCTACTAGGATTAGAAAGTGGGACAGTCGTGCTGTATGGAGACTCGGGTATTCGTCCTCATTCTGAGGATAACGACCCACTGTTGGAAATCATGCATGACGAGAATGATGTGGAAATAGGTGGGTTCGCCTTCGACACTGCTGACCGAGTTTGTACTATTCAGGTGGACAACGAGTTAGCTATCACCTCCACCATCTTGGAGATGATGAGGAGAATGGCGTATTTGCCAGGCACAGGTTTAGGCCGTAGTCAGCAAGGAGTGGCCGAGTTGCCAGATTTCCCCGTTCACAAAGGACGTTTTGGGCTAGGTTACAAACCCACCGACAAGGAGAAGAAGGTCCACGGTTATGTTTATGACAAGGACTATATAGTTCATTTTGTGAAGGAAGGGGCTGACAAACCCTGTCATGGTCAGTCGGAACCGTTCGTGAACACGATAAACGGAGAATTTTACCCCGGGTTTGAAATCTTCGCCAATGACGTGTGGGATAGCGAAGATAAAAAGGAAAAGGTCTAGCAATTGGTGAAAGACCTTAAGGTTGATTAGGTAGAGGTTCTGGATGGTGGGATTCTGCTATCAATGTTCGACGAGATTGGTCCAGCGGGTATGGGTAAGGAAGCAGCCGAGGTGATGATGCTTAGGCAGGAGGCCCATGAAGATCCTAGCCTACTGATCGTGGATGCAGTTGGAGAGTATAAGAATTGCACTTTTACGCCTGTTGTAAAATTTACTGGCACTACCACCATGTTTGAGTCCGAGTCTGAGTCCGAATCTGTAATCAGCTGCGAGTCAGAGATTATGCCTCATGGCCCTCCACGTCGTCACTTTTCTTTCGAGTTTGAGTCCACCGCTATGTACCGCACCCCCGAGGGGCTTATGAATGAAATGAACTATGATTTCGCTTACTTCGCTGTTCCCAAAATAAACTGTGTCGACCCTGATGATGAAAAGACTGAGTTCGAGGGAGAAATACCTAAGGAACTCAGGTCCCTAATCGAAAGGGAAGATGAGAGACACGCTCAGCCAATAAAAGAAGAAATTGTTTTAATAAACTTGAAAGACGAGGGGGGCCCCGCATGGTTTAGATCGGCTTCCGGGCTATCCAAGGAAGAATGTGGGTTACACATTGACTTGCTTAAAGAATTCGGAGATGTTTTCGCTTGGTCTCATGCGGATATGCCCGGAATCGATCCCGACATCGTGCAGCATCGGATCCCCCTGTACCCTAATGCTAAGCCAGTCAAGCAAAAGTTAAGAAAAATAAGGCATGATTGGGTAGAAAAGATTAAAGAAGAAGTCACCAAACAGTTCAATGCCGGATTTCTAATGGTAACAGAATACCCCCAATGGGTTGCTAACATTGTACCAGTTACCAAGAAGGACGGGAGAATTAGGGTTTACGTTGACTTTAGGGATTTAAACAAGGCGAGTCTGAAGGACAATTTTCCGTTGCCACATATCGATGTACTCGTGGACAATACGGCAGGGCATGCGTTGTTGTCTTTCATGGACGGGTTTTCAGGATACAAGCAGATCTTAATGGCGCCGGAAGATTGGGAGAAGACGACTTTCACAACCGAATGGGGAACCTTTTGCTACCGAGTAATGCCGTTTGGGTTGAAAAACGCAGGGTCAACATATAAAAGGGCTGCGACTACCTTGTTGCACGACATGATGCATAAAGAAGTTGAAGTGTATGTGGATGATATGATCGTGAAAGCTAAGGAGCGAGAGGGGCATCTATCGGCACTTCGTAAGTTCTTCGAAAGAATTCGCAAGTACCGCATGCGTCTCAACTCGCAAAAGTGTACTTTTGGAGACACCGCCGGAAAAATGTTGGGATTTATGATCACCACCAGAGGGATTGAGGTCGACCCCTCCAAAATCAAAGCCATACTTGAAATGGAACCGCCACGGAAGGAAAAAGAAGCACGCAGCTTTCTCGGAAAGATTCAATTCATTAGCAGATTCATCACTAAGTTGACCTCCACTTGCGAGCCGATGTTTTGACTTTTGAAGAAGGGGGTGTCCTTTAAGTGGGATGACAAGTGCCAAAAGGCCTTTGAAGCTATCAAGAAGTATCTCCAAAGCCCGCTAGTGCTAATGTCGCCAGTACCTGGGAAACTATTGGTAATGTATTTATCAGTTACCCAATCAGCAATGGGGTGTATGTTGGCACAAGAAGGAGATGACGGAGTCGAAAAGGCGGTTTATTACCTCAGCAAGAAGATGGTCAAGGCCAAAGAAAGGTACACGCCGTTGGAGAAAACATGTTGGGCTCTTGTTTGGGCCTCCAAGAAGTTGAGACACTACATGCTGGCCTACTCAGTGAAGCTGATTTCTCGAATGGATCCTCTCAAATATCTGTTCGAGAAGCCAGCACTTTCCAGTAAGCTAGCACGTTGGTTGCTCCTACTGGCTGAATTCGAGCTCAGATACATCACAAGAAAATCAGTGAAAGGAAGAGTGGTGGCGGAATTTCTAGCCGATCACCCAGTAGAAGGACCAGAAGACACTGAGTTTCAGTTCCCCGATGAGAACGTCGTGACGATGGACGATGATATGTGGAAACTATACTTTGACGGGGCCACAAATCAGAAGGGATTCGGAATCGGAGTGCTGCTAGTTTCGCCGGAAGGGCCGCACATCTCGCTTGCCTTCAAGTTAAGCTTCGAAGTCACTAACAATCAGGGGGAATACGAAGCGTGCATTGTCGGGATGGAAGTTGCTTCGAAAATTGGAGTTAAGAAGCTAGAGGTAATAGGAGACTCGAACCTGGTAGTGTCGCAAGCCAATGGCGATTGGAAGGTAAAAGAGGAGAAGCTGAAGCCATACCACAAGGACCTGGAGGAGATAATTCGACAATTCGAGAAGGTAACTTTCACGCACATACCCAGGATGAAAAATCGGTTCGCCGATGCTCTCATTACCTTAGCATCAATGGTCGAGTTACCAGAGGGGGTAAGATTGCGACCCATCATGATTGAGCAAAGGGACCAACCAGCTTATGAATACGTGATGAACATTGAAGAAGTCGACGACGGCCTACCATGGTACCATGATATATAGAACTTGGTCGAAAAAGGAGAGTATCCGAATGGAACAAGCAAGAAGGATCGCACTTGTCACGCCCTCAATTTTTATAACCAAAATACCACTTTAAGTCCACGTTGGACAAATCAAAAGTCAAACATTCTCCCTTTTGAAAAGCCAAAATCTTAATACATTTCCATAATCAAATTCTACACTCACGTCTCCGTATCCGTATCCAAATGTAAAAAGAACAATACCCAGAACCATTACATCTCAAATAAATGATAATACAAGTTAAAATACATCCTTGTCATCTTCCAAAAAATAATGTTACAAAAAAGAATAAAGATGGTCAAATAAGGAAAATCCTTGATGTTTTCAAAAGCGGTCATGCCAACGCACACAATTCCATGCACTCCACGCCATGCTCCTCAATGATTACCTGAAAATGTTAGGTTGAGCTACACTAGCCCAGTAGAAAACTAATCTAACAATACTATAGTCATATAGTATGAAGATGCACCGATAAAATAGTTAGGTGAGATAATGAGACAAAGTTCGAAGATTTTCAAATTTGACAAGTCTGTAAATATTATAAAGGTTACTCTTTTACTTACATAAAGCCTTCTCTTTTCAAATCTCAAATCTCAACACAAGTAAACAACACATCCGTAGTCTCAAATTTATATTACCAACTTTCTCAAGTTCCCGTACACGCACACAAGTGTTCATAAATGTCATTAGATTCCTAGTCATGTCATTTTAATAACAACCTCTACATAAGTACCTTGGTGTCTCTAGTTCCCATGAATTTCTCATTTTATTCTCAGGCGATCACACACATACACATACACACAAGCAAAGCTACCAAATCCCAATATAATTTTAATTGCAAATTAGAATCTCCGTATACACACACACACACTCACATCACGTAAGGGTAGAGGGACTAAATTATGCACCTTAAGTCCCAAAAATAACCACACGTGCCCACATGGTATCCTAGAAGTGATCAAATCTCTCAATGTGTCCCGAAATGTTTATGACGTACCCAATCACGTCCTACGCGTCCTTGTATTGACCGTATCAAGGTCTCCTCTAACGCCACCTATTCACAATATCAAGCATTCACACACACCCAAGGTACCCGTCACTCCTAGATTCACTCAATCACATCTCAAGCGCTTGCAAAGCATACACACGTATTTAAATAACTTAATGTGTCCATCTATATCAGTAAATCCCATTTTTCTCATTCCACCAGTTCACAATTCTCAAATTTTCCCTCAAACACACTTGTATTCACCATTTTCCATGTTCCTTATATACAACACAAATGTTTACTAGACATCCACAACATGACTAAACATTCAAAGTATTACTCTCTATTGATAATCACATTGTATCCGGTATTTCGTGGACTGCCATCACCCCTGGCCCGATACACGGGATACTATACATCACCTGGCATAACAGCGACATTCATAATTTAGAGTGAACCATCAATTAAAAACCAAGTTTAGTCAATAGTTCATACTCAAATGCAAAGAAATGCACAAACACGTTTGAGACAATTCGACACCCCTGCGGGCTACAAATTTATAGAATTTATTTACTCGTCCGAATGTCCCAATATTTATACCACATACCTTAGAAACATCTAGGAACATCATATTAAAAACTCAGAATTTTTAGAGCTATGCAACTATTTTTAAACATCCAATAATCAGATTGAAAACTAGTAGCAAAGTCTACCAGACAGATTTTTGAACTACATCAAACTGAAAATTGCTATCGTGTACAAACAATTAGACTACATGGCTTACATGTTCAGAAAGATCTACGAGTCTAATTTTAGAATCAAAAAGCAGATAGAGATTTCAAGCTTCCTAGACAAAAAAAAAGCCGTTCCCGTAACATGTGACAGTGCTATCAGCACAGCGAATTTGCAACAGCAGCTTGGTAAAACATTTTTCATATTTTCTTTATTTTTTATAAAATTCTAAAAATTTACCACAGTGTAGGAGACATGTATGGGTATCTACAGTAAAATTTTCGTAATTTTACGAGCTCTGAAAAAATATAACAAAAATCGCCCAATACAGGGGCAGATTTGAGTTCTACCTCAAACATCAACTTGGAGTCACCTCAACCACGAATTTGAGGCTTCAACCCATATATGGAAGTTAATAATCAGCCATTTTAGCTAGAGACAAAGTGGGTTTAATCCCCCAATCAAAACCCAAAGCTTGAATCAAGTTTCATAAGTTTAAGAGTCAAAAATATAATTATATGCATGGATTCAATCTACGTGAACATAGGAGAATTAGATGATGTTTCCTACCTTTAATTGGAGCTTCAATCAACCAAGAGATGGAACCCTAAGCCCCCAAATGCAAGAATCCCGTATGGATGCCTCCCGGGGTGAAACAAGGGTGACCCCGACTCCAAATAGCGCGTAGAAGAAAGTTTTTGGGTTGGATCTTGAAGAGGTTGAAGTATGATGGTGTATTGTGAGCTTGGAGCTTACAAAAATGGAAAAATAGAGAGAAAGAGAGGGGGTGGCTGGTGTGGGAGAGAAAGAGTGAGAAAATTGCTCACTTAGTCCCCCAATTTAAACCCTAGGTCACCAAATTACACTGCACACCCTTGCATTCACTTGTGTATATTAAAAACAACCCTAACATATTCAAACACTCTCCAAATTCCACCAATAAACATTTCCTCACATAACCCCAACTTTATTTTAAAATATTTTGTAAAAATATGGGTCCTTACAGCACCACTTTACGGCGATTGGCGTCGCAATACATTATCTGCGGAGGAAGAATGTATAAGAGATCATACGGGGGCATGCATAAATTGTGCATTCACGGCGAGGAAATAAGGAGAGTGACTGAAGAAATCCATGAAGGAGTGTGCGGTCCCCATATGAGCGGGATCATGCTAGCAAAGAAGATATTAAGGCAAGGGTACTTTTGGTCTACCATGGAGACGGACTGTGTCGAGTATGTATGAAAGTGTCACAAGTGCCAAGTCCACGCCGATCTGAAACATGTACCGCCCACCGAGCTGCACTCGATGTCTTCACCATGGCCTTTCTCGGTATGGGGCATAGATGTGATTGGGAGAATCGCTCCACCGGCCTCAAATGGTCACAAGTTCATCTTGGTGGCAGTTGATTACTTCACAAAGTGCGTGGAAGTAGCCTCTTATGCCACTCTAACAGCAGTTCAAGTGGCGCATTTCATCAAGCAAAATATCATCTACCGGTATGGAGTTCCCCAAGCATTCGTCTCTGACAATGGGGTGCATTTCAAAGGGAGGGTTGCCGAAGTACTTGAAGACTTCAACATCCAGGTGCACAAGTCCACAGTATATCGTCCACAAACCAATGGAGCAGTAGAGGCAGCGAATAAGACCATCAAAAATATCTTGGAGAAAACCATCGAATCCTCAAGGGATTGGCATGAAAAATTACCATTAGCACTTTGGGGTTATCGCACCTCTATCCGTACTCCTACAGGGGCAACACCCTATTCATTGGTATATGGCATGGATGCGGTACTCCCAATTGAGCTTGAAGTACCATCCCTAAGGGTAGTGATGGAAAGTGAAATTAGCAAGCTGATTGGTTGAGTGAGAGGTTTGCTGAGCTGATGTTGTTCGATGAAAGAAGGTTGCGCGCTTTATATCACATACAAAGATACCAAAGGAGGATCGCTAGGGCATTCAATAAGAAGGTGAAGTCACGAGCCTTGATTGAGGGAGACATGGTTGTAAAAGAGATCCGCGCGCCAATATTTGATCCAAGAGGAAAGTTCAGGCCAAAGTGGGCAGGGCCTTATATTATCAAGACCATTCTTAGCGGAGGAGCAACGGTACTCATTGATCTCGATGGGAATGAATTTGCCAATCTTGTTAACTTGGATCAGCTCAAACGATACTACCCATGAGAGATGCTCGTTGGGCGGAAAACTGTAAGGGCGGGCCGACCCAAGCAAAAATAAGAGCAAGCCTGCTAGGTCGGAAACCCACATTGGGTGACCTAGGCAAAAGATAAGGCACGAAAATCAAAAGAGCTTGCTAGGCCGAAAACCCGAAAGGGCGGTATTAGGCAAAATTTAGAGCACAAAAAGGAGAGTGTCAATACCTAAGTGAACCTTAACCCGAACTACATTATGACCTGATTCCTTGGAAAAGGATACGTAGGCAGTCTCACCCTGAGATTCGGTCATAATCCATCCAAGTACCCATCATGTCTCAAGAAGGAAGAAAAGAGGAAAATTAGACAGCATTGTGAACCAAGAGGGGGAAACCCTCGTAATCCAATTTTATTTCAACAATCTCTTCGATTACAAAGCTGAGCGAAATGCCTAAAACAACAAAGACACAACTGCCACAAAGAAAAACTACAACACGGGTCCATGATTTATTTTAGGAACAGTCTAGTTAAGTTGAGTCGTTTGGTTTTAAGCAGTTCCTAATCTTGCTGACACTTCCGTTCTTATCCATTTTCTGTAATGTGCATTCAGATGTATGGTAGGGCAGTCGTCGCGAACCCAAGTCACTCTCTTCTTCCAAGTAAGGCGATATTTTTCCATAACTGAATGTTTGAATTCCTGAAGTCGGAAGGACGCTAGAACAGAAAATTGCGTTTCTTGACGAATCCCGAGTTGGCGAAGAATGCGTTGTGGAAAGTAAAAGGCGAACCCCGTTAGGCCCGCAATCACCACCCATGCTGGACCAATGTGAGCCGCCGTCATGTCTGGCAAAACGAGCCAATGGCACCTCCAAACAACGTGCTCCTCTCCCAAAGCCATAAAAAAGTCAGTCCACCCATCCACATCACCATGCTCCTCCACAAATTGACTATTGTTCCAAGTCCGAGGATCATAAACCCAATGGTTCTCTGGGTCATCCTTCAGCTTCACCTTATCACAAAGCCACATCTACAACCAAAACCATAAGCCAAAGACACGTGTCAAAACCAAGCGTCACCAAACCAAAAAGCCAAAGCCAACAATGACCACAAAAAAAAAAAAAAAAAACCTGAATTAAGAGCGGGCTGCCTCCAAAGACATTTGTCCGCCCGGAGCGAATCGCGTCCAAACCTATGAGAGTCTCAGCCAGAACCATCAGGACCACGTCTCGACGCAGCTCAATCTGTAAAGTAACCGAAACAACGAAAGGGCTTGCATTTCCATCAAGGGGGATCAGCAGGTAGGAAGCGAAAAGGCACATGCAAAGCGCGAACATGCGCCGATTTTAGAGAGTGAAGTCCATCAAATCTCCACAAGGTCAGAAGTCCGCAAAGAGGAGCAAGATATCAAGAGCGTTGCCACGAAGCAGGTACTTGGCGGTGCTCTCATTCACACCAAGCTTATCCTTGAGAATCTTGGTCAAGCTGTCACGAAAAGGAGGGACCACGGGTTCCGTGCATGCACAACCCCCAAGATATGTTTGAAACTCTTTGACAGTGGGGCACAGCTCTTGAATACCAAAGTGAAACACCTGGAGTTCTGGGTCCCAAAAGCGGGCAGCCGCATGCAAAATCTCGGGGCGGATGGAGATAGTATGAATGAAGCGCAAGGCATTGAGACCATAACCTCGGAAGTTGAACCAATCAATGTTCTCAAGGCTTTCAATCCAAGAACCAATGACGGCTGGTGTGCAAAAATGCTTGACCGAAATCCTATACCTAATTAAATGGGTTGCCCCAAGCGTAGAGAGGAGACCAGTGTAGCACAATACCCGGTAAGACCGGAATCGAATCCATAGAGAAGGCGGAGAGTGCTTACTAAGTACTCGGGTTGCTAGTTTAAACATGGCTCTTAGGTAGCCACCCTTGTGATTTGATTGGTGAAATTATCTAAACTAAGTGAATTTGATTGTTACTTAAATTAATTAAAAGGAAGTATGGTTGTAGGGGTCATAACACAAGTGACCAGGTCCAGACAGTTCAGCTATGTTCAGTGTTCTGGAAAAGTTTGATTGTAGAGAGAAAAAGGTACCCCAAAAAATGCGAATCCTCGTGGTGGCTGTTTACCCATGTACAGCGGAGAACAAGTTTTGGTCCCCCGTTCCCCGCGTTACATGGGCTCCGACAATGCCCGGACACGTCTGACAGAAGCTCTTTAATAACCTAAAATTGCTTTTTCCTGGGTTAATTTAGAAAATAGGAGCAGAACAGATCCGGGCCTGGCCACGGTGTGTTAATCACCCCGCGACCATACTTATGAAACTACTCACACATAGTAACTGAAACAACTAACAAGATTTCGAAATTAAACATGCTGAATATTGATTGAAACGAAGATCCAAAAGTAAAACGCGGACAAACTCCCGCGAAATAAGAGTTAATGAAAATAAACAAGGAATACCCGAAGCAATAAGCAAATCTGTGAACAAAACTTCAAAACTTCGATGAAAAAGCCTCCGAAAAATCGAATCTCCAAAGGGAAGAACGGCTACTACTTGGGAGCGAAAACTAAACAATGTTCGAACCCTAATTCGGCCTAAAATCGGGGTATTTTACCCTTCCCGAAGTCAAACTACTTGGCAAAGTCAACTGGCTGTATAAAGCCCTCGGTATCGATACAGGAGAAGTCCTGTGTCGATACCCAAACGTTCTGTTCCCAAATTGGCACACGGGTATTGATACAGGACAATCCCTGTATCGATACCGGTGCCTCTAAGTTGACTTTTTAGCTTTTTGGTCGTCCTTGCTTGGGTCCCACCGGTTCCCAACATGCCCGACCGCCATGTGTCCACTTTATGCGTTCTTTTCCGACCTGTTCCCTACAAAACAAACAAGGACAAGAAAAACCAAGGACAACACCGCATCAAGTGGAAAATGGAATAAAACCGCGCCTCTAATGCGCTAATTCGCCCTACTTAGGCGCTTATATCTATGACATTGCGCGCCTATCACACCCCCCAACTTGAGCGTTGCTAGTCCCTTGGAACGAACGAAATAAAACCAAAGACAAGAAACTAGAAAACACCAACGGGGGTACGAGGGTTATGACACCTGTAGAAACAATCAATCATAGCGATAGATATTCGCCTCTTAATATGCCTGTAACTCACATGCATGCATGCCTTGACAGAAACTCGAACACGGTTAGCATAGTGCCACATGCGCGAATAAATATCCCTACAACAAATAATCGCGTTGCACTACTCACTAGATCACTCAACATCCCATATAAGCGCTTGGCGAGATGCGTGGAACCGAACAACTGGTTTCCACGTGCCAATCAAAGTTAACGCTTAGCAAGAAATAACGCACAATATGTCCAGATATGATTCCACAAAATAAGCAACATCATTATAAATCATGTATAAGTGAGAGATAAAATACGTGCACACGATCGACTAAGGATTTTTTGGACTATATTGACCTTGGTTAGAACAAAATAGGAAACTGCAAAATCAGGTGACGGCCTATCGAAGCTCAAGGTTAACTACCCTAACCGGCCGCACTTGTCATGTCTGAAACCTGTCAATGCGCCCATCGGCGCCACCCAAACTCAGTCCACAACATGAAAACATAAAAACAACATCCATGCAAAGCATATTATAGACCCCAAATAAAGAAAACAGAAATAAGTCTCACATAAAATAGCAAAATACCCCAACATGAAATAACACCTCCTCATCATACTACCTACCCTCAGCCAGCCACATGCAACACAAGTGCCTCTTCTCAATCTGACCCCTCCTCACTCTCCTTAGCAGCATCCGCCTCATCCGCGAAATCATCACTGACCTCCAACTCGGGCAACTCAAGAGGAACATATGGATCTAAAGTCGACCCCTCAAGCGCCCTACCATCCACTCTTCCCTGTGATTCATCATCTGCTGCATCCTCGCATTTTGTCGCACCTCCCTCTTGAGCTTCTGATGGCTCCAGATGGTAGCGACCCCTTGGCAAAAGACCTTCTGCAGCCAAGTAGTATTAGATGCGTTGGGGGCAGGTTCAGTAGTCAAGTAAGCTCCACCTCTAGTACCACGAGTCTGGGCTATGCTCTTAGTCAGGATAGTACTGGCAATCGGCCCAGGAATCAGTGGATCATTGTTGAACCATTTGGACCCCGTCAACCCGGAGTCTCTAGCAATAGCCGTAATCAGACACGGGAACGGCATTCGGGTCTGTGTTGGGACATCGCGGAAATCGATAATCTTAGTGTAAATAAATAACGCCCAGTCACACACAGTCTCCGGCTCCATGAAAACTGTCAACAAATTCCTAGTATTTTCAGAGGGCTTATTTTCGGTTGCCCTCGGGTCTACATTGTAACAAACCACTTGGTTCAAAAACCGAAATGCCGGCTTAAACTTGCCCGGCCGGTGAGGAATACTAGCGTCTATACGTTTCTCATACAAACTACCCGCCACTCTACGTGGGACGAAATCCTCAGCGGGGCAAGGGTAGTTAGTATCGTTCGGCCTCACATACCGCAAACTCGCAGCAATGACATCGGGTGTGACCGTAATGGGAACCCTAGCTACTGGTGAAGTGATCTGAGTCTCGGAACTAAATGCAGTCCCGGATGCTGGTACAAGAAAATTTTTATAGAATTCCCTCACGAGTTCTAAATTATACCCGGGGTTTGGTTCGAACCAAAACGACATACCTTGTCATACGATGGCTTGTATAGTGATGTCATTTGGGAGAAACCCATCCCGGATAATGTGGCGCTCGTTCTTAACGCCCCTTTGTTCAAGGGAAGCCCCCATCTTTCCCGTTCATCCCGGGCAATTTGATCTTTGGTCCTCCTTCCCCCGGTTGCTTGCTCTGGAGGGGCACTCGAGGATGCCACTCCCTTGCCTTTAGCACTAGCGGAAGTCTTCCTGGGTGCCATGTTTTAGAGGTTGGGTTTTGGAAATTTAGGGTTTTAGATCTGGAGAGATAAGGATTTTGGACGGGATTGGAGAGGTATATGTGGTAGAGATAGAGAAAAGGTGCGTTTTGGTGAAGTTTGGTGGAATTTGGGTGAGTTTTGGAGGAGTTGTGGAGGTTTGAAGGTGGTGGTTATGGAGGAATTTCGTGGGTCTTTGGTAGAGAGAGAGAGAGAAGGTTGGGAAGAAGAAGATGAAGTGTGGAAGGTGACCGGCTGAACCCTTTAAAATTCACGTTTAAGGGCCTCGGTATCGATACATGACTTCTTATGTATCGATACCTGTAGGTTATGTTCCGGATTGGGACAACCGGTATCGATACAGTACTTTCACTGTATCGATACCGACAGGCTTTTTTTTTTTTTTCGAAATAAGGTTAAGGTTTATGGATTTTGGTTTCCAACACATGACACCCAATCGAACTCCCTCAAGCACTACTCTCTTAAAACCCATCATTTCGCAAAATTTCCCCACAACAGTACGACACTCATGATGCACGGAGCTTGACTCTCCCCCCCAACTTCAATCCAACCAAAACACCGGTTTCCTAAGTTAGACACTGGGATTGACTCGGACTGGTTTAAGATGGGTCAAGGGGACTCGTATGTGGTTTAATCATGCAAGAATGCCTTGTTTCATCCCCTATGCACGTAATTTCCTCTCGCAAATGCATGAAAAATAACTAGCCTCTTACTTGCAAAACAAAAGCCTACTATTTTATGCGATTGCAGAAAGGAATACAAGGAATATGGGAATGTTCTTCAGGATACGCTATTATCAATGCGGGGACACTATTCACATGCTTGACAGTGCATCATGTTCAATGTATATCGCCAAATATATGCATGCATTCAAGTTAAACAGGCATACATTCAAGTTAAACATTCACTCGATGATACTTACAAGATGCATAACACCCGTATCCCCAAAAACTACCTAGCAACGCTATATAAGTACAAAGTACACCCTCCCCCCAACTAGAAACATGCTATGTCCCCAGAGCATGGAGACAGAAAAATTGAAAGAACAAGGAGAAGAACTGGACCTCCAGGGTGGCAGCCAACCACCATGACCTCGGTCGAAGTACGAGGGATTTCAGGTACGCTCACCGTGCAACCTGCAAAACACGTCAGTCCAGCCCGGTACGTGGTATCCGGGCGTACACAGAGAAAACAAAAGAGCAAGAAAGAAGAAATAAAATACACCACCACTTTCGTCACGTGAAAGACACGGGTACTACTTTTCTCCCTAATTCCTCACTTAAATTTTTGTAGAGAAGGTCATCAGAACAATCCCGGGTAAGTCATGACTCAACAGGTTAAACTACTCAAGGTGTTTCCGCAAAGAAATCAGAGCCAATCGTCTTTTATGACTATCCGAGACACGGCAATAAGATTGTCAGAAACCCAGATACACAAACTTAAGGCTAGGAATTAGGTAGCGGTACCAGACCGTTTTGTTTGTTTGTTTTTTTTTTTTTTAAATTAAATTAAAATCAGACACGACAATACACAAAATGCCCTTACTAACCGGAGCTGGGCACACGATCCTTATTTTAATAGCGGCGTGCGAAGCTATAAATACCCAAGTCAATGATGGGTACCCCTATCGCTAGGGGCCGGGTCCACACTCAATTAAGAGCATGGTACACGTGAGCTACCCGTAAAAACATAGCCCAAAGGCTAAACAGCGGGACTATCCGAGTAGACTGGATCAACTAAATCCTCCTCAGGTTCACCTACGTCTATGATCTCTAAAAATGGTTTAAGACGCTGCCCATTAACTTTAAAAATATGATTATCCTTAGGGTCACAGACATCTATCGAACCGTTTGGGTAAACCTGATGGACTATATATGGCCCATCCCAGCGAGACCTCAATTTCCCTGGAAATAAGTGAATGCGCGAATTATATAATAAAACTTTCTGCCCCACACTAAAGGTTTTGCGCTGGATATTCCTATCGTGGTACGCCTTAACCTTAGCTTTGTAGATGCTAGTACTCTCATACGCATCATTCCGAATTTCCTCAAGCTCACACAGTTGGAGCTTCCTGTGGGCACCTGCCCCTGGCAAACTTGCGTTCACCGTCTGAATGGCCCAATGGGCCTTATGCTCCATCTCCACGGGCAGGTGGCCGGCAGGCCTTACCGTACACAAGCCGATAGGGTGAAGCACCCAACACGGTCTTGTATGCAGTGCGATAGGCCCATAATGCATCAATCCACCTTAGGGACCAATCCTTTCTACTTGGGTTTACCGTTTTCTCTAGGATCCCCTTAATTTCCCGATTGGCCAGCTCAGCCTGGCCATTGGTCTGAGGGTGATAGGCCGTAGACACCTTGTGAGAGATGCCATACTTCCTCATCAATGCCTCAAAGAACCGATTACAAAAGTGGGTGCCCTGATCAGAGATAATGGCACGTGGCATGCCAAATCTCGATAAAACATTACTCTTTAGAAACTCAAGCACCACTTTAGAATCACTGGTCCTAGTGAGAATCACCTCTACCCACTTTGACACATAATCCACCGCCAGGAGGATGTACTCAAAACCATGTGACACTGGAAACGGGCCCATGAAATCAATGCCCCAACAATCAAAGACTTCTAACACATAAATATTGTGGAGGGGCATCATATTTCTCGGGCCGACTTTACCTAATTTCTGACACCGGTCACAAGACTTACAAAACACATATGCATCCTTAAATAGATTTGGCCAAAAGAAGCCACATTGTAACACCTTGGCGGTGGTTTTCTTGGCGGAAAAATGACCGCCACACGCCTCAGAATGACAAAACTCTAGAATTCCCCTTTGATCAACCTCGGGGACACAACGGCGCACTATCTAGTCCGCGCAATACTTAAACACATATGGATCATTGAAAATATACTGCCGGACTTCTCTCAGAAATCGCTGCTTTTTGGGTGTAGTCCAATGGGGTGGAATCTGCCCAGTCACCAAATAATTGGCGATATCTGCAAACCACGGGCATGTGTTAGCGGCGAACAACTGCTCGTCGGGAAAGGTATCCACAATAGGGAGATGAGAGGTGGGGTCCTCAAACTCCAAACGAGACAGGTGATCAGCCACTACATTCTCAACCCCTTTCTTATCCTTAATGATGAGGTGGAATTCTTGCAGCAAAAGAATCCACCGGATAAGGCGAGCCTTCGCATCCTGCTTAGTCATCAAATACCTCAAGGCCGCATGATCGGTATACACCACAATCTGCGACCCTACCAAGTAGGACCGAAATTTATCTAAGGCAAACACAACAGCTAATAATTCCTTCTCAGTGGTAGTATAGTTCAGTTGTGCCTCATTCAATGTCTTGCTCGCATAATAAATCACACAGGGATCTTTCCCTCGCCTTTGACCTAAAATTGCGCCGACTGCATAGTCGGACGCGTCACACATAAGCTCAAACGGCAAACTCCAATCGGGGGCCTGAACGATTGGTGGAGTTGTGAGACTCCGCTTCAATTTCTGGAATGCCCCCTCACAAGCGTCGGTCCACACAAAGGGTGTGTCTTTCGCTAACAACTGACACAAAGGCCGAGAGATCGCGCTAAAGTCCTTAATGAATCGCCGGTAAAAACCGGCATGACCTAGAAAAGACCAGATATCCTTGACAGTTTTTGGAGTGGGAAGATTTGCAATTAAGTTGATCTTTGCCTTATCCACCTCAATACCCTTAGATGAGACAATATGTCCCAAAACTATTCCTTGGGTCACCATGAAGTGGCATTTCTCCCAATTAAGCACAAGGCACTTCTCCTCACACCTAGTCAAGACTTTTCCTAAGTTCTCGAGGCATCCGTCAAACGAATCCCCAAAAACTGAAAAGTCATCCATAAAAACCTCCATTATCTTCTCTACCATGTCGCTAAAAATTCCCATCATACATCGTGAAAAGGTGCCGGGAGCATTGCACAAGCCAAAAGGCATGCGACGGTAGGCAAAAGTACCATACGGGCACGTAAATGTGGTCTTTTCCTGGTCCTCCATGGCTACCTCAATCTGATTGTAGCCAGAGTATCCATCCAGGAAGCAATAGAACGCTCTGCCCGCGACTCTCTCTAAAATCTAGTCAATGAATGGGAGGGGAAAATGGTCCTTCCGGGTGCTCGTGTTGAGCTTCCGGTAGTCAATGCAAACGCGCCACCCGGTCTGAACACGGGTTGGCACTAACTCACCCTCCTCATTCCTCACTACAGTCACTCCTGCCTTCTTAGGCACAACCTGCACAGGACTTACCCACTCACTGTGGGCAATCGGGTAAATGATACCCGCATCTAACAGCTTAAGCACTTCTGTCCTAACCACCTCCTTCATATTGGGGTTCAGACGGCGCTGAGGTTGCCTAGAAGGTTTCACATCCTCATCTAGAAAAATGCGGTGTGTACACACCGTAGGACTAATACCCTGTAGGTCTGCTATTGTCCAGCCAATTGCCCCTATATGCTCTCTCAGCAGGGCAAGTAATTTAGCCTCTTGATCCACCTCCAGGGAGGAGGAGATCACCACTGGAAACGTATCATCACCTTTAAGAAAGGCATACTTCAACGTATCCGGTAGAGGTTTCAAATCAGGCTTCGGCGGTTGGACCGATGATGGGAGAGCTTTAGATAATGGGGCGCCCAGCGGTTTGAGAACTGGGTCCCAAACGGCGCCACATACATCCTCTACTGCTAGCATCTCCATCAAACTCCCTACCTCTGGAGAATCTAAGAATGACGCCTCATTGGCGGTCAGCGCTATCTCCAGAGGATCCGTATACAACATATTTTTGACATGCTCTTGCACTAGCGTGTCGATCAGACTCACCTCATAGACCTCCTCATCGTCCTCCACTCGACTATCGACATTGTAAACATTCACCTCCATTTTCAAGTCCCCAAATGATAGTTGGACTTGTCCAATTTTGCAATTCATTACAGCACTGGAGGTGGCTAAGAATGGACGGCCAAGGATAATGGGAGTCTTCTCAAAGACTTCCGGGATTGGACACGTGTCCAAGACAATGAAATCCACGGGGAACAGAAACTCCCCTACCTGAATCAAAACATCCTCCACTACCCCCTTAGGAATTCTCACACTCCGGTCAGCCAGCTGTAGCGTGACTGGTGTGGCTTTCAGATCACCTAAGCCTAATCTCAGATAAACCGAATATGGGAGCAAATTGACACTCGCTCCCAAATCCAGTAAAGCCTTCTCAAAACTCTAGCCCGCAATGGCTATAGGGATAGTGGGACAACCTGGGTCTTTCCGCTTAATCGGAATATCAACTTGGAGAATGGAGCTCACTTGCTCCGTCAGTAGCACGTTGCACTGACTCTTAGTTCTCCGTTTCGACGTGCACAGCTCTTTCAAAACCTTAGCAAATTGAGGGATAGCGTCAATGGCTTCCATTAAAGAGATAGGAAACTGAACTTTCTTGAACAGCTCAAGAATCTGAAAGTTCACATTGATTCTCGGCTTTGCCACCAAGCGATGGGGATATGGTGCAACGGGTGGCAAAGGAGTCGTGGGGTCCGCAGGAGCAGGCACCACCACCTCAGGTGTCTCTAACTCTCTCTCTTCCTCAGTACTCTTCCCCACAGCGGGGACAACCACTGGTGCAGCGACCGGCTCCGGAGTTGGAACCGATTTTTGCTTCAGAGGAATTGTCTTGTCGATCACCTTCCCACTTCTGAGAGTGGTGATCGCTTTCGCTTCCTCTGCATTGGGGTTCAAATTACTCGTGCCTGAACCCTCTCCTAGATAATTAGTACTGACAGCATTGGCGTGAGGTTGAGAGGGAAATTTTCCCCTCTCCTGTTGGTTTTGCCCAACTACTGCCGTCAACTGAGTCAATTGGGACCTAATGTCTCCTATGGCCTGCTTGGTCTGCTCAGTAAAGCTCAATTGAGACTGCATGAGAGCCTTCAGCATATCATCAGTCTGCTTATCCCTCGGTGGATAATTTATGCCTGGGGGTGGTCCAGAAAATGAAGGACTAAACCCCTGCTGATTCTGTGAGGGATAACGATATTGGGACATTTGGCCTTGCGGAGGCCGGTATGGTTGCATCTGTTGCTGAGGTGGTGCCTGGGGTGGCACTGGTGCTTTAGGATCTCTCCATCCCAGGGCTGGGTGATGAGTCCAGCCAGGATTATAAGTGTTTGAGAATAGATCCCAACGTTGGTTCACCGCATTCACCTCAGCCTGGTTACTTTGGTATGCCTCTTTGACCATCGGAAAAGCGGGGCACGCAGTCACTGAATGCCCCGGACACTCACATAAAGCACACACTTCCTCGACGCTCACATCATTCACCTGGTGGACTTGCTTCATTCGCAAGTCCTCCATCTGCTTGGTCAATTTGTCCAACTGGGACTGGACGGTATGGTCTCTCACACTCATGGGGAAAATACCGGACCCACTGGGTCCCTGTGCAGCTATGGCCCTTTCCGCGAGGTCGGAAGGTTCCCAACTTCGGTACTTATCGGCCAATTCTTCTAGAAAATCTCATGCCTCATCTGGGGCCTTATCTAAGAAATCTCCCTCTTTACAAAGGTATTCAATCTGCTGGGCCGTCACAATATTGAGGCCCAACTGGAAGAATGTCACCAACTGGTGTTTCTCATACCCGTGGTGGGGTAGAGACAACAACAAATCCTTGAATCTCTCCCAACACCTCAAGAATGACTCGCCCTCTTTTTGCCTAAATGACTGGATTTGGCGAGTCAGGTGCTGGGACTTGCTCTCAGAGAAATATTTCCTATAGAATAGCTCCCTCACAGCCTTCCAAGTCGTGAGGGACTGCTCCTTTTGCATTCTGAGCCACTTATCCGCACCATCTTTCAGGGAAGCAGGGAAAAGCTTAAGGCAAGCATTTTCCCACTGGGTAGTGGTGGCTAGGGTGCGCACCAGTCCCTCGAAGTGGCGGACATGTTCATACGGGTCCTCGTTTTCCCTCCCATAAAAGAGAGGGAGTGCATTGTGGGTTCCCGGTTTCACAGTGAAAGCATTACGTGCCTCCACAGTCTCTGTTGGCAGAACTATTGGGCCACGGGGAGTAGTCCTCTCGGGATGCATGTAATCCCGCATAGTTCTCTGTTCCGCCATCGGTGGCTCACTCTCTAATTCAAACAATGGATTGGGAAATTCTATGAATAGGGCGTCTATGGGTATGGATTCAGGTTGGCCCTCGGAAAACTCGGATGAGTCGGATTGAGTGGACGGTGACTCAGACTAGAATCCTACTGACTCAAACTGACTAGACTCGAGTGGAACTTCTACCAATGACTCTCTATCTATCCTAACTAGACGCTTAGACGGGTCTCGGAAGAAGAGCGGGTCCTCCTTTGGTGAACCCTTCCTACCTTTACCTATTTTGACTCGATTCTAAGAACAAAGATAAAATTAAAACTAAATTCAAATGACACTAACGACCCGAATTCTTAACACCTCTTGCCGTCCCCGGCAACGGCGCCAAAAATGCTTGACCGAAATCCTATACCTAATTAAATGGGTTGCCCCAAGCGTAGGGCGGAGACCAGTGTAGCACAATACCCGGTAAGACCGGAATCGAATCCACAGAGAAGGCGGAGAGTGCTTACTAAGTACTCGGGTTGCTAGTTTAAACACAGCTCTTAGGTAGCCACCCTTGTGATTTGATTGGTGAAATTATCTAAACTAAGTGAATTTGATTGTTACTTAAATTAATTAAAAGGAAGTACGGTCGTAGGGGTCATAACACAAGTGACCAGGTCCAGACAGTTCAGCTCTGTTCAGTGTTCTGGAAACATTTGATTGTAGAGAGAAAAAGGTACCCTGAAAAATGTGAATCCTCATGGTCGCCGTTTACCCATGTACAGCGGAGAACAAGTTTTGGTCCCCCGTTCCCCGCGTTACATGGGCTCCGCAATGCCCGGACACGTCTGACGGAAGCTCTTTAATAACCTAAAATTGCTTTTTCCTTGGTTAATTTAGAAAATAGGAGCAGAACAGATCCGGGCCTGGCCATGGTGTGTTAATCACCCCGCGACCATACTTATGAAACTACTCACATAGTAACTGAAACAACTAACAAGATTTCGAAATTAAACATGCTGAATATTGATTGAAACGAAGATCCAAAAGTAAAACGCGGACAAACTCCCGTGAAATAAGAGTTAATGAAAATAAACAAGGAATACCCGAAGCAATAAGCAAATCTGTGAATAAAACTTCAAAACTTCGATGAAAAAGCCTCCGGAAAATCGAATCTCCAATGGGAAGAATGGCTACTACTTGGGAGCGAAAACTAAACAATGTTCGAACCCTAATTCGGCCTAAAATCGGGGTATTTTACCCTTCCCGAAGTCAAACTACTTGGCAAAGTCAACTGGCTGTATAAAGCCCTCGGTATCGATACAGGAGAAGTCCTGAATCGATACCCAGACGTTCTGTTCCCAAATTGGCACACGGGTATCGATACAGGACAATCCCTGTATCGATACCGGTGCCTCTAAGTTGACTTTTCAGCTTTTTGGTCGTCCTTGCTTGGGTCCCACCGGTTCCCAACATGCCCGACCGCCATGTGTCCACTTTATGCGTTCTTTTCCGACCTGTTCCCTACAAAACAAACAAAGACAAGAAAAACCAAGGACAACACCGCATCAAGTGGAAAATGGAATAAAACCGCACCTCTAATGCGCTAATTCGCCCTACTTAGGCGCTTATATCTATGAGATTGTGCGCCTATCAAGGGCAGCCATGCTTTTGAAGAATGAAAGATGAGAAATAAAAGGGAGAAGAAGAATGAAGGGTGGAATGTGAATTGGTAAAGAGAATGACAATCAAAAGCAAGTTATTTATAGGGGAAACAAGGAGAGACATGCAAGACTCCCATGCAACATGGGGAATGAGAAATTTCATTTTTAAGATGGTCAAACACATGTTTTCCATGAGACTTGCATGGGAAAGTTTGAAAAGCATTGGAAATGTGCAGCATGTGTTGAAAATGGATGAGAAATGCCTTGGGAAGGAGTAATTTGGGGTTGGAAAGGAGAACTGGAAGTCCCCACACATTTCTGGGGCAGAAAACACCCTTGGGAGTGCAAGTAATCGCATTGGGAACAAGCAGAATCTGCCCTCTGGAACAGGCATTGAGCGCTCAAACCCCAATCATTGAGCGCTCAAACAGAACCTGAGCACTCAAACCATGCCCTGAGCGCTCAAACCCTACAGCAAGCTGAACTTGCACTTTTGTGTTTTGTCACCCCAAAACACATTCCGAACCTCCTAGACCTTGCCCAACTGCCGGAACAAATGCCAACAAGTGCTCCTGACTTTGCGGAGCCATCAGTAGGGTAGATCAGCAAGCGGATACGATTGCTGCACCAACGGCCGGTCAAGGTCGTGGGATGGTATATGAAAGCGATGGTGGTAATTGTTGCCACAATCATCAAAGTCTTGAGTATCGCGTGCAAAGTTTTGTTTTATGGATATGCCTTATGAATTCCAAATTCTGTTCTAAGGTCGTTTTAGGTCAAGCAGATGCGTTGCGCCCTCATGTGCATAAACTATCAATCAATTCAGATTTTTCAAAGTTTGAAAGTCTGTGTGTGCATACTACAGTCATGTTAAGCAATAGGAATGCCTTGTATAAATTCACAGGCATACACCCTTTTTCTTTCGAATGCTGAGCACGGATTTTAAGACTTGTGGCTTCGGATCCAATGTTGTGTGAGTTGTTCTATGAATTGTACAGCAAGTACTCAACAAAGTGTTTACTCAGAACATCAAAAATGAGGAACACAATGCATAAAGTAAGAAGAAAGGGCAAATCTGATATATCTCTAGCATAATCCATGAACTAAGGCATGTACATAAGTTAGCTGCTGGGGCACACATGCCCAACTGAACAAAATCTAGCTACTGGGGCACGCAGGCCCAATCAAGTGCAAAACAAAAAGTACTCGACCCCTACTCACTACTCGGCGCTAACTAAGACTAGCCTCCATCGTCGTCGTCGTCAGGCCCCTGAGGTGCACCTGGGAAGTCAGGGCCTGATATGGAATCGTTAGCCCGAGCCCGACCCTAACTCCTCAACCTCCATAGGCGTCTCCTCAACCACAGCAGCCAGTGTAGTCTTCGTCCTCCTGCGAGTCGACCGACTCAGACCTCCTGCCTCGGGAGTCGTTGTCTCCGCAAACATCACCTCCTCGTCCAGGCTAAATTACGCGTTCTTCGAGCGGCCAAGGCAGACAAAGGGAGTCCCAGAACCACCGGCCTCATCATGCTTCCTCTTCCCAGTGACAGGCTCCTGTGCAAAGGAAGAAAGTCACAAGAATTGGAGTTAGTAAAAAAGGAAAGAAAATCTGCATGGATACCGATGAAAGCTAGTAAAGACATGGCATACCGGGGCAACTGTCGAAGGAGGAGGGATAGGGGCAACATGTGGTACAATATCGTCCGCTCGACGCAAAGGCACCGGTGTCCCTGCCATCAACCGGCGCAAAAGGACGCACATTCCCCTGTTCTGCTCATATAGCGTCTGCGCCAACTCATAAGCAACCTGCAAGCAAACAAGAGACAACCATCAATCATCAGAAAGATCTAGACATCAATAGTCAAAGGAATGTGATGATGAGCAAGTCATACCGGTCTCTGAAGCGGTCTCAATCCGGAGGGCGGACGCAGAATCTCTAACGCACCTTCCTCCCAGTCAGGAGTACTCACCCACACGGACCACTCGGGTACCCCGACCGTCTCCCCCACAGGGACCTCCGCTCTCTCCTGCCTATCTCTCGGGGAAGCCCCCTCTCTTGCAGCTCCTCGAGTGGCAGCTCTGATAGCCTTGTCTAGCTCAGCAGTCATCTACTCCACCCTCCCCCTGACTATCCCTAAGGGGCCCGCCAAGTACCGCTCTCTGTAAGTATCATAATCCATCTCTAGGCGCAGGAACTGACCCAAGTTCCCCTCTGGCATCGTGTACCTCCGTATCTCTTCGAGTGTGTAGCTGTTGGTCCTCAGTACACGGGGAGGAAGTGGGCCAGGCACCTGAGGAAATGCACTCTGCATCGACTAGCGGGTGACCCTGTTGCCAAGGTACCACTGCCAACCATAGGGAGACTCGAGAAGTATCCTCCCAGCGGTAATCTCCTGGCTTGAAGCAAGGTAGTCCTCATCATAGCCCTCCCATATAACCTAGCGGACCTGCACTCAACAAACCAAGCATCGTCAGTAAGAATAAGAAAGCAAGCAACTTCTACATGAGTGCATGTGAAACTTACCCCTCCCCCGGAAAGTCGGTCAGGAGAAGCGCGCAGTGTGTCGAGGGTCACACGAGGGTTTGAAGATTGACGAAAGTCGGCCCCCCAACACAAAGCGCGAGGGAGCACCTCATTCGCCTGAGGGTGAGTAGTCTCTAGGGGATGTAACCCCAATACCTCATAAGCCCAGAGCTGCATGACAGAAATAATCAGATGAACATCAGTGTGACAGGCAATAGCAAGTACAGAGCAATGTAATGAAATTGGAAGTACAGCAATGGAAGGAAAAGGTGCAAGCCTCATACCTCCCACAAACTCCACAAATCCGCTAGGCTCGTCCCTCTCCTCCTCGAGACTGTGCCCATAAAGGAGTAGCAAGTCCAGGGCCTCCCCAGTCATACTGAGCAGCCTTCTCGAAGTCCCTCAGCGCCGGTAAGAAAGAGAAGTCCACCTTGCAATGCCTATTGGAGTACAAGGATGCCCCGAAGATGTATAGCAAGTATCACCGGGCCTTTTGTTCAGCCTCTGTTCGTGACGCTGGTGCCCCTATGCACACCCATCCAAACTGGCCATAATGGGCCATCTCTCTCTCCCTGTGAGGCACGAACCTCAGAAACCAAGTCAATCCGGCCTCATCATACCCCAGCCCGCAGTCGTATGGTATCCGCTCGCCACCCACTCTCAAACTTGTCAGTGCTGAGAAGTCTAGCGGGGTCATAGTAGCTTCCCCAAACATCAGATGGAAGGTATTCGTAGAATCCCTCCACCTCTCCGCTAGAGCTGTCAGCACATTGTGATCGTGTTGAGTCCTCATAAGAGTGAAGATGAACGGCCTGAACCCTGTCAAATCAACCAGCCTCCTCACATCCTCGTGCAACTCATGGTAAAGCTCCAAACTGCGAGCCGAACTACCATGAGCTGGTATTCTCTGATTCTCCTGTTCAAAACAACAAAATATGGCATGTCAATATACTTCCATCATCAATCATACTTCTGTTCAAACAATCAATCAAATCAATCCATCATCAATCATACTTCTGTTCAAACAACCAATCAAATCAATCCATCATCAATCGTGCTTCTGTTCAATCAATCAGTCAATCAATCATTAATCATGTTTTCAATCGATCATGCTTCCAGTTCATCAATCAATCGAGAGAGTCAATCAATCCAGTCAACCCAATCAAATCCATCAATCAATCATCAATCAATCAATCGAACAATCATTCATCCAACAATCAACCATGTATAAGTAATTGAAAGTACATTAAATGGAAATCAATGAAAGTACGTACCCTCAGGTTACCCCGCGACAGGTGGACGTCGGGGTCTAGTAGCACCTCCTCTCCAAAGTACTCCTCCCACTGTGAAACGTAAGTGCTCACTCCCGAAGAGACGAACAAGTGCATCGGTGGGTCATAGGTGGTAGGATCGAAAGCCGGTCTCGCTGCCAACCACGCACCAGCCTCATCTACCATAGTGACTCTAGGCTGGGTTGCCGCCTCCCTCTCCGCAGCAGCTCAAGCTTGAGCCTCCTCCTCTTCCTCCCTAAGCTCCTCCTTTAGCTCGGCGGCTTAAGTCTCAGTAGCCAACCTCTCCTGCTCCTCAGTACCAGCCCTAGCCCTCGCCTCAACCTCCCGTCTCTCCTGCATAGCCTCCCTCACCTCCTCCAACACCTGTGGGTTCTCTCTCGCAGCCACCATAACATCATCTGGAGAAGCAAACTCTGCATAATCCTCTAAAGAGATACCCACTGGACCCTGCTCCACTACTGGGGCCTCCTCAACTACAACCTCCTTGCCCCGAGGCTTGCCGGCCCCAGAGCAACTGCGAGTCACCGGCCTGTGTGCCACCGGTGGAGGCACTATCACAGGAGCCTCATCGGGCTCATCTATATCACCCAAGGAATCGACGAACTAGCTCCTGGAGTACTAGCCGTCACCCCCTGCGGTGGAGCCATACTCCTACCACTAGCCGCCACCCTGGCACTCCTCCTCACAACGCCAGTAGCCCCTCGGCTGCTACTAGGTGTATCGCTTGTCACCGCCCCCTAACTGCTACTGGGCACGTCACTGCCTGTCATGCCCCTAAGAGGCCAACTACCCCTCCTACTCTTCCGTATATCCTCTGTCACACTCCTAGCACTGAACGGCACCTTCACCCGGTACCTAACCTCCACCAGAGTAAATGCCCACCTCCCCATAGTCACCATGTCGAATCTCTGACTCTCATCCCAACTCCTAGCACCACCCTCTCCTTTGCCGCTACTCGAGGCCACACTACCACCGCAAGCCGCCACCCTCTCTCCACTAGAACCACCCCCGACCCTCTCGACAGCCCTCGAAGGGGCCATCGACTCGCCACCGTGAGCCACCGTGGTGGCCTGAGTGCTGGAGGCTACCAATGGGACCCCGGCAGCCCCACCGCCAGCACCACCGCCGGCCTCCGCCACTCTCTCACCCTCCATATCACCACCCATCATTCCACCACCACCAAAAACCCTACCACTGCCACTGCCACCACCACTGCAGATCGGGCCACCCATGGCCCCCAAACCACCATTACCGCTGCCCTCAACCACCATATCACCGCTACCACCATCACCCACTACCCCATCACCACCTACGGCCACATCTCCACCCTCTACAGCGCCGAAACCATCACCACGGGCCACCCCCGTAGTCTCTTCAACACCTTCAGTGCCCATAACCACCATAGCACCACCCCCCGCTGCTGTAGAGGCTTGAGCGCTCGGCTCAGCCTGTGGTGGGACCACCGCCGTGGCCCCACCTGCGTCGTCAGCCCTCGGAGAGAGTGTAGGGGACCGATCGTCCCTGAATCGGCCATTAATGCCGCCGGATGTGAGAAAGTTTGCCCCGTTGTTGGAAACCGAAACCCTAGAATCAAAATATATGTTTGAACTTTGAAATTGGTGCTTGGACTCGAGAGAAATCAAGAGAGAGTGACTCGGTTTAGAGAGAGAGAAAGTGAGGAAGGAGTTTGGAAACCGTAATTGGAAGTTATGGAGTCAAACGGACGTGAACAGACTATTTTTTTTTTTTTTAAGCAACTGAATCGTCGTGACCCTTCACCGGTCAAAGGGTTCAAGCGCTCGAGCCAGAGGATCGAGCGCTCAAACACCCTTTGAGCACTCAATGTCCGTACACTGAGCGCTCAATCCCCCATGCTGTGCTTTGATTTTCGAGCCCCACGGGGTGATTTGATCATGTGTTGACCACGCTGAGTTGTCGCGAATTGTTTAGAACGATGTCAAGTCTACCTTTGACCTATTTGAATCGAATCGCATGCATTTCGGATTGCTATCCTGTGCTTGTACACTAGAGATAGGCTTAAGAGCCTGATTCTCAGTGACTGGCCACTCAAGGTTAGCCCTATCACTACAAGAAAATGGACCATTTCCGGCATTTTTTTTCCCAGCATTTCAATAAATGCTGGAAAAAAAAGTGCCGAAAAAAGTACTATTCCCGGCATTTGTCCAAAAAATGCCGGTAATAGTTAAATTTTTTGAAAATTCTTTATTTTACACTATAAATATTTTTGTTTGACGTTTAGGAACCAAATGTGTGCTAGCACAGTTGGTAGTGCTCGCGCGCGTGGGGGTGAAGGTCACGGGTTCAATTCCTGGGGCGAGCAATTTGTCTCCAATTTTGCTTGCCACGTGTGTGCCACGCAAGGCGCCATGTGGGTGCTATGCGGGCACCAAGCGGCTGCCACGTGGCATTTTTTCCCTAATAAAATAATCAACTTTTCCCGGCATTTGTGACGACTTTTCCCGGCATTTGTTAGTATTAACGACATGTGTATAGACGGCATATGTAATAAATGCCAGTAATGCTTAAAAAATGCCGGTAATGCCCTTTTCCGGCATTTGTGGTGGCTTTTCCGGCATTTATCAAAATGCCGCTAATAGTGAAATTTGGCGTAGTGTATGGAGGTTGTTGAATCAACGCACGTTCCCCTGGAGGGAGCTAATTCATGCTCAATCTTTCTGTCATGATGATCAGTTAATCATCGCATAGCTAAAGGTCCACCACCTAAGCGTGTTTGGCTTAATAGCATTTTGATCGCTTCTTTGTTCAGTAAACGATCACCATCTCTCGATTGTCCTGTTGTTCAAGAGACACTTGTCCTGGCATTTGGCCATCGCATTTCGCAAGAAATGGCCCCATTTTAGCCTCCTCGTTGTTCAAGAGGGTAGCTACGCATCACGATAAGAATCGCTTTGGCCACCAGGCTGGTGCATATGAGTGAATCCAATCATGATCGCAATCATAATCATTCGTCTCTGTTTTAGTATCTCGACTCACGAAGGCTTGTCAATTCACGTAATCATAGTCAGTTGCTTGCTTTAGCGTCTCGACCTGGGAAGCCGTTGATTCGCGTGAAATCATTTATTTGCTTTAGCGTTTTGACTCGAGAAACCTTGTCAATTCGCATAATCGTTTGTTTCACGGGCCAGGAAAACCCGTTGAGGTTGTTTGCAGTTGCCCCCAAGAACTACGCCGGTCTGATCCCTACAGCGGGGTACGTAGGCAGCCCAAGTGGCGCAACTGTGGTTTTAATGTTTTCATTTGCAGCTTGAGAAAAGGCTTGGGAAACAATCGGGATGTCTCTGTCTTGAATACAACTCATACCAAGAAATGGTATGGAGTTCCATCCAAGAGGGGCAACTGTAGACACCCCGATTTTAACCCGGGATACTTGCCAAGCAATCCCAATGATGAGAAAGCCGCCCGTGAATACCCCAAGGTTGAGAAAGAGGCTTGGACTTGACCCAAACCACCATGAATCACCCCAAACCATTTCCTAAAAACCTAGACCAACCCAAATGACCAAAATACCCTTTAAAACACCAAGATAAACCAGAACCAACCACTGTGCTCAAAAGGGGTTTGAGCGCTCAAACCCCCTATTTGAGCGCTCAAGCCCTGTCCAGTCTGTCGGTGGCAGAGCATCTAATGATGATATTCCAACTGAATGGCAGTCACCCAGCCGTTTTTTTGTTGCTCGCATGCACCTGATAGACCTGAAGGTGAGCCTATATTGTCTCATTAGGCCCTCCACTTCAAGAAAACCCATTCCCCCCCCCCCCCCCCCTATTTCACTCTATAAAAGCCATCCTTCTACATCATTTACAGAGGTTAGACATTCTCTCATATTCTAAGCTATCACTCTCTCCCTCTCAAACTACATTTCCAACAACCATAAAACCATTTCATCCATTAGTTAAATCTCAATCTCTTTCACCCATCAAACCCATCTTGATCCTCAAAACCTTTCACTAGAATACACCATCATCCATTCAAAATCAGCCCAAGCCAACCCACACCCAACATAATCCTTCCTAATCTACCCACATTGTGTCAACAAACCCATCCAACACTCATCCATCTAGCAAAACCACAAGTCCAAGCTCAAATCAAAACCAAAAGGTAGAAATCCATGTGAAAGTTACGGGTTGGTACTCCTGAGGGAGACCAGTGGGTTCATGGAGGTCCTCTATACCTCTAATGGACTCACAACGTCTCAAATATTTAAGAAAATAACTTTTGAAAATCCCAGCTTCAAATGTGTTACCCAAAAGGCAACCTAGAAGAGGGGGCGGGGGGGGGGGGGGGGGGGGGGGGGGTGAATAGTGTTGCCAACAACAATGCTCAAATAAAAAAATGTTAAGTGAATGAGAAAAATTAATAGTTAAAGCAAATAAATAATTAATTTGCACAACAGAAAAATAAATGAGATAAGGGAAAGAGATATCACACAGAGATGTTTAGTGGTTCGGTCCGAGCTTTGTCCACTGCTCAGCCTAGTCCACTGGCCTAAGGAGTCGCTGTTTTACTAATCAAACAACCAGCTTTTGGTGCCGATTAAACCTTACAACCGCAACACTAACTTTCCCGAGGAGTTAGCCGAACCGCTAGAGTTTATCTCCCAAACTCTAAAAACACCCACAGAACAAAACCCAGTTCTGTAGTAGCTCACTGAGAATTATTGCTAACTCTCAAAACAATAAGTACAAAGAATTCGTGAAGTGGAACTCTCTCTGAAAGAGTAGATACAAAAATTTTGCTCTCAAAACTCTCAAAGTAATAGTTTGAAAGTGATGCATCTCAATAGCAAAAGTCCTTCTCCTTTTATAGGCTGAAAAATTAAACTGTTGAAGACGAGCGTTTGAGAAGAAATCTTCTAGCATCAATCATGATCCTCAATCATTCCAAAGATGAACATTTGGCAGCCTTCAAAAATTGTCCACGTGCAAAATCCCACATGTTCAATATATGTTCCTTGATAAATAATGGAAATAGGCCACATGTCTCCCCAAAATTGATTTGCAAAAGTTCACGTGTATTAAAAACAAGATTTTAGAAATCAATTTTGGCATAGCATAGAAGGAATTGAATGGCCTAGTTAATTGGCAAAAATAATCCCGAAATTCATTGCATGTCTACTGATGGTAATAGATACATATTGAAACAAATCAGTCACGTGGTAAACGGGATAATTTCAATACCATATAAAGATGGCTATTTGACCATATTATGAACGTTATACTATAATCAAAATATTGACCGTTTGAAATAATTCCGTTGAGAGAAAATCTTCTAGCAATTAGCTAGATAACAGTATCCGCATGTTGAAAAGAAAATTATGCTGCAATCAATTCCCTTTTTCTGTCCAATTAAGATCTTTATAGAAGCACAAAAAATCACGTTGAGCATGAAAAAGAAATCTTCCAAGTAAATCACAATCACCTATAACGTTCCTATTGAAATATAAGAAGTAAAAGAAATGGCAGAGCACTTCTTTGATTTGGAAAGATGAAGCTGTCAACTTGTATGGGAAGTAAATGATCCTGTGTGGTCGTTACATATGGCCATGGGAGAAAATATAAAATTTAACACTGATTTTTAAGAAATCATTTTTGTCATATAATTAAAATCAATTATTTCTAACAAAATGGTCTGAGCGCTCAAGGCCTAGGCTATGAGCGCTCGAACGGTTTGAGCATCTCCCATGTTTTTGTGGTGTCTGATCATGTCGTATCTTGGTAATATCATTATTATGGCTATTTGTTGGTTCAAAAACTCTCAAGTCAGTTTATTTTACCTTCGATCATTGATCAATGAACTCAAAAGCCATAAAAGTGATGTTTTATCATCATCAAGCTGTGGATGATCTTATCTTAAAAGGAAAACAGGGTATCTCACTTCTTTTAACCATGATCAGAAAGTTTCAAGTTCATACCAACATCAAAGAATGATCAGAAATCATAGAAACTCTCAGTCCTGGAAGGGGGCTTGAGCGCTCAATGTAAGCACTGTGAGCGCTCAAGCCTTGCTTAGTCTTGAAATTTGAATCTCGCTTATTTCAGTTTTGTGTTCTGTTTTCAGTTCATGAAGTGTGTGTGTGTTGATGTTTGGCTAAGCCAACCTATTCACGAAGTGTGTGTGTGTGTTGATGTTTGGCTAAGCCAATCTATTCTCTTCTCCCTATCACTCTAAACATGCTTATGTGTGGTCCAATACTAACTCTCCGCTTTTGTGGACACCCCAAGTTTATTTTATCCATGTTGGGTGAAGTTTCAATACATTATGCATCATCATATGTCATGTTGAACTGGTTTGAGGTCCAGATGAGGGCAGAATGCAACAGAAACGTTTAAATCCAGGTGATGGCTAAAGCGCTCAAAGAATCCCTTTAAGCGCTCAAACCGTGTTCTGGTCCCATCAAAACTTTCTTCCATTTCAGCTTGTTCTCGGCATTTTGAGTATTCTGTAAAATTTTAAGGCATTGAATCTCCAATCTGTGTATACTGTTTGCCTCATTTTGGTCCACGGGTACGTTTTATCTTTGAGCGCTCGAGCCCTCATCGGTGAATCAGATTGGTTTAGTCCTGCGGTGGTTTGTGGTGTCATTTCTGATTACTTTATTGTCATCCTGTATTTTCTAACATTGTTACTTGCTGTTTGATGTTCTTGTTTGTTCATACTTGTATGTCATCACCATTCATGCAGATTCACGGAGCACAAGCATACATTGTAGCTTATTGTTGTGTTTGACATCATTACGTGGTTCCCATCCCCCATTTCCCATATTTGTTCAAAGTTGAATTAAAAACATTTCCCATTATCCCACAAAAGTCAAGTAGAGACCGGTCTTCGAACCGAGCGAGGGGGGTGCCGTGAAACCTTTCTCCTCTCGTAACTGAGCTCCCAAACCTAAGATAGTATGGTGATGATGGGCCAGTATCTAATCCTTATCCATTGAATGAGGCACGAGTCAATCGAGCTCAGTTCCTCGGCGACAATCCGCTAAAACCCGGGTGGCGACTCCGAATCAATGGAGATACCTCGGAGGGGCGTCCACATACGGATTCTAATTTTTTTAAACTAGGACCAAACCACGCTACTAAAAAACCCAACCAAACCAATCAATTTGGATTGGTTTGGACTGGATTCACAGTTTGATGGGTTTTTTGCTCACTCCTATAAGAGGACTGGTGCTTTTGGTATAGTAATTCGGGACTCTAATGGTAGGTTCAGAGCAATAAGAGCCATTCACCTGGGTAATTTCAGGGAGCCATTGGTTATTGAAGCAATGGCAGCAAAGAGGGTTTGCTATTCGCTGTTGAGCTAGGACTGCAATGGATAGTTCTTGAAAGTGATTGCCAACAGGTTGTGTAACACCCCGAAAAATGGGTACGTTAATAAACAAATTTCAAAATTTATTTAAATAAAAATACCAACTTCATTAAAATCCCAAAGAATACACAATAATTTTTTTTTGTTGCAAAAATAAAAAGTAAACTAACTTATTACAACTGAAATAAATAGAATTTGAACATTGTCTGAAAAACTTAAACATTTTTTTAAAATCCAACTGAAATAAATGACAAAGCCATCTAATCTAAATTCTACTGATAAAGCCATGGGTCCGCCACCTGATTCCCATATAGCTGCTCCATCGCCTCGTAATCAGCAGGCGGCTCCTCATCTCCTTTTCTACCTGGTGTTGGGGATGCCAGGGCCACAAAAGTAGCACCGTGAGTGATAAAATTACACTCAGTAGGGCGCCCTAAGCCACCGCTTTACTAAAGTTACTCATGCAACAATTACACACATAACTGAAATTTTATTTCGTATGAAATACTCAATTTTCACATCATTCCTCAACACAAAGGATTCACAAAATTTTATTAATCTCGTTCCAACTTTGAACATATACTTTCCGTCACCGGCTTCCATCCACAGTATACCTAGGGTGCCCGATCACACAGCAAAGTTACCTCAGATATGCTGCGAATGGCTTAAGACCCATACCAGTCACCACCAATTTTTATCCGGCATCGATTCTCACCCACAGTATACGTCCGGCGCCCGATCACACAACAAAGCTACCTAAAAGTATAAACTGCGCATGGCTCAAGACCCATACAGGACACACCCCAACCCCAAATATCGTGATTAAATTCATTCATTCTTATACTTTAAACATTTCGATCAATACGTACTTAACAATTGGGTTCATGGATCACGTGGGTCATTAATCACATAAGTCCAACATAACGAGAAAATAAAATAATCACAAAGTTAAAGAAAAATTTAACATAACATGTAAAACAAGAAACATTCTTAATTTACTAAAAATAGCAAACTAACTCCATAAATCACGAGATTTTACAGAAACATTAAACTTTACACTATGAACAGATTCTGTGCGTTACTTGGGTTCTAATTCCTTCATTAATGAAGTCGAAAATGGGTTTTAAGATTAATTTGTAATCTGTCTTATGTTTCACAACAGCAGAAACTTTGAAAAATCATATTAAATTCTACGTAACTCATTGAGACGAGTTCTATATAAAAGTTGCTTAACGTTTCAAGATCTACAATTTTTTAGTTTCGAGTTTTTCCTTAATTGACTCGAAAAAGGCCCGAAACTGATGAACAAAATACAGTACACGAAAACCCAATTTTTTCAACGTCAAACTTTCACTACCCATTCGATAACAATCTAGTTTTCGGTGTACAAATTTTCTACACTTCTCCCACATATGCACTAACTATAAAAAACAGCAAACTAAAGTAATGGTTAGGTTTAAGATTCCTATCTTTCCTCTGACAAATTTAGCACCCGTTAACGAAATGGTAAGATTGAAAGATCACGACTCCGGAGAAATTTTTTTAAAATGATAATTAAATATCCGCATGAGTAAAAGAAAAATATACTCCACGAGAGAAAGAGAGAAACTTATCAATGGTGTAGGAGATATAATTTAAAGGAGTGAATTTGTATGAGAGAAAAATGAGAGAAAGAGCCAAAAGAACGAAAAGGAAAAAAAAGAAAAAAAAGAAAAAAGAAAAAAGAAAAAAAAAAAAAAAAATATATATATATATATATATATATATATATATATATATATATATATATATATATATATATATATATATATATATATATAATATACTCCCGGATTTTAAAACGTCCGGACCTCCACCTTCCCAATTTTTTTTTGAAAATCTGAACCGTTTTTAGCGTTTTTATGAAAAACTGCTCCGATCAAGCCCTTCCGGGTATTGTTTTTTGCCAAATCTTCGCGTTGGACCTTAAAAATACGTTTTAAACACATCTAACGGTTCGGATTTTCAAAAAAAAATTGGGAAGGTGGAGGTCCGGACGTTAGGTCCGTAAATAGTGGTTTGGATAGGAAGGGGTTCCTATATATATATATATATATATATATATATATATATACACACAATAGTGGTCTCCTACGGTATCCCGCAAATGGGGTTATATGCGGACTTGCGTTTCAAGCCGTTGGATTTCATCCAACGACTTAGATTAGGAAGCCAAACTCGCGGGTTAAAAAGGGGGGTCCAATCGGGTTAAATGAAAACGGGTCAGGTCGCGGGTCATGACCCCCTTTCCCCCCTTTCCCTTTTCATTCATTCGAAATACACAGAAGAGAGAGAAAGGGAGAGATGAATGGCGAGGGCGACGAAGGAAGAGTTCAACTGGGGTAACGTCTCCCTCTTTCTCTCTCTCTCTCTCTCTCTCTCTCTCTCTCTCTCTCTCTCTCTCTCTCTCTCTCTCTCTCTCTCTCTCGCATTTCTGTTGTTTCTCAGTTTGTTGTGATGAAACCCTAGGTCGAACAAGTTGATCGAAGAACACGACCAGCTTAAAAAATCGATCGAAGGTGACAAATTCGAAGGTATCTCTCTCTCTCTCTCTCTCTCTCTCTCTCTCTCTCGTTTGATTACTCTCACAAAGACCTAGTTTTCGATTTTTCTTAAAAGCCTAGGTTTTTTCAAATTTTCAGAAAAATTTCTTTGAAAACCAACTTCAAGGGAGACGAACATGGCAGAGTTCGAAGAAATCGAAGACCCGAAAAAGCCACGATTCAGGTAATGTTTTCCTTCCTAGTAGAGTGTTTGGAAACCGTAATATATGCTCCTCTGTGACATTTTGGGCTTACGAGTTGGAAAATAAATCTGTACTGTAAATTTGAGCTCTGTGTTATGGTCCACAATTCAGATGCTTTCCCAGTTAAACCATATGGGTTTGCTAAGAGTTGATGCCTGTTTGGTAAGAGTTGATGGCTGAATTCTTCATGACTATGCTGCTACATCACCGAGTCTTAAGCTCGGCAAAACACTTAGATTATTCATATGTTTTTCTTCATTAAGCTCAGCAAAAAATTTAGATTATTTAGAACGGTACCATATTGAAAGTTAATTTCCCCTTTATTGCTATCATCACTCTTTCTTATTTGTTGTAGTATTGATCAATCTACGGTCCATGCATTTATTATTCGTGTGTAGTTATACAAGAACTAAGTTGAGAATTTGAAAGTGGGACATTGAGATTTTGGCCCCTTATGGCAGAGCAAATAATGTGATAGACCCATTATTGTACGGGGATATACCCACCAGACACGTTGATACCATTTTAACTGAATCGCAATGGATGGGTGAACCCAGAAAATTGGTTGTTTCCTATATTGTTATTGGGATTCAAGCAGCCTTTTTTTTTTTGCCAAATTTCAAACCCCTAAATAGGTTTCAAACCCCTATCACTATATTTTACCTGCCAAAATTTCTTGATTAATGTTTATGTAGCAATGTCTCTTGTTTTGTTGATTCTAACGAAAGTGTACAATTAAAGAGAGAGAGATTAGCATTCTGTTGATCATTTAGTACCCCAGTTCTTCTGAGTTAATCGTCTAGTTGGATTAAAATGGGATTGTTCTATCTTGATTGTTGTGTATAAACTCACTTCCCACCCGTTGAGTTTCTCTCTCCAACAACACTACATTAGGTTCCTAAAACCATTGTTGGCACCAAATTGACAAAGAAGATTGTTGCGGTTATAAGAGGCATAGATGGGTGAACACAATGGAGGAACAACATGTTTGGTGTAGAAAAAGCTTCTGCGTGCTTGATTGGTCTTTCTTTTACCTGCCAAAATTAGATAGAACCCAGACCTCCGGCTGGTTCCTATATTGTTATTGGGATTTAAATCTCCGGTAAGTTTGAAGTAGCCTTTTTTATTTTTGCCAAATTTCAAACCCCTAAGTAGGTTTCAAACCCCCCCAAACCCCTATCATTAGATACTTGTGTTTGTAACTTCCTCTCTCTCTCTCTCTCACTCTCTCTCTCTCTCCTCCTTCATCACCAGGCATCCTCCAAGCAAATGTCATCAACTTCCACAAATAGTAGATTTCAAGGCCCTTTTTGTGGATGTGGAGTACCAGCCCCCCTAAGATCTTCAAACCAAGATCCAAATCGGGGAAGAAGATTTTTTGGTTGCATCAACTATAAGGTAAGTTCTTGCATAATTACTTTTTCTGCAATTTTAAAACTGTAAAAACTTCTTCCATATAATGTTATGCACATTTTTTGTTATATTTTTCCTGTAGCAACCCACTGCTTGTGGGTTTTTCGTTTGGCTTGATCCTGAAAGGGACATGGAGAAAGAATTACTACAAGCAGAAAATCAAGTGTTGAAAAGAGAGGTTGAAGCCCTAACCAAAAAAAATGAGAAGCTGAGGAAAAAATACGAACAAGTTGAAGCTAAAGTGTTGGGTTACCAAAAGTTTTTTTTTTTGGGTTTTAGTTGTGTTTATTTTTTTGTGGTTGGGTAAGCAGTTTGTAAATGTTCCTAACACAAGGAATATGAAATATCTACCGTAGTTGAGCCCTACTACAATTTGAAAATGGAATGTAATGCTATGAACGAAATGACACTCTCATTTCTTATTCCTTTTCAGTGTTAGTAATGCTGTAATTGTCAGGTTGGGCAGTTGTGTGGTGACTGGATCACTTAGGTTTTCCGGGCGAAATTTTTTGCGTATCCCACTTTTAATGTTGGTGGTACTTCCTAATAGAAGGAACTGTGATTTGTGTAGAGAATTTTCATTTGCTACTTGTAATGTTTTCATTCCGTCCATGATTTCATTTTTATGACTATAATTGCTCTGAATATGTTGCTAACATATTAATTGCTCAATTTGTATTAACTAGAATTTGTAGATAATAAGAAATGGGCTTTGGTTTAGGCCAAGACCTCATGGTTGGTTTAGTGAAGGGTTATGTTTCTAATTAGCTAGATATACTAAGCTGCATTTATAAGAATTACCAAATACAAATTCTATTTAAAATTTTCGAGCCGTTACAAGATCCATTTCGAATCATGATGTACTCTAGACCCGCTCCCATGTTAATTACAAGAAAAGAAAACCAGAAAAAGGAAAAAGCAATGTAATGTAAATATTGTACCAATAAGCAATGTAAATATTTTTCTATTACGGCACGGATTCGCTACTAGTAAAGATAAATTAAAGAAACCAACAAATTCATGAATCACAAGTCGACAAACACGAAGCTTGCACTGGCAACAAGCAAGAGAGGAAGGAAGACACAGAGAGGTCAACATGACCTAGCTAGAAGTTGTGGCATTATCTTCCTTCTTATAACATGTATTTTTCTATTATGTACAAATGTTTTTTCCCATCATTCAATCACAAGATAATGTCGCTTGATACAAATGTACAAGACAAAATGGGCAACTAAATCCATGATAAAAATGTACAAGACAAAATGGGAAACAACCGCACCCAGCATCAATAGCAGCAGCGAGCAACAGCAGCGAGCATCAACTCCATGCCCCGAGCATCAACAGCAGCAGCAAGCAACAGCAGCGAGCATCAACTCCATGCCCGAGCATCAACAGCAGCAGCGAGCAACATATTTAAACAGTGAGCAACAACATGCTCAACAACAGTGAGCAACATCAGTGACCATAACATAGTTAAACAACAACAGCAGTGACCAACAACAGTTAACTTCAAACAGCATTATGCAGACCTCATCAGTTCAACAATCCAGTGAGCAACATATTTAAACAGTCCCTAATAGATTCCAGTGAGCAACAAAAAAATAGACCCTAATAGATTCCAGTGAGCAACAAACAAAGTCCTTAATAGATTCCAGTGAGTAAATTCAGCGAGCAACATATTTAAACAATCCCTAATAGATTCCAGTGAACAACAAAAAAACAGTTCCAGTGATTAAATCCAGTGAGTAAATCCAGCGACTCCAACGCAGAGGCCCTTATGTGCTAATCATCTTTCCCATCCTGAAAGATGAATACAATTAACATTTAAACAATTCCAAAATCCACTTACATTCAGCTAGAATTAACATTTAAACAATTAACACTATTCAATGAACACTTACAAACATCAGTACAGTCAATGTCGTCATCGTCATCCTCATCGTCATCCTCGTCATCGTCATCGAGCCTTACAATCAACACTTACAATCATCAGTACAGTCAAGAAGAGGAACGACGTTTAACATTTCTACTAGATTTAACACGTAAACAATTAAATTTAATTTGACATATGAATATATCTTACAAGCATACACGTACCTATTGAGAAGTAATGGGCAATTTCGTTTGTCATGCGATTGTCCCGTTAACCCACAAGAACTGCAACGCCTACCCTTGTTCATCGCTTTGTCTTTCCCTCCCTTCTTCATCGCTTTCTCTTTCCCTCCTTTCAATCTTTTACCACAACCCTTTGACCTTACTTTGTTTGGTTCTTTAACATTATATTGGCTTCCAACTGAACATGGCACTTCGATAGAATTCCCTCCGCCATCTTCCGTTCCACGATCCGTGATTGTAAGTTCTTTAAACTTACTTCGAGCAATTAACAAAGCTTCTTCCAAAATTTGACTATTTTCTGCACTTGATACAGCCTCCTCAACTACATCACAAGCAAGTGGAAGGAGCCTATTTCGCCTCGTAACCAATGAACCGTCACATATTTCTTTTGCGCCCCCGCCCAAATCATGTCTAACTTTCCCTGCTTTTGCTGATTTTGTCCACCTCCGTAAGATGTACTCCTCCGATAGTTTTCTAATTTGCATGGTAACAAAGTATTTCAACATGTGTCGACATGGAATACCCTCACATTGAAACATTTTACAACTACAAGAAACATAGTTTGAGAATTTATCTACCACAACCTCACGACCCTTTGGAGCATTCTCACCAGGCATCACTTTCAACCATTCCTTCAAAAGCCACTGAAAGGTGTCAAATTTTTCTTCCGTTAAGAATGCACACCCAAAAAGTGTGCTCTGGCCATGGTGATTCACACCTAAAAAAGGTGCAAATATCATATTGTAGTGGTTTGTTTGATAGGTTGTATCAAACACCACCACATCCCCGAAATAGTGGTACGACTTTCTACATGTTGTATCGGCCCAAAAACAGTAAGACATCTTCCCCTCACCATCTTGCTCAACTTTATACATAAAAGCTGGATTCTTTTTTTGTTCGATGTCAAAATACTCGAACAACATATTTGCATCTTGTCCCAATAGCACTTTCCTCCTATCTCTTTCGACATTACGAAGGTCTTGTTCTAAAAATCCCACCTTGTCAAGACCTCCGGATTGCACCTCAAACAAACTCATTCGTTGGTTTATTGGAACATTGGCATCCGCTAATTGTTGTGCTAAAGCTCTTTTGGCAAGTGACACTTCACGATGAGATCGTAACAAATGAACTCTCGTTGGCGTTGTAAGAGGGTGGCTATGACCCTCAACAAATTGGGTGACCACAAACCCCCCACCCTCTTGGTTTTTCACCACTGATAGTTTCACACCACAACCTTCCCTAGTTATCCCCCGTTTCCGTGTGGTTGTGGCAGAATTTTGTACGCCAGGATTTTGGACACTCTGTTTTTGGACACTCACCCCTTCTTTGCAACAAACATACTCCTTTCGAATGAGTTCACCCTCCCTACTCTTCTTGTTAGAATGGTTTCACGTACCAAATCCAGCTGCTCTACCATAACTATTGTTAAATTTATGAACCTCATCTACAGTGTCAAACTGTTGTCCAATCTTTGGTATCAAATCGTTGTTAACTTGCGGATAGTAAAGTGTGTCCGAAGAATTACCCAATTCACACGGTTGAGATGGTGTTGCTGACAATAGTTCCATATTGTCCAAAGACTGCATTATAATCTGCTAAAAAAAAACAGGGATCATATGGGTCAGATGGATCAGATGGGTCAAGCCCCTACAATCAATAGTTCCATATCACTCGAACCCAGGTCAGCCCATGTGTTTTCTTTCTCAGCCAGATTTAAATATTAGTTGGATTGATAAAAACCCAACTTCTGATTTCACAGTTTATCAGATGAGTCAAGTAGTTGTAAAAAATTGTTATCATTTCAATTTGATGCTACAGAAGGTAGGTTTGGGGTGCTTTTATATCAGATTTTAGATTCTATGTATTCTGAATGTTGATTTTCTGGGTATTATAGTAAACACTATCAGCTTGTGATGTAGCTTAATAGTAATATTTTCAAAGCTTTAGTAAACAAGTTTATCTAATTCGACAAGAATATAGAATCCATATATAAAATGCAACAACAATGAAAACTTACAAAGCGAAATGTAAGGCATTTACCCACCGAAAGTGTGACTTAACAAGGTAAAGTGTCTACTGTGACTTAACAATTCTTAACAAGGTAGACCTTGCAATGTATTTCTTGAATGAGAGTAACTAGTTTGAGAGAGATATACACAGAGAAATTAGGAAAAAATATGGTTTTTATCGACAAAAAAACTAGGATTTTGTTTGAAATCGAAAAACTAGGGTTTGTGAGTCAGATAAACGAGATTTCCTTCGATCTCTGCCTTGTTCGTCTCTCCCGAACTCGATTTTCAAAGAAATTTTTCAAACTTTGGAAAAAAAAAGTTAGGTTTTTAAGAAAAATTGAAAACTAGGTCTTTGCGAGAGTAATCAAACGAGAGAGAGAGAGAGAGAGAGAGAGAGAGAGCGAGATACCTTCGAATTTGTCACCTTCGATCGATTTTTTAAGTTGGTCGTGTTCTTCGATCAACTTGTTCGACCTAGGGTTTCATCACAACAAACTGAGAAACAACAGAAACGCAAGAGAGAGAGAGAGAGAGAGAGAGAGAGAGAGAGGGAGACGTTACCCCAGTTGAACTCTTCCTTCGTCGCCATCGCCATTCGTCTCTCCCTTTCTCTCTCTTCTGTGTATTTCGAATGAATGAAAAGGGAAAGGGGGGAAAGGGGTTCATGACCCGCAACCTGACCCGTTTTCATTTAACCCGGTTGGACCCCCCTTTTTAACCCGCGAGTTTGGCTTCCCATTTGCGGGATACCGTAGGAGACCACTATTGTGTATATATATATATATATATATATTACCTGGGGAGTTTGAGAGAATGAGGGGAGAGAGAGAGAGAGAGAGAGAGAGACTCTTTTTAGTATAAATACAAGGATTAGTGATAAATGTTGTGGAGGAATTTAGGGGTTTTAATTAGTTTAAATATAAAAAAAAATTAGTGATAATGATGATGGAGGAATTTAGGGAGAAGTGGGAGAGTAGAATGATAATAGATACAAGGATAATGATAGGGAAGTTAGGCTAGGATAATTAGGATTGGTTTTAAAAATTATTTTTTACACACTAAATTTATGTATGTAAGGATATTTCTCTCAACAAGGTAATAATTTCATTGTTAGGATAATTAACCCTATAACTATTTATATTTTTATATATTACATATATAAATATAAATATATAAATAAAAAAACGATCCGTTACAGGTTGTAAACTTATTCAAAGAAAAGAGGTCTGTTATTCAAGTATAGGTGTTCGAATATTTGATATCAATTATCTTAGGCAATCTGTTAGCAAGTTATATGTTAGTTTTGTTAGGAGGAGTGGCAATTCGGTGGCTCACTATGTGGCCAAGAATGTAGCGCGAGGGAGTGGATCTCGTACGTGGGAATTTTCTCCGCCCTAGCTATCTTCCCTCAAGCGGATGATAGCTAGCTTTTATGTAGTTATCTTTTGGCATTTATGATATATTTCCTAATCTTTGGGGAAAAAAAACAACAAGCTTCTTCTGCACGAAGAAAGAAATATATAGAAAAAGCCCATTTTCAATATTTGGATCCATAAAGATTTTCCATGATTATTTTTTTACCCTTCGATGATGTAACTTGACATTTTTTCGTTAGTTTGGGATAGCTTTACCTTTGAGGGTTTTGATTTGCTGATAGTCTCTTATATTGGCATTTGAGGATGTGAGATGAGTAATATATGTGTGTGAGACACGTCATTTTTCTTGAACTCGACTTCATGGATTTGTTTCTTCCACATTGTGATGCGTGACTCCTATTTTAGTTCATGCAACTTTGCTTGAAAGCCTTCTCTATCTCCCGTTCTATTATCTTCACTATTTCCATTTTTATTTTCTAGCACATTGATAGTACACAGTACCTAATAGCAATGTTAAGTCTATGACCAACTTGGCGAAGTGCCGGCTCGGATAATGAGAATTCATTTTTGTCAATGAAGAAAGTATTATTCATGTTATTCTCAGCATTAGAGTTGTAATTGTGAAAAAAATGATACACGGTTACATACAGACATACAACTGAATAATATACTATTGCATAGAAAGTTAGGGAGTTAAATCTAGAACAAAATTCAAATTTACCACAATTAATCATGACAAAATGAAAGCATGAAGACTGAGTGAATTTATAACAGGAAGCAAATACATACCCTATCCATGCGACTAAATAAACAATCCAAACAATTGTAGATCCGAAACATAACAGTGAGCCCACCATATACATCGGAGTCCAGAAAGGAAAGATCACAAAGCTCTGTAATGATCAAATTACCAACCATGCACAAATTTCCAATAAAATTACCTTCATATTGAAAATGTCTAACATACTTTTCGATACATGTGTATTTAACTTAAGAGGAGAGACTGAAGGTGAATGGGCGCTCTCTTTCAACTGAAGGTGAAGCTAATAGCGACATTCGTAAGAGGAATGCGATTTTAATCAAGGAAGCCCGTGAGAGTATGGAGATAAATGCTTCTTTGGGTGTAAAATTCTTCGGAAGGGAGAGCTACAATATTAAGAAATTCTTAGAAATTCAGGGAGTTGATATATCTGAACAGGATATTAAAGCTATTATTGAATTGGAGGAAGGTACCTCCATTTCAGTGGAGTTCTGATGTTTCCTTCTTTGGTGGTGGAAGATCGAGGTTTTGGCGTTTTGGGTTTTTTGTAGTGCTTCGGCTTTTTTGGGGTTTCTGCTTCCTTGGTTCTTGCTCTTGGCTGCTTTGCTTTTTGGTTCTGGAGTTTGGTCGTTTTGGGTGTTTTTTCTGGTTCAGTAGTTTGGCTGGTATCTTGCCACCCATGATTGTCTTGTTATTTCCCCTTTTGGGTCCTTGGCGTTTTCAGTCTTGGCCCCTTTTAATCTTTGTAATCTGTTTTCAAAGATTAATAAATTTTTTGCTTATCAAAAAAACTTAAGAGGAGAGACACCACCATTGCTTAATCTTTCACCATCCCGAAACCGTAAGCATCTGATTGCCCTTTGTTTGTTCCTCTTCTTCGCTAGTAAATATTATGTTTAGGACCCAACAAAAATTACATTTGGGACAGAACCAAAGTCGAATTCAAGGGAGTCGAAGCAACGTGCCATATAGGGTGTTGCAAACTTGCAATCGGCATCACTTGTTTCTCGTCAAAAGCAGGTGTGAACATCTTAATCCTATAGAATGGAAATGGTTATGTAGGTATCTAGGAGGGAAAAGAAGCCATTTTTAGAAAAAGAGTTGTGTCGGTTAAGGAAGGGAATTAGGATAATTAGGCAGAGGCCGTGGGGGCAATTAATGTATTCATTTAGATTGACGGGGGAATATTCGGGAAAAAAAAAAAGCAGAAAACACCTTCATACATTTAAAAGAAGTAGTATGTAGATTAGTGAGCGTGCCTACGTGAACCACATTCCAAATTCTTCTAAAACCATTCCCAGAATTCCACTTATTCAAAAAAACTTAAAATATATCCTACCATTGCTATTCACAGCCAACGCCCTGATTACTACCACTTGTCCCCGTCATAATGGCAAAAAGGGGGCATAACTCCTATTTTTCAGGGCCTATTCCTACTTCCTTGTATGTACGAATCTTTTTTCTATATTCACGGCTCGCTTAAGCTCCATGTAACAAAACCACCCTTGTAGCCATTGTAAATATCAAATAATGGAGGAATATTCCCTCCTGAATATCCTGAAAAGCTGCCATCTGTCTATAGAATTAGGCCATGACAATGTGACACGTGTTCCACGTCTCCAAACCATTTCCTTTCATTTTTGGAAACTCAAATTGATTGTAGACGTTGATTACAAACCAAAATCCCCTATTAGGTGCCACGTGGTTCTTTGAATCGGTCAAAAGCTTGAGTGCTTCCTACTTATGAGGGCCTAATCCCTGATTTTGCTCATCTCTTTGACCATCGTTGACTGGAACTTGCTTCATGACCAAATCCTCGTATACTTACCCTTATAATGCGTAAAATCCAAGGAAATATAAAGAATATTCCCTTGATATACCCTGATAAGGATCTGTCAGGGAATACAACCAAATCCTAAAAAATCTTAACTATTCTGGAATGTAGGAATCTATACCTGAATGGTGGGGTGGGATAGATCCAGTGTACTCATGTCATATATTAATTGATTTCTCCACCATTGATCTTGTTGCACTTTGACTTTCACGTTGACCAACAATGCGGACCCACTAGATCTTGACTTTTTATTGACCATGAGCTGGGCCCACTTGTTATGCAATAATTTATTTTTTTCAAAACCAAAACTGGGGATAAATCGGTTCATCACAATAAGTAAACATAACTTTCCTAACAATCTTAAGACATATTTACATTTATTGTTGTGTATATGTGTGTGACTGGAATAATCTTCTTGTGTAGTGATCAACCAATGGGTGATGTGTAAATTTGGATGACATGTTCATGTGTAACGTATATATAAATGAATTATTCACCGTACCGACTCTGTAATGGGTTTTAGCGGTCCTTTGGCTTTGTCTTTATTCAAAAAAAAATTGCATTTAATAGTTTTGCATTGATTTTTTGTGAGTTGTTGGTTCATCTCGACAAGAGGAATCTAAGAGTACAAAATTAAGGACCAAACTAAAAGTGAAAAAAGACAAAAATAATCCAATAATCCAGTTGGATTATTTAAAGGACCATTAATATCAATTTTTGAGTTTTTTCTGTGGCTTGATTGCTTGCTCTTGCAGGTAGAAATTCATCGTTCATTACCATGAGAATGACAATTTTCTTGAATTCATGTTTGGGTCTGTGACTGTCCAGTACTTTTTTTTTTTTTTTTTGGAGAAAGAGAGAGAATTTCATAGATTTAAGTCAGAGTACAACAACAAACATATAAACACAACAACAAGCTTGGCTACAACAGAAAATAAATAACCATAAAGCAACATCAAGCAGGATAACAAGCACTAAGTGGCAAAGACCTCTAGCTGGCCACCTCTCATGTCTGGATGACGAATAAAATGGGAGATGTGCTGAGCAAGACCGCTGCTTGACCGACCAGGTGACTAAAAATAAGACGAATAAAGACGCGTCCCAAGCGTAGGACTCTTTTTTTTTTGATCGGCAACAAAATTTTATTAGCACTCGACAAAGGGTACATCGAGAAAGAGCCACAACCAAGCACAAAGCAAGGAGAAAGCTCAGAATCCACAATCAGCGAAATGCTGAAAGGGAAGAAAGGAACAGAAAAAGAAAAGGAAACCAAAGCATCTCAGGAACCATCTCAAGCAATAGCAACACGCAAACCCAAGACCACAGCAGCATCTCCCGTATGCATCAACCTTCAGATTCTGGGACATATCACAGCTCCTTAGACTTATATGAATTAAATTCAACAAACTCATCCTTGAGACTAGCAACCATGTTACTCTTCAAGCAGCAGCAGCAAGCCAAGACATCAGCAGAAAAAAATCCCAAGTGTCGAAACAGCTTTACTAAGGAAAAACTCAACCCTTGACACCCCAAATCATGATGAGACTCACCCAAAACCAGACATCCCAACCCAAAAGGTACAAAGAATAAGACCTTTCACATGATAAGACTCACCCTCAACCAAGACCAAAAAGAGCAGAATACAATAACACCCAAACCAAAATAACACCCCAAACCAAAAAAACATGGTTAGGCTCACCTTGAAAATCAATACTTTCTACCTCAATATTCACCCCAACCCCAGGAAAAACCCCACACACCCCCACACACCCAAACCTCTTAGAAAATAGAGGATGATCTCTGCGAACGCTGGAACTCCTTCATTTCAGATTCTATCATTCTCTTCATCATAATCGCATCACTTTCCTCATAATCTATTCCTAGCCTCGAACCCGCAATCATAGTTAATTGGAATTCGTCAAGAGGTACCACGCGAGATTGACTTTGAATGGCAGAAGGGGTTGGATTTCCACTATGTTCAATCTCAGATGAGCTAGAATTACTGACCTCTCTAGGTTGAATATCCACCAAAAGATTAATCCCTGGAATTTGAGATGCCCTGATGTTATTTTCCGAATCACATACTATGGGTTCATTTAACACTTCCTTTCCCGCATTAATCTTCACCATTGGTTCAAAATCATGGGCCTCATGGAAGAGAGACTGAAGGCCCATAGAATCCTCTACAAATGAGTCTAGACCTTGAGTAGAGTTTAACCTACTATCCTTATATTCCTCTTCTGTGTTCTTTTCCAACGTATGAACCTCCCTTGGAACCTGTGAATACTGGTCTTCATTCACACTCTCTGAGTTTAACCCAAGCACTTTAGCATTCTCCGTAAGAAAATTGCTTGATTCAACCTTTCTGAAAGTGTCTTCCTCCTCTATTCTAATGAGATAGGACTCTTGACCAGTGTAGCACAATAAATCCGGAAGTACCGGAGTCGAACCACAGAGACGACTTAAGTGCTTGACTCAAAAAGTGTGAAAGTGCAGTTTTACCTGGCTCTTAGGTAGCCACCCCTTGATTTGTTGAAATTTATTAACTAAATTACTAAGCTAATGTAACTGAATGCAAATTAAAATAAGAGAGCACAGCTGAGGGAACCCAGCATCCGCGACTAGTCTAATCGATATTTACTCGGGCCACAATTACTCTTTTTACTGATTTTAGAATAAGAGAAAGGTTTCCTAACAAATGCGCACCACCTGTCACCAGATTTCGCGCGCATTTGAATTCTGGCGATGCCTGGGTTTTGTTTGTTAGAAAAGTTTCTGTTTCCCAAAATTGCCCAAAAATTAAGTGAATTCGGCCCCGAGGTGAAACATTGATCAGCCTAGCTACGACACGCCTTCGCCCCGCAGCCACACTCAAAACAACTACTCACTCATTCTTTCAGTAATTGCAGCAATTAAATTGAACCTAGATCTAGACATGCTTTGCGAATTAAAATATAGGAATAGAAAACGATACCGATAATTGCAAGGAGAAATCAAACTCGAATACCAAAACGAAACATCAATCCAAAGCTGTAAATTCTGGAAATCCGGAACAAACTTGGAACGCAGAATGCTGTAGAAAAACTGTAGCCGAACTTCAAAAAGTAAAAACCTAAGAAAAATTCGTGGAACCCTAATCTGAGTTCTAATAAGAGTATTTATACTTAACTCGGTAATCCTCAGGAAAAACAAACGAAAATCCGGAAATATCCTACACGTAGAGACCGAACGACGCCATTTACTGTGCCCGATAACCGCTCGGTAGCGCTACCGAAAAAGAGGGGTAGCGCTACCGCCTTGTTAATGTTCCGCGTTGACCGGCTGGACCTCTGTTGACCGTTGATTTCTTGCCATTCGGTAGCGCTACACCACTTTTGGTGTAGCGCTCCAAAACCTTCCGTTCATTTTTCTGGACCTTTGTGCCAAACTTGAGCGCTCCAAGGAATTGGGGTAGCGCTCCCGACGGGTTTCGATCACTTCCATGCAAAATCCGCTCACTTCTAACTCTTGATCCACGTGCATGTACTCGCAATGTCATGAAATCGCACCCACAACCCTGAATTACCTGTAAAACACGCTCCACACACAAAAACACCACGTGCACATATTAAATGAAAAATGAAGCTTAAAATGCACGCCTAGCATGCCAAATCACCCTACTTAGGCGCTCAGAAGCAAGCTTTCCACGCGCCTATCAACCGCCATCACCTGAGCTTCCAGAACACCCAAAGGAGAAGCCATCACCCATGGTTGGATGACGCACAAAAGAGGTGATGTCATGCTATGCAATTACACTACAACAAATTCTCCTTCCTATGACAAAAATAATTCCCACAAAATAAATTTTGTCACTGCATGTTCACTTGTTGTGACAAAAATTGATTTTGTGGCATCAAACCATATAAGGTGGAGTTATTGTGACAAAATCCTTTTTGTTGCAAGAAGTATGGCGGGAATTGGATATTGCAACATAATATTTTTGTCACAATAGGTTTGTCATAATAAAGGCTCATTTTGGATATATTGTGACGAAATAGTTTGTCACAAGAAATAATTTTTATTACTACAATTTATTTTGTGGCAAAAGACTTGGGACTTTACATATAGGAACGAAAATAAATTTCCCGGCAATAGGTGTACCTACTTGCAACAAAATTATTTGTCACAATAGAATTAGTTATTGTTACAAAATCTCATGTGTGGCAACAAGATTACAAGGGAGAGATATGGTGACGGCGTTAATTTCGACACAATAGTTAGTCACAACAACTATGACGGAAAATGTCTCTTACTACATAATATATTTGTCACTATTAATTCGTAGCATTAACGTTTAATTAAAGACATAAGGCTAAGAAATATTTTGTCACAATAAAGTATTACATATAGATACAAAAGATTTTGTCACCATTTTTAAAATTTCTAAATGCCATTATCTTAAACCATTATTTCCTACCAATAAGTGTCATTATCTTGGTTTATAATCACTTTATTCAAAAATTCTTACTAACTTTTTCTTAATAATATTGCATTTTACGGAACTTCTCTCGGTTTTTATGGAACATGGATTAGACTATTTATACCAGAAATTAAGTTAATTGCATAATAGTTAGACACTTTGTCGGAAGGAAAATATCACTTTCCTAATGAATTTATATATCGATGAAGGGGTTTACTAAACCCGACTGGGCAAAAAATTTACGTGAATGATTTAATCAATATGTACAACGAAATCAACGATCTCGATCAACCGGATTGTATTGCATTCGTGTGCCTAAAACTTGATTGGGACATAAAATATAATTTTCCAAATGAATTTGCTTCTCGATGAAGGGGATTTCTAAACCCGATCCAGCCAAAACTTTAGGCAATAGAATCTATAACAATTTTTGTAGAACTTCCTTAATTTCAATTTCTCTAACTGTCTTTGGCTCTAATTTTGGACTGACAAAGTTTGGTGCCTTAATTTTAATCTTGTTTGATCTATGCTTTTCGATTAGGGGCAATATTTGCATGACAAGGGTTATGTTTTTTTCTTTTTGCAGAGGGTTGAGATCTACGACTGTTCTTCAAACAAAGGAGAAAATGTTACAGGTCTTTTACTAGGAGAATCTTCGATATCTGTTTCTTTTCAACTTTTTGGATGGGAATTCTTTGATTTCAATGGTCTTGGTGGATCTTCCATGTGATTGATTTTTCTTTCAGTAATTGTGTGTTGATTAGGCAGATTGATTTAAGGATATCAAAGCAAAGACGACCTTTTGGGATGTTATTGATTTAGAAAAGCATAAGGATAATGCAGAGGGTTTCAATTAGATATATTTACTACAATGATATGTAAATTTAGTGCTAACTGTTGTGGTGATAAGAGGAGTTTTTACAACTTCCAATACAATCTAGGTTATAAAGTAGAGTAAGAATAAGGGGAGAAAATCATATAAGAAGTGTAGGCATGGCTAGAGAAGTAAACGAATGAAGCAGAGTAAAAATTTATAGGTGCTACAGAGATGGAATGATAGGGGTACAAAGGCGTAGAGATCGGCGGCATGGAAATAATGTTGTATCACCTTGGTATTCGTAAATCATGTTTGGCGTCAATTTTGTTGGTGTAATTGATTTATAGATGGGAACATATCTATGAGATCAAAATCAATAAGTTGGGAAATAAGATAACTTAAGATAGATGATTCTAGTAGGTAAAACCCCTAAACAATGACTTAATGGATGGGAATAAGTTGGGAAATAATAACTGAGCTAATGTTCCGGGAGTGTGGGAAGCAAAGTATGTCACATGACTTAATGGACCTTTCTTCATATTATCTTGATTATCGTGATTATCTTCATTGAACTCATTTTGTTATAAATGTTGTTTTATTTTTCTTTTCAGTTAATTTTTTGTATTCTCTGACCTATTGGTTGCATTTTGGATTGCCTTCTGCATAGTAGTACTCGAGAATCAAGTTGTTAGTTGCCGTTTTATAAAACAAATAATTTCTGTTAATCATTTCAGTTTTAGTATATAACTGCCAGATTGTGAACTTGAGTTGAGCTTGGCTAGAACTATGGAGCTATAACAGTACATAGTTAACTTCATGGGCATTTTATTTTTTGATCCAAAAATTGCATATCTTCCCAAATTATCACTCTTTTTTTTCAAATGTTTCCCATGTACCTTTGCATAGCCAATGAAATATGGGCCTTTGATTTCTTTGTACTTTTGTAGTTAGGTCCCATGTTCATCAACTACTAATGTAGTTAGCAACTATATATTGTCATTGTTTTTTTTTTTTTTTTTGTGTGTGGTAAAAATGTTGCTATCTGAATGCTGAGTTAGGAGACCAAGTGCTCAATACTTTGTATAAAGGCTGAAATGTGCATTTAAAAGTGCTGAAATTGACATGAAATTGGTGCCTGAGAACTCAAATGAAGTAAATTTGCTGTTGATTGGATAATAGATGTGGCGAAATCATTGTTTAAGTTGGAATTGTGATTGTTACATCCTGGCTCCTATTATATGAAATCAAGTACGGAACTTAGATCACACTCTTGTGATTTTGATATGTTTGGGATGCCTATTTGTATTGCTTGTGTTCTGTGTTTTGGAGCTTGTGTTCTGTATCTAGAATTATTTCAGAACGGTATGTATTAGCCCATCCCCAGTTGATGTAATTTTTGTTTTGATGATATTTTATGTTAGTTTTTGATCTTTCAAAAGGGCTCTTACTTCCTCTTGGTTTTAGGTTGAATTTCCATTGTGCTAATTCCGACGATAACGTGTTAAGATACTAGTTGAATGTCTAGTTTTGATTTCATTTTGGTTGTCCAACTTGCACTAAATCTTGGCCTTAGTTTGGCCTTTTTGTTTTTCTGTTTGGACATTTAGGCTATACTTCTTGCGGCGTATCCTTTGTCTCTTTCCAAGTAACCTTTTTCTACGCTCAATATATTCTTCTTTGCCGATTAAAAAAAAAGTTATTAACTCAATAAATCTCTACTCTTGTAATTGCAGGTGGTGGAAAATTTTGATGGGGATGGCTATGAGGTGCAACCCATTTGCAAAGGATTCATATCCATATGTTAGATGTGGTGTTTTTAATTAGGTTCTAGTTCAAACTTTATTTCTTTCAATAGGCAGTCTATTGTTTATGATTAAGTGACTATTTCATAACTTGTTTTGCTTGTGATTTCTTTTGTGCTAATGTTTTCTTAGGAAATACTTGTTTTACTTGAATAGTTAATTTGTGTCTCGTGGACATGTAATAGTGAAAAAATGTTTTTATCAATGAAACATGGTTTCTGTAAAATTTTGACCGAATAGCATTTCTCTCTCATACCAATAATTGGATTGTGGTGAAAAGATGATTTTGTAACAAGTAACCTCTTGTGACGAAATCACTCTTATTGTGGAGAAATTTCTTGTATAGTAATCTTGTGGCGAATTATTTTGTCACAAATGGTGTGTCCAGATAGATTTTTTTGTGACATAATCTATTAATGGTGACGAAATTAATGATGACGTAGTGACAAAATAATTGTTACTATTTTTTTTGTGACAAATGAGTTTTTTCTCACCACAAGCTTATAATGACAAAATTAGATTGCCAATTATAACAAGTTTGTTTTGTCTCAGTGGCTTTCTAAAGACGAAACTTGAGTTTCTGCAACAAAATAGTTTGTCACCATAATATTTTTGTACCTCGTAGAAATACTTTATCGTGACAAACATATGTCTAGTGGCAACAAAAGAATTACATGTGACAAAATATTTTGTCACCACTAGTGAAGCTTTTTGTGAGAAACTCTTTTTGTCACAACAACTTTTGGTTTCTTGTGACGAATTTGAAATTTTGTCACAACAAGACGAGTGTGAAATTTTGTCACAACAAATTTATTACTATGAGCTTGTTGTGACAAAAGGGCGACAAAAATATTTCGTCACTATAACTTTGTAGTGACAAAAAACGAACATATAATGATGAAAATTTTTGTAGCAAAATCAACGTCATGAGCTTGTTGAACTACTTTGCACTTGGCTTTGGAGATCCTACGAAACGCTAACTTTGAAATTTTTGCATTGATGTTGCCAATCAAAAAGTCATTGTTGTGATGACGATCAAACCTTCCTATAATCTGCACAATAGCGTTATAACAATCACTAAAAATATCAATAGCATTGAAGTTATGTGCTTGGGCCCATTTGATTGCTTGTCGGATTGCTAGAAGTTCTGAGTGTAGAGGATTATTGCTTTTGGATGAGATAGATTTCTGAGCCACCAGAGAACCTAAACCACACTAGGTGTGCCTTTCCTTCCATGCTCCATTAACATGGAGGATACATGTATTCTGGGAAATGCAGAGATTGGGGCATGGCTTAATAATGAATGGTGGATTTTTCTTGTTCAGATTTTATTCAGATTTGGTCAAGTTTTGCTAGAGAGCCGCCAGCTTACACCAATGAGCACTATCCTTTGCTATCGCTAAGACCACATTACTGATGAAAGCCACATTTGAGAAAATGAGTTGGTTCCTTTGTTTCCAAATAGACCTTGAAAACCATGTTTTCAGAGACACCTAGAACGGATAAAAGGAATATCACTAATATCCCAGACAGTAGAAGTAATGTGACAATGGCAAAATAGATGGGCAATAGTTTTCTTTTCACATTCATAAAGAGGGCAGATGGGAGAGATATCCTGCATACGTAGAGCAAGGGCACTACGAATAAATAAGATTCCTTTTAAACATTTCCAAATAAAAACCTTGATCCTTTCAGGGAAATCCATATTCCAGATCAATTTACAAACATTGTATCCTTTGTGGATCCATGGTTCAGGGTTAGAAGTAAAATACAGCTGATTATCATGCCTAGATTTGTAGCCAGATTTGGTGGAGCACCAACCCAAAGCAGTATATGACTAGACATATTGATCAGGACAATTTGCATTAGGTGGGTTGATTGCTAGGATCTTAGAGATAAGGAAAGCCATAATGATATCAATGACCTTTGACATATTCAGATAGGACCAGTTGCAATATTTTGAAGAAGGTAAGAGACCTTGAGGGAGTCTGGTCCAACAAAGGGTATAAAGTGGCTGAGGGGCATATCCAAATAAGGGATCCATTTATCATGTAGAAGGTTAATAGATTCTCTGTTGCCCACTTTCCACGAAACATGGTTTGCAATAAGATCTCTTCCAAAAAGAATACTTTTTCAGACCTAAGAGGAGTTGGAATGAGGCTTAACCTTGAGAAGATTATCCAACTACAATATCGTTGCAACAGAATCCTTGAAGTGAACAATGATGCAATGACGGCTTAGTAAGAAGATGCCAGCATTGATTGGCTAAAAGTGCCTAATTGAAAAGCCTTATATCACGAATACCCAAGCCCCCTTCTCTCTTGTTAGCCATAATTTTCTTCCAAGATAACCAATGGGTTGGTTTTTTATCCCCCGTTCTCCACTAAAAGTTTGAAGAGATAGCATTGAGTTAGAGCAGACAGAGGTTGGCACCCCACTCCGACAAGACTTAACCTGTACAAAGTGGATGAACACGAGACACCACCTGCACACACCTCAGGATACCCGCAACACACGAGATAAAATAAATTAAAAATAACTGCAGCCCTCTATCATAGGTGTACAACATATAAAGTTACAACAAACCCCATAGTCAAACACAGACTAACTGTTCACAACCCCCAAAACATTTATACAAGTCCAAAGTACTGGACTACAACACAACCACACCATCCTCGCAAACCAATATATACATAGCACCCACAGACTGGCAAATGCTACAAAAACAACTACTAAGAACACCTGACAGGCACTGTAGTTGGACCGACATCTAGCTCATCCAGGTATCTGCAACCAAAAAAGGTTACAGGAGAATGTATGTTAGCAACATAATAAAAAGAAATGCCCAAGCTCCTGAGATGGATTGTAGTTTAAAAATCAACCACTGTACAAATATTTAAACCAACTTTCTTTGTTCACAAAACTCATATCAACAACACATCAAAAATGGATTTTATAAGAAGAGCACAGATAGAGAAGGAGTTCAGAAAGAATTGACTTGATCAAAGATAGCTTTCCAGCTTGGGAAATGTCTGCTTTCCATCCTACCAAGGATTTATGAGCCTTTTCAACAATGAAGTTGTAGCAAGTTCGTTTATTAGCCATAATTTCTAAGGGAAGACCCAGATATGGGACAGATTCTGTCCTGATAGGGACATGGAAAAAGCTACGAAAACGCCTAGTGAATGTTGAAGGAGTGTTATGACTTAAGGTGATATGTGACTTTTACTTTGGCCCGAGTAGAGACCAAAAACATCAAGTGATTGCTTGAGATAATTACAGTTTTCAACAGACGGCTTGAAAAAAATTAAGCAATCATTCACAAAGAAAAGGTGTGACAGAGAGACACCGTTCCAACATAGCTTGAGACCCTTGCATTTGCTAGAGGCATCCAAACTGTTAAGAACACAAGAGAGAGTTTCAAGGTAAATAATAAATAGGTAGGGGGATAAGGGATCCCCCTAACAAAGACATCTTTCAGGAAAAAATTTCTTTGAGGGTGCACCATTGATGAGCAAGGAGAATGAAACAGTTAATAGCATTGCTAAATCAGATTAATCCATCGATCTAAGAAGCCCATTTTACAAAGAGTAGTAGAGAGGAATTTCCAATTTACTCTATCAAAAGCTTTGCTCATGTCAAGCTTGAGGACTGCCATAAACTTGTTACCTGCCTTAGTGTGAGCGATAAGATTACAGAACTCACAAGCTAACAAGGAGCTGTCAGATATCAGTTGACCTGGGACAAAGGCATTTTGAGATGGGGCTATGTAGGATGGACGGATATGCTTGATTCTATTGGCCAAGGTCTTGGAAATAATGTTATTAATGATGTTACAAAGGCTATTTGGCCTGAAATCACCCGAGGATGAAGGAGAAGGTTATTTGGGGATAAGAGCAATGATTGTAAAATTAATTTCACGAAGCTTCCTTCCAGAATTGAGAAAAGACAAAGCCGCACTTATAACTGAGGGGCCCACAATATCCCAATGCGAATGGAAAAAACACCCTGGGAAACCATCTGGGCCCGGAGCTTTAGTGTCTCAAAGTTGGAAAGTCGTTCTCTTACTAAGAGATGCTTATCAAAACTGTCCCAACCTTCCCGGTCATCCATATTGCGTGTCGAATTTGACTCATGGTATATATTCTGAAAATGCTACATGAAAATTTTATGAATTTCATCTTCCTTATCAGTCCAGACACCTTAAGAGTTATTAATACCGGAAATCCTAGTGCCTTGCTTTTTAACTTTTGAGACCTTATAGAAGAAGGAAGTATTTTTATCACCCAAGGCTAGATATCTAGTTTTTGCAATTTTGGCCTAGTACCTCTTCTTCAGACAGAAGTTGCTCAAGCTGATTTCTAATAGCTACCTCTTGAGCAAAATCCCTATCAGTAGGTAGAGCCAGTTAGATATCATTAAAGAGGGATCTAGTATTAGAGATTCTGTGTGCAAGGTTGCCTACTCCCCCTTTGTTCAAAGCTTTTAAGCCACCTTGAGGTGATCCTTGAAAGTTATGTTGCCATGATGATCAAATAATAGATTTGAATTCCTCATGGGATGAGCAAAAACGTTCAAATTTGAACTGGCGTTTCCTTCTCACACCCTCCCCACTGGTAAAGAGTAGAATTGAGGAGTGATCTGAACCATGGATTGGGAGATTAGTGATAGATGTGTGAAGGTTTAGAGAAGCCCAACGACCATTATAAAAGGCACTGTCAAGTCTGCCAAAGGTACAGTTGTTCCTGATCCTATTGCTGGTCCAGGTGTAATGCGGACCATCAGATTGAACTTCAGACAAACTAAGGTTGAATATGAATTCTTTGAAACATGCAACACCCTGGATATGGTGAATAGGGGCTGCAAGCCTATCCAAGGGCTACAAAATCTGTTTGAAATTACCAATACACTAAAGGGACCCAAAATTTCCTGAATAGACTCCCAAACAGAAGCTCAATTGTCGAGATAAGGTGAACCATAGACAAGGGTTAAACGCGAACAAAGTTTAAAATCATAAATTACTGAAAGGAGAATGACGTGCCTTGATTGATGAAGAATAGTGCCTGTAAAATTTGGAGTGGGTAAAACCTAACTATCCTAGTGAAGGGCATAGTACTTGCCTTTCATCGCTCACCACGAGAGGGTAAGTAGCTCGGCACCACATAGGGAAGCCCTAGCCCTGTGCCGAGCTATACTGACCATGAATAAGGTCAGTGTGGTAAAACGGGTTAATATACCAGGATGCACTAGCTTAGTATAAATCACAAAGGGATACCCTTAACCCTGCCGAGCTAGGTAGGCTACGAATAAAGCTTGAATGACATTCTGGAATACATACTTTAGCTCGGTGTGATGAGTTGAGCTATGTACAGGTCATTCCGAGCTACGTGGAAGCACAACACCGTCACGAATAAGGCGGTGAGACATTCCAGAAAAGTCTAAAGCGGTTCCTTATGAGATAAGGAGCAATTCCGAGGAATAAGGGATTAGTATGAGCATTCCTAACGTGATAGGGAAATGGTTTCATATAGGAAAGAGTCCTATATGGAAAGAAGGACTGCTGCTAAACGAGATCTAGTAGTATTTGGAAACATGAGCCTAATAAGAAAGTTCTATTAGGAAGAGGATTCCTAAAAGCAAATAGGAAACAGGGGCAACATGACCCCCTAGTGAGCAGATTATCCCCATTTATAAATATAGCATAAAACCCATGAAAAAGAGGTACGCTGTGAAACCTATTCATACGCATTGTTCTTTGCTTGATTAGTAACCTAGTACTAACTTAAGCATCGGAGGGCCTTTGCCGACGAGAGGCAAAGGTGCTCTAACCCTTGTCTGTCTTGTAGATTGAGGGTTCCAGTGTGAAGACACGTGATCAAGACCCTACGTGAATTTCATCCACGCACAAAATTATCTTTCCAACCAACCCACAACCCTCCACTTAAACCTTCAGAATCTACCCCATTAAAATTATTGATAACTTTATTGTGAAGAATATGATTAACCGATTGTAATGATACTTTTGTTTCTATCAAGAAGAGGAAACTAGGTCATCGGTCTTGGATCAAATGTCCAACCATATGAACTGATAGAGGGTGGCCAATCCCCTACATTTCTAGCTATGGAGAATCATGGCTGCTGCTGTGGCTGAGCCAAACTAGCCACGGTAGCAATGGAGAGGATGTCTCCAGAAAAACTCAACAGGTTTACATTATACTTCGTAGATGGTGTAGGGGGGGGGGGGGGGTAATAAATATTTCCCAAACATGAATGTGCCAATGAGCTCATGCAATTGATGAGGCAGTGCACGGTATGGCAATGAATATTGGGATTCATAAAGTAGTAGGGATAGCAATGGTTGTAGGAAATATGTGCTTGAACTTAGAAGATGTACCTAGAAGATTTCGTACATCGGGGAAAGCATTCATATCAAGAAAGGGTTCCGGCACAAGAAAAGCTGCATTGTGGGAGTCAATCCGGGCTCTTTTGGGGGTAGCTTCACATCCATCCTCTTTTGAGTCTGTTTTCTCCCTAGAGTTGCATTTACCGAACACAATACAATGACCCATATCCCTGTAGGTTCGGCCCATAACCCCGTGATTGGTATTGGATTCACCACCAGTAGCGATATGGATTTCCTTCTCAAAATCTAGATTCTGGTTTTTTACCAGCTGGGTCGAGGCCAGAATATCCAAGTCCATCTCAGCAAATACATCAACTTTGGTGCAAGTTCAGCCTAGTACTATCATTACTCATTGGCCCATTCTGATAATTAGACTCACTATTAGGCCCAACTCCATGCAATCCCTCGTGAATGAGCCCATCCTTTTAAATTCGGCCCAAAGCAATTGAAGAGCCATAGCCCTAGAATACTACCTTTCCCACGCCGAGTCGAAGATTTAGCCTGATCCCTAGAATTAATTCTTTGCTTCTTAAGTGAAATAGCAACAAGATCATCACCCATCTGTTTTCCATCACAACCCACAGAAGATGGATCAGAAGTGAGGCCCAAATCGACAAGGGCAGCTTCAAAACTTTGATCCAAACCAAATCTAGCTAGCCCATTCCTAGCAATCTCAGTACCCCAGTGTTCCAAAACTTCCTGACCAGCATTATCAACCATCCTTTCTGAGCTAGCACTTCCATTATTCTCATGCATCGGAGTCAAAGGTTCAGTAATGGTGCGATCAGATTCATCACCCCCATCATTCCTGTTGCCACTTGAGGGCTTTGTTAGGTCATCGTCTTTATCTGATGACTTGAAAAGATCATTATGCACAAAGAAGATTGTTCGAGCACCAAAACCATTCACCGTTTCAATCACATTATCTTTGTGAGCAACCTGTGACCAAAGAATTTAGAGACAAGACGTACGATTAATGTTGGAATTCTGGTAGGCTTTAACAACTCTATTGTAGAGTGGCCTCCCTTCAATCACCCAGAAGTTGCTATGAGGTATTTGACGAGCCTCATGGACACAACGCCGAATAAGATTACTAGCCTGTTCGAAGGACAATGGACAACCGTGTTCTAGATGACCAATACATCCACATTTGGATCAAAGTTTAAAAAATACGTTCATAAGCAAACTGAAACCATACTAAATCCCCATTTTCCAGCCTTAAGAATGCCCTAGATATAAATGCATGGAAGACCGGGATATCCACATTACCAATGAGAGAACCCATACAAATAGCCATAGCTAGTGTCATGTATTCTAAAGGGCTCCCCTTATTTGGATCCACATATTGGCAGGGGAAAATTCCAACAAGTGAAGGAGAACGTCCAATTGCTAGGGCCAGAAAAGGATTAGAGCACCATTGATGTTCCAAGGCCTTGCATGGAGCAGGACATCTTTGTCAACTATTCCGATCGAAAAGTATAGAACTTCTCAGTCCGCTTCAGAACAGTGATCCTCCACTCCAAGTGCCAGTTCTCATCAATGGGATCTTGCATCTCGAAAACCGACATGGATCTATAGTCCACTAAGTACCCAACAAGATACCCAAAATTCTTTTCCCACTCTTTTAATGACATTTTTCCTTTGTTAATCTCTTTGAGATATCCTCGAATTCTAGTCTTGCTATCGAGTATGTAAGCCTATTGCCACATGGACTATGAAATCCAAGGTTGTGCCTCTTCTCAAGAGTCAACAAACAAACTAAAAATTGGGTTTAGTTTCATTATCTGAAAATCTTCTGCCAAACATATCATTCCACTCTCATCTACCCAGTAATCAACACGTTCCAAGATGAAACATTTGTCATAGGCATTTCATCAAATACCCTCCTTCCCTCACTCAATTCACTGCATTTCTCATACAAATTGGGCGAAGAAATCCCAAGTTCCCAACACATATGTCAAAACACCACCCACCTCTCAAACTCTGCCCATGAAATCCAACAATTGAGCTTGTGTGTTCCCCATTAATTATTTGTAAATTTCTTTCTCGTACTCGAAGTTTTTGAAGCAACTCGTTCTGAAAATTGAAATTGTATTTGCTTCATTGTTGCATGTAACCTATATATATCAGTTGAAGGACCAAGTTATTCTATCCTTGAATGTACCAATTCACGTTATCAAAAAGTAAGGAACTAATTCAAATTGCATAGTTTATTGCAAACAATAGCTCAAAACAATTTTTATTTGAACGTTCACTTTCCACCGAATACCAAACTTCATAATACAAACCCCCAAATCGTAAAACCCCTAAATCAGAAAATTCATAATTCAAAAATTCCCAAATTTCAGGGCAATCTTTGCCCAATTCATAAATTGGACATCAAAGATCACCTCAATGACTAGTTCTCTGAGCTTAGAGATGACGAACGAAGAGATCTATGGAGGGAGGGAAAATGTTGAACTAGTAAGAGGACTTTTGGTTCGCGCAAGTGAGGAGGGCCTATAGTATCTGGTCACCGGAACTGGGACCATCACTTGTCTCCTTCTGCTGCCAGCGCCACCCACCGTGGGTGCTTTTCTTGCCGTGGAGCCCATGGGTGAGGCCGCATTAGTCACGCCCTCGAATTTAATAAACCACATACAAATAAAATCCACGTAGGATAAGTCAAAAGTCAAACATTTCACCATTGAAAGGTCAAAGTCAAAGTACACTGAGTTTCTACAAGAGGTACCTGTACCCATGCATTAGTAATGAATAGTTAAGAGTTATTACATAAACCAAGGTTTGTCAAAAGATTGAAGGAATCAAAGTTACAAGATCATCTCCCAAAATATATTAACTATGGAGAGGATAATATAACTCCATCTCAAATGTGCTTCATGATATGAATCCACACGCCAAGCATTCCAATCACGTGCCTTGCCGAGTACCTAAAAATGATAGGTTGAGCTTGGAGAGGGTAAAATCCAATTACATAGGAAAATACCTAAGTACGTACGAACCACGTGCTTAGCCTGGACACCACGTGAGGGTGGCTCAGTTCGGGGGACCACATGGTGGTGCCCCAGGTTATGGCCAAGCAGGATAGGCCAAGTGTGCAGACAGGATAGCACCATGAGATGGTGGCAGCACCATGAGATGGTGCACGAGGTCATTGCCGAGCAAGGTATCTGGTCGGCAACATCATATACGGATAGGCAAGTATATTGTCGAGCTAACCACCTACGAGATAAGGTGGTGGGTCGTTCTAGAAGGACCTAGAATAGCCTCTTACGTGATAAGGGGTAAATCCTAATGTAAAGAGGATTCCGATAATGACAAGGATTCCTAACGTGGAAAGAAATCCTTGTAGAATAAAGATTGTGTTTCTATATGGAACAAGTCCCGTATAGGAAAGGACTCCTAATGTGAATAGGATCTCTAGACAACAAGCACCCTGCATCTATAAATAAGAAGCAATACCCATGAAGAAAGGTACGCTGTAATTCGTGTTTACATGCTTTATGTGTTTTATGGTTTCCTCCTAGTACGTGATACTGACTTAAGCATCGAAGGGCCTTTGCCGACGAGAGGCAAAGGTGCTCTAACTGTTTGTTGTCTTGCAGTGCTAGGGTTCCGGCGAAGAGTGCATATTGTTGATCTCATAGAGGCGTGGAAATAGCATACCCAGATTTTTCCCCTCTATAGAGCTCACTAGCCCAGTAGAAAACTTTTCTACCTACGCTAAGAGTATAGAGGATGAAACACGCACATGGAGATGTGATTCACACAAATGAATAAGCTAAAATAGACCAAGATAGATCAACTTGATGTTAGAGTGTCTAGTAGATGCCCCAAAGATTGAATCAAACCCAAGTGTCCATAGATTTCCTCATAAACGTTACATTTCATGTCGTAGGTTCAATCCTTTCAAAAACATAATCATTTTCATAAAAGATTTCCTTTTTCACCTCTTCACAAATAACCACTTATGTAAATAGGGAATGAATCCCTCTGCCGGATTTTGTGGGCTCCGAACACCCCTGTCGGATTTCGTGGGCTCCGCACACCCCTATCAGATTTCGTGGGCTCCGAACATCCCTGCCGGATTTCGTGGGCTCTGAACACCCATGACTGGGAACGCACCAAATGGTGGCCCTAGAATAAACAAATCATCCTTTTCAAAAGGTTATTATACAATCAAGTCTCCAAAAACGTCCACATAATTCATTTAGTTCGAAAGCTCGTAGTGTGTCGGTTATGGCGAAGTTAACATGTGTCCAAGAACGTGAGAGATTGTGACACAACATCATTCATACCACGATAGGCTACCAAAGCTTAGAAGTCGATTTGAGAAGCGTAGGAAAGACCAATGAAGGCCCGGAGCAAAGGGACATGAAAATGGAGTTATGAACCTTGAGAAAACCCGACACCTTGATAGAAAAAAGCACATTTCTCTCAAAATACAAAGGCTATGAATATGAGACCAATTGGGTTTGAAAGTAGACTCATAGAGCTTTCCAACGGTTCAAAAATCGCCTCAATCAGAGTTCGGATGAAGCCGGGGCGTGCCCGCGAAATTGGGCAAAAAATCTGCCTTACAGACAGCTGGGTATCGATACCCATGAAAGGTGTATCGATACAAGGTCACCAAAATCTCAACAGAATGCTGGGTATCGATACCCCTGAAAGGGGGTATCGATACAAAGGGCATCAAAAATTTTCCAAAATGGGGGGGGGGGGGGGGGGGGGGTGTTCAACCCAAGCCAAAAATGAGGTTCCAAACAACAACTACTCATAGGAGAGGTATATGTCAACAACTAATTCAAGACTTTACCAACTAAACATGTAAAATCCAAACTCAATAAAAAACCAAGCTCATTTCCATGGTGATAATAAGTTTAACAAGGAGTTTGGGAACAAGAATACCAACAATGCAATCATTCAACCAATATACACTTAGAGGAGGTAGAAGATTGTTCCCTACCCCAAGGATTGAGCTCCAAATGAGAAGGAAAGAAACCCTTGCCTTTGCTTCCAACTCCAACCAAAATAAGCTTGCTCCAAGCAAAATCACGGAGTCCCAAGCCTCAAATCACGCGTGGAAGTAGAATATGAGGTTGAACCTTGAGTTTGGGGAGTGAGAGGGGTGAATTTTGGTGAAGATTTGAAGAAGGTGTTGGAGAGAATAGAGAGAGAGAGAGAGAGAGGGAGAGAGAGAGAGAACCGTGTGTTTTGGGAGAGGATGAGAAGTGTTTGTGTGTGAAAATCTGATGTACTCTTCTCTATATATGCCCCTAAATTGCACACTCACCCCCTTGTGTTCCTAATATGTTATAAAGACACCCCAATGTACATGCTCATTTCACATTGACCCAATAAGCACTTTATAACATTTCACACTTCCCCAATGTTATTTCCGAAAAATTTATAAAAAAAGCACGGGTCCTTACACCATTGATCGATCTCTGTCACTCTGCATGAGAGCATCCCCATTGATTGATCTCTCTCCCTCTACCTCGTACAAGCTATCTTTCTAGCGCTTGGTTTTGTTTATTTTTGGGAAGACTCTAGTTTTTCTTTTATGAGGGTGATTTGAGTTGAGGGTATTTTTGGAAGGCATACACCCCTATAGTATGTGCTCCTCGCCGAGATGTCATTGCTAACATGGGAAATCGCATAAAAGTTGAGTTTTAAGGAGGGTTGATAAAATCACTTTTGTGTTCTCATTAGATAAAATAACTTGAGTGTGTGAGAGTTTTAAGAAAGGTTGATAAAATCACGGATTTTAGCAAATGAGGAAAGATTTTGATAAAATCAAATAAGAAACAATTAGGGTGGATTAAAAGGAGCAAGATGGAAGTTTTATAGATGGTGTGGAGTGAAACAGATGATATTTTATGGAGAAAATTCCAAAAAAGCCTATAAACTTTTCCCAAAATGTCCCATTAGCCTCCAAACTTCATTAAATGTTAATAAGACCTCCAAACTTTACAAATTTTAATAAAAAAAAAAAGCCCATGTCGTTTGTTTCCGTCAATTGCCTAACGGGAAAATCCTACGTGTCATCCTAACACACCCAAACGACATCGTTGGAGACCCTGGGCACCATTTTGGAGGGAAAATCGATCACGTGAGGGGCACGGGAGTTTCTTTCCCCACTTTATCACATATATCCTTGAGAAAAACCAGAGTAATATTTTACTTTGTTCTCTCTCTTCAACCTCTCAGACAAGAATCTCGAAAATCCTCGCCAAATGTTTTCGATTCAACACAACTGAAGTTGATTTCTCAAGATTTCTGGATCTTTGGACGCATTTTGAAGACAAAAAATGGGTTGGATCATGCGCGAAAGTGGTGCTACTCCTCCTACATACGGTAAAGTGAATCATTATTAGGGTTTGTTTAATGTGTTTTTTTATTCACGATGCTATTGTTTAATCATTTACACTTCATTTAATGAATATTTCAATAGTTTAAAGAGTTTGTAACAATTATGATTTTTTTAATGGGGTGTTTTGTTCCACTGAGTATAAATGCTTTATTTTATTGATCATTTTGCAGATTCAGGATCATATTTTAGTATTAGGATGCATCATGGGGGTGTATTAGGATGCATTTTATGGGATTATAAATTGTTCAATCAAGTTAATCAAGGGATACAACCATACCACTGATTTGTGTTTGACTGCAAATAAACACAGAGTGGTTGAATGCTACATGGTATCTAAATTGGTAGAGTGTAATCCTACCCAAGAGAGTCAAGCTGGTAGCTAAAAGGGCAAAGACACCATTTGTAATTCACATATATTCTATGATTTATTGTTATTCATTTCATCAACCTTACCTTTTTGTTAGTTATTCTTATTAATTGCAAACACTTTTGCCATTTGCAGGTGAGGAATGATGTCTCTGCCCTTGCGAGGAAGGCTGCCCTGCCCCTATGAGGAATGTTGCCCCTGTTACTAGTGATAAAAGACCAACATCTGTTATGGCTTCCCAAGAAACCATTGCTGCCTTTGTGGTGACCAACCATAACACTCAACAAACCATTGCTGCAGACCCTGGGGTACTAATGTGGAGAGGAAGACGAGTAAGGTTAGCAAGCTGATTCAAACCCAAGTGAAGACAGGAATCCTTTAAGCCACGGTGTGATGGCTTTTTGATGTAATAGGCTAGTAATATGGTTTAAAACAGTAATTCATTTTGCCACAATGTGTTGGCTTTTTAATGTAATAGGCTAGTTAGGTTTAAGACAGTAATTCCCTTTGCCACAATGTGTTGGCTTTTTGATGGATGTAATAGTCATGTACTTGAGGAATTTGGACATGTATTGCCACAATGTGTTGGCTTTTTTATGGATGTAATAGCCACAGTGTGATGGCTTTTTGGCATTATTGACTTCTCTATGTAGATTAACAAAATGCATTAGCAACTTATTGGTTTTGCTTTGCATTGGCTTTTGCTCTATTTTTGTGTTTAATACCACAATGCGTATGCACATTGAGGAGCAGATAAATAGGAAGACAAATAGACAATAAAAAGGGAAAATTAGGAAGACAATAGTCATGTTCATTAACCTTAAAAAAAGCCAAGTCACTACTTGGTCCTTACATTGCATTATACAAAAATAAAAACAGAGCCAAGTCCTAACAACCTACACCACCATTGACCACCATAGCCAAATACAAAGACACCATAGACCCTACCCATTTAAGCACTAATAACCTACATACAACATACAATGGCAAATGCTAGCCAGGTCAGAGCCAACGCAAGCCACAACTTCTTCTCTCTCTACCTTTCAACCTCTTGATCTCAACCTCCATTCTAGTCCTCCTCCTAAGCAGCCCTAGAATGATTTGCACAGACCTCGGGCACATGGGTGGATCAAACCACGCAAAGTCATTGCACGCTACATTGGGACATGACAGAAACCTTCTTCCTGGATTTGTCACTGTCCAAGATGTGTGCATTTCTTTCCTTGTGCCACAAACCATGCACAAATTGTTGTCTTCCATGTAGTTTCTCATTTTTTCTAATGGGAGGGAGGGAGAGAGAGAGAGAGACGACAGATACAGGGGAGGGAGAGAGAGAAGGGGCCTGATATAGGAGAGGGAGGTGAGAAATGGCGCGAGTATATACCAGGAGATGGATTTTCCCTCCAAAATGGTGCCCAGAGTTTCCAACGACGTCGTTTGGGTGTGTTAGGATGACACGTAGGATTTTCCCGTTAGGCAATTGGCGGAAACAAATAGCATGGGCTTTTTTTATTAAAATTTGTAAAGTTTGGAGGTCTCATTAACATTTAATGAAGTTTGGAGACTTATCGGACATTTTTTGGAAAGTTCATAGGTTTTTTGGGAATTTTCCCTATTTTATGGGATAATTTGTAAATGAACTCTTTGATGGTCTGATCTAATCTAATGATCCACGACACCACCTTGACACGGCAGGCAACACAAATATCTGTAGGCGTAACATTCGAAATCCTTTGATCGTCCCTCTCCTCCTGCTTCTAATCTAAATCCAATCATCATCGTCATCAAATTCCCCATCAAACCAAACCAAAGGCCAAACCCAACAAAATCAAATCAAATAAAAAGAAAAAGAAGCGGCCAAAGGGGATTCATTCAAAATGGCAAATTACTACGTGAAGGCGGAGCCGCCGACGGATCTGAACCGGAACACGGAGTGGTTCACGTACCCAGGTGTTTGGACCACTTATATATTGATCCTCTTCTTCTCTTGGCTCCTTGTCCTCTCCATCTTCGGATGCTCACCTGGCATGGCCTGGACCATCGTCAATCTCTCTCATTTCGCTGTAATCCCCCTTTTACTCGCCTCTTCTTTTTTTTGCCAGTTATTTCATGCATATAATATTTGACTAATTGGAGGTTTTTCTGATCTGGGTTGTAGGAGATTGGTTCGTTAATCTTGTTTGTGTGTGTTATTGTACTGAATAATTAGTTTGTGTTACCTCATTTGTTTCGTTGATTGCTTCTGGTTTTGGGTTATTCTGATGAGGATTTTTTAATGGTATCCGCTGATTGAGATAGTTTAGTTCAACTTTGTGTTTGTGGTAATTGTTATTATAGCCGGTTTGATGGCCGGATTAGACATGAATTGAATTGCGAACTCTGTGAGAGACACAAAAAGGAGTTTTTTCTATATCTTTTTACAGGAATGAATACACTTATATAGCAATACAAGGAGAGAGTTTAGGAAGCTATTTTTTGGCTATTCACTTTCTAAGGCTAATATCATGGTTGACCCTTGAAAGAAGGGATTTCTAAATCAAAGCAAATCAACTGATGCTATAATTTCTCCAATCACTTTAACAACTCACGCCAACACTCCTCCTCAAGTTGGTGCATATATATCTCTAATGTGCAACTTGTCAAGTGAGTTGTAGAAGATTTTGCTGGAAACAGCCTTGGTAAGTATGTCTGCCAGTTGGTCTTCAGATTTAACAAATGGAAATTGAATTATCTTGGCTTCGAGATTCTGTTTGATGAAATGTCGATCCACTTCAACGTGCTTCGTACGATCATGCTGGACTGGGTTGTGAGAAATATCAATGGCCGCCTTGTTGTCGCAGAACAAGTTCATTTCAGAGCTAGGAGCAAAGCCAATCTCAGTTAACAACCTTTTAAGCCAGAGAAGTTCACAAAGGCCTTTTGCCATTCCTCTAAACTTAGCTTCAGCACTGGATAATGCCACTACCTTTTGCTTCTTGCTCCTCCATGTAACAAGATTTCCTCCTACAAAGGTAAAGTAACCCGAAGTGGACTTCCTGTTAGAAATATTCCCCGCCCAATAGGCATCTGTATAACCATCAATATTTAGATGGTTATTCTTGGAAAACATTAGCCCTTTTCCCGGAGAGGACTTTAAATACCAAAGAATACTAATTACAGCATCCATATGTTCTTGACTAGGACACTGCATAAATTGACTCACTATGCTTACAACATATGCGATGTCTGGGCGCGTATGAGATAAATAGATGAGCTTACCAACTAATCTTTATAACTCTCTTTATTAGTTGGCACTTGATCTGGATACTCTCCAAGTTTATGGTTCTGAACAATTGGAGTATCAGCGGGCTTACAATCCAATAATCCCACTTCTGATAGCAAATCTAGCACATATTTCCTTTGAGAAAGAAATATACCCTGTTTTGATCTAGCCACCTCAATTCCCAAAAAATGTTTGAGTCCTCCCAAATTCTTCATTTCAAATTCGGTTGACAATTGCCCTTGGAGTCTCGAGATCTCTTCCATGTCATCTCCTATAATAATCATGTCATCTACATAGATTATTAAAGCTGTAACTTTTCCAAGTCGATGTTTTAAGAATAGAGTATGATCCGAGTTGCTTTGTTGGAAGCCATATTTTCTCATAGCCAAGCTGAATCGACCGAACCATGCACAGGGTGATTGTTTTAGCCCATACAATGCTCGTTGTAACTTACACACAACCTCAGTCTTTGAGGATGCAGTGTATCTGGTGGAATATCCATGTAAACCTCCTCCTCGAGATCACCATGAAGGAAGGCATTCTTCACGTCAAACTGATGCGATGGCCAGTCTAAATTGGCTGCAAGAGACAATTAAACTCTGACAGTATTCATTTTTGCCACTGGTGAGAAGGTTTCTTGATAGTCTATGCCATATGTCTGTGTGTATCCCTTCGCCACTAGCCTCGCCTTGTATTGTTCAATGGATCTATCTGCCCTGTGTTTAATGGAGAAAACCCATTTGCACCCTACTGTCTTCTTCCCTTTCGGTAATGAAACAAGATCCCATGTTCTATTCTTCTGTGGAGCCTCCATTTCTTCATTTATAGCTTGAACCCACTTTGGATCTGTTAAGGCTTCTTGTATTCCGTTGGGAACATGGCACGAGGATACTTGTATGCAAACGCCTTGAGAGGTTCTGATAATCTTTGAGTTGACACATAATTGGCAATTGGGTATCTTGATCTTCTGTCCTCAGAATCTGGAGAGTATCGATTTGGTGGTTTGCCACGATTATGTCTGAAAGGTAAATTATAACAAACAGAAGTATCTGAGTCATTAGTAGTTGAAGGAGTAGAAGGAGAGCTTACCTCAGGAATATTCTCAGGAGAAGGGTCTTCGGGTACTAAGGAGTGGGGGGATTCAGTCTCAAATTCAGCTCCTTGAATAATATCATCAGATTCAGCTCCTTGAATAATGCCATGATCAACTCTCTCCTCCTCAGCAACCACCACCTTATTATCTTCACTCATTTGAACTGAATTGTCTTCAAATCCTGGACAATTCCACCAATTCTGATAATCTTTGTGTTGACACATAATTGACAATTGGGTATCTTGATCTTCTGTCCTCAGGATCTGGAGAGTATCAATTTGGTGGCTTGCCACAATTATGTTTGAAAGGTAAATTATAACAAACAGAAGTATTCGAGTCATTAGTAGGTGAAGGAGTAGAAGGAGAGCTTACCTCAGGAATATTCTCAGGAGACGGTTCTTCGGGTACTAAGGAGTGGGGGGATTTAGTCTCAAATTCAGCTGCTTGAATAATATCATCAGATTCAGCTCCTTGAATAATGCCATGATCAACTCTCTCCTCCTCAGTAACCACCACCTTATTATCTTCACTCATTTGAACTGAAGTGTCTTCAAATCCTGGACAATTCCACCAATTCTGCTCTTCAACTTGTATCTCCCCCTGAAGAGATGAATTGGATACCGATGAAGAGAAGAAATTTTCTGATTCCAAGAAAGTGACATCCATAGTGATATAGGTGCGCTTGGTGGCAGGATTGTAGCACCGATATCCCTTTTTATGCGTGGCATATCCCAAAAAAATACAACGAACTGCACACGGATCAAGCTTAGTGCATTGATTTTTATGAAGATGAACCAAGGCGACGCATCCAAAGATTCGTGGAGGAATCAACAAAATAGTAGGCAAGGGAACATGGTTAGAAAGGACCTGTAATGGGGTCTTAAAATTCAGCACTTTTGAAGGCATACGATTCAATAAATGTACTGCCGTGACGACGGCATCATCCCAATACCTACTAAGTATATGCGCTCCAATCAATAGAGCACGGGCTGTTTCTAAGATGTGCCTGTTCTTCCGTTCAGCAATCCCATTTTGTTGCGGTGTTTCAGTACACAAAGTTTCATGGAGAAGGCCATGAATGTCAAAGTAACCTTTAAACTGTTGATTGATATATTCACCACCATTGTCAGAACGGAGAATCTGAATCTTGGCAGAAAATTGTGTCTGAATCATTGCATGAAAAGATCGAAAAACACCAAACACATCAGCTTTGTGTTGCAACAACTACAGCCATGTCATTCTAGTGCAATCATCTACAAATGTCACAAACCAACGAATTCCAGAAGAGGTAGTAATTGGAGAGGGTCCCCAAACATCAAAGTGAATTAAGGCAAAAGGAATCTCACTTTTATTCAAGCTTACTGGATAAGGAACACGATGACTTTTGGCTAAACTGCAAGTTTCACATTTAAAGTTTGAATCATGAAAATTGGAAAATAAATCTGGGAACAGATGCTTCATATAACTAAATGACGGATGCCCCAACCGACGATGCCAAAGCCAAATCTGTCTCTCCTTGACACTAGCCGTGTGTTGCACATTATTAGCTTTACCCAGACTGAAATCATCCATGTAATATAACCAAAAGGTAGGATAGATTAGTGCAACACAATTCAGTTCCGTAGTAGCTTGACCTACAGACATCAATTTAATTGAGAGAGATGGAACTAGTAAAGTATTGGATAAAGAGAGTGACGGTGATAGAGCAACAGTTCCAGCCCCTGTAACTGGATATGTAACCCCATTAGCATTAGCAATACTAGATCGCCTTGGTTGAGTGATCTCGATAAAATCATTTGAATTGAATGTCATGTGGTCGGTTGCCCCTGAGTGGATTATCCAGCCACTGTAATCACTTTGTTTAGAACTAAGAAATGAGTAGCCACAGTTACGTTGGTCGGGTACCCTTGCGGAAGGATTGGAAGGTTCTACTTGTGAGGTGAACGATAATTGAGATTCTGCAGTTACCAAAGCAGCCTGGCTCGAGCCTCCATTTGAGGCAGCTTCACGATGTTTCCGTGCCTTGAGTTTGGTCCACCATTCTGGGTAGCCATGTAACTTAAAACAAGTTTCACAGGTGTGTTTCAAGTTCCCACAATGGGTACATCCCCCTCCTTCCGACTGTACCTTAGCCTTAGAGATTGTAGTGTTCGGCTTTCCATTGCCCGTAGCGGGAGACCCATTTTTGGACATCTAGAGTGAAGGTCAATGATGCCCCATCTTGACTCCTCTAGAAACCATAACAGCGCCGGTTGTAGTTTCCGTGCCTGTTATCATCACTGCCTGCCTAATATCTTCCCTTCGAACGTGAGCATAGGCTTGTTCCATTGTAGGGAATGGTTGTAACTGTAGCACAGCACTCCGAATCTTATCCAGCCGATCATCCAATCCATCCAGAAAAATATAGACTCTATCCTCTTGTAAGATAGAATTATATTTCTGTATATCGACATTGCACTCCATCGGGTTAGGATGGCGGAAATCGATCTCTCTCCACAAGCCTTGAAGGTCATTGTAATATTTTTCAATGGACCCTCCGGCTTGTCTCATTTTGTCACTTGTCTTTTTAGATCATACACTTGGGAGATGTCAGTCCCATCAAAGTAAGTCGTGCCAATAGCATCCCGTACCATTTTTGCAGTTGGAAAGCGAATGAAATTGCTGATCAAGGACGGGTCCATAGAGTTGATCAGCCACCCCTTCACAATTGCATTTTCGGTTCTCCATTTTCGGAAAGTCAGATCCGTTTGTGAAGGCTGTGGGAGGTCTCCGTTGATATATCCCAATTTGTCTTTGCCAGAGATATACATCTCAACAACTTGGGACCATAAGGCATAGTTGGTGCTATCCAACTTAATGCCGATCTGTGCAGCAGATGAGTCATAGCTTGGTGTGTGGGTTTGGGTTTGATTTTTGGTCAAGACTTCGGTCATTCTTGCCATCAAATCTTCTAATATGAGGTCGGTAGAGTTTCCGTCGTTTTTGGCAGCATTGGTTAGTTCTGACATAGTTTCTGAGGGTTCTGGATTTTTTTCTTGGTCAAGGTTTGGTTGTAGCAGAATCCTAGGATCTTGGCTCTGATACCATGACACGAAAAGGAGTTTTTTCTGTATCATTTTACAGGAATGAATACACTTATATAGCAATACAAGAAGAGAGTTTAGGAAGCTATTTTTTGGCTATACACTTTCTAAGGCTAATATCATGGTTGACCCTTGAAAGAAGGGATTTCTAAATCAAAGCAAATCAACTGATGCTATAATTTCTCCAATCACTTTAACAACTCACGCCAACAAGATTGGTATTGGGAATCCCCTCACAACTGATCCAGTGGGTTTACTCCGCTTATGGAACTATAGATCCCTCACTACTCCCTATTAATCTGCCAATCAAACGTGGCCTTAAGGATATTTGGTGTCTCCTTCAATGTTTCATGACTGCTTTTGAGCATTTCCTATGGATGACATTAATTGCACTTGCAGAGTTTGGAATTTCATTGGCTTTGTTAGAGCTTGTCAGTTGCCCCACATTGGTTAATTTTTTATACCCTCCAAAACTAAAACTAGTATATGAGCCTGGATGGCCTCTTCACTCTTTACCAATTGATTTTGAGTTAAAGCTTTAACATGGTACCAAAGTTACGCTTTCGGAGGCTTTTAGACAAGCCTTTCTTAATTGATTTACCATTGTAGGGCCTTAAGCCCACCTTGTTTCGTTGTTCATCGTAATCCCTATGTTATGAATCATTTGTTTAACACTCCATGTGCACGTCATGGGTGTGTTTGGGCTTGTCCTACATTGGTTAATTACAACCTTTGAAATTAGTACATGAGTATGGGCGGCCTTTTCACTCATTGCCAATTGGTTTTGAGTTGGATGCATTAACACTCTTTAATCCTTGTAGGAACTGCTAAGATTGTTCAATATACCATATGGATAGGTATGGTTTTTAAGCAGGAAATGTATATGGTTCTGTGTTATTCTCTTTTTGGATACTTTATGCAGCTTGGAGGCTTATAGATTAATTCAATGCTCTCCGAACTTTAGCTATGCTTCCCGGCATCAGTCATTTGGAGTCTATGCACAAATCATTGTCTTTACTTTATCGTGCTCATTTCTTGTGTTGACAATGTCCCTTGTCTATAAAGCGAAGTCCCACATCATTTGGACTTGAAAGTAATTTGTAGATAAGCAAGAGTTAACACTCATTCCAAGAACTAGCTTTTCAGTTGAGTTCTAGTATTAGAGCCTATTACTCCACAGTTGGTAGGCTGTGTTTCGCTGGCCTTCACTGTGAGATGTTGACCAGTGAGCATGTTGGGTGCCAGTAGTTGTTGTCTAAAGTCCCTCATCGCCTGGACATCTAAAGTAATGTGCAATAAATTGTGTCAGACAAGCCTCACTTCAATAGCTAACTATTGTGGTTGACTTCTTCCCAAGACTGTGCAACAATACTTCAGATGATTTTTTTTTTATTGTCTTCGTCTTTTATACTGTATGGAAACGGTGCATAACACATAGGTATGGTTGGAATTTAGGAGCTGGTCATCTGTTCTTTTGTTGCACTTACCTTACAATGTCAGTTTATTTTCTGCTATTTCATAAGATATGTATGACTGGAATTTAGGAGCTGGTATAGATTCCATCTAGCATCGCGTTCCTCTTAACTTGTGGTACTTGGTCCTCTTGATGCAATGACCATGTATTATCATGAGAATAGCTACCCCAATCGCTAGCCAAAAGTGTTCTCTCCTTGAGTCAGGTTGTCTCTGGAAAATTCTATGCGGTGCTTCGATTCATTTTTGTGGTCTCTTCCCTATGAAATTGATTAGATTTGTTCTTACTATAATATCTACAAAACTAATGAAAGGGAAGATTTATATTATTCTAGGATTATTGTTTGAAGCAGTTATCTTAGATTTGTTGACGCTTTTATAGTGTTTCCTATGATGCCACTCTTCTTGTCAACTTTCGTACATATGGTTATTCATCCTTTTGTGCTCCTATTACATAGGTTTTGCTAGTTGGAAATTGGAATCTTTATGGATTTAAATACTCATGTTACTTATTACAATGGTGTTTGACTATTGATCCCTGCGAAAATCTAATTGAGCCTGTTCTAATATTGGAGCATTGGTAACTATCCTGAAATCCGTATGCAGCTATTTGAAAGAGTATTTGTTGATTACGTAGCTATTTTAAAAAAATCTAGGGTTACTCCTTCCATTAGCGTGTCAAGAAAACCATTGTTTGACGATCTTTGCTTAGTTTGGTTATCTAGAAAAGCATATATTTATAGAGAAAGTTGGTTAGCTGAGAACACTTGTTCTTACCGTCAATGGCAATTGATATGTTCTATACTAGCTTGATTTGCTTCACGCCTTCTTACTGCGTGACCCAAAAGTATACTTTTCTCTTTTCAGGTTACTTATCACTTCTTCCACTGGAAGAAAGGAACTCCCTTTGCTGATGATCAGGGGATCTATAATTCGCTGACATGGTGGGAGCAGATTGACAATGGAAAGCAGCTCACCAGGAACAGAAAGTTTCTAACTGTTGTACCTGTGGTGCTGTAAGTTCACTTCATTGTATCAGTCTTTTTTCGTATACATTTACCTTGTATTTTTTTGCGAAAGCTTTCTTCGCAATATACATGCATTAGCTTGCTTTCAATTTGTTCAAGGTTCTCAGCTTGTCTATGCTTGTACATGTTTAGGAATGTACAAGGTAAATACAAGGTAAATGCTTGTACATTTACCTTGTATTTTCTTTGTGGAAGCTTTCTTCGCAGGTGATATCTATGCATTAGCTTGCTTTCAATTTGTTCAAGGTTCTCAACTTGTCTATGCTTGTACATGTTTGGGAATGTTTTTTCTATTCTTTGGCTAAGCCTAATCAGTTACTTGTTTGTTTAACACACTAGGGCTTTGTCTATGTAGGTCATTTACAAAAATATTGTAGAACAGGGCACCAAAAAGGGAATGACAGACAAAATGATACCTGTGTAGAAAAAGGCTCAACGTGAAAATTGAGCTACCAATTACCATGAAATATGTAAGAGCAGAAGAGGATTCACATGAAAGAAATGTGAATTCTCTTCTATGGAAAAAACTCATCCCGGTTGTGCACTGAAAGTCCAAGTATTTTGATCCAGATTTCAGGCCTCCCTTGACTGCCTTGAGTATCATGCAAACACTTTAGATCTGGTCACCAGTCTAGAAACAGAGGTCTCCTCTGGTGTTGGAACTCAAGAGGAAAAGTACCCCACTGACTAAGTGATGGAATAGGATCCAAAGGTTTGCTGGGAGTTTTGGCCACATCAAAACAGCTAGCTGTTCATTCTTGGGTCCAGTTCATTCTTAAGCTGGGAGTTGGCCACATCAAAACAGCTAGCTGTTCATTCTTGGGTCCAGTTCATTCTTAAGCACCAGTCAATGGATGCGCTATTCAATTGCCAATTACGTTTTTTGAGGCCCAAGGACCATTGCAAAAGAGAACATACCAATTCCATTAAAAAAACTCTAGTGTTGGGTACCCCAGATCTCCTCTGTTGAAACAGGCTAACATAGACTAGTTTAGATTTGTTGGAAAGGGTTGCCTAATTAGTTAGGTAGCCTAATTTGTTAGGTGGCCTAATTAGTTAGGTAGCCTAATTTGTTAGGTGGCCTAATTAGTTAGGTGTTGGAAAGGGTTGCCTAATTAGTTAGGTAGCCTAATTTGTTAGGTGGCCTAATTAGTTAGGTAGCCTAATTTGTTTCCTTAGGTGTCTTGTACATTGTCTATATATATTGTGCCTCCAAGTGAGAAGAATATATCAATCATATATCAATCCTATATGAATCCTATATCAATTACATATCATTAGAATGTTTCGACATGGTATCAGAGCGGGCATTGGATGATCCTAATGAACTCCACCGTCTCCCTCCATCTCTGTCTCTTTCTTCTGATCTTAGCAAGCAGCATGAATCTCGCTCTCCCTGGCATCTCTCTCTCCTTCAGCATCGCAGCAGCAGCTGTACTGGAGCATAGCACTGTTCATCGCACTGTTCACCTTCCTCTTTGTAGCAGCAGCAGCAAACAGCATCATACAGCAGTAGCAACAAACCTTCTCCGGATGCCAGACCTTCGCATGGCTCCGGCGACCCTCGCCGGAGCTCCGTCAGTCTCCGGCGACCCTCGCCGGAGCTCCGGTGACCTCCGAACAGCCCTATTTGATGGTGTAATCCTCAGATCTGAGAACCCCAGTCTGTTTTGGCACTCCTCTGCACTCCGGCAGCCTCGCCGGAGCTGTGTCAACCTCCGGCAGCCTCGCCGGAGCTCCATCAGCATCTCTCCTCTCTCCGTCGGTCTCAGCCAACCTTGATTGGCCTCTCCATCAGCATTATTATCTCTCTTGCAGCCAACCTTGATTGGCCTCTCCATCTCTTTGGACCTAGTATCAGCTATGGTCAGTCTGCATCGGTTCTTTTTTTTCGTTGGAAATCTGAATCTGTTTCTCTTTATCTCGCCACGATATCGGTTCGGCATTGGTTCTTTTTCCGTTGGAAATATGAATCTGTTACTCTTTCTCTCGCCACGATATCGGTTCGGCATTGGTTCTTTTTCCGTTGGAAATTTGAATCTGTTTCTCTTTATCTCGCCACGATATCGGTTCGGCATTGGTTCTTTTTCCGTTGGAAATATGAATCTGTTACTCTTTCTCTCGGCCGACATCTGTTCGGCATTTGATCTACAGCCGTTATTTGTTCGGCATCGGCTCCTCTCATCTGCAGCCGTCTGGCATGGGTTCTCCTAATTTGCATCTGTTTTTGGTTTACTTGTAATGTTCTTTTATGTTATGAGGGTTTCCTAGGTCTTTATATTTAAGCACCAATTCTTCTTGTAATCAATACAACTCCATTGACTCTATTTGTCGCAAGCTTGGAGTGTATGATGTATACGCTCCAGCTTGAGGGGGAGTGTTGGAAAGGGTTGCCTAATTAGTTAGGTAGCCTAATTTGTTAGGTGGCCTAATTAGTTAGGTAGCCTAATTTGTTAGGTGGCCTAATTAGTTAGGTGTTGGAAAGGGTTGCCTAATTAGTTAGGTAGCCTAATTTGTTAGGTGGCCTAATTAGTTAGGTAGCCTAATTTGTTTCCTTAGGTGTCTTGTACATTGTCTATATATATTGTGCCTCCAAGTGAGAAGAATATATCAATCATATATCAATCCTATATGAATCCTATATCAATTACATATCATTAGAATGTTTCGAATTAGGTAGCCTTTTCCAACAAGATTCTTCATTTCTGTGATGTGCCCAAATGAATCCCATCTTTTACTTCAGAACTGAGTTTTTCACACTTTAACAAAGAACACTGTTTTCCATTTAAATATTTCAAGCCTCTCTATTGTCCCGAGGGTTTTATATGTAAAGCCATCAGTTCCTTTCAATTGCAGATGGTACTTCCAAACATTGTTTGACCAATTATGTGCTTGTACCTTTGCCTTGTTACAGAGAGAGAGAGAGAGAGAGAGAGAGCGGGAGGGACCAAAACTAGGGCGGATAAAAAAAGCAAAAAGGAATTGTGCATGCTCGGTTATATACAACTCTAAAAGGGAAAATACTGTTGCGACTTGATTAAGAGTTTGTCACCCTGAATTGTCAACCTACACCTGGTGGACTCTAGGTCCAAACACATAACATATCAGAATAGTTGCATGTTCTTGCCTCCTTCCATTTTCTACATACTTCTCTTTCTTTCCCTTATGTAGATATTTGCCGAGGTATGTGGCATATTGGATGCTGTAGGTTTGTTAGGGATTCACTCCCTTGTATTTTATTTATAACTTCCACTTTGAAGTGAAGAAGTAATCAATGCGCAAGATTTTCTTCTAATTCTTAGTTGTTGAGCTTGATTTCCGGTTGGACTGCTGTATGTGTAACAAGTAATTGCCATATACGGCTCTTCCTGGAACCTGAATGATGATAACCAATTGCCTAAATAAGACACCCCATGCTTGGTTTTTTTAGTAATGGCATGAAAACTCTGTAAAATCAGCACTTCATATTACCTTAAATATGGGATGGTGGTATTTAAATCGATGTTAGTTATCTCAACATGGAAACTGATAAACAATTGGATCGGGCACTTTGGGTGAACTCAAGTCTATGACATATTAGTCTCATTCTCAAATATCAAGCACCATGATTACTTGTTATCCCTTGCAGCTTTGAAGTTGCAAGTTGAGTTTTAGGCTGTTTGATCTCGACTTGGCTGAAAAGCAGAGGTAGTTACTTTTACATGGCTTGAACTTGGCTGGGCTTTGGTTGGTTGTGTTTGATTTACGAACCTATTTGTGATTGGCAAGCTTGTGAGCTGGGCTTGGCATGAAAAACAAATGAAGTAGTGAGGTGGGCATTGGGAGCTGGGCTTGGCATGAAAAACAAATGAAGTAGTGAGGTGGGCATTGGGCATGTTCTTGGTGGATAGGCCCAAAATTTAGAATAGCTGAAAAGGTTAAATTTGCCTGGTATGACATGCAGATTTTTTGCCCAGCCCCGGGTCCATTTGATTACCCCTCAAACTTTAAGAATCATATTTTAAACCTAATTTTCAAGTCAACAACTCATTTATCAAGTACAAAAGACGGTTGAACTTTGGGCAGCAGTAACAGACAGCAAGGAAGTATCCGGAGTTTATTTTGAAAAAATTATGATGCTATATTCACTGGAATGCTCCGATTTAGAGTTGTTAATGTGATTCTTTCATATGCTTTTCCTTTGTCCGGTACTATAGTTTCTCCTCTGGAGTTTTGCTGCTTTTGGGTCGAGTCCATCTTGTTATAGGCTTCAGAGTGTGTGTCTACCTGTGCTTGCTCTTTTAATGGGGTAGTTATAGGCTTTGAGATTGCAAGTGCATTTCCTTGGTATATCTGTATGGTTACAATTTTAGATTCCAACAGGCTTCTAAGTTGTGCTACCTGTAGTATGATACTATGATACTTGGTATGCACCTGTATCACTTCCTAAATTCACATCTATGTGATGATGGTGCCACCAGACACATTACTCACACAATTAGCTATTTCAAGTTGCCAAGAGGGAATCTTACATAGGGTCTTGGAAAAAAGAGGTTTCGACTCAATGAACTGGGTTTTAGATACAGCAACTGGCACTTTGGATGGGGTTACATATTGAAGGGTGACACTAAACAAACTATGGGGTGTTTTGGCTAAATAATTGAGCTGGAATTTTTTTGTCCTCCAATTTTTTTTCACATTTTTTAGTTTTGAGTCAATTTTTTGTGGATTATTGATTCATCTTGAATCTCGATTAGAGGAATCTAAAAAGTAAAAAAATTATGATCAAAATCTTAAAAAAGTTCATTAAAGACAAATAATTCAAAATAGACAGACTTTACTTCTTGTGGTGGTTCATGAGGTGTGTTTGACACTTAGTTGCAGGAGCCTTCTAAAATGGGTGCGCTCCCTAGACGGGAGCTCAAATCAGTGCTCCCAAGATGGGAGCTCGCTCCTAACTAGGATGGGAGCTTATCGGGCCATTAAAGCAATTATTCTCATACTTTTAAGGGTGTGGAAATAAGAATATGAAAATCATATGAGTCAAGAAATTTTGGAAATTGAAAATATCTAACTTCCAAAAATCGTACCCTTTAAGATAGGGAAAATTCTCAATAATTATTGCTTCTCCTTCAATGGTTAAGTATTTAAAAATATTTTATATGCATATTTAACTATGATCTATATATGCTCCTTAAGCGCTCCCAACCTTGGGAAATTTCTAGGTGCCTCCACTCCCCCACACCCACTCTCGCTCCTGTCCCCGCATCCACTCCCGCTTCGTGCGACTAAGGTTTGACAATGTTGACAGGATACAGACATATTTCTCATGGATAATTTGGTCTAGCTTTATATTTGGTTCCTAACTTAATAAACACTTTGGATATTAATGGAAAGAAGTGTCATCTGTAATTAGGTAGACTGGTTAAAAATGCATGGTTTGCCTGCTGTGAGGTGTCATCTGTAAATATGCAGTTGAATTTTATATGATTACAAAACTACTGAAGCTTGGCTTGTAGTCTGATTAATAACCCCCAATTTTCTTTTTTCAATCGTGCCAGGTACTTGATAGCCTCGCACACAACTGACTACCAAAACCCAATGCTCTTCTTGAATACTCTTGCTGTGATGGTGCTAGTTATTGCCAAGTTCCCAAATATGCACAAGGTCCGGATCTTCGGAATCAATGGTGATCTGTGAATTGTGGACCTGAATTATGAATCATTTTGCTTTACAGTTGTAAAAGCCTCCGATCCTTCCATGTTCTGCAAAGATGACATTTCCATGTATAGAAGCTGGAACCTGAAAGGATTTGAAACCTTTTTTGTGCACTTTCACTAGTTGTTTTCGCTTTGATATTGGAGGAATAATTGTATCGACGTACTTTTTGTATAGTAGAGTCATTATGTGCGAGGAGGATCAAGGTGCTGTTATCCGCTTATCCAGTATCTTAAAAATTCTCTTGTTTGTGTAATTTCCCATGTGTGACTTGTCCAATCTCTTTTGGCCTTTGGAAAGAAATTCTGCCGAGAATAGGGATGCTGTTCTCATACATGGCGAAAATAAAATGTTCGCTTGTTGGTTTAATATCTGCTTTTGAAGTTAAACGCTGCTAGTGATTCTGAACCATAGTAAACGACTAGAGTTCGGCATTAAGCTTATTTTCGAAAAATTACACTGGTTGGCAAATGGGGAAAAGGATTTCTTTTGTCTTTGTTTGGGTCATGGATTTATGGAGTGATTTAAAGAAAAATGAAAACATAAAGCACAAATTTAAAACTTTGAGTTACAGAGAAACATTTAGCTATGTTATTGTATTTATCTCTCCCTATATTAACCGTCCTCAAAATCAAGAATTCACTTTGTATGCAGACTGCAAATTTGATGGTTTATCTCTGTTAGGGACTTTGGCTGGAGAGCCATATCAGTGGAATGCTTCATACTCTTAAGAACATCATCTTCTTGATATCATGATATGGAATTTGCATGCTTGTGCAGTGTTGTGCTTTCCAGGATTGAAGCAGCTCTGGATCACAAAATACAGAGCTCAACCATTTGCATGTAGACTACAATGGGCATCACTTAGGTTGCTATATCTTGTACTAGGCACGTGAGCTGTAATTGAGGGCATGTTTGGTAACCTTGCTTGTTTAATTTGTGTGTTGATTCAGAATCGAATAAGCAAAATAAGCAAATAAGCAAGGGCTGCCAAATATTCCCGCGACTAATCATTTTGTCCATGCAACAGACAGATCGATTGGCTCTCGCTCGCACTTTGAAATGGATCAATCCCCATATTATTCTGGTTGAAATATGATATAACGTTATTTTGATTGAAATTAAATGAAAGATGCAAGATTCAAATCTTGACCTCCTGTTGAGGTTGAAAAGATATTAGAGTAGGTGATTTTGATTGAGATATTACTATATGTTAGATCTTCTGTTTATAGTCGTTTTCCATGCATAATTATTGGGCTCTCTGTTAATTTCTCTCTCCATTTGTGTTTTTCCCTCCAATTTTCTTCCTGGAATCCAATGAAGTGTCGATTTCATGGACAGGCCTAGAATTGGGAGGAAAAGGACCTCCATTTTGGGTTTTCGACCATGCTAAATTGGCCTGATAAACACAAATCCATACTTTTTATAGAAGTATATCATCACTACAATTTTTAAAATTATAAATTTTCATGATTACCCTTTGTGGAGAAATCTCATTATACTTTTTATGGAATTCTTGGGAATATAATAATGGCAAAATGAGAAATGTACTATTTTTCAAAATTAACACTTATTAAGGTACATCTGGAAATACAATATTGGACATAAAAAATGGATGAAGGAAATACATTAGAGAAACTAATCATTTGGAAGAATAACAAAATTGCATAACTATATTTATTTATTATTTGATAGTGCAAAAGTACCAACGACATTATCTAATGGCCTATGGAGTATTTGATACGTGATACTTTAACATAATACTCCCACCATCCCATTTTGTTGGTCCCTCATTGACAATCCAACTTCTTTTTTTTTTTTTTTTGCCATTCGGTATACATTAGTAAAGATAGTTGTTTGTGATTAGTAAACCACAAAATTATTGCATTCTTCATTTTTTAATTTCCCGATATTGTCCCTTGATGTAATGTTCTTGAAATACAAATTTCTTTAAAGGTGGGGAAAACAGAGGGGCAAAATGGTAATGTTGCATTACTTTTTGAAAACTTTTCAAAATGGCCAATTCTTTTGAAATATTCCAAAATAAAATATTGAACCATTTTTTTGTGGGTAGGAGTATTCATATGTCGGCAGTATAGTATCGGTATTGTGAGATTTGTAGTGTCCATTTGGGGGGAGATTATTCAAAGGAATGTTTGGAGGGTCCCTCTAAAGACCATAGATTGGCGAGTTTGCAAGATTTTTCTTTGTCTTTGAATTTGAATATAAGGAGGCCAGTGGGATCACATGAAAGTGATGATTAGTTATGTGTGTCTATATATATATATATATATATATATATATATAGAGAGAGAGAGAGAGAGAGAGAGAGAGAGAGAGAGAGAGAGAGAGAGAGAGAGAGAGAGAGAGAGAGAGAGAGAGAGAGAGAGAGAGAGAGGACAATGTTTTGGGCCTCAAGACTAATTTAGTGGATATAGATAATGATGATTAGGTGAGCTTTTGGTTGAGGCAGGTACACTATGTTTCTGCCTTTAAAAATTGCATTAATTTAGTTAGTAACTTGGTAGTATTGTTTACGTTTCTAAGTTGGAATACAATATTGGGAAGAATGTTCCTTGAGTGGTGGCAACTAGAACCATTCAATTAGAAGGTGCATTCAAACTAATGCTTTCTTTATTACTAGGTGGTATGGCTTGAGCTATACATGAGTGTCGTGTCCGTGACTTCGAATATGAATTGAGTTTTTGTTAGTAATTGGATGTAACTTCTATAATATTTGCAATTCAGATCACATGAATACCGAGCACAGTCAAAATTTCATTTGGCATTCAGGATAGTATATTCTAAATGAAAGATTTGAAGATTAAATCGATTGTTTACAATTATCTACTTCAAATGAATTTTCAAAAGACCTCCCAAAAAATTAATTTAAAACTATTAAGCAACTCGGATTATTGGTGTGAGACTTCAAAATTAGCGTAACACAATCATTTATTTCATACGAAAACATACGAAAGACAAAGGAGAAAAAAACTAACGGAAAAACAAAGCTCAAATTAACCGGAGCAAAATCTGGAGAATTGGAAAAGAAAAATTGCCTTGTTGAGGTACATGCATCATTCTTGGCTATCTGGCTTTCATTGCCCGGAGAAACCTATTTATTTAATTTATTTACCTTCTTTAGAGGTAAACAAGAAAAACACTTTTTGAACACGATGGTCACAACCCAAGATTAAATGAGAACAACAGAAAAGCTAAGTATCCATATATTACACACAGAATCAACCTAGAATTTGAAATTTGATGGCCCAGATCGACTCTAAGTGAATATGAGTTATTGAATCTCAATTTTTGGATAAATTCTGGGTGCATTTTCTGGGTAAGTAGTTGTACTGAATGAATAATGCAGAAAAACCACTTGCTCAATTTCCATAATTTTATCATCACGCAACAAAATCCTAGAAGAGTTTAAGAAAAACTCACCACAACCAAAGAGTAAAAGTGAAGGGAAAAGAAAACCCAATCAAATCTAGGAACGCATAAACCACTACAGGAACGACTGATTCAAAATACATGAACAGACAAAATTTCAACTTTCAAATAATTCTGTCCATCCATGTATTTTCTTTAGTCATTTCTCAAGTTAGTTTCTGTGTCTCTAGATTTTACTGAATCAAACCATATCCCTCCTTTTTCAGTTAGTCTGCATGAACAACTCCAAATAAGTAAAGCCTAACCAGCCATGTTGGAAAAAAAAAAAAAAAGGAGAAAAAAAAAAAAAGGAAGCAAAAAGCAAGTCCTCCTCTCCTTCTCTCTTTACCATGAACCCCCACCTAACATTCCACTCCAATATCCATTAGAATTCCCTTGTCCCTTCTGACTTTGATCAACTGATCCACTTGTGCTTGATACCTGCTTCACTGATCCTCCAAATGGATACATCAAGCTTCCTGCCCCATCAACAGCAAAACCCAAGTTTGGTTTCAAATCTTGCAAATGAAACCCTAAGGAACCGTACGGTACGTTGGAATCCGCGGCAGGCATCGGTGTCGACATGAAAGAGTGTAGTCCCCTAGAAGTACTAATTCCAGCCCTAAGTAGCTCCAGGGCTGACGTATTAGCGGAAGAGGGCGACGAGGAGGAGGAGGAGGAGGTATTGATTTGGATTTTGGGAAATTCAACAAATTGGGAGATGCTAAGGTAATCTTGCATGGCATGAGGGAAACCTAGGTTAAGATCTCGTCCTTGGTGGGAATTAGGGTTTTGGGAATTATTGGAAAAGGGTGTGAGGCTAATTGGAGGGTTGAGATCAGGAAGTTTACTTGATGATGAAGGTGTTGATGATGAAGAGTTGGTGGAGGATGATCTCTTGTTTTTCCTGGAGCCACCGCCAACGGGGACATTTCTGAGGGATCCACCTTCAGTCCAGTACCTTCTACAAGTTTTGCAGAAGTATCTAGGTTGAGTGAGGCTGTAGTTGTTGTAGTAACAGAACTTGGTGTTGGTTGAATTGCACCTTGGACAGTTCAAGGCTTGGTCCTTTTGTGGCCTTACTTTCCTCTCTAACATCATTGGCTTATTGGTAGTACTCATGGGAGTTGTCTCTTCCATGTGCTTAACCATCCCAACCTCCTGAAACTCCCAAAAAAAGAGAGAGAAAGAGGAGAGAAACCATTAAAAGCTCATGGTATAGAAAAAATCTATGAAAGATAAAAACGAAAGGAAGAGAAATCGCTCGTTGTAAACTGAACCAAACCAAATCAAACCAAACTAGAGTCTTGTTTTCTGGAAGTGATTCACAAAGTGAGGGAGGGAGGGAGCATTAAAGTAAAAGCTTAGGATATAAAAATTATGCAAAAGATAAGTGAAGGGAGATAAAGGGATCATGGTAAACTGAAACAAACCAAAATAAAATTGTTTAGTCTTGTGTGTGAAAGAAAAATTAATTGATTAGCTACATAAATTTTTTTATGCAATTCTAGCTGCCAAGAGGGCAGTTAATCAGACTGAAAATGGATAAATACAAGGGAAAAAAACAAGATTGGTTTCAGTTTGAGGATGGGTGTTAAAAGGGGTAGCAGCTTTTTCCTTGCCTTTATCAGTTATCTAAGATAAGCAAAAAAATAAAGAAAGAAAAAGTGCAGTTCTTTCATCCTTCAAGAACAAACTAAAACTTAACTTTGTGTATTAACTTCATGTGAGTGCAACTTGCACTTACCATGAACACCATGTCCCATGAAAAGGAAAACCATGAACTTAAGTCTCACAATAAGAGTGTCCAAAATACACAAACTAGCCTTAAATCTACCACTATTTGTCATAACTAGAGGAACTTGTTCTAGATTGGCCTTAGGTTAGGTTTCTCTAAAGGGAAGAAAAGATGAGAGAGAGAGAAAGAGTGAGAGGGAAAGAGGGTCAAATTGCAAAAGATTATAAAGAAAATAAAGTTGGAGGTAAATTTACTAACCTGTGGCCATTGAGCAGCATCCATGTTAACTCAGAAGAAAGAAAAAAGGTTTCAAGAGTCCAAAAGCAAATGATGTTTTGAGAGAGAGAAAGAGAGAGAAAATCCACCTCCTTTGTCTGCAACTTCCTTTAATGCAAAGAAAGAATGTTTGAGTTGTTAGTGTGTTGGCTTTTTGTGTTATTGGCTTGCTTTATGAACAAGGGAAAGCAAAGAGAGAGATGGGTTTGTTTTGACTATAGGTCTAAATATTACTATATTTTAGTGCTGTGCATTTTTGTGTGGAGATTCTCTACAATCCATTGTTGTGCAGTTCCCAATGCTATTTTTCTAAAAACAATGGATGGCAAAATTATTTGATTTTTTTTTTATATAATTAAAGCCATTTGATTTCAGCAGATTTAGTTTTGAAACTGAATTATGTATTTTTAAAATCGTTCTTGTCAATTGTAATTTAATATCTACAGACATGCAATTAACCATTGCACGGTCACGTCTTCAATTATTTTATTTTTATTAAAAAGTCTATAAATTAATTACAAAAAAAAATTTCATGAATTAAATTTACAAAATAAACTGATCAGATTATAATAAAGAAAGAAGACCCGCACAGTGCAGTCCACCTAGGTAGACTGTTAGAGAATCAATTCTCTTATGTTGGATGGCATAGTAAATAATTATTTGTTTTTGTCGTTGTTGGTGGAATTCTGAGTGTATGTCTCTGTGGGTGGGTTCCCCTTTATTGACCTTATTAAGGGGGGAAGACTTTTTTGATTCTTGTTCTCCTTCCTTCCTGCACAGCTCTCGTTAGTGCTTTCTGACGGGCCAATATTCGATCGAGTGCGCCAAAAAGAAGTATGAACTATTTTGTGTTACTATATACATTGCATGTGTATTTTGATTCTTTGTGGCGGGTTCTTTTTTAGCATATGAATAAAATTAAAGATTGAATCATTCAAATGCCCACTTATTACTTGACCTCTATGGTCATAACATCGCTCCTTCTTCATTATCATTTTGCTTAATTAGCATATATTATATAGTACTAGTCTAACTACTCGAGATTCTTCTAATCGTTTACTTCAACGTCTCGGATTTCATTAAGGTAAATCAACCCGAACATTGTCGAATAAAAAAAAAAAAAAAACCAAACATCCGTCCCTGTATAAATAGGAAAGGCTAAAACATTAGGACGATATCCCAGAACTCGACAAAATCAGAGTTGAAGTGGCCCGGAATTTTGGCCCCCAATCGAATTAATTGGGTCAAACTAGCGGAGCATGCTAGAATGGAGAGTGACTCGGATGGACTTGGCCAAGTTGGGATGGACCGTCTCTATGGGCGGAGTAAAAGTCCGATTGGCATAAAGAATATTCTAGGAGGTGCTTAATGGATCTACATGGGACAGAAGTGTGCCCTAACCGGAGAAGCAACCTTGAGAAGTCTGCCCTAATCCGGGAAGCTACCATGAGGAGTCCGCTTTAATTGGGAAGCTGACTGGAGGATTCCGCCTTAATCGGGGAAGCTACCTTGATAAGCATCATCCAGTATCCCGATAAAGGCGAAGCTTTGGAGACGGAGATCTAGTGGAGATTGGAGTCCACCCTACTACGTTGATAAGTAGCATCAAGCATCCCGATAAAGGCGAAAGGCGAAGCTCCGGAGACGGAGATCTAGTGGAGATTGGAGTCCGCCCTAATCGGGGAAGCGACCTTGATAAGCGTCATCGAATGTCCCGATAAGGGCGAAGCTTTGGATATTTAGGGACATGAGTGTATCCTGGACGGACTAGGTATCTTGGACGACAGGAAAGGAGAGCCTATAAAAAGGGATTTCACTCTCAACTAAAGATACACACAATCAAACTCACAAAAGCCCTAGTTTCCTCTCTTCTCCAATATTCAGTCTCTGACTTAAGCATTAGAGGGGTATTTTGGCCAAGCCCCGGCCGGGTAGCCTAACGTTCTTTGAGTCTTGCAAGTGCTCCTGCCGGAACCCTACTTAGTGCGACTTTTGGTGGCTTGCTTTCCTAAGGTGAAAACCTACCCCACCACAAGAGTGGCCCTATGGGTGAAATCCAAAATCGGTGGTTAACAACTTCACTATGGAAGACTTTCTTTTTACGCTTAATAGTATCTTGTAATCTCTGTAATTTGTTATGTTCCTTGTTGCTACTCTCAGGGCTTGCCCTGTAGAGATTTTATTTATCACGGTTGGCATCTTGTCAACTTTCTTTTCAGGTTCTGAAGTGGCTATATTCTTGTGGGTAGTTGTTCCCCGAGTTGGGATGTTGTGTTTTGCTTCTTCCCCTTGAATCTTTGTATTTTCAGAGATTAAAAAATTCTTGCCTGTAAAAAAAAAAGGGTTATAACACACACCCTTAATTGGATGTTGCGATATGCACCCCCCTTGAGTCATGTGTGGTTGTTGATCCTGACGGTGAAACATAACCTGATGTCTATACTCTTATATGTCCTGCGTAGGTAGCACGCGCCATTAGTGCCTTGACCGGTCAAAGTTCGATCGCGAAGACACTTCGACAATTAAGTGAGAGAAGGGTTGTGGAGGCGAGAGTACATAGAGTGTTAGGGTAAAGAAGAGTGACGTACCTGTTAAGGTTTATCACTGCACCTGATGTAGAACTCCTTGACCTCCAAGATAGCACGTACTAGGCATGCGCGGTAATTACCACTTCGTCTGACGTCAGGTCATATCGTATCGAGTCAATTGGTGAGGTTCACGTGCTAAGATGACTTCCGTGAATTACGCGAGTCTTCTCATTAGGGTTCGGCTAATGTTGAACCATCCGAGGTTGTTCGGATCCAGATTGTTTGTATCTGGGTCGGTCGTCCAGCTTGGCCAAGCAAATGAGCCGAGAAGACTATTAATCCGACTGGGCTATAAGGCCTGTATTATTCGGCCTACAAAAATTCATAACTTTGTGTGGGAAATTCGTAAGCATTAGCATAAAATTTCATTACATTTGTTTAAAAATTCTGAACATCAAGACACAAACTCATTATGAACGTATTTTATCCCAACGTTATGATTGCTATCAAAATGTAATGAATTCAAAGCTGCTGTCATGAATTTTTATGCAAAAAGTAATGATTTAAAATCATTCGAGGGGTGAATACCATACATATGGGGTTATTGTTCTCCCTCCATTCCCTTTTTATGGCCTATTATTTTATTTTGGATTATTTCATAATAGAGAACATTCTTTACTCCGTCGGTATAAAATCCCCGTTTTCCACCTCCATCGTATGTGGACCCCACCGTGAGTTTCTTGTTGTGATCGGAACCGTTCATCTTATAGGACTTGCATAGTAATGAAAATTAGTTTGATCGGACATCGACAAATATATGAAATGTTGAATTTTGTTTTGCGAAATGGACAGCCAATGATAGTTTAACTTCAAAATTCTCATGACCATCGATTTTACAAAACAAAATTCAGTTTGATATACTTGTCGATGTCTGATCGAGCTAATTTTTTGAGGGGATGTAGTCTTTTGCGAGCTCTACAAGATGAATGATTCTTATTAACAATTAATACACAACGAGGCCTACAAAAGTGGTGGTTGAAAAGGGTTACACAAGCGATGTAAAAAATGTTCTCTCTTCATAATAAGTTTCGATTTTTGAAAATTTAATAGGTAAAAGTTGATACAATTCTCATTTTGTCGTTCTGAAGGGTTCTTTCAAAAAAAAAAAGGGTTGTTTCAAATTATTTATTTGTAACTTTTTTAACGTTTTGTACTTTTGGGATTTTGTATTTGTTCGAATTTCAGTCATAATTTTTTACTTTTACGATTCCTTTCATCAAGAAAAATCATGAAACTTAAAAAGTTTAACGCAAAACTAGCCAATGCATTTTTTTTAATAAAGAAAAAAAAAATCAAAAGGGGTAAAAAATTAGGGGGACCAATGCCCAAGTAGATCTTATTTTAAAAAATTAGTGGATAAAAGCGAAATGATGATGTCGGAGTACACTCGTGGAAAATTAATGATGATTCCTCCATAAAGTTAGATTATGAAGTTGACACTTGAAAATGGATAGGCCAAGTGCGTGCCAGTTTCTCGTTATAGATTACAGATATGTACAGTACTAGTCTAATCCTTCATATATTTCTTTTTTGTTCCCTTCTTTTTGAGCGCAAAATTATAAACCAAGCCCCCAATAGAACTTTAAAAGTATTGTTTTGATATGCTATTCGCCTTTTTCTTTTTCTTTTTAAAATTAAGAGTGCATACGGTAAGCTTATGAGTGCATCGATTAATCTCATTCTCAGAGCTCCATCCACAGGCAGGAGGCCCAATTAAAGCTACGACAAAGTTTCATGCATACAGTCACGCTCCACAAAATATGATAGTACCAAAGAAGTCTCGAACAAGAATAGAACCTTAATTCCCAGACTTTAACCACCAAGTTGGATTGGTATGCTGTTGTAAGCACCTAGCCTTACTGAGCCACTGCAATTTGATAAACGTACTTAGAGCCCGTTCCGATAACTTTTGATAGTTTGATTTTTTGGATGTCTTAGTTGATGTACATGAGGAGAATAACACGTTTTAAAAAGCATAAAAACTTCAAAAAAAAAAAAAACTACTCCCTCCTTTTCAAAATGACGGTCCTACTTCACTTTTAGACCACTCAAATAATTATCTATATCTCACAGCCTATTATGTTTTCTATGATTTTCAAATACGTGTTTAATAAAAGTAATTGAGATCTATCAAACAAAATCCATATTGAATATATATGAATCATTGTAAACAAGAAGATATAAAAAAAAAAAAAAAATCGAGAGGTGTGAATAGTGAAATAAGACCATCATTTTGAGACGGAGAGAGTATAAATCTCCGCATGCGGTGGAACGGTGCTTTAGACATTATGATGGCACATAATTGAGTTCACCTATCTATTTCATGAGAACGAAAGTAGAAGCCATTTCATCGTTAGAAAGAAAAAGTAGTGTTTTGTAGAAAGTTCATAGTACAACATACTCCTACTTCATAATTATTAATCAGTAAAGCCTAAAGTATAGAAAGTTCTTGTACTTTGAAAGTACGCGAAAATATACTTTATGTAAGCAAAATTAGTTGTAGAATTGCCCAAAGGTTTTCATAGCTTTAGCAACATGATAAGAGGAAAAGAAAAAACCGATTTCACCAAAAAAAACCTTGTCAAGTTCTTCCATCCCGTCATGTTAGTCCATCATTTCATTTGGGATGTCCCGTTAATTAAGCAAGTCTGCTTTGAAACATCGAAGTCAAAAATGTTTCTAAACTGCTTCCAACAAGCGGGTACGAAACATTGGAAGTTTTGACAGAGTACGTTACAACTTTGATGATAAGTACACTTTGATTTGATCATTTGAAGAAGGAACAAAATTATATGGAACGGACAGAGTATTATTTGAAGTTTTTCAACAAGCCAAAGTCGTTGGATAGGAGTCAGGATTTTAGAGTTGATTGTCGAGAAACAAGGAATTCTCCAAAATCCTTATCAAGTATTGTTCTGAAGTTTAATAAAAACAAAAGTTTTATCTCTTTTTTTCTTTCGTTGAGAATTCAACCGTTTATTCTGAAAACGACATTGAACATCGAATATAGATTGAGTTGTCACTTTTTTCTATTTGAGAGCGAGAGAAAAAAATATCCTTCATAAAATTACCAATTACATTGTCCGGCTACCAAATTTTCTGATTTCCTACGTTCTATTCTCTTCCTGTATTCTTAATTTTAATATCAAATAAGATTGTGCGAATGATTTTTTTTTTTTTTTGCCAGCAATATTAAAAAACATGTTCCAAACGTAGGCACTTTTGCTTATTATGGTTCCCTAGGAAAACTACCAAAATTTGGTAATCTATCTAAGACGACAATCATACTTTCATACCTAGTTTGTGTATATTAGCGTTTGTCGACAATCACACTTTCATACCTAGTTTGTGTATATTAGCGTTTGTTGTTTTTTCCTTGGCCTTTTGTGCTCTTTTTCGTTTGGAATGTAGGTGGCTCAACAGAATTGAGAGACCAGTTCAAAAAAAAAAAACAGAATTGAGAGAGAGAGAGAGAGAGAGAGAGAGAGGTGGAGAGAGAGAGAGAGCCGACAAAAGCCGACAAAAAGGAGCGAAGGTGGGGATCCAAATAATGCGTGGTATAGTGGAAGTGATGTCGATTATGATGGGGACACCAACTTAATTACCGGGTATGATATACCCCCAAAAAAATTTACTTATAATATTAGTCTAGCAAGTTGTCGTTTAAGGTTTAAAATGCGCGAAAGGTGTACGAAAGTATGTAAAAATATGTTAAAAGTGTAATAAAATAAACTAGAGTTGGTATTCTTTTTTTTGTCTTCTTATTTGCTTATTGTTAGCCCAACAAGATAACAATGAAATGAACCTTATTCCAAATTAAAAACAACCGAATTCACCCCTCAAAATCCAAAGCTTAGCTACATGCAGAAATGATATGTGCACAGATCATGTACAGACGGGTCAGTGAATCCATTTCAGCGTCCCCACAAATTATCCAAATAGTTTATTAATTGTAAAATAATGTTTTGAGTCAATCCATAGGAAATCAGCTCAATAAAACATCTATAAGTGTTTAATTCAATTGTTTAACGTTTTCTCAAAATTCTTTAATGAAAATTAGATTAGATTAAGCACTTATATTTTGAAATCAATTACTAACGATTTGGATCAGTTGTGGAAATTTCAAAATGGATCCCACTGCCTCATCTATGCACGATTTGTGCACAGACCATCTCTGCACGTAGACCTTCATCTCAAAATCCCACTGCTAAGAGTTCACACCTAGGGTCGTTCAGTTTCAACCATTATAATGGATGTTTGGTTGGCACCATCTTATGGAGAAATTCTTGTTCTAGAGAAAAGGTTGTTGATTTACACACCCTCATTATTGATATTCACATTTTTTTTTTGTCTCTTAGTGACTTTTATACATAAAAACTTCATTAAAAAACAAATAAGGGGGTGTGAATATATTAATTTAAGGAGCAGGACGAAAAAAAAAAAAAGAAGAGAAGAGAAGATAATGCGTGAGTGAGAAATTAGTCATTAAAAAACAAATAAGGGGGTGTGAATATATTAATTGAATATATTAATTTAAGGAGCAGGACGAAAAAAAAAAAAAAAAAAGAAGAGGAGAAGATAATGCGTGAGTGAGAAATTAGTCAATGTGTGCGTAAACTGAACTGTACATTTTGAGTTATGAAGGGGAAAAAAAAAAACAAATAGCGGCTTCAAGAAAATTGAACCATGAAGTTCCACATTTCGTTATGTTTATTTCACATAATTGACTTAATCTTAAAATTGACTTGTTGCGCTTTATGAGACAGGTCACTCTCTCACAATACATCAACACATAAAGCTGACTTAAGCCAGTTAGTCCAGACGATCAAGCCCAACTGGGCGCTGGCCCAATCGACTAGATAACCAAAGTCCATCGGCAACTAGACAAGTCGCCCTCCCAGACGTAATAGGCGGCCCGAAGTGTTAGGTCGGGTCGTACACAACAACACTTCACAAAGAATAGACATGACAGTATCTGTCTATCCATCCCTGTAACACCCCGTGTTTTCTCGTCACCCAAGTAAAAGTTAATTTCTATCAAATTGAAGAAGCTGTACGTGGAGCGGTATAGGTGTTTACATGTAAAATTAACACATCCAGTAATTAATTGACACGTAATCAGAAATACCAAACGTTGGAAACCTGTCGTTAATAAGAAGCACTGGATTATAGTGTTTATAAGAAGATCAATAGATATCGTATTGTCCTCTAGTTTAAAAGGCAATTATTGACAGTTATAGCCAAGGAATAAATAAAGAAATAGGCTTCGAAACCACATTACAAATTGGTAGAAGGCATGAACTTCATATTATTACACATGCAAGACTGGGTGGTTAATAGTTGGAACAATCACACATGAAGTAGATTGTGCAAGGAAGTTATCCTTTGAAATTAATCATGCGCAAAATGAGATTTGAATGAGTAACCGTGCAGATACAAGCTCAAATGCTTTTGGAGGGGAGAAACAATTTTTTGAAATGAAATGATGAAGTTCGAAGTCAATAGATCAGGTGGGAAGTTCAAACTGCAAGCAAGGTCTATAAATAGAAGAAGTTGAAGAGTGAAAAAGCCCCGGACAAATCTTCAACAAATAGCAAAAATGATGCTTGGTTTGTTCTTTGGCAGTTAGAATTGTAGTTTTAGGAATTCAACTCAGATCGAAGTAGTTTAGGAAGTAGATAAAAATAGTATTTGTAACAATCCAGTATTTGAAGTTCTTGTTGTCTTTCTATTTGAAGTTGAAAAAGATTTTGAAGTAAGTTTACTTTTGATTTCTTAGTCAAAGTACCTTGTTTCTTTATTGTTCTTTAATTTCCTAAGTAAATTGGTTTGTATTTCTTCACTTTGAAAAAAAAATCCTCTTAGTTGAAGTAATTGAACCATTCAAACACAGTCGTCTTATTAGATTTGGTTTTCCAAAGTTAATCTGAGAGAATAAACTTAAAGGCTTTCTCTGGCACGCTCGCACTCAATCATTTTTTATTGTAAAGAAGTAAAAAGACCAAACACTTTTTTTGGCACGCCCAGTGGGACCCGAAAGTGTTAAAATGGCTCCAAAACTTAAGAAGCAAGTAGATGATTCTCAAGTTGGCCAAATGCCAGAAGAAGAGAATAATGTTAATCCTAAAGAGAACGAACAAGTTGAAGGCCTTCCAACAGGCCTAGAAGTTCGTGTTGGTCAAAATCCAAATGTGGGAATTGGCCAGGTTTCTCGAATGAATACTAGGAATAACAAAGCAGTGCACGTAGATGACCCTAAAGATCCAGAAGTCGGAAGAGGTGTGTCATCTAGTCAATTTGCTGAAATGATTGCTACATTTAAGGAAATGGCTCAGACCCAAAAACTTATGTTTCAAAAGTTAGAAGAGCAATATTCTAATGAATAAAAACTTAAAAATGGACCTCTGTCTTTGTCTGAAAAAGATAAAGAAGAGACTAGTTCAAATAAGTTTAAGTCAAGGTTTGGAAAAGAGCCTATAAATGTAGATGATATTCCAGAATCTTGGTATGATTTAGCAAAGACTTATGATAATCAAATGCCCAAGCTTAAGAAGACATTTAAGCAAGTTATGAATGTTCCCTTCGAACCCAATTTTGAGGGATTAGATGGAGATAAGAGTTTGAAAAATGACAATCTTGGGTTTGATGAGTATAATTTTACCCCATTAAACTGCTTGTCAGATAGGGCTAATTTAAGAAGGTTGATACCAGAAACAGGAATACCTAGGTATCCAAGAGTACCAGAAATGGGAAGGATGCATTCGAACCATCTTTATGAGCCTTTGGCAAGACAAGAAGGAGGCTTTAGACAGCCTAGACCATTTGATGGCCCTTTAGAAGGATTTCCAGAGAATCATATGCCTAGAAATATGAATGGGGAACCACTTGCTAATCCAAGGGTTCATCTAGGAGGAAATCCTGCCATTCGTGATGAGATACTTGGTCTTATGCAAGAAGTTTATGGATCTCTAACTCGGGGGTACAAACTCAAATATACAGAAAACCTTATCCAGAATGGATAGATAGGCAGTTTGAAGTCCCTAGGGGATTTAAGATTCCAGATTTTACTCTGTTTCATGGGGATGGAAAACGGTCAGCAATTGAACACATTGCTAGATTTACTGCTCAGTGTAAAGAGTTAGGTAATAATGAGTTCATTAAGTTAAAATTATTCTCTAATTCTTTGACAGGAATAGCCTTTGAATGGTATTATAATCTGCCACCTAAATCAGTTCCAAATTGGCAAAGGATGGAAGAATTGTTTCATGCTCAATTTTATCAAACTAAACCTGAGATTACCATGGCTGATCTAGTAAGGCCGAAACAAAGGCCTGATGAAAAGGTTGCTCATTTTTATTGGTAGGTTCAAAAAAGCTAGAAACAAGTGTAAACTTCAATTGCCAAAGGTTGAATTTGTAAGAATAGCTCAAGATGGTTTAAGTAGAGAAGGCCTTGTTTGATAACACTAATTCAACACTTAAAACTAAATAAATTAAGTAATAAGTGATTAAGTAGGTTTGATAACTACAGTTTACATTACTTAAAAAATTAAGTGCCTCTTAAAATGTAAGCTTAAAAGTTAATAAAAATTAAGTAGCTTTGAGCTACTTAATTTTTGCTGAATTGGTGTGTGTTTTCATTACCACCACTTTGCTACTCTACCATCATTACCACCACCACTTACGCAACTACCACCACTCCGCCACTGTCACCACCACCACCCATTACCACAACCATTGCCGCCACTACACACCACCACCATTACTCCCACCAACACTCTACCACTGCCGCCCCGATGCCACCACTCCCCTACTACCACCACCACTCCACCACTACCAGCACCACCAGTAACACCACACTACTCCCACCAACACTCCACCACTACCGCCTCGACGCCACCACTCCACCACTACCGCCACCACCACCACCGCCACCACCACCGCCACCAATACTACAGATATCACCACACTCTACCACTTCCATCACTACTCCACCACTACGACAAACACTCTTCCGCCACCTACATTACAACCACCACTACCATTCCCACCACCATCCTGCCACCACAACCACCACTCCCACCACCATCTCGCCACCACTACCACCACCACCACTCACACAACTACATCGCTACTCCTGCCATAACTACCACCACTACACCACTACACCACCACCACACTCTCATCACAACTACCACCACCACTACACCACCATCATTTCTCCACCACAACTACTCCTACCATCACTCCACCATCACCTGCCTCATCCACCGCCACCACCATTCTACCACTCCAACCACTAGATGCCACCACTCCACAACCACTACCACCAACACCATTACACCCCCATCACCCCCACTATCACTCTACAATATATTCTTTTTAGTTGGATAACTATACTTTTTTTTTCTTATTCATTTGATTATTGCATTCCAGTATGGAATTAGTAGAAATTAATGAATTTAATACTTTAGCTTCTTGTACACATCAAACAGCTTATTTTTCAGTGCTTAAAATTCAGTTTATATCAAACAGCTTATCAGCTTAACAGATTCAGTATTCAGTTTTCAGTACTTAATTTTCAATTTTCAATTTTCAGCTTTCAGCTTTATCAAACAGCCCCTTAGAAAAAAGTTTGATTCTACTGAATTTAGGGATCTGGTTGATTTAACATACAAAGAATCAAGATATGAATCTTTGTTAGAAGAAGATGTTGATAGAAATAATTCTTCCTATTCAACATATTATAGGGATCCTAGTTATGAAATTGATGCTGCTGAGATTATTTAACATGATCCTTGTGTTTGTGAGAGTTTAGTTCGAAAAGATTCTTTTGCAACACCAAGGACTAATAAAAAGGGAACTAGTAAAGTATATTCATTTGATGTCTCTAAAGCAGATGAAATTTTTTACTATTTGTTAAAGAAGAAGTTTATTAAGATTCTTGAATATGTAAAGCTTTCATCACTGGAAGAGACAAAAGGAAAAAAACTATTTCAAATGGCATACTTTTTGGACACATTCAACTAAGAACTGTAATGTTTTTCGTGACAGGATTCAAGAACAGATTAAGAAAGGAAGAATTATGTTTTCAAAAAAGACTATGGGAATAGATGCAGGTCCATTTCCAAAGATTGAAAAAGTGACTGCCAACATCTTTGGCCAAAACAGTTCGAGAAGTGTGGCATCATAAACAAGTACATGTTGAAATGAACTCTGTGCAATTTGGTAGAGGAAGGCCAAAAAATAGTCAACTTCGAAATGATGTTGGAAGAAATAACAAGCAAAAGTATGCACCAGAAAGTTCTTCTCGTGGAAATTTTAAGTAATCTCATCTTCCATTGCTTGAAGCTTCCTTTTTAGAATGCTTGTGTGTGGAATGCAGAGTCAAATAGTTGGTTTTCAAAGATTTGGATAGGCAGGCGGTAGATTTCTTTCCAAAAAGGATGGAGCGAAAGGCTTTGGATCAAAATAATGAAAGGATGCTTTGGGTGAATCAGAATCAATGAAGAAATGAGAAACCTTGGTTGGTTTCTAAAAGAAATGTCCCTACTAGTCCAGTTCCACCAGCTTCGAAGAGAGATTACCCTCCTTCAAAGAAGGTTAACACTGGAAAAGCTGCAATGGATCAGGAAAATCATGAGGTTCAGGAGGAGAAGTTTACCTTGGTCAAAGGAGTTCCAAATTGGTTTTTGAAGAAAGTAAAACCAAAATTATTCCAAGGGTATAAGGAGTCTTCCAAGTTTGGAAATAAAATGGTTATACCCCAAATTCCCCTATTGGTTAATGGGTTCTGGTTTGAGATCCAAAGACCGAGACACCTCAAATAGTTCCCATGCTAACAAGAACTCAAAAGAGGAAGTTGAAAAGGAGGTATACCAGTTTTCAAATGGAAGAGTGTGCTTTAAAAGAGAATCCCAATGAGGATAATAGGTATAACCCAAGGTTTAATAGACTTCAAAGGGAAGATTCAAAGGAATCTCTTCGAAGGGGATTTAAACAAGCTAGAAAGGAAACATTGAAGAGTTTGGATGCAAGAATGGATAATGAGGATCATGAAAATAGCCCAGTTTCTCCGAATTCACTGGCAAGCTATTAATCTGGTTTGTTGGAAGCCATGATAGTGGAACAAGAAGAGGGAGGAGCAAATTCTTCTCCTGTACAAACATTTTCTCCAATGAAAACTTCTGCAATAGAGTCTACTGAGAAAGTAGATATTGAAGAGAAGGAATCAGAGCAGATACATGGAGAAATGACCATCCAATTTGAAACTTTGCCTGAAGTTTAGATTAATATCGTTTTACCTTCTTCCATTAAGTTTGGATCATTTGGACCAGATTGCTTAATAGTTCGAAGGACTTCACAGTCAGAAGTTGGCCCTGTGGAAATTACTGAGATATCCAGTGATGGTGAATATGATTTGATATATGATAATGGATGGGCTGCAGTAATCCAAAAGACTAAAAAAGAAGAAGAGCTTCTTGTCATGGCCAATGCAACAGATGAATTAGAAGTAACTTCAAAGGAAAAAGCAGTTTTTGTTCCAAGAATAGATTCATATTCAGAATATCCTTTAATTGTGAATTTAAATTGTGCTGACATTTCTTATCCTTTCAGGCTACCATCAAGTGATATGAGGCATCATTTGAAGCCTCTATATATTTCTGCTTCATTCGATAGAATCATGTTAAATAGGGTTTTGGTTGATAATGGAGCAGTAGTGAACCTTTTACCAAGTAGAACTTTGAAGAAGTTGAGCAAAGAGAAGATTTGATTGATTCCAACAAGTACTTCCATTGTTTGATTGGTGAAAGTAAAAGTCCTAAGGGGATTGTCTCCATACGCCTAACAGTGGGCAAAGTGGAAACTGACACAGCATTTTTTGTTGTGGATACTTTCACAAGTAAGTATAATGCTTTGCTAGGAAGGGATTGGATTCATGTAAATGGTTGTATTCCTTCTTCGATGCATCAAACCCTTATGATTGTGAAGTATGAGAATGGAAAAGAAGTAGGGGTTGACGAGGTCAAAGCAGATCCACATCCATTTAGTACTTCAGCAAACTGTGTTGAGGCTGAGATGTACAAACCTGAAATTATCCCTTTAAGTGAGATAGCACAACCTGCCACCCCTCCATTAAGTGTATTGGATATTGGAGAATTGGCAGAGTTAAAGTCGAGGCTTAAACAAATAGTTGATTATGAATCAGACACCCCACCAAATGAAGCTGCTTGGATGTGAATCCAAGGTGGAGTTCGAAGAAGCCAATCCCTTGGCTTTAGTCAAATTTATTGCTCTAGAAATAGAGCAGAAGGTTCAGGAAACAAATTATTGGGAAGAATCATTGACTGAAAAACCTCACTAGGGTCGAAGCCTAGTGTAATCGAAGAAGCCTTTATAGGCTACGTGGATTCCCAAGATCCTTTAGAAGAAGTTGAATTGGGAGATGAAGTTATTCTAAACATTGTGCAAATCTACAAGGAACTTGATGTTACTTCAAAGGCCAAGTTGATTGCAGTGCTGAAGGAGAACAAATATTGCTTTGCTTGGAGTTACAAAGAACTAACAGGTTTAAGTAGAGATTTGGTTAAGCATAAATTGCCTATTAAGCCTAATTTCAAACCTTTTAAACTACTTTCAAGAAAGATGTCCCCTGAAACCATAGTAGAAGTGAAAAAAGAAGTTAAAAATATTTTAAATGCTAGTTACATTAGGGCAGCAAGATATGTAGAATAGTTATCGACTATTGTTCATGTTCCTAAGAAAAATGGAAAGTTTAGGATTTGCATTGACCAACTCCTAAAGATGAATGGCCTTTAGTAGACATGCTTGTGGATAGCTCTGTAGACCATAAGATTATGTCCATTATGGTGGACATTCAGGATATAATCAGATTAGTATAGCTGAAGGTGATGCTCATAAAACTGCATTTAGAGCCCCTGGTAATATTGGAACCTTCGAATGGGTTAAGATGCCATTTGGGCTAAAAAAATGCTGGTGCTACATATCAAGGAGCAATGAACACTATTTTCCATGAAATAGTTGGGGATTTTTAGAATGTTATATAGATGATATCATTGTGAAATTAGAATCCATTGACGATCATATTGAGCATTTGAAGAAAGCTTTTTCGAAGATGAAGCATTATCAACTGAAATTGAATCCTGCTAAATGTGCTTTTGGAGTAATGACAGAAAACTTTTTGGGATATTTGGTCCATAGAAAAGGTATTCAAGTTGATAAGAATAAAACCAAAGCTATTAATTAAGCAAAACCTCCTTTGAATAAGAAAGAATTACAAAAATTCCTTGGTCATTTGAATTTTTTTTGAAGATTTATATTTAATACTACAAGGAAATCTAAAATCTTTTCTTCTTTGTTGAAGTTAAAGGATGGAGAAGTCTTCGAATGGACAAAGGAGCATGATGATGCTTTCAAGGCCATCAAAGAGTATTTGATCAATCCTCCAGTTTTAGTTCTACCAAATAAAGGTGAGCCTGTGAAGTTGTATTTAGCAGCAAACTATGATTCAATAGGAGTTATGTTGGCTCAAGACAATGATGAAGGCAAAGAGCAAACTATCTATTATCTAAGTAGGTTTTTAAATGCTTGTGAATGTAGGTATTCTGCAGTAGAAAAGTTGTGTTTAACTTTATTTTTTGCTTCCAAGAAACTCAGATACTATATGATGCCTAGAGTAATTTATATTATTTTTCAGACTGATGTAATGAAATATATGTTATATCAACCTATACTTAGTGGCAGAATTGGGAAGGGGATTGTGCCTTTGATTGAGTTCAATCTTGAATATGTTCCTTAAAAGTCAGTGAAAGGTCAAGCTTTGGTTAACGTTTTAGTAGATCATCCAAATGGAATTGAAAGTCCAGAATAGCAGATGTTGATTTAGTTACAATTAAACCATGGAAAATGTGGTTTGATAGTTCTAAAACATGTCAAATGGTTGGAATTGGAATTGTATTAGAATCTCCTTAAGGTTTGAAAACCAAATTTGGTTTCCAAATAAATGAAGGAGAATGTACAAATAATCAAGCAGAATATGAAGCCTTAATTATGGGTTTAGAGATTTTGCTAACTTTAAAAGTAGATATAGTTGAAATCTTTGGAGATTCTCAGTTGATTATAAATCAAGTAAATGGAGAATTCAGTTATCATAGCCTTGGTTTAATGCGTTATCATCAGTGTTGGGAGTTTTTACGATGCATCGATCCCGCCATTGCTTCCACTGCGCTGGTGTGCACAAGGCCCAAACTTCTGGGGAGTATCTACGGAGTCCAACACATTCGTTGGGCCCAATATACATTAAATGACCCATATCCACTTAAAAGGCTAAGCCTTGTAAGTGGTGAGTCATCCAATTGTATATTAAGGTCCAACCCTTTTTCTATTTTTCCAATGTGGGACTTAATCTTCACACATGTACTAACAAATCTCCCCCTCATGTGTGAACCATTCATTGAGCCTTGCCCGTTTCTTTGCATTCAAGCTCCCCCTTGATTCTGATCTACTACTCTCAACCCAATCTTCCAAACTAGGCTTATTCTGCACCAACTCCAATGATTCAGATCCATCCATCGAATTCTCCATTAAGAGCCAATGTGCCCATTCACTGGCACCATGCTCCCCGACGAGTCAACGTACAACACGTGTTCCATTCGCTTGCATCACCTTGCAACGGGCACACCGCATTACTTGCACTATTGGATAGTTTTGTTTCCATCACTTGGAGTTCACCATGCAAGCCTATCCATGGCGCGCCGAGAGTTTGCCCATAGATCGTCAGCCATTGGCTCTGATACCACTTGTTGGGAGTTTTTACGATGCATCGATCCCGCAATCGCTTCCGCTGCGCTGGCGTGCACAAGGCCCAAACTTCTGGGGAGTATCTACGGAGTCCAACACATTCGTTGGGCCCAATATACATTAAATGACCCATATCCACTTAAAAGGCTAAGCCTTGTAAGTGGTGAGTCATCCAATTGTATATTAAGGTCCAACCCATTTTCTATTTTTCCAATGTGGGACTTAATCTTCACACATGTTCTAATAATCAGTATGCTAAGCTGTTGGCTAAACAATATCATATGATTACATTTACTTATCTTCCAAGATTCTTTAATGGAGGAGCAGATGCAGTTGCCCAAAGAGCTTCAAGATTTAAATTTATAACTGAAACTGATGAAAGCAAAGAATTCTGTCCATTAACTTTGAGAAAGTCTCTACCTGTGCTTAAGGATAGGAACACTGACTTCGAAGTGTGTGAAACTACTATTTCTTCTAGTCAAGTTGATTGGAGACAACCATTGATTGATTACTTAACAAAGTCTGATGCCAAAACAGACAGAGCAACAAGGCTAAGTTCTGTTAATTACATTATGTATAATGGAGAATTATTCAAAAGAGGAGCAGATGGACTTTTGCTGAAATGTTTGAGTAAAGTAGATACCTTTAGGGTAATGGCAAAAGTCCATGAAGACATTTGTGGGGCTCATCGGGCAAGAATCAAAATGAGATGGTTAATTAGAAGATATGAGTATTATTGGCCTACCATCCTTAAAGATTGTATGTAGTCAAGAGACAGGGCCACTTAAACATTTACCAGTTGCTGAGTTATAGTATGTAGTCAAGCCCTGGCCTTTTTTAGGGTGGGCAATGGACATGATTGGCATGATTTATCCTCCATATCTAAGTAAAGATAGATTCATTCTAGTTGCCACTGACTATTTTACTAAATGGGTTGAGGCTCAAACTTTTGAAAGTGTAACTCAAGTACAAGTTATTGAGTTTATTAAAGGAATAGTTTATAAATTTGGGTCTCCAGAAACCATAACAGTGGACAATGGATCTGTTTTTGAAGGAAGCTTAGTAAAAGTTTATGCAGCAACTCATGGAGTTTCTTTAATTAATTCAACTCATTATTACGCTCAGTCAAATGGCCTAGTAGAATCAACCAATAAAATTATTAAGAAAGGAATTTAGAGAATGGTTGATAGAAATTTAGTAGAGTGGCCAAGTATGCTTTTAAATGTATTATGGGCTTATCGAACCACTAAAAGGACTAGTACAGGGACTACTCCTTTTGCTTTAAATTATGGGCATGATGTTGTATTGCCAATGGAGATTGTTGTAAGATCACAAAAGGTTGTTTCCCAAAATGATTTAACCATGGGAGCATATCACCAAGCAATGAATATGGAGCTCAAAGAGATAGATGAAGAAAGAATCAAGGCTCTAAATCAAATTTTGTTGCAGAAAGCAAGAGTAGCCAGAAGTTATAAACAAAAAGTGGCTGTTCGAAGTTTCAATGTAGGTGATTTAGTTTGGAAAGTAATATTGCCTATAAAAGAGAGAAAGCAAGGACTTGAAAAATTGGCTCCAAATTGGAAAGGACCTTTTCAAGTACATCGAGTTCTTAAGAGGGGAGCTTATCATTTAAGAGAGCTGAATGGTTATGTTCAAAGAAGGAAAATCAATGGAAGATGTCTAAAAATTTATGTCCCAACTATTTGGGAATCTTTAGCAGAAGATAAAAATTCTTTATAGTTTGTCTTTTGTTTGCTTGTGTTGTTCAAGAAATTAAGCTATGACAATAAACAAATAATGTCAGTAGTGGAGATACAAAGATCAGTACTTGAGATCATTATCTAAAGCAGTTCAAACAACTAGAAGAAATGAAATAACAAGTGTTTCATTCATTGGTTACGTAATTGTACAATAACATTTTTCCAATTACTCAACACCTGAGCATTTGCATTACATAAAATTCAAAGAATCTCCCTTTCTCATTGGTGTGAACCAACTGTGGTTCAAGCACATCCATATTCTGCAAAGTTAAGAAAGCCTTGTTTTCAATAGTTTCTAAGCCCTTAGTCGACTGAGCAATCTTTTCCCTAACTGCAGCTAAGGCTTGCACCAAACTTGCTTCTTCTTCTTTCAGTTGTTGTAACTTAGTAGTCTCTGATTCATAAGTAGAAGTTAGAAAGGCAGCCTTATCCTTTAGACCAGACAAATCTGCAAACTCAAATGGTTCAAAGTTGAAAAACAAAGGGCTTTCAATAGCAAACTCAAATGGTTCAAAGTCTTTCCTTATTCTCCTAAACTCTATATTGAGACGTGATATGAGATTTTTATCAACCTTCTATCTCTTGTAAAGGGTCACATTAGCTTGTCCAAGATGAGGGCAGGAAATGGCTTGCACCATACCAAATTGTCCGGCAAATTGGGTAGGGTAATAGGTCTCAGCATGAGATTGTCTGCAGCCTCCAATAAAAGCTCCCGTAAAAATTTCCCTATGAAGAAGGATGCTTCCCCAATCATTAGAGTAAGAAAAACTACCTCTACCCTCCATTTTCCTTACCCATGAAGCTCCAATATCCCAATTGTTGAAAGGAACGAATTCTTCTTCTTACTTATCCTCTCTCACATCTTGGAAATACTGTAGGTATCCAACCAGTGTAAGGGGTTTGAAAGCCAAATCCACAAATTTATCCCCATGACTAGTGAGAGGTTCTTTAATAGCAACTTTATGGTCAGGAAGATAGGCAAAGAGCCAGAGTTGCAGAAACCAGAGAGGGCCTCCTAAGTTGTTCGAAAATGGCTTGGCAAAACTATCAGACCCCACTTTATAAACGTAGCCTAAGAAATATGAGGCTAGGTCGATGGCCTCACCTTTGGAAAGGGTACAGGCTAAAGGGACAAATTCAAGCATAATCTTTTTACCACTATGACAAAAGATCATTTTGCGCAAAGTATACAAAATATATGCAAAGAACTCTCGATCAGACACAATTTCAGCATATTTCCTTTCAGCTTGCAGAAAATTTCCATACGAAGCATAAGCACCAGCAATGTTAATATCTTTTAGAAACGGCATGTCAATAGAAGTAGAAATGTCGACGAGACGACCAAAAGGTGGAAACCCAATAAGATGGGACACATCTAGAACTGTGGGAGCCATCATCCTACAGTTGAATCGAAAACAGTTGAAAGAAGGGTCCCAAAAAGCCAAAGCAGCATGTATAAGAGCAGGATTTTGTTGTATACCATTTCGAAGCAAGGAAATGAGGAATTGGAGCCCAGTTTGCTCCAGTTCTTTCTTTTTGGCCTTCAGAATACGCTTGTCAAAAGACAAGGCCACTTAAAAAGTCCTCTAAGTTGAGGTAATTGAACCATTCAAACACAGTCGTCTGATTAGATTTGGTTTTCCAAAGTTAATCTGAGAAAGAAGACTTAAAGGCTTTTTCTGGCACGCTCACACTCAATCATTTTCTGTTGTAAAGAAGTAAAAAAGACCAAACAGGTACCCCAAATGTTATTGACCAAAATAACCCTTCTTCAAAATTATACTTCTAAAACAACCCTCCCTTCCTTCCTCACAATCAGCGTAGAAAACAAAGGAAAAAACAAACAAAAACAAAAAAGCACGATGAAAGTGGGGATGGCGATTTGAGAGGGAAGCCTAGATCTGAAATCGCATTGCCTCCTCCTTCAATCTCCATCGTCTTGTTCTTCCCTTGTTCTTGCACCACATAAGCAAATCATGTTGCCCTCCTCTTCCAATTCGAAGAGAAGCAAGCACAAGCTCCGAAATCCCAAGCACAACCGCAACCACAATGTTAACGCAAAGAAGCATGTATTGTTCGATCCCCATTTTTTTTACCCGTCCTTCCTTCTCTCTCTCTCTCTCTCTCTCTCTCTCTCTCTGCAATGGGTTCTTTGGTTACAACCATTACTAATTTTATCTCTAATTATAGAATGCCGTATATAAACAGGATTTGGTTTCAAGGGCAAGTGAAAAGTTTATTTCATCTTTTCTCCATATCCGTATATAAGCGCCAAATTGATGGATCTTTATATTTTGTCATCCTTTGTATTCACTTTATCACAAGAGTGTGGTGAAATTTGGAGTCACAGTATATGTATATGCTCTTACAAATTGTAATGTGTTTGTCTTAATTCAATCAGGGGTTTTGATTGGCTCATCACATTGCCAATTTTAGGGCAAAACAAACAGCCACAAGATGGAGACCTCAAATTATCTTACATTGCGGGATACACTGTGTAAGTGGTGTGTGTGGAATCCAAGATTTGGTTATGGCTTAATGCTCTCCAACTCATATATTCCAATTTAACAACGATAATCCTTCTCCTTGCGAAAGTTTCTGCAAAATAGCTGTAAAAGGGGCTTTCAATTTTGTCTTTTTCTGAAGTCCTGTGATTCCATTGTTTTTGATGTGGTCTCTTCCAACTTGGTTTGATTGAATTAAGTACCTAGGCGGATCATCTAACAAAGAAGAGGTTTGATTTGTAGTGACTTTTTTAAGTGCTTTTAAGGTTATTGCTTTCCAGTTATATTAGTTAAATGGTTGTAGTATAACTTCTTCAAGTGCTTGTAACCGGATTGAGATCTCTTAATTTTCTCAACTTTCACCATTTCAATGACCCGCCAAGTAAAAAGAATGTTAGAAAGAATCAATCAACTAAGAGAACTTTGGTGACAAACTATTTGACATGTGGCCTATGTGAAGGGAGTAACCTAAGCTTAGATAATTAGTTAGTTGGTTTTCCATCTCTGTTAATAGTTAGTAGTCGTGGTTAATAATTAGTCAATGCAGTTAATGGAGAATCTACAGTTATAATCTAAAACCTATTATGTGTCACTAAAAATGATCCCTTGCTTTAGGAGTACAACAATTTTCTGGAAATATATTCTCACCATTGCACATTAATGGTATTATTTGGATCATTCTCCCCTCCTCATTCACTTTAATGGTATTATTACTACTGCTGCAATTAATAGACCCTTTAGATTTGAAGCTACCTGGATATTGGACCCTTCTTTTGACAATATTGTTGCTAATAATTAGAATGGTAGTAATCTTTTAGAAAAAAATTGACAATTTCTCTAAAACTACTATAAAATGGAACAATGATGTTTTTGGAAACATTTTTAGAAGAAAAAAAAAAAAAAGGATGGATCCTTGCTAGGATCAATGGGGTTCAGAAGGCGCAGAATACCAATTTTTCTCACAATCTTCTTACTCTGGAAAAAGATCTCATCTTGGATTACAATAACATTCTAGCCCAAGAAGAGATCCTTTGGTTCCAAAAATCTCGTTCGAAATGGATTGTTCTTGGGGAACGAAATACTCGTTATTTTCACCTCTCAACCATTATCAAGAGATGGAAATCCAAGATAAACATGTTAAAAGACAGAAACAAAGTGTGGATTGAAAACCCCTCCTTGATTAAAGATCTGGTTCAAAATTATTTCAAAGAGCTTTTTCGTAACCAGGATGATACTCCTAGTAATTGCCTCATTATGAGCCCCCATAATACTTTGTCTGCTGAGGATAATGAGACCTTGTGCCTCCCCATATCCAATTCTTAAATTTGGAACATGGTTAAAAATATTCCTCCTTGTTAGGCTCCTGGCCCATATGGTCTTCAAGCCATCTTTTATCATACTTATTGGAACACTATTGGTGAGGATATTTGTAATTTTGTCAAAAATTGTTTTGCTAATAATGCCATCCCTGGAGAGGTGAACAAAACTCTGATTGCTCTTATCCCCAAGTCTGACAACCTTGAAACCATCAAAATGTTTAGGCCTATTAGTCTATGCAACGTGAGATAAAAAATTGTTACTAAGATTATAGTTGCTAGACTTAGACCTCTCCTTAGCAAGATCATTAGCCCTTTCCAAAGTAGCTTTATTTCGGGGAGATCCACCAATGACAACATTATAATTACACGAGATTCTGCATACTCTTCGTTCCAAAAAAGGAAAAAAGGGGGACATGTTCCTTAAAATTGATCTTGAAAAAGCGTATGACAAAATCTCTTGGAAATTTCTTTTGGATACTTTGATATTCTTCAATCTTAACCCGAATTGGACCCATATAATGAGTTGTGTTTCCAATTTCAGAACTTCCATCCTTTGGAATGGAGAATCCTTGGATGATTTCTCCCTGAGTCGGGGTTTAAGACAAGGAGATCCTTTATCGCCTTACTTGTTTGTCCTATGCATGAAAAGATTGTCACTCCTTATAGATAATAAATGTGCTACCGAAAGTTGGAAAGGTATTAAAGCCTCAAGAGACTCTGATGCTCTTTCCCATTTCTTTTTTGCGGATGATCTTATCTTATTTGGACATGCCAATCTTTCCAATTGCAAAGCTATCATGGAAGTTCTTACTGAATTTAGCACTCTATATGGGCAATCTGTCACTCTTTCTAAATCCAGACTTTATGTGTCCCCGAACATCACCCGGAATAAAGCCCGGCGCTTGAGTAACTTCTGTGGCATAACACTTACGAATGACCTTGGGAAGTATCTTGGAGTTCCCCTCCTTCACAAAAGAGCTAGTAAAGATCACTTTAAATACATAGTTGAAAGAATCCAAACTAGACTTGTTGGATGGAAAGCGAACACCCTTATGCTTGCTGGTAGGGCTACTCTCATTCAAGCTTCCTCGTCCACCATTCCTAGCTATACCATGCAAACTACGCACTTTCCCACTAGTGTGTGCGAGAAGTTAGACTGTATTAATAGAGATTTTCTAGGGGGAGATACCTCAGATAAAAAGAAGATTCATCTTGTCAATTGGCATACGATCTGCAAAAGCAAAGACAGTGGTGGGTTAGGTTAGCGAAAAGCCAAAACTCAAAACTTAGCCTTACTTACTAAGCTGGGATGGAAAATTATGAACAATGAGGATAGCCTTTGGGTTAAAATTCTTAAGGACAAGTACTTAAAGCAACATACTCTTCAAACTTGGCCTTGTAATAGATATGCTTCCCACACTAGGCGTAGTATTATGCGTACTAGAGATATAATCAAACAAGGTACCAAGTGGAATGTTGGAGACAGTAACTCTGTGGATCTTTGAAACGATTGGTAGTGTGGCAATGGACCTCTTGCTGACAAACATCCAAGGTTGCACACACTTGGCGTAGTATTATGCGTACTAGAGATATAATCAAACAAGGTACCAAGTGGAATGTTGGAGACAGTAACTCTGTGCATCTTTGAAACGATTGGTAGTGTGGCAACGGACCTCTTGCTGACAAACATACAAGGTTGCACACACGAGGAAACACAAAAGTGGTTGATATCATTGAGAGTGGTATGTGGAACTTAGATTCCATTGATCATATTGTGGATCACACTTCCTGAATGGATATTCTTAATGTTGTGCTCCCTGCTTCTCTCAAACCATGGATCATCTTACTTGAGTGGACTCTACTAATGGCAGTTGCTTTGTTGCAGCTGCATATAATCTCTTGATTAAAGAGCCCAATGACATGAAAGGTTAGAAATGGTTTTGGAAGTTAAAACTCCCTCAAAAATTCAAAACATTTGGCTTGTCTTCCAAAACAAACTTCCTACTAACCTTCTTCGTGCCAGGAGAGGTATTACTGATTTGGACTTATGTCCAAGATGTAATACTTCCCCTGAAAATCTTGGCCATCTTTTTAGGGAGTGCCCTAAAGCCTCTGTGCTTTGGGAGTCTATTCCCTCGGGCTTTAGGAGTCTATTCCCTCAGGGTCGGTTAGTGAGAGATGGATTTGCTAATTCCACTATCGATTGGATCTCGGTTAATTTAAAAAAGAAAAAAACTTTTATACATAGGAACCAAGGTACCTTGGAACATCCTGTTTTGCACTACTCTTTGGCAAAACTAGAAAGATCGAAACAGGAAGAGTTTTGACAATGTGGACTCTTATCCGGAGGTTAGTTCCAAAGTACTACGGTCCTATTCTACCAAGATAGTGGAAGCATTCAAGTCTCCTCTTGTTACTGACCCTACTAAACCCAAACTAACTCGTTGGTTTCCTCCCACAACAAGTAATCTCAAGCTTAATACGGATGGATATTGGTATGGGTGCTTGGATATCACGGTAAGATGGTGGTTGGTTCATGCTTGGAAACGGAAATATGGAGCATATCTATAGGGGCCTAACTATCATCTTGGAGAAAGGACTAAAAAATGTCCACATTGAATCTGATTCACAAACGACAGTTCTCCTATTCAATGACGGAGCAAATACCAATCACCCCCAGAGCAATATCTTGAATGATGGGAAATATCTCCTAAGTCGAACTGGAAGTACACTCTCACATATCTACCGAGGCACTAATCAATGTGCAGATTTTTTTAGCACGCTTGGGAGTTGAACAGGAGGAAGAACTTGTGGTGTCTGCTACTTCCCGTCTGGCCATTCGGGAATTTCTGCTAAGGGATAGTCTTAATATCCACCAGTATTTAGATTAGGCCTAGTTTTCCATTTGCTAAAATGGGAATTTGCTAAAATCAAGTGGAAGATTTTAGCAAATGAAGTGGGGAGGAGATTTTAGCAACAATGAATCTGGACACATGAAGTGGGAGATTTTAGCAACAATGAATCTGGACACATACATATGTGTGTCCAGATTCATTGTTGCTAAAATCTCCTCCCCACTTCATTTGCTAAAATCTTCCACTTGATTTTAGCAAATTCCCATTTTAGCAAATGGAAAACTAGGCTAAGTCTTAGCTTTGTCTTATGTCAACTCTTTGGAAACTCTGGCACTGTAACCGCCTAACTGCATTTATGTTGCAGGCTGATATTCTTGCTTAAGTTCTAGTAATATATTTCCGAAGTACCAAAAAAAAAAAAAAAAAAGAACTAGAAACATAGGTGTTGGTTGCTCTGGTATAAATCTGCTCGCTCGCATGGGCAGCTACCATCCTGATCAGCCCTCTTGCTATCAAATCTTTTATGGCCTTCCTTGCCAATGATCCATTAACCTACAAATGTGATAGCAAAACCTAACAAAATATACAGCAAACATGTCAGTATCTATATAATTGTAAATATCCCAGTGTTTGACAAGGCAACTGATTGACGAACGCTAATAGCCACTTTAGACTATCCCATCATAATAATAGCATCAGACCCCAGGGAGAGAGAGAGCATTTTCAAATCAGCCATGGGAGCAATTAAACAAACGTAGACGTAAATAACATTCAGCTTTAGGAGCTTTAGCGAAGCATGCATCAACAGTCATCATAATTCAAGATGAAAAAACAATCTGAACATTAAAAATGATGCAATCACTTGGCATTTAAAAGGAATCACACCACTATTTTCATTTTTCCCCTCACAAATTTGAATGAAAGTCTGGGTTTCATTCCAGTGGTCAAATGCTCCATCATTTTCAGCCAAAGCTTTCATCTCAAAACACCAAAATCTTGCATATAAACACACCTTCCAAACAAACTGAAAACAGTATAATAACTACAATCTAACATCATGGTCGAAGAGATCGGATTTGGACTAGTAGAAGTGAACAAGAAATTCCCCTGTTGAGGGGTCAATTTTTAAGTATCCGTGAAAGCATCATGAGGGCAATCTCTTATCGAAACTCCTGAATTGCTCTACCAATTAGCACTTGTTTAGTGTGTTGGTGTTCCTTGTGTTGCACGGACTTTGGTGTGTCCGAAGTGTCCAAGTATCAGGTGAGAGGCTGGTGTGTGTCCAAGTGATGGACCTTCATAAAATAGAATCTGAAAATACCGTTATACTTCTCCAAAATTAAAGACAAGAAAGGGAACACCTTGTGCAAGAAATTACTAGATTTGGCAAAAAGGTATAACCTGGCAGAAACGAGGTTCCACATTTAGTAAGAATTGACCAAAAAAAAGAGAGGACTTTTTAGCAGGTTAAACAAAACCCTTTATATTAATTCACCTTATGGCTTTAGAATTTTTATGGCTTTCCCTACAACTGCCATCACTACTCTCTTCATAAATCTCTGCTATGTCCTCTCTCTTTCTGTCAACACAAAGGTTTTTTTCAAGTGATAAGATGTTAGCTATAGACCGTCGTTGTCATTTTGATCTTTGGTAGGGTCTGAGTAAACCAAAAGGCAAAAATAGGGTAAACATCATCAGGCACCATAGCCTTTGTGGAGGAGGAGGAAGATCAACAACAAAAATTGGGGGAAAAGATTCATGGGATCAATACAGTGGAAGCAATCATGAAGGAGATTTATTAAGTGGGTTCCATCCATATGGTCACGAAAATCTTACACTTGCACCTTTTGCAAGGGAGAATTAGGATCTGCTCAAGCACTAGCTGGACACAAAAATGTTCATAGGAGAGATAGACATAGACTCTTGCAAAATGGCCATAACCACCGGAATGCGCTTAGGTGTCCGCAACAAACTCCCATGCCATTTCCCAGGGCTCCACATTATCAAAGAAAGTACTCGATAGCAGTTTCACTGCTTAGAGCTATTGGAGAGGTGGAATTAAACAAGGTGGAACCATGGGAATCGACATGTGACGTTTGTCACCAAAATGTATATGCCGACTAAAATCAGGTTGGTCGCCAAAGGTAAGGCATATGGTGAAATAAAACAGTGAACTAGCTAGCAGCCAAAAATGAAGGAGCTTTGTTTTGAACCATGAACATGATCAGGTGCATTGTATAGTTTTTGTTTTAACTAAGTCTACAATGGACATTCCATGCGCAGAAGGAAACACCAAAGACATCAGTGATACTATGTTACTTTTAGCATCTACATCGAAGTTTTAAGTCACGGCTAAAGACGAAGAAAGATTTAACAAAAATATATTCTACAATTCGGTTCGCATTTTTATTCTACGATTCGTTATGTCCAAACCAAAAGATTTATCCTTAAAAATTTGACAAAAACTTCAAAAAAAAAAAGAATACTTTGTACACCGACTAAGTACATGATGCAAAACTCCTAAGAGCATCCTGATGGTTCTGGCCATTTTGCAAGAGTCGATGTCTGCTAATTTGTAAATGGAACCCCTAAGAGCATACAAATGGTGACTACCAAACCACAATCTTTTTCCTGACCCTAACCCTAACCAAAACCATGATACCACCATTCACACCCACATAGTCAGTCTACTAATTTGTAAATCATTTCTTCTCGAATCTTCAACTAAGAAGCCGAAATGACACGTAAATACTATACCATATTAATCTCCAAATCATTATATTACAGTTCGTAGTGAAACTCGTGGGCCATTGTTTGGAGTGCCGAAACTACTAATAAAACAAAAAATAAAAATTAACTCAGAAAACGCAGAGATTTTCTTACTGTACAATGGTCGCGTCTTCTCTTCCTCTTAGGTTTAGGGTTTTACTCAGAGAGAGAGAGAGAGAGAGAGAGAGAGGGAGGTACAGAGAAAAGAATCCGTCCAGTTGGGAGAGAGATTAAGAGGGAGAAATGGAGAGGAAGAAAGATCGCCAGACATGGAAGGGTTTCGAATTGGGGGATTTTTACGTGATTTGGGGTTTAACATTAGCTGGGGAATTGAACGTTGGGTTGGATTTCTGTTGGAAGGGAAATTTAAGTCAAGGGTAATTTGGTCCGAGACTCCTTGCAATTATTGTTCCTCTTTCCATTGATCTCTAATTCCCCAAAAGTGGACCATTGAATAGCAAATATTTGCTGCTACTGCCATTTTACGGCAATTTCCCCTTGTTTCTAATAAGATATTAGGTTGTTTCGGATTAACTTACGTGCATCTCGAATTATCTTTGAGAACCAATATCAGCCTCCACCAACACCTAAAGTATATTGAAACCGAGACCTACAGAAGAACAAAACCTTAACCCAAGCTCAAGGTAAGTTCACACTATATTTTCTGTCTTCAGCCTTATGCCAAAATAACACTTATGTCCGCTTAATAATATTTTAGATGATGAATGTAAGTTACCTTGAGCTTACATTCAACTCCATCGGATGTGTGTAAGTGGTTGATCCAAAGACCCTCTGTTTCATTCTAATTGATTGAACGGCTTGGATCGTTCGTGTGGGACCCACTTGTGGGTCCCTGAGACCCATCTGTACATGGTCTGTACAAGGGTATCTATACCCTTTGATTTGCCGAGGGGAAACTCATCGTTCCACTAGGTCAAATCCCTTAGGAATTTTTCCCACCATAACCCTCAACAAAAGTAGGGTTGAGAAATTGGAGAAAATGGCTACAATGAAACAATAATGTTACCTAATCATTGACAGTAATAGGCATCATGATTAGTTGAGATTCCCATAAATTGACATATATTCTTTAGAAAAACAAAATTAACTCGCAATTGTACCACTTAATTAGAAATCACCATACAATTACATAAATCTTGTTATACATTATTGTATTGGTCAGCAGTATATTTAAAAAATATTTATCATCCCATGCAGCCACGCTATATTTCATCAGTAACTAGTGATCTATATAATGTATCGATAATCACAGAATCCCATTTTTCCCACACCAATCTTACCTTACAGGATTCTTTAGGAATTAGAAAATAAATGTTCATTTCCTATTTTTCTCCATAACATCAATCACAAATTCCTGATCCAAACACAATCTTAAGTATTTGCTACTGCGATACCCTAGTTTTTTCCGAGACAAATTAATAAACGTACAGAAAAATCACGTGTCGGAGAAACATAGCAAAATACGATTATACTACGGAGGAAAAAGTAACCTTGCAGCCTTTAAGAATCCCCTAAACCCAGAAAAGGATGCCAAAAAAAAAAGGAGCCTCAAGAACCAGTTGGACCACTGCATGTGATTGTTGACCTGAAGCTTTTGTCCATTTAAGAGGAAACATTATCCTAGAACAAAAATATATGTCCTTCCAAATCCTAACATCACAATTGCGATAGTAGCATTATGAGGTATGGAGTCACCAGAAAGTCACCAAAATCTGAGCTGGCCTCAGTATTTTGATTACGACAAGCAGCTTTACCCCTTTACACCATCCTGTTATCAGAAAGGTTTTTTACTTCAACAAAATCTGCCCAGCTGGAGTTAATTTCGCAAATCTCCCCACTACTGGTAACAGAAACTCTAGTGTTTGAATGAAGTCATAAAGACAACTTTTCATAATCAATGTACTACACGAACACAAACTTCAAGCTTAAATTCGAGTTCAAAATAGCTTTGGAAAATACCCCACGAACTCGAAAAACAAGTTGAAAACCACTTGAATTCCAAAAATCATATTCAAAACTACTCGGTGTTTTTTAACAATTATCATTCCTACCCTGCTCCAATTCATCAATAGATTGGCAAAAAGCTGAACTAATGGCAGTTCACTTATTTTGGAATGCTAGGCCTAAAGACCGTATAAGGTTCACAAAAATCTCCATTACACGTTTCCACTAAAAGGTGGTGGCAGCATTCACCCATTTGTGTTTTCCTTTGGGGGAAGAGGTTGACTCCTGAGTCCCTACTAAAACCAATGCCAGGTCTCTGAGAATTACCTAATGAATGGAACTATGGAAGCCCATTTATTTCCCAGGTTTTAGAACTGAACCAGACGGAAAAGACGGCACATGCAAGTGTGGTGGCTTGAAAGCATCTACCACTCAAAATGCATTTGAAGACAGTGTACATGAAATAGATGCCAAATTTGTAGCACTCCCAAGTACAGTTAACATATACACATAACTGAACGACGGTGTTAAATGGATTGTGATTCAGTGGCAAAAGATCGTTACAGAAAGAATCAAACCATAATGACAACATTGCACAAACAGATAAGTAAACGAAATTACCTCACTATAATCCATTCTTTTTCACTGGAGGCCACGACAATCTCCTGAGACTTGCGCCATCAACCTGATTTGTGTCACCCACTTCACTATTTCCATCGTCTGCTTCTTGACCACTGAAGCTTCTTAGAGCTAAATCATCAAAGCTCGACTCATTCCTCCAAGGAGGTGGGGTGACACATTCAGAATCCCCTAATGTTCTTTGAGAAGAATCAATGGCTGGAGTTGTCTTCAAGGAAGAAGAGGAATGACCTACTCTCAAGGTCTGAAGGGTAGCAAATGATTCCCTCATTGCTGACATGGCTTCGAAGAACCGGGTACAAGATGCTAAAGCAACAGGAATTGGACGGAGCATTTCCTACATTATTTAAAACAGTCCGGGGTCAAGATTGACTTGCATGACAAACACAAGCTAAATGACGATTTCCAACTCAGACAAAGGACGTTCCAAATGAATTTGTTTCAAAGAATGTATTGATTCTCTCCAAATTTGAAGATATCAGGAACATTTCACATTTGGATAGGATAACAATCAGAAAACGCTGGTCTGATGAATTTTCTAAACAAGGTTGGAGCCAGACTTTTGATTCGCACTAACTACTCCCTAGAATTCCTTAACCCGAAAAAACTAAGTTAAATAGTCCATCAAAATAGAACAAAAATTGTTTAAACATCTGCCCAAGTGGAACTCAATGTTCTTGCGAAACTCAAAAATAGTCCACGATTGATATTGAACCAAATTCCACAGCGATTTCCATTTCCATGAATATAACCTAAGTGCCCAAGAGTGACCGTACAACTATCAAAGCTTTTTATCATGTAAAATGGGACAGAAAATAGGACCACTTAAGTTAGACACTCATAAAACAGTTGAACAAAAAATAGGAATAGCGGCAATAGCCCAATGTAAACACTTCTCCCCCTGCTTCTGAAAGAGACACCAGTTTTACCTGGTGAAAAACAATTTCATGTTGTTTCTCAACATGGTAACAAACCAAGTATGGGCCACAAGAAATGGACTTAGAGCTCTAAGGAGAATGCAATGTGAATTTTGGACTCATGACAATGCGAAGGAAATCAGCATTCATGTCAACTTACCCCCCATACTGTAGGTGGTTCCTTGAAGTTTTGACTCCATTGGAAGTCCGCAACGGACGCAGTCAATGCGCCATAATCACTAGCAGCCTTCATGAGTAATTCTGAAAATTGTTTCTGCACTACCCAAGCACAAGGAGGCATAAGAATATAATCTCAAAGGTAAAATGAACTCTTGCAGCCAATAAACAGCTCCAGCAAGATTTAATTTCGACTTGATGAACAAAAAAATGATAGTTAAGCATCAATTTTGAGAAACATAAACATCTAACTCTGAAGCTACAACATCAATATCCATGATTTCATTACGTTTAGTGTAAAATTATGACCTCAAACTTTTACATTCCTCTTTTCTCTTCCTCTTTGTAACGGTATAGGAATACATGCAAAAGTTATGAAGAACATGAAGACATATTTTCTGACTAAAAGTAAACAATCTATACTGCTGATTGATCCGTGTCATGAATTTCAGTATCCACAGTACCCTAATCATGCAGTCGACAATAATCCTAGAAACTTTGTTTTCCATGTTTTTACCGTTATTGGAACCGAAATTTACCAACTCTAAAAATCTTGACGAAGCTGAAAAGTAAAACAATTCACTACCATCTCTTCAATAATACACTGAAATGTTTAAACATAAAAGAAGAAGAAGAAGGTTAGCCAAGCATATATGGTGTGAGTAAGCTATCAAATGACTGAAACTAAAGCAAAATTTTGCATACATTACATAACACATCAGAAGTAATCATACTGCGGGTATAGATGAGGTTCATCATTGACTAACCTGAAATTCTGCTTCCACTGGGATGCAATCTAATGAATACGGTTGTTGAAGACGAGCTATAATGCGGTCCTGCCAAGATATAAAACGAGTTACGTGCATCAGTGCATGGTGTATAATATCGTAAGTCTCATTTTGTTGCCAAACAGAAATGAATGAAAGAAACCAGTTATGGGAGCCAAATTCAAGGGAGAAACACTTCTATAGCTCAAAGTTGTTAATTTTGCAATTCCTCTAGCCGAAGTATCCCATTCTCATCTACAAGTAAGGTGACACTAGCGGCAGTAAGATCTACTCATATTCTCTATTTTCCCTTGTATTCAAAGACGGTCAAGAGTTATGTAGAGTTGGTCCTTCAAAGGTGTACTAGTAGATCCTAAACACAAAAGGTGAAATCTCAATATCAATGTACTAGAAAGACAGAGTGATAAAAACAAGTACACTTAACATGCAAGATAGAATTATAAAAAACATGCAAGATAGATTTCTAGGCAAGAAATATATCCTGGTTAGACTCGTTGAATTTTGTGCTCGGCAAGTGGGTTAATGTTCTTGTGGTAATTTTTTTTTTTTTCGAGGTGGGGGGAAACTTTAGTCATTTTCACCCTTGCATAGATCCTACGTACATTGGGACATCTCATTCTCTGTTTCCAAAACAGTCCATCAATAACAGATTACAAAACAAAAGCAAAAGAACAAAAGAAGTCTGAGCGCTAGCAAACCTCATGTGTCACCTAGCCATGTGCAAACCACTGGACAGCATAACAAATCCAGAGCATAAACTAAGGCACTTAACGAGCCCTGACTAGACCAAATCTCCCAATTGATACATTCTTGTTACAAAATTTGAGGCAACGACAACAAAATTATCGCACATCATATATTGGTTTATCATCCGTATTATAACACTATCACGTTAAGTGATGGAATCCCAACCTAAGGTACATAACACGTCAAAGATTAGAACAGATTACCTTATTCTGAATGACATCTTTCAATATCATTGTAATTCTTGCTAGAGTCTCAATCTTCTTTTCCATTTCACTCACATGAGTCAAATGTGCTACATTCTTATCCTCCTACAAGTTCACAAAATTGTAAGAATCAGATAAATTACTACCAACCCCAAGAAGTACAACTCATATTTTAAGAACAAATCCAGAAGTTTTAGAGAGCAATGATTACCTACTTTCTGTGAACATAAGACCCTTAAACAACAAAGAAAAGCGAGAGAAAGAAATGAGAAACCAGATAGCGGAGAAAGTGAATGAACGTGATTCTCCATGAAATAACATTAATAGAAACTGATCTGGAAATAATCTGGTAAAGCAAATCCAAGGTTCGTACTCATGTAGCATAGGTTTCGATATCATCTGACAGATATTCACCACTCAAAGTTTATCCCAAAAAAGCATACAGAAAATATTTTTGAACTTAAAAAACCAAGCAGATATTAAGGAAATCTTAACACATGCAAGGACACTTATATACATCTGATTGGCTGCATATATGAATCCATTTACATAGCTAAGTGCCCATAATCACCAACTAAAAAAATGAATTTTTTTTTTAGGCATTCTCAAATTGTTGGCCCATGACCCATTCTTTCTTTACTTCTATAATCCAACATAATCTTCCACCATGACTTTGAGACAAGATCGAAGTACAGTTAGTTTACTTCCAGTGGAGCGCTTCCCTTGAAGACTATCTTACCAACAAATTCATAGATCATATAAATATACACGTAGGAGTTGAAATGAACAAAAATATGAGCCCACCATCATACACGCATGGTTGATGGGTATATAAGACACGAGAGAGAGATTACATCACCTTGCGACCTTGAAGTTCCACTTGCAAATCTGCTATTTTTCTTTGAACAATTGTTAGTTCTCTCAAAACCCTTATCAAGTCGTCACCCTTTTCACCGATAGTGGATAAGTTTTGAAACTCTTCCTACACCAAAGAAAACCACCTCAGCCAAAAGAAATAGCAGGAGCCACATTAGATACAGCAAACTATCAAAAGGAGACTAAAAGCGTGTGTCTTGCCATCTCGGTATCTCATTCAACTGGAAATATACATCCTCAACATGGCGTGACAAACTAAAACAAAATATCAACGAAAGAAAAACAAAACACACGCTCACTTCAAAAAAAAACATTTCAAGAACTTGGCAGCACATGATACACTAAGCATTTCAGACATCTCAAATATTTTCATGCATAATAAACACTATATGATGCACATCAAAGTCTAATCAAAATCAATTATTGGAGACAAAAGAAGAAACTTCATTGCAACAAAAGATCAAGAACAAGAAGGGAACTGATTAGAACTCAGAAAAGAATTAGAAAACTGTGACATTTAGTATACCTACCACCAGAAAATGAGAAACACAAGCAAAATACTTTAAAACTACACTAGCAGGATCTATTCCAATTGAGATACTTAATCAGATTTGGTAATGCGTACTTTAACTGTAATTAGTAAAAGCAATCAGGGTGGGACAACGGACAACCTCACATTGTCCAAAAAGTAGGATAAAATAGTAGAATTGCGGAAGAGCAGAAGCATCACATTCACATAGTAAAGTAACCCGGCTTCCTAATTGCGACTTCTGAGTGTCTATAAGATGTAGCACTCAATTCACAATCAATGTATACTCCTGGCCTAAGACCCTCACAGCGTGTTTCTGTTTTGGTGTCGAAGTAATTACCACTTGCTCCCATAGGTTGGTAGTAATTGTATATTGTACACGAAACACTATAAAAACACGTGTTCAGTGCAATCACACAGAAGTTGAAAATTACAAGGTGGACAAGTGGATCACTATGGCATTCCCTCATTCTCATGCCTTAGGCAATTAGTGTAAAGGCTCATTACTTGTTGAGGAGTCCACGATCCCTTTTCAGACCACAAAGGAAGAGGATGAACACCAAAGCATTCACTTCAAGCTCCTACACCAGAGCTCTTCAATTTATAAATTCACCACTCCAATAAACATTAAGCTTTAGGAGCAGAGGCCTAGATGACTGGTCAAATTTTGCAATATTATGTTTGTTAAAGAGAAAAAGATCGATAGTACAATCAGTAACTACGATCAAATTAAAATATAATCATGTTATAGCTAATCGTAATGCTACGCTGCTACGCATTAAAAATTTAAAATTTACACGTGTGGAAATGAAAACCAAAAGCCACGGACCATATCGGCCTACACAACAGTTTTTGAGCCTCCTCATACCATTCCAACCTGATATATAAGTGAAATGGAAAATCACGTGCATAGGCTGGTTCCCAATAGGTATCGGTTTGTTTCCAATTCATGGACCAATTCAACCGTTATAAGTGATTTAGGCCCCTTTTTTTTTTTTTTCGGGAATGATATGTAAGAATTCACAACCTCAAGGTCTGCAACAACCGGTTCTCCCTGCGTATCGTTTGAAACTCTTGATACCGAGACACCGAGACTGTTACCGTCACACAAGATCAAGCAATTTGCACTAATAAACTCATTTCTATGGCAACAACAGTCTCCCTAAACTTCTTCATGTCTGAAAACCGAATTCTATCAAGCAATGAGGTAAGTTTTTGTTCCTTGAGTGACTTAAATAAAAAGATACATTCAAATTTTCAAAAAAAATACTTAGAAAACAATCTAGACAATCAAATCATCATGAACCAAAGCTTATTAACCATGCCAATATAAAAGCATCAGCGACCAAAAGGACCCAAAGCTGCCGCGAAATGATAAAGGTAAAGCTAAAAAGCACCAGGATCAATCGCAAAGTACAAGCAACATAGATATACACATATATGTGGGGCGAGAGAGAGAGAGAGAGAGGACCTGGGAAGGGGGAGGGGGAACGGAGAAGCCGATATCGGCGGCGATGGAGAGGGCATCGGACATGCCTCCCAAGCGTCGAATAGGTTTCTTTCCGACCCAAGTCGTGTCGCTTCCCATCGACATTATTCCGACCGAACTCTGATTTCTTCTTTGGAGATTCGAAAGGAATTGGCGGAATTGAGAAACAGTGGTGGTTGTACTGGTAGTTTGGTGCTCTCTTGCTCAGGACGGCAGTCTGAAAATCTCAAATCGTCTGTTGAATAGTAGAAAACCGTCTATGAGATTTAGATTATGTTTAGGGAACGAAAAGAGAAAATAGGGGAAAATAATTAAGGAAAGCAGAGGGAAAATTGAACAGAAAATGGGCGAAAAGTTAAATAGGAATTTAATTATTTTCCTTCCTCTTTTGTAGAACCAAATAAAGAAAGGAATTTTTTTTAAATTCTCTCCCTTTCTCTTCCTTTCCCTGGGAACCAAACAGGGCGCTGTTTGGAAATTATAGAAAGAAAGAGAAAAAAAAAGGAAAAATAATTAAGAATGAAATAGAAGGGAAAATTGAAGAGAAAATGGGATGAATTTGAATATATTTTTGTTTCTCTTTCTTAAGAACCAAACAAGAGGGAAAATTTTAAAACTTTTCTCTTCCTTTCCACCTCTTTTTCTAACATCCAAACAAAGCCTTACTATATTAAAGCACTAGCGTCTTCGGGAAAAAACAATAAATAATCAAGAAAAGTGAATTCAGGTGGAGTAAAGGAAAATGATATTGATTTTTCTATGTGTGTGCTCTTGACAAGAAATCTTGCATGAAAACAAGAATTCCTTCATTTTGGCAAGACCTATTTTACACGAAAGGTTTTCCCAAAAGCAAAGTTGAAACTACGGGTCTTACGACTTTCCTGGTAACTGAACACGCAAAAAGTTACAGGAAAGTTGATTTTTCCATCCTTTCCACCCACTCGCAGCCTTGCTGCCTTTGGAATCATTGCCAGAGATAGTAGTGGACAAGCTCATGTTTGGCGTTTTGGTAGAGTGGTTGCGTCTTCGGCAATTTTCATTGAAGCGTGGGCATTGCGTATAGCATATGCTGTTGCTGTGGACATGAATCTGGGTGAAGCTATCTTCGAGTCTGATTGCCTTTTACTTATCAATTGCTTAAGCTCAAGTAATGATCAGGGACCATGGGAGATTAGAGCTCTAGTGAATGATATCAAGACTTGGGCCTTAACAAAAACCTGGAAATTTACTTGGTGTAGCAGGAGAGTCAATGGGGATGCCCATTGGCTTGCCTCTAATTGCTTAGATAGGAGACTTTTGCTCCAAACGGGTTGTACTCCGCCCGGCTTAGACAAGGTTCTTGATAGGGATATTTTTCCTTAGTTTTGTTTAGTTAGTAATATATGATCCTTTCAAAAAAAAAAAAACAAATTGGGTGGTGCAACAAACCAATACATGGGGCCCGCTGGGTCCCAGCCCTACTAAAAAAAATAGTATATAGTGATATATTTTTATTATTTTGTGACGTACATCGAAAAATATATAAAATTTCATGCATAATCTAAACCTTCTTATATAAGAACGGAGGATGGCATGCCATTTTTGACCATTTCGGACGAAATTGCCACTGAGGGGTGCTTTGGGTAAAAAACCAAAAACCAAAAATCAAAAAACCACTTTTGTCCTTATTCAAATTTTTTTTGCATTTGTTAGTTTCGCGTCAAGATTTTGTGGTTTCTGGATTCCTCTTGGCGAGACGAATCTAACGAGTATAAATTTATGGTCAAACCAAATATTTTTTTGAATAAAGCCGAAATACTTGGATTATTGGCCAATAATCCACCTATTTTGGCTTTATTAAAAAAAAATTGAGTTTTGACCATAATTTTATACTTGTTAGATTCGTTTCGTCGAGAGGAATCCAGAAACCACAAAATCTTGATGCAAAACTAACGAATGCAAAAAAAAATTGAATAAGGACAAAAATGGTTTTTTAAAAAACCAGTTTATGGTTTTTTACCCAAAGCACCCCTGAAAATGTATTGGGTTGTGAGGCACTATTGTGGACAGTTTAGGTATTTCAAAAGCAAGGAGCTCTTCCCCTTGGTAGCCCTTCCACAGTTCCACCGACTCACTCTTCGTACGGTATAGTCTCTGTTTCCTTGATTTGTGGCTTTTAGATTACTGTATAGGCCTTATTTTCACGGATCAGTACAACCAAAGCAGCACTTTCGGCGCGCAGTACCATGATTCCCGGCTCTCCCTGTTTTTTCTCAACTTTGTCCACACGTTACCCAAAATCACAATATACGATGAGGATATGAGAGAATCTGAGTTCCCAACTATTTTCTTCCATTGATGTTCAGGGAAAAAAATGTTTTTCTTCCATTCTCTCTCTCTCTCTCTCTACAGGTACGAGAAAGAAGAAGAAGAAGCAACGCTATGGCTTTTTGATCAGAATCACAACCAGCCAACATCTTCAATCGAACAGGTACTCTCTTTATCTTTGTCTCTGTTCGTCTCTCTCTCTCTCTCCCCGAGGGTTCTATTATAGGGTTCCGGCAGCACAACGATTGAATTTGTGGGTAACATTTATAAGGTTTGATTTAGGTGAGTGAGATTGATTTGTTGGTTCTATATAGGTGAGTGAGATTGGATTAAAAGGTCTTAATTTGTTCCTCGCGTTTTTTCCTTCTATTTAACGATTTCATTTTTTATTTTCTCCTGTTTTGTGTCCTAATTACTTTGAACTTTTGATCTAACAGCGACTTTGTTCTCACGCCCAATCATCAAGGTTGGTGGGTTGATTGGAAAATGTACGCAGCAGATTTGGAAACCTGGTTTCGAACATGCAAGACCGAAAAGGTAGACGGTTTTTCTTGGTTTTGTTTCTCCCCTTCATTGTGCTTCTTTTTCCCCTTTTGTTTACTATGATGATAGGTTGCATATATTGAAATTCAAGTTTAAGATTTCAAATCTTTGAAGCTTGGAAGAAAATTTCTTGCTTTTATGGTTAATTTTTCTCAATCAACATGCTTAGTGAATTGAATTTTGTCAAACAAGAATGTGAACCGTTTGTTAATTTCTTGTAACCTATTTATGCTTAAAATCTCTCAGTATTCTTGCCTATGCGTGTCTTATAATGAGCTCCCTTTCCATCTGTATCAGTTGAGTTTTGGGGTAATTTCGACTGTCGTCATGCCTCTGTTTTGGGGATGTCATTTGTAGTCAATTTTTGATGTTTCTGCAATTGGCGAAATCAGAATCATAGTTAAATATTCATCGTCCTACGAAATTTTATAGATCTTCGTCATTCCTCTCTCCAATCTCCTTGATTTTGTGCTTCATTAGTCTGGGATGGAGCTTGTAGTTTCTTTGTTTTGAGAGAAAATATTCTCATGGAGAACAAAATAGTCACTTGTAGATTTCTATTTGTGGCTACCTAGGTTAGTATCTATGTGATTAATTCGTGATTATATATTCGTTTGCAGGTTTTTCCAACGACAAACTCTAAGGTAGTCTCTGAATTTGCTAGCGGTGATTTGAGCAAAGAAACAACACACACACTTTTTGCACTGTGACTTATTTTGGGAAACTCAACCTTATATTCCTATTTGTTTGGTATACGCATATAGCCCACCATGGTCTTTCTCTTCTGAATTCATTCGTATTCTACTTCAAATGGCGCTGAAGAATAAATTCAATTGAATGACACTTTGATAAATCAAAATCTCATATCTATGCAAATACAGAACTTTCTAACAAATATTGGAGCACAGTTGGCCGTTGTTGATTGTATTGGGTTCAGTATTAAGGTGATTTTTCCCCCATATTTTTTGGGTTTGGAGACATTTGGGGGTGTGAGGTGGGGGCATATGATTATGAAGAATTGGTAGTTTTGTTTTGTGTTGTGTTGAATGTTTCCCTGTTTTGGCTTTGTGTTTGTTTGACTCAATCACTGTATTAGTACCCGTCAGCATTAATTATAATGCAAGTTTTAATTTTTTTGCCTTTTAATTTCTGTTGAAGAAGTCTTCAAACTCTTCAACAATGGATGATTCTGCTACTCTGGATAGTCCTCATTCAATAGTCTGTATAGTTCCTCTTTAGTCAATTTTTTCTTTTGAGTTGGTGTTGCTTGGTTACAAATTAGGTTTATGGATTTGAGTTTATGATGTTGTGTTTAGTTAGTAAAAGAATACAGGAGTTTCTGTTGGTTGGTTTACAAATTTGCATTAATTCCATAATGACTATGTCTAGATGGACACCTCTCCGGTGAGGTTACTTGTAATAGGGTTTCCTTGGTTTTAAGAGTGAAAATATATGGTACCAGGGATAATAATCAGGTCTTAAGGCCTCGTTTGATTCGGGGATTAAAAGGGTGGGATGGGACTATTTTTGCTTAATCCCGCTTTATCCCTTGTTTGGTTCACGGAAAATAGCATGGGATTAACAATCCCGGGATAGTTTTTATCCAATACGCATGGGATTGTATAATTCCGGGGGGGGGGGGGGGGGGGGGGGGAGTAATTATGCCGGGATAAACAACACGCGTATGGAAGTTGAAAAAATTACAAAATTGCCATGACATTTTCCTACTTAACATCGTCTCTTTCTCTTTCTCTCAATTCTGCCATGGCTCCCTCTCTCTCTAACCCAGATCTGCCCAGGTACTCGTCTCTCTCTCTCTCTCTCTCTCTCTCTCTCTCTCTCGCAGCTTGTATCTCCGAGTAATGGATAGAGATGAAAGTGGGATCATGGGTTTTTGTTATTTGTAGACAGAGATGAAAGAAAAACAGTAGGGTTTAGGCACAAGATTTTGTACTCGTATCAAATAGTACTCGTATCACAGCTTGATTTGTGGCAAGATAAATTTCGCCTTTGTTTGGTAGTCAATCTGCAGTACGTAAAGATTTGGGAAAATGTTCTCGACCATAGAAAGAGTTTGTGCCTGAGTATCTCTACCAATTCTGGGTTGTGCATTCGTTCTGTTCGTACCAAATCTGGGTTTCTGTTGATATTTCATTCAGCTTGTTTAATGCGTAGTAGTTAGTTTCATGGACACCAGATTTTCATTTAAATCTGTTCCTTTTTAATGAGATTTGTATAGATACCAAGATAAGGGTACATATTAGTACATGGGTATTTTTCAATCAATAGATCTTCATTTTTCAATATATGGGTATTTTTCAATCACCATTACTGTATTTGATTTTGAAAATAATAATTGGTTGAAATGGGTTTCAGAGTTGGAGAGAGAGAGAGAAATAGATAGTCCTGCTATTAATCCTGGAATTTAATTTAGGAAACCAAACAAGGGATTAGCCAAAACATGGGATATCCTGATGTTAATCCTGCACGAATCAAACAGGGGATTGTGTGAGATTCAGGACTAAATTAGTCCCAAGACAAATAGTCCTGAACTACTAATCCCAGGACTATCAATCCTACCTGTTTTAGTCCGCGAATCAAACGAGGCCTAAGAGTTAAGAGTGAGAAAATTTATCTGAAATTCATGAGCTAGATTGGGATCTCTGGGAAAGATTTGAGTAAACATATTTAGGATTTTTCATTGGCGATGACTAATTATGGGGTCAAGCTAATGTGAGCTACTAAAGCAAGTAACAGGTGATGTTTCTAGGAACCAAAGTTAATGTTTTTAGAAATTAGGAACCAAAGTTGCTACTTTTTATTTTTAAATCAGCTAATGTCTACCTTGGCGAGTAGAAACTAACACCAGAAAGTAGCTTTTCTTTATGATTTGGGATTTGGCAAGTATGGAGTTTTCTTGGTTTCTTTTGTATTGTTTGGGGTGCACTCTTCAGACTTGCTCGTTCTAAATTCTCTTAAGAGTTTTGATTGTTGTAATCGTTGATATCTGTGGGTGTTAATTTACTTTTATTGTGTTTCTATTTTATTTGCAGGAGCGTTTATGGCAACTGGGCTAAATGAGTTTCAGTAACTCTACAAATCATTAGAAACAGGGAAGCAAAGGTGAAGGATATGATTAGCTTTGGGAAAAATTCAAGGGTGAGACCTTTCATCTTTATCCATTTCAGTACCTGAAGTTTAGTATTATGAGCAAATTCCATTGTAATTGAGCCAGCAAGGATGCAAAAAGGGAAAAAGACATATATATGTTAAATGAGTTTTGAAGAGGTTTTGGTAGCATGATAATATAGATCATCAGCAAAATAAGTCATGGGAAATAGAAGTAGTCGTGCGGATCAACAGACCAGCCATACTTAAAAAGGTGTTTTCATTTAGCCAAAATGTGAACTTACAAAATATATCCATAATGTCAAAGCACAAAGTTGCTTGGAAGCCAAACATATATAGATGATTAAGGCCTTAAAACTGATCATCTTGTTGATTTAGCATTGGTGGTTCAATTTAAATGATCAACTAGCATGAATCTTTAAGATACTTTAGTTCCTAATATGTTAAGTTCCATAGAAGTAGGTCTTAATAGTATAGACATTAAGTACTCTGTGCTCCCTCCGTTCCATTTTAACAGTCCAGTTCGGTCTCCAATGCAATTTTTATATTGTTGATAGTATTTAATCTGTAATGAAATTTATCGGAAATATGGATCTTATATGATAGATCTCATTGAGACTGAACAGGACTATTAAAATGGAACGGAGGGAGTACTAAACTTGTGGGAGATAGCATGCTTATCAAAATGATTGGGTATTTGCTGGTTATTCAATCATTCTTTTTGGCAAATGCCACATTAAGTGCTTCTGGAGCATCTTCTTCTTCTCCTTTTTTTCCCTGTAGCACAGGTTGAGTCTACATTTTCAAGGCAGAGCAGTTGTGATGAAAACTCAGCTTTGAAGAGTTCTTTCCGAGCTCTTTTGGCGTGTGACCTCACTTCCTGTGATGTTGCTGACTTCAACTTAGCAGTTGTTATGTCTTGAAAATTTGCAGATATCAAGGATAAAATTGTATATGCTTGTTTATAAAATATGTGTAATCTTCTATTATCTTCCTCTCCAAAAATTTGTCGTATGTATGCTCACAAGCCTATCATTTTCTGCGTGTATACATGTCGAATGCATGAGCATCACACTTTGTTGGCCTATTCATGTTATTAGGACACAATGATGGAGGAATGATCAAGAAGGAATTGTGTGTTCTTAGCTTTAAGCTCGTCCTCCATTGCCACTCTTATCAATTGTTTCATAACATTGTTGTTGTATATTCATTTGCCCAGAGACTGAACGACAGCAGGAAAATGCATTACATTTAAATGAAATTAACGTTTATTCCAGTTAGGGAGCTGACCCAAAAAAGTCTTTTTTTCCGCACAAAAAAAAAATGCTCATATACATAGGTTATTAGTGTAAAAACCGAACAACAGCCTTTACTGTATCACTCAAACAATCTTTCACCACTGGGCACATGTTGATGTGCGCAGCACGTCGGTTACGACTAGTAGGCCAAGTTTTATGGGGGTTTAGTAAGGGCACATTGTGGTTTATTATTCCATTATGATGCCACAGGTCATTGATCATAACACGTTTAAAAAGTATCCTGATTTAATCTCTTAATTTTCAAACAATCTACTTTAAACATCAGAAGAACCAAATTTCATTTTCAGTAATCATCTTACGGAAAATCCTCCTTAATTCGGCCCCCTTCATGTCGGAATTTTGACTTCGCTGCTGATAAAATTTTAGGAAACACATCGAGTATTTATTTATATATACATAGAGATCTAGAGGGGGAGATAATATGCGACACTGTAAGGGAAGCAGAGGCGGAGACAGTATAGGACTAGTGTAGGCTTGTGCCCACTGCACTTTTCAATAGTTTTAGTTTTATCGCGAATCGTGACAATTTGTATCCCGACAATTATGTACATTTTCCCTTTTATGTCACTTACATCCCCTCGTATCTTTGTCAAGTTTCCGAAAAAGTTTTATTGACTTATGTGTTTTACATAAAGACCTATTATCTACATATAGATTATAGCAAATTTTATGTTTTAAGCTCAATTCTTTGATACTCACTTCGTCCCGAATTTTTTGTTCTTTTACAGATATGCGTGCCATTTTTCAATTCCTTACATCTTTTAATATATCATTTTTTTACAATTTTGAAAACTTTGTTTAATAGTATTAATCGAGAACTATCAAACGAGACCAATATTGTCCAAGAAATGGGTTTGAGGATTTAAAATTGTACGGGATTTAAATGGATCTCAGTTGGCTAGCGGTATGCATAGAATGGGAGATGGGTTGGGTAAAAGAATAGAAGACCATTGCCAATTGCCAGAAAATAGCCTCCGGGGCCCAACTTTCAAACTGGTTTTGTGCTATTGAGTTCAGCGTTTTGGGGGGAGAGAGGAGAGAAGGTTCAGCAGCCGTGAGGGAGAAAACATGAGAGAAGAGGGCTTTTTTAACTTTTAATCTCAACATCTCTATGGCCGAGATGGAGTGTCAAAATGTATGTATAAAATGTGTGTCCAGGGATCCTGACCATATATATATATATATATATATATATATATATATATATAGAGAGAGAGAGAGAGAGAGAGAGAGAGAGAGAGTCCGGATCTCATCCGGGATAGTTACAGTCCGAGATTGTCCAGACGAGGCATTTCCCAATCAAATTTTGATGATCGGAACCGTCCAATGTGTTTAAAACATGTTTTTAAGAGTTTTATCGAAAACAACACGGATGAAGCCCTTCCCGGTCTTTTTTTTTTTTAATGATTTCTCATTGGAACTCTTAAAGACACGTTTTAAACACATTGGACGGTTCCGATCATCAAAATTTGATTGGGAAATGAAAAGTGTGGATGGTAAGAGTAGTGGATTGGAACATTGGTGTGTGTGTGTGTGTGTGTGTGTGTGTGTATATATATATATATATATATATATATATATATATATATCCCTGACATAGTCTTACGTCCACACCTCCCATCTCACGGGCATTTGGTCGGGATCTGATTCGTCGGATGTGTTTAAAATGTGTTTTTAAGGGTCTACGCACTACAAGAAAAATTACCTATGGCGACGAAATGTGGTGAGGAAATTCAAATTTCCTCGCCAAATGGGTCTCTATCGCGAGGAAATTCGTCGGCAAAGAGTACTCTATGTCGACGAAATTATATTTCCTTGCCAAAAAGCAAAGATTTGGCGAGGAAATGAATATTTCCTCGCTAAAGGGCACCCATTTGGCGACGGAATTAACTTTCCTCGCTAAAAAGCTAAGATTGGCGATGAAATTACCTTTCCTCGTCAAAGGGCATCCATTTGACGACGAAATTATCTTTCCTCGCCAAAAAGCTAAGATTGGCAATGAAATGAATATTTCCTCGCTAAAGGGCACCCATTTGGTGACGAAATTTATCTTTCCTCGCCAAAAAGCTAAGATTGGCGACGAAATTATTTTTTCTCGTCAAAAAGCTAAGATTTGGCGAGGAAATAAATATTTCCTCGCTAAAGAGCACCCGTTTGACGACAAAAAATATCTTTCCTCGCCAAAAGACTAAGATTTGGTGAGCAAATAAATGTTTCCTCGCCAAAAAATCAAAGATTTGATTCATTTCCATGATTTTTACCCGTATTGAGGTTTTCCACATGCTAGAGGTGGGACACACGCAAGTCAATTTTTGATAACTTTTCAAGTCATGTATGTCTCATTTGATTGTAATAAGACGTAATAATCACTCGTTACACGTAAATGCATGATAATGTAACTCTAAAATATCACATATTACTCTTGAAGAATGGAATAATTACTCATTGCATATGACTATCGTAGTTTTTTCATTTTTATTTTTACTCTATTTCACCGTAGTTTGACACTTCAAAGATCAAAAAAATGTTTCGCAAAACCATACTTTTGTAAATTTATGATCGGTATTTAATATTGTAAAATAAATAAGTAGTGCAAATTAAACACTTATCCTATTTATGATACCATAAAATTATAATAAAAGAACTTATTTCTCGTATGCACACACTAATTAGTGAGACTAAATGTATACATATCATATTGATAATGTCATTTGCATATAAATCTATTATTATTATTACTCAAGTAGAATAATGATTTGGTCTCCCAAAATAATTATCCATTTTGAAACAAAGGTTGGTATCATACTATCATGTATTAGAAAGTGAATTAAGATTTATGTGTTACAATCATTACATAGGTATCAAAATTAGAAAATCTGACTGGCATAGAAAATAAAATATATATTTCCAAATGTTGCTGCTTGAATTATTTAGATTTGAAAAATAAAAAGATTGGAAGATAGAAAAGGTAGTAGCACAAATATCGTCGCGAATATCTAATTGTAAGCATGGCAGAGTAATCGGACGAATATAATTTTTCACATTAAATTAATTGTTCTAAGGGTAAATAAGAAACTAATCTTTACTTCAACAAGTCCAGATATTCAAGGAACTCTCGATACAAGATCATTCAAGTCAAATTTTTTTGTCATTGGAGTAGGTGAATTCTTATCTATCCATCCTCCGAAGGGATCGGACATGACTAATTTTTTATCATTCGACTTGCACAAGTATTATTTGTGCCCCAGTATGTATTAATGCTAGGACTGTCCCGTGCCTAAAGGCACGACACATCGAGGTTGTTTGAACTCAACTGGATGAACTACCATTTGGTCTCAATGCCCATACCAAAGACAGTATAATAGTATTTTGTGTTTTGAACATTAACTCGTACTCATACACCAACTTCAGCAACTAAACCATTATGTTACCTAAAGGCATGACGCAAGACGTTAGGAAGACAGTAAAAGTGACTTGCCCTTCTCTACTATAGACCACCCCAGGACATTAACATATTTTTTTGGAAGTCATTTACCGAATCATTTCAAACTACTAATCTAGCAATAGACTGAACATATATAGCAATAGCAAAATACTTGTGCCTGAAGTTAACCTCATTTTCACTAATACCCTATTGCATTAATAGGATCTAGTTAAGCTCAAACATAACACAAACGTATCAAGTCAATGCCTACAAAGGTAGAGACCACCCGAAAACATTCTCATGAGTCAGTTGTAGTAATAATTTTTTTCCCTTGCGATGAAAAGCCAGAGGAAGGGGAAGAACGAAATTCATTAATCGGTTATCAATTCACAAAATTTAAAAACAACCAAATATATAAATGCAAAGGTAAGTAATTCTAACAAGTAAAGAGTTATAAAATGGTATAGAAAAATATCAAATTATAAAAAAATAAAAACTTCAGTAAAAACAAATAACATTAAAAGAATTAAGAAAGAAGTTTAAAGAAACACTACAAAGAGACTAAACTTAGACAAAAAGATTTTTAAAAAAATAGTGAGGTGAAAAGAACTAAATAAGGTTATATATTAAAAGTTGTTGAACTTTGCATTGAAATGGAAGTTGGTGTGGTGGATCGGGCGTGCGTTGCTTGAGAGGAGGTTGCGGATTTGATTCCCAGCGGAGGCAGAGAAGTTGAATTGGATTCTTTCTTTTTTTAGTTTTAGGAGTTTTGGCGAGGAAATTTTTTCTCGCCAAATGGTCAGAATAAGCGAGGAAATATTTCCTCGCCAATTTTTCTAAATAGGCGAGGAAAACAATATTTTCTCGCCATTTGGTCAAAATAGGTGAGGGAAAATTTTCTTGCCAATTGTTCCAAATAGGCGAGGAAAACAAAATTCCTCGTCAAATGGTCAGAATAGGCGTGGAAAAATTTCCTCGCCAATTGTTCCGAATAGGCAACAAAAAATTTCCTCGCCAATTGGCAGATTAGGTGAGGAAATTTATTTTTCCTCGCTAGAATACCTTTTGCAACGACCTTTTGGCGAGGAAACCTGGCGAGAAAATTTTTCCTCGCCAATTCTTTTAGCGAGGAAATTTGGTGCTTTTGCAAGGAAACTCAATCCTCACTATAGACATTTTTTCTTGTAGTGACGCGAGGATTTGTCAAAAAAAAAAAACTCAGAAGGGCTTGATCTGAGCAGTTTTCGATAAAACTGCACATAAATACATATATTGCAGTTTTATCAAAAATTGCTCGGATCAAGCCCTTCCAGGTTTTTTTTTTTTTTTTTTTGACGAATCCTCGCGCAGACCCTTAAAAACACATTTTAAACACTTTGGATGGTTTGGATCATCACAACATGGCCGAGAAAGGGGAGGTGTGGACGTAAGCTATGTTAGGGAGTCTTGGCTGGATCCTGACTGTGTGTGTGTGTGTGTATATATATATATATACAGTAGAAGAGTATGAACAGAGTAGCGCAGAAGCTTATTACGTTATGGAAAAGTTAAATAAATGTAATGATTAAAGAAGAAAAGTAATAATCATTAAAGGAAAAGCATGAATAGTAATTATGAATAGTAACGTGTGAATAGTGAATAGTAAAACGTGAAAACGTAAATAGTGTACGTGATAACGTGAATAGTGCACGTGAATAGTAATATTGAATTTGAAAAGTTGAAAACTTACTTCAAACTGGTGACTTTATTCAGAACTTCAATTCGGAATACATGATTACAAGTAGTGGAAGGAAATGACTATGCTCTAAGGAGCTTTCGGTGGGAATGAAGATTTCAATTGAGAGAATGAAAAACACAGACTCTCACTCTAAGAAACTACTCTCAAACTAACTCAACCTATTACAAACTAAAAGGATCATTTTATAACCAATGGTCCTAATACAATTATTTTTACATGTGCGGGATGACTCAGCCATAAGGACTATAATTATTTTACTTTTGACTAAAGTGGTAACTTTTCTCCAGCTTTCGGTTGAGACATGACTGAAATTTGTTGTTGTCTTCACTTTCGGTGGAGAGGTGACTGGGTAGTGACTGAAAAGCAGATGCTGCTTGACTAAAAGCCAAAAGCAACTTTCGGTGATTCTTCAAAATTTGGTTCTGACTTGTTGATGACTTCTCGTGACTAAAATTATTCTCCAAATAACTTTTCTGACTTCAAAGCTTTATACTTCAACACTCCATCATGTTGTCAATGTTGTGCATTTCTTCTTCTGACAAATTGTGCCAAAAATTTTTGCCCATCATCTTGTGCAAAATCCTCTTGATCTGATAATTCATGGATATCTATCCAACTATGATAGTATTCCACCAACCTTTTGTATCTGGTATGAAAAATAAATGGGACTTCTTGAATAAAATCAATGGACCTAATGTTCTAAATTGGGTCTTCACAAATTAATTTTGGAATGCTTCCAAAGAGGGGCTCATCAACATCTCCAAGGTGACTTGCTATTGAGTAGGCAAGGTGATGCCTGATTTGCTTTCTGATTGACTGAGAACATATCCAAGTAGGAAATTCATGTCCAATTAACATAATTGGGTCATGGAGATTGTTGAATGGCCAATTTGCGGAGATGTACATAACATGTTGTGCTGGTACTATGCTTCCAAAATTTGTCCATTCAGGCATTTTACTTCTTATTGAAACTTGGCATCTCAATGCTCCATACTTGGCGAAGATATTGTTGATGCATACTGCCATTTTCCTAGTGACTCTGTCAGTTTGCTCAGGGGAAGTAATAATTAATTGTCTAAGGAATCCTTGGTCTAGCAAGGTCATTGGGGTAATTTGAACTTCTTCTCCCTTATAGGTTAAAGAAAGGTCTTGGAAATTTGTAAGATCAATGCAGGCTTTGGGGATACTAAAGATTAAATTACACTTGCAATCCATACGCTCTAATGGGATTTCTCTGCAAAGGGGATCAATTTTTGGACACTTTACTCGATCTTGATTTTTGTAGTAGAGGGTATCCCAAGTGATTGGTAAACCAGGAATTGTTTGACTGGCAAGATTGACTAGGCTTTCAAACAGGAATTCTTGAAAGTAGTGACCTTTTTGTCTAGCTAAATGTTGAATGTCAAAGACTATTTCAGGGGGAATTGATGCAGGAATAAGGGAAAAAGTCTTGGGTAAGGCTAAAGTTTTACTTGCTTTCTTTTGGAAAGGCACACTCATGCTTTCACCATCATCCAGTGGGGATGACTGTTTTTTCTCTGCTTGTGCCAGTGGGGCAAAAGAGGCTTGTAACTGATGTTCTTCTTTTGTTGCTTTTAATTGTTGCTGGCGCAAGATAGCAACTTCTTCCTTGATTTGTTGACACCTGTCATCTAAAATTTTACTTGGAGGCATTGGTTTCCAATGCTCGCAAGATAAGTTAGTACTTGAATTGCTTGCTAGAGATGGGTTTAAAGAAACTCAACCTGAAGATCTAGAGATAATAATTTCTCTAGTCTGCTTAATGTTTTGCTCATGAAAGTAAATACTTAAACTATTTAAGCTTCTTAAAAACTTTTGATTATCCCCACGTGTACTCCAGATGTTGTCTAAGAGACATTGTTGGGTTTCATCAATGCTGTCTAGATAACTTAACTTTCTAAACTTGGAACTTGTTCCATTAGGAATCACTGGTAGAGTGATCCATCCAAAAGTCATTTTATGCTGGTTTGAAGCCATCTGTAAAACAATCAAGCAAAATATTAGTAGGGTAAGAAACAGAGTAATTTTTTAATTGTCTTAATTCTTCTTGTTCAGGTTTTGCTAAAAATTTAAAAATTATTTTTTGACCATAAGGTTTAGTGGTGATTCCTTCATTATTGGTGGTAAAAGGATAAAGTAAACAAATGAAAGGTACTCCTAAAATTACTTTATCAGTTAACTTTTGTACTAGGACAAATGATGTTTTAAAACAAACTTTATCTTGACAAACCTGGACTTTGGGTAATTTATACTTAATACGCATTCTACTACCATTTGCTGAACTTAATTGTTCGATTGTTTTCTGATAATATCTAGCGGGTATTAAACTTTCTTGGATGCAGTTTAAATCTGCTCCAGTATCGATAAGGGCAGTGACTTCAATCTCAAAATCATTAATTATTAACTTGACTTTAGCATGCCATTTTTTGAAGTTTATTTGATTTATTATATTTAATCTATTATTTTCTAAATTATTTTCATGGTGCTCATTTTCTTCATGATCACTATTTGACTCTTCTTTGTGTAAAAGTTTACTATTTAATTCTGGAGATTTGTCAGATGACTGATTATGTATTTCTTCTTCAAAATTTTCAAAACTTTCTTTTAGCTGTAATACGCTATCCTATCTTTTAATTTTTTACCATTTTCTTTTATCTTGATAATGTCTTGTGTAATTTGATTTATTTCATGTTGTAAATCTTGTAGAGTAATTTCTTTTTGTTTTCTACTAAATCTATCTATAGTAGCATTAAGGCTTACTACTGGTTTGGTATATTGGGGTTTTTTACTTTGTTGTACTAAAAGTTGTTTGAGTTTTTTAACATATTGTTGTTTTAATTCAGAATCCTCTATTTTACCAATTAAATCAATTAATAAATCTTCTTCTGGTATTACTTTAGTGAGTACATTTATTCTTTTACAACAATTACCAGTACATCCTATTCCTATTTGATTTTCACTTGAATTGTCACTAAAAGAATGATAATCTGAAGAAGTACTAATTTTTACTTCTTCTGAATCACTATCAGAGTTACTCAAATTTTCTATTCTAAAAATTTCTAGTATGTGTTTTTTTTTTTATCACTATCAGATATTTTTAATTGACTAATTTTTTCTTTAACTTTACATTCATTTTTATAATGACCTTTTTTGCCACAGTTGTGACACGTAATATTACTTTTGTCATATTTTTTTGTAATTTGTTTTTTACTATGCTGGTACTTTGGCTTTTCATAATATTTATCATTGGACAATTGTTTTTTACTTTTTCTAGAAAACTTAGTATTTCGATTAAAATCCTTAATTTGATTGTGCTTTCTCCTAGATGGTGCTACTGGAGGTAGACCATATTGTTCACAAAAATTTCCTAATTCATATTTAGCTTTATTTCTATCTTTTTGGGCTTGTTTACTAATTTTCATATCTATGCACATTCTTAGTCCTTCTTTTTGAATAGTACTAATTATATCTCCATAAGTTAACTTATCATATTCAATTACTCCTGGTGGTTGACTAAGAACGTCTAATTTTGTGAGCAAATAAATTAGGGAGTCCGTTAATGAATTTTTCTTTCCAAAATGATTTAGTACAATCATCACGGAGCATTACCCTAGATGTGAAAACATCTTTATACCATCTAAAATCACTTAGTGTTGGACAGTGTAGGTTACTTAGTTGATCATGTATTCTAGAGGTAACATTACTAGGTGTACCAACAAAATGTTTAATTATGGTATATATTAAAGTATTTATTCCATCAGGTTCTCCCATACCGATTTCTTCATTAAATATTGGGAAACCGTTTTCATCCGTTTGAATAGAATTTCGGATTTCATCACGAGACTCAATGGTGAGGTATTTATCCCACCAAGATTTTAACATTCCGGTGAAACCAGAAGTTAATAAGTCTACAATTTCTGGATGAGTATAATCAAAATTACTTAGGTAACTATTAGCAACCATTGTCATATGATTTAATTTTTCTAATATTTGGTGTTCACTTAAACCATCTGTGAACACCCCGCGGGAACACGATGATGTCCACGAAAAACCGTTTTGATTTCTAAAAATGATTTGATCGGTTGAATGGAGTCGCCACCCGGATTTGAGGACTTTACCCGAGAAACCATTTGAAAAATGACCCTTTTGCCCTTGGAACGGAAAAATACTTTACCGGTCTTTAAAATGAGATTTCTCGGGTTCGGGAGCTAGGTTACACGAGAGGAAGGAATTCAAAGCACCCCACGCGCCCGGCATATTTACCGGTCTCTACTAAATGTTTAGAAAATCTTGAAAATGTTACTTAAATGGACTTTTAAATTCAAATTCATGTGAGAGCATAATAAACACATCGAAATATATTGATGAAACTTGAATGCATGTTTATGCAAAATGTTGTGAATAGATAATTTATGCACAAAAGATACAGAAATTACACTAAAACATCCCCAAAATGCCCTAAAAATGCCTTAGAATGTCTCAGAAATTGATCACACATGCTCAACATATCACGCCTGGACAGGATCCAGGCGCCTGGAAAGGGTCAATCCAGGCGCCTGGACTGGGTCCAGGCGCCTGGAAGGAGTCAATCCAGGCGCCTGGATTGCCTTCCAGACAGAAAATTCAGAACTCCATTTTTCACAGTAGAGATCAAATGCAATTTATTTAGCTGATCTACACACACCCTAAATGATGTTTAGAAACACTGTAACAAGCATGGTGTGGACGGCCCACGGAGAAATGATTCGGTTTTGATTAGAAAGATTGTGATTGTTGTTAGAGTCGCCACCCGGATTTAAGGACCGAATCCGAGAAACCAATAAAAAAAAAAATGACTCATTTACCCATTGAAAAAGATTTCACTGATCATGGCGGAACCAAAGATTTCTCGGATTCGGGGGTTTGATTACGAGAGGGGAAGGGTTTTAGGGCACCCCTCTCGCCCGGTCCGTGAACCGGTCTCTACTCAATATTTTGTGGGATTTTGAAAATATTTGAAATTTAATTCGAAACACTAAAATGAGGAATCGGGAACGGGAATCACATAAGTAGCAAGGAAATATAACAATACAAATTTAACGTGGATGCTTGTGAATGTGATTTACATGGGGATGACGAAAACAAGAAATTACAATAAATATTTACAGAGCATGAACGCCAACAGAAACTGAACAAAGGCCCAGGAAATCATGAATATGAGGTTTAATACACTGACTCACAATCTGGATCCCAGAATAGACATTGAGCGCTCAAAGGTGAAGGCTTGAGCGCTCAACCCCTCCAAACCAGTTTGAGCGCTGAAGTCCCATGGATTGAGCGCTCAAACCAGTTTCTGGCTTCTGAAATTCCAAGCCTCTGCATTACCTTTTTAGCTCATTCTTTGCGAGATCAAATACTCATAAACTATTTTGATGGAGAAACAGGTCGATAAAGGCTAGGCTTTGATCTTTCAAAGGATGAAACAAAAGGTAAACCGTCATGATTCAACAAATGTAGGTACCAGCAGTATAGAAATAATATCATATTCACATCATAAATCAAATAAAGAATGATCCATCATCAAAACAACCAAGAATCAACAAACTGCTCAAGAACAGCTTGAGCGCTCAAACAGATGACTTTGAGCGCTCAAGCCTTTAAATGATTTTTCTGACTTTTGTTAAGGAAAACGGATTCTGGATGATTCTCAGGACCATAAACACGTAATACAAAAGTTTATGAAGTATCATAGTCACTGTTTTGCATTCAAACACAAGATTTTTAAGAATTTTGGCTCTTGATCATCAAAAAATAATTAATCAACACTCATGCATGTGATTTAGAGATAGAAATAAGCTACTTTGAGAATTACATGAGCATAATTAACTATTAGATAACAATCAAAACCCAGAGAAAGTCCAAAACTTAGTAAAACAGAAACTGTACAGAACTGAGATTGAGCACTCAAAGCATGAGGCTTGAGCGCTCAACCCCTGTTGTCACTGCAGATTTTGAAAACGTTTTTGAGCAAATTTTTGACCTTTGTGAGCTCAATTCAAGTATAAGGAACTTGATTGAACTCACTGGTCTTCCTCAGAAGAACCAAAATAGTGAATTAATCACTTGTTTAACTACCTTTTTGCTTGTTTGAAGGCTTGGACTTGATGGTGGTTTGGAACTGGAAAATGTTGAGTATTTTCTTGGGTATCCTGGGTACACAACGTAGTGTATGGGTTGATTGATGATCAGAACTTGGATTTTTGGGTTTCACAGATGGTTTTTTCCCAAGGTTTTGATGGAGGATCAGTGGTATTGTTAGAGAGAGAGAGAGAGAAGACGATTGCTGGAGCTATGGTGGCTTGGAGTGTGAAATTGGTTAACCTCCTTCCACAGGAGATAGTGGAGAGTTTATATAGAGTGAGTGGAGGGAAAGAGAGGAGAGAGAAGTAGTGGGTTTTGTATTTGGGATGGGTTAGGGGTAGAATTAGGAGTATATTTAGGGTGTAGTATACGTATTAGGATCGTATAGGATCACCCCAGACGCTCCCCATGTAGAAAATCTCATGATTAGATATTCTGCAGATTCCTGACTGGCTCAGAGTTGAGCGCTCAAAGCCGTAGGCTTGAGCGCTCAAGGTGCTCCTTACGGCTTGAGCGCTCAAGGCCTCAAGCTTGAGCGCTCAAGGCTCTTGGTGGCAAATTGTTGGTTTTGACTTGGTTCAACAATGCTTGGCTTGGTTGGGTTATTTGGTAATGTTTGGGTTGGTTTTGACCAGATTCAAGCCATCTTTACAAACTTTGGGTAGTTATGATTAGTTCATTTCATCATCGGGAATGCTCGAGCATATCTTGGGTTCAAAATCGGGGTGTCTACACCATCAATATTCCATTCGTATAATTTATTTGAAGAAACAGAAAATCGATTATCTAAATTTCATTCTTCATATTGAAGAATAGGCGGAGTTGGACGGGAGTACCAATTTTTTGTAAGACTTGCAGGGTTTGGCTTACTTAATTTCTTGGGTTGAGAATTGTCTTTCTAATTGTGTGATTTCTTCATCAGATGATGTATTAGTATCTTGACTACTAGAATCTGTGCTATATTTTTTTTTTTTTTGTAATTGCTGTTACTTGAGATTCTTGTTTAAATTTTACTAGTTGAGAAGATGTTGATTCCGATTCCTTTTTAAGGGTTAACTTAGCTAGCAATTCTTCAATTTGTTCAATACTTTGGCTCTGATTTTTTGTAGTGTTGATTGCCTTAATTCTTGTTTCAGGAAGACGTATAAGGGGTTTTTCTATGGTTTTACTAGAAGAGGGAGTACTGCTAAGAGACCCATCATCAATTTTAGTTTCTATTTTATCTAATTGTTTACTTATAGTTTTAAGACATTGATTAGTATAATTATTTTGTTCCATTATTTTTTTAAATTCAGCTTCTCCACTTGGTAACTTAAATGGGGATGTTGTAATAGACGATCCTTTGTAATCAATAAGAATTGAATCTAAAGGAGGGTGACTAGCAGAAATCATATTATTGTCTAATGTTCTCCATTTAATTTTTGTTATAGTGTTAAGTTTCTTATAATAATTTTCTAAATAATCAAAAAATTGAATTTCTGTTCTTGTATCGTTCATGAATTGTCTCCAATTTTTTACTATTTCACATGTTTGACTAGGATTATATTTATTACGAAATTCTCTTCTTTTACTGCATTATCTCTTGATTTAAATTCTCGGAACAACTTTTCTACATTTATAGTAAAATCTCTATGTATAGTTAATAAACTTTTATCTATAGGATGAGGGGTTATTTCCTCAAAATCAGTTTGGGTTGGTGATCCTGGGGATGTTTCTTCATCCTCAAATTTTCACTGTGTTGAGTAACATGGTTTACTAACTTGTGAAGTTGTTTCAATTCCTTTTAACCTAATTTTTTGATCTAGCAAATTTCTATCTTGTCTAGGTATACTAGTTGAACTTTCTGACCTACTAAGTTCTCTAAGCTTAAGGGGGGTATTAACTCATTGTTGATCAAAACTAATTCTAATTGTGCCATCTAAGTATTGTTGGATATAATCTAAATCTGTCGTATCATTTTGTATTCTTTGTGGAAAACTTTCATTTTCACTAAGCCAACTGGCTGGTAACTGGATATCATTCCATTGAATTACCTACTTGGCTCTGATACCAATGGGGGGTGGAAGCACAGACACAGTAGAAGAGTATGAACAGAGTAGCACATTGGTATCTGTAGATTATTTTTGAAACTTAGAAAATTCAATTAGTATTTTGTCCTTGTTTATCTGCGTTTGAGCATCCTGTCTCTGGCCACCCAAGCTTGAAGCCTTGTTAGATGTGTAAGTCCAAAGAGTGAGGTAGTCGTGAGGATAGGGTCACCAATTGGGTATGAGTGTATACAGGCTAGGTCTAAAAAAAGATAACTCCAAGAAAAAATATTAAGAAAAATTTTTAAGTAAAAAAGATAATGAATAGATTATTTAGGTGCAGCTCTTCAACTAGCTCAATGGCTTCGATGTCGTCCATACCAGACATAGTAAACGAAGAAGAACATGAATATCAAGATTGTACTATAGATTTAGGAAATTGGAATATACCAAAATTCCCAGTAAAGAAATTTATAAAACTAGTTTTTTAGAAGATACTTTTAAGACTGATCAAGTAGCAAAAATTGTAGAACAAGTTTATGCAATTACAAAACAACAAGAAAGATGTGCTCTTTTAAGTAAAGAATCAGTTAAAAAACATCTAGAAAGAGGTTATAATTTTATTCATGTAGGCTTAATACAAGTTGCAGTCAAACCCCTAACACGAAGAGGACTTAATTCCTCAATCCTGTTAGCTTTAAGAGATAGTAGATTCACAGTATATAGTGATAGTTTGTTAGGATTAATGGAATCTAGTCTACACAATGGTCCAGTATATTATAACTGTTTTCCTGATTTACCACTTAGTTTAAGAGATAAAAATATTTTAAAAACATTAACTTGAAATATTCAAACTGCTGGAGCAATTACCAATATGCTCGAAGGAAGTCACTCAATTGGTTTAGTTTATCGTATTTATTACAAGTGTGTGAAAACTAATTTAAATATTCATGCCTCAGTAAAATGTCCAAAAGATAAGACTGTACTTATACAAAGTAGCACTGTTGATGCTAATGTCCAAGTACCAAAAACAATTCAATGGAATGATATCCAGTTACCAGCCAGTTGGCTTAGTGAAAATGAAAGTTTTCCACAAAGAATACAAAATGATACGGTAGATTTAGATTATATCCAACAATACTTAGATGGCACAGTTAGGATTAGTTTTGATCAACAACGAGTTAACACTCCCCTTAAACTTAGAGAACTTAGTAGGTCAGAAAGTTCAACCAGTATACCCAAGCAAGATAGGAATTTGCTAGATCCAAAAATTAGGTTAAAAGGAATTGAAACAACTTCACAAGTTAGTAAACCATGTTACTCAACACAGTTAAAATTTGAGGATGAAGAAACATCCCAAGGATCACCAACCCAAACTGATTTTGAGGAAATAACCCCTCATCCTATAGATAAAAGTTTACTGACTATACATAGAGATTTTACTATAAATGTAGAAAAGTTGTTCCGAGAATTTAAATCAAGAAATAACACAGTGAAAAGAAAAGAATTTCGTAGTAAATATAATCCTTGTCAAACATCTGAAATAGTAAAAAATTGGAAACAATTTATGAAAGATATAAGGACAGAAGTTCAATTTTTTGATTATATAGAAAATTATTATCAAAAAGTTAACACTAGTACACAAATTAAATGGAAAAAATCAGATAACACAACAAAAAATCAAGATCAAAATATTGAGAAAATTGATACATTAATATCTAAAATACATACTAAAAATAAAGATAATTTTAGAAATAACCCTAAAAAATCAAGTGCAAATTATTAGATTCCATTCTGGCCTTTGGAATAAAGCACAAAGTAATTACAGTACTATTAAAAAAGAAATTTTAGCAATTGTTTTGTGCATTTCAAAATTTCAAGATGATATACTTAATCAAAAGTTTTTAGTCAGAGTCGATTGTAAGAGTGCAAAATATGTTTTAGAAAAAGATGTTAAAAATATTGCTAGTAAACAAATATTTGCTAGATGGCAATCAATTTTGAGTATTTTTTATTTTGATATTGAATATATTAAAGGAGATCAAAATTCTACTCCTAATTTTCTTACTGGAGAATTTTTATTTGGTAAACAATAATAATCAATTTATCTGCATTTCAGTCATGGCAGAAAAAAGTAAGAAACAGGGAAAACAGGTTCGCACCACAAGTAATCAGCCAGCCCCAACAAGCAGTCAGAGTAATCAACTTGTCCCTACAAGTAATCAGCTTGCTATCTCTCCAGTTAATTTAGTAAACAGGTACCAAGTTCTTGGGCAACACCCAAAAACTGCGTGCAACTCAGCGTTAGCATATCAAAATGTGGTATCTAACCCATTTTGTCCAACCCAGCCAATTCAAACTAGTAAACCCATAATTCCTTCCCTTTATATCCCTAAATCTCAGTCAGCCAATTTGTTCTATATTGAACCACCTTTTAAACATATCCAAAACCCCATAGAATTAGCAAACTCCTTTTTCCTCCTGGATGGCATTTCACCCCTCATCATCCAGAAAAGTCAATTTCTTTCTACAAAGATATCCTTCTACAGCATCAGTCAGTAGTCATCAAGCCCATTCAGGATCAGAATAATCCCAGTATTACCATTTACCATTCTCTCTACATCCATAACATTTTAGCAAAGGAAGAATGGGGACACCCTTCCTGTCTCAGGATCCTCGCTGGTTATTCTATCCCATATAATTATTATGATTACATTGAAGCATGGTCCAAAGTTATCCTTCATGAAAATGAAACCAATAATCATTCTTGGTTCTTTCAATTTGACCAAAAATTCAAGTCAGTTTTCCCAACATGGTTCCTCCAATGGTGGTCCCATTATGGTGCCATCCCAGAAATAATACCCAATGATCTTGTGGACCAAGTCACATATTTTTCCTCTCTGAATAAGGTAGACAGTCATATTGGCCAGTTTCCCCCTCTTCTTTTATTCATGGCTAAGTATAAAGTACCTTGGATTTTCAAGTGGAGATATAATATCTTCGAAAACACAGTCACCCGCCAGTTCTTAGTTAAATGGTGGGATAAGTTCACCCAACAACGGGTTATTGATCAAGTCAAAATAGAATTTCCAGTCAAAGTTCCAACTCCAGTCAATATCCCAGTTCGGCAAATCCAACAAAGTCAAGTCTCTCTTCCCACAGTCTCTACAATCAGGCCCCCAGTTCGGCAAATCCAACAAAGTCAAGTCTCTCTTCCCACAGTCTCTACAATCAGGCTTGGAAGTCCAACTGCCAGTTCCTCTGGCCTTTCAAAAGCAAAAGGAAAATCAAGGCCAAGCAGCTCTGAGTTATTAAAATTGGCTCAGTAACTTTTAGCTCAACCAGGTCAGGCAGAAGATGATGGGTCCTCCGAAGAATCAGCCACAGCAACTTCCCAAAGAGACCCATACAGCTCATTATTCCAAGATGCTCAGGACCCATATGCTTAGACTGGTTACAACAAGTCATCATCAAGTCAGAAAAATCATCATCAAGTTTAGTCACGAGAAGTCATCAACAAGTCAGAACCAAATTTTGAAGAATCACCGAAAGTTGCTTTTGGCTTTTAGTCAAGGAGCATCTGCTTTTCAGTCACTACCCAGTCACCTCTCCACCGAAAGCGAAGACAACAACAAATTTTAGTCATGTCTCAACCAAAGCTGGAGAAAAGTTGCCACTTTAGTCAAAAGTAAAATAATTATAGTCCACATGGCTGAGTCATCCCGCACTGGTTAAATAATTGTAGTCTCAGGACCTTTGGTTATAAAAGGATCCTTTTAGTTTGTAATAGGCAGAGTTAGTTTGAGAGTAGTTTCTTAGAGTGAGAGTCTGTGTTTTTCATTCTCTCAATTGAAATCTTCATTCTCACCAAGCTCCTTAGAGCATAGTCATTTCCTTCCACTACTTGTAATCATGTATTCCGAATTGAAGTTCTGAATAAAGTCACCAGTTTGAAGTAAGTTTTCAACTTTTAAAATTCAATATTACTATTCATGTGCACTATTCACGTTATCACGTACACTATTTCCATAAGGTAATAAGCTTTTGTGCTACTCTGTTCATACTCTTCTACTGTGTTTGTGCTTCCGCCCTATATATATATATACAATCCGGATCCTATCAGGACTACCGGATTTACCTTATATCCGAACTTTTCGCGTCAGCCGAACAAAGGGGCTCGCGGGTCAAAAACATAGGATCCGGATCATTTTTACCTCTTAGGTCATATGGACCATTCCGGATCCTCATTTCTCATTCCACGCTAGTTTGAAACGACAGAAGACAGAGAGAGGCGATTGAAAAGAAACGCGAAGAAGGAGGTGTAAATCGATCAATTTGTTGAACATCGATCAAAGGGAAAAACAAATTTAAGGAGGAGGAGACATAATCGACATCCCCAAGGTCTCTCTCTCTCTCTCTCTCTCTCTCTCTCTCTCTCTCTCTCCTTTTTCTGGTTCGAACACATCTAGGGTTTCAAACTCGAACAATACTAGGGTTTCGAACAAATTTCTGGTTTGAAATCGAACAAAGCTTGATGTTTTATGTTGAAATCTCGTTTTGTATGGTATATATTTGTATACAATACTCAGAGGGTTTCGTTTTTTTCAGTTTTGTATTTTTTCAGATTCCGTTTGCAGATGAAACCGAACCCTCTCTCCCTCTCTTTCTCTGTTTCAACAAGCCATGTTATGTAGGGAATTTTTTTTTTCTAGTTCGGAATTAGGGTTTTTACTATATAATCTGAATTCAAATGATTCATAGATCAACTTTCATTTATTCTTTCTAGAATCTGGAAACATGTTAGATATTTGGAACTCTTTTATGGCTGCATTTTGAAGCTTCTGGGAACATAATGATCTGTTTTTTTTTTTTTTACATTGCCTAATCCCTGAAAATTTGGCTTACAAATGAGAAGTTCCATTGCCTTGTGACATAGTGTCCTACAAGTAGAATCTTCTTAAAGATGGAGCACATATGAACTGCAGTACCTCTTCAAATGAAATTAGGTTCACTAATTAGCTTCTACATAGTGCGAGATATTACTGAAAGAGTAAAGGTGTGTCAAGTTGAATAGCCCATCTCCGTGTCCGTATATGTGCTGCCCAAACCTATTCTTGCTAATGTAACTAATTTTTTTATATGCCCAACGATCTAGTATGCAAGTATTGGTTCTCCGTTGATTTTGAATTGTTCTGAACACAGGTGTTGCAGACTGAATATTGTAAGAGCAAATACTTTTGCATAAAATTCAAGGCAAGTATTGATCCACTCTTTGTTTTCACATACATCTCTTCAGTAATGTTGGTGTAGTGATCCACTCAATATCACAGGCTAAGTGGCTTCTGTAAATTTTGGTGTAGTGATCACTTTTTTTTATTTACTCTATCCTAGTAAGTAACAATAATGTTTTTGCTGCTGCTCAAGCTTAGTTTGTATGCCTTCAATGAGTTTGTTGTTTGTTCTTTAGTTGATCGTGGTCTAGTTCACACTGAAAAGAAGATGCACATCTCTACAAATAGAAGGTCAAAAAGATTTCAACTAGTCTAGTAGAATTGTGATCACAGAGAACATATCCCTCAAAGATAAAGCTGTATTCAGATGCAGATTTGAGTAAGGCATTTGATGTTGAACATAATAGTGGCTAATATCAGTGATTATTAGTCTGCATTAGTCTATTGTTCAAGTATTACTCCCTCTGTCAATGTTTTGATGATACTATACTTCAAATCATACCCTACATACTGTGACTATTGACTGAAATTATGTGGTGTGTTTCCTATGTTTCTAACGAGTGATGCCTTCGAATGCAGTGAGTTATTAGTTGGAAGCATTTGAGATTGAGAAGCAGCTACTTTAGCGGGTGAAGTTTAGTATCAAGAAGGGGAGGGAAATGGAGAAGGATAAGTTGAAGAAGGAGCGGATGAGACTTGAGAATGAAAGGATGCTGCTTCTTCTTGCCCGGAAGGAGTTCAAGTAGCTTGATCTTTTGTAGCAACAAATTTCCTCAAACAAGAGAACTGATCAATCCATTGTTACTCTATGAATTGTAAACTGAAGTTGGTGCTTTCAGGTTTTTTTTTTTTTTTTTTTTAAGATGCATTTTCTCTCAAGAAGGCTAGGATCGAGTTCCTAATAGCTTTAAGTTCACTTGTACCCTTCTACTGGGAACTAATGTATTCATGATACAAGGTGATTTAACTTTGAAGTTCATTATCCCGGTGCCTGTTATAGACCAACGAGTCTGAGACTCTTTTGAGACTATAAATGCACTTATGATTTGGATAAAATTGCGTTCTGTTTCATTAGAATTATATGGCCTTTGACAGGGGACTTATTACTGAAATTTTAATTGGACTTCCTGATGCTTGATGAGGAACTATAATTCTTGTGTTTAGGGACACGTATCCCTCCTTACATGTTGAGAACTACATTTGTAACTTTTGTTTTACAGTGTTCGCCAATTACACCATAAAAGTTATACTGAATGGTCTAAATTCCCTAGCATTTTTTAGTTTTCAAAGGAGAGCTTTTATAATCAACCTCTACAACTTAAGGAAAAAGAACCAAAACAAAACAAGCCATCAATTATTTCAATGCTCTAATTCTGGATTTGCAACATAAACATGAAACAAATTCCGCATTCAATCTAATCATTTACTGAAGATGCACAACTCCAAAAAATCGTCCAACGTATTGATATTGTTTGACAATACACTCTACTAGCTTTGACACAAGGTAATCTCAAAGATGACTTCCAAGACTAACCTCTAGGAATACAGTCACAACCTTCAGATTACAAAAAATACAATCAAAAGACCAAATTACAAGGGATGTGAAAAGCTACTGTATGTGCTACAATAGAACTTCCCAGAGCTAGACACAAAACCAAATTACAGTAAGTTCATAACACAAGTTAGGGCAAAATCGGGCATTTCCTTCGGAGGCAAGCGCTCGAATCACGCATGGCGGTCTACTCGTCACTTTCCATTGGCAAATCTTCATCCAAAACAAATTCCTCATACAATTCCTTGAGACCAATTGCCATGGTAGTTATCAGTGGTCCCATAATCGCTCCCTGCGCAATCAGCCCCAACACCAGCATTAATCACTTCATTAGTCTGAATCAAATACTAAAAGCCACACAAATGAAAACTCCTTTCACTACAGAATACTCTTAACATCCCATTTCAAACATCTTATCAAGAAACTAGTAAATTGAGAAGATTTTAAAAGAATCAGAACTAACACAATGAGAAATAGGATACATTTGCATACCGTGTACACAAAAACAGCAGTGGGAAGACTGCTATCTCGGTAATTATGAGGTATAAACGGTGATATTTGGCGATAGGATACTTTTAGTTCTGGGTCTAGTTCACCTGGAGGTAAAGAGGTAACATAAGAAGCATCTAAATAAATTATACCGTCATATATGGCCCATGCCCTTGGAAATAAAGCATGATATGTTGAATGCTGCCCACTCAAATTCCATCCCACGATGATATACCTTGGTCACCTGATTTCCTGTAATAGGACATAACCAAGAAAACACTACAATATGCACAATCGCTGCAACTTTTCCAAAACATTATATCAAATGACATATTGTATGGCATGCTTGTATAGCCCAGAGGCCTCAAAATGCATTATGTTCTCTCAAAGTTCATCTATATTTTCATTCTTAAACCATCTCATCAATTGAATAGGTAACAGGTAGCACTCATAATAAATAAAAGAAATGTTCCAGTAAAGCATAATTTCTAGGTGACAAATCTGATCCCATTATCAAAATATAGAGTGTGATCACCTTAATCAGACTCTCTTGAGTTAAAAATTTAGAAGTAATGGTCTCTATTTGATTTTTACCCTTGTTGCATTGTTACATCATTTACATTTTGTTTATCCTTCTCAGTTATTAGATGAATCCCATAATTAATGGCCTGGGTAAGATTGACGTGCCTTTAAGAGACTTGAAGTCACTAATTACACTGATTCAACACAAAAACAAAGATAGAACTAGGGTTTGGCTGTTCGAAATCGCACACAAAAACACGAATAGTGTCGTGACCGAGAAACCCTAGATTCGAACCAGAAACGAGATATTTCAACACAAAACATGGAGCTTTGTTCGATTTCGAACCAGAAAAAGGGTTTCGAAACCCTAGTTTGAAACCTTAGATCTGTTCGAACCCGAAAAACGAGACAGAGATACATATTTGAACTTGGGAATGTCAATTTCTTCTTCTTCTTCCTCAATTTCTTCTTCTTCTTCGCGATCTCTCTCTCTCTCTCTCTCTCTCTCTCTCTCTTCGTTCGCGAATCACCGCACCTCTTTCTCTCTCTTCGTTGCTGCTCGTTTGAAAGGGGAAGAAGGAAATGACCCGTATTGTGTTGATATGGGTGACCCGCGAGATAATTTTACCCAGATCCGGTTGCATTAGACCCGCGAGTTTCTCCTCTTTTATCAGAGCCGTTGGATGAGATCCAACGGCTGAGATCAAAAGTCCGGACCTAACTTATATCAGGGTGTCCTGATAGGAACCGGATTGTATATATATATATATATATATATATATATATATATATATATATATATATATATATATATATATATATATATATTGACAAATCCTCACATAGACCCTTAAAAACACATTTTAAACACTTTGGACGGTTTGGATCATCACAACATGGCCGGGAAAGGGGAGGTGTGGACGTAAGCTATGTTAGGGAGTCTTGGCTGGATCCTGACTGTGTGTGTGTATATATATATATATAGGATCAACTTCCAATGATGGATCCCTCATTTTAAATAAAGTGAGGACCAAGCAATTTTTTCACTTTCTGAACTGAATTTTGACGATCCGAACCGTTACATGTGTTTAAAATGTGTTTTTAAGGTCCACCGCAAAGATTCGTATAAAAAAAATACCTGAAAGGGCTTCATCAGATCATTTTTTTGTTAAAAACGTAGCGTTTTTAAGAAAAAATAATTGGATGAAGCCCTTCAGGGTATTTGTTTTGGACGAATCCTCGCGGTGGATCTTAAAAACACATTTTAAAAACATCTAACGGTTCGGATCGTCGAAATTTGGTAGGGAAGCATGAGGTCCTCACTTTGGTCCTCATATAAGGGTCCTCATTAGAAGGAGCTTCACATAAGGGTCCCTTATGCAAGCCTAAATCCGGACTTCAGCTCAAAGCTCTTGGATGAGATCCAAGGGCTTAGATTTTAAAATGCTTCTCGTGGGTACAAAACCGGGTCAAAACCCACTTCGCGGGTCAAAGCATCAAAACGGGTTAAGACCCTTCTCCATCTTCCCCAAATCGTATACAACAGAACGTGAAAAGCTAAACGAAGGAGAAGGCGGCGATCTGGAAATCAAAGGCAACCCAAGGTCTCTCTCTGTGTGTGTGTGTGTGTGTGTGTGTGTGTGTGTGTGTGTGTATTTCGATTTCTAGGGTTTTGAAAGGTGGGTAGATTAATAGTGTTTTGGGTTTCAAGTTTGAATTGTTCTTACCTTAATAGTGTTTAGGGTTTCGATTTCGATCTGTATTGTGTGTGTGTGTGTGTGTATTTGAAAAAGTAGGGTTTTGGTTTTTAGGTTTCTTGGGTTTAACTCAGTGGGTTGTTGTTGCTATTCGAAAGAGGAATTTATTATTGGTTTAGCTCACAAGTGAAGATGATTGAGTGATCCAAATTTTTGGAACTACTCTTAATTTTTATAACTAGAATTTTAGCACTAGGGGTGTTAACAAAAATGGTTTTGACTTTTACTATGGTTATGACGTTTTCAAAAGAATTCAAGGGGTTGGCCAACTATGAAGACTATTGACACTTAAAAAGGGTTTTTTTTTCTACTCAAGATCTCCTGTAAGAAAATAGTGGAATTCCATGGCCAAAATAGCCACTGCCCCTAATTCTCTATGGTCAAGACTCAACCCTCGGAGTGGAATGCCATGGGCAAAACAGCCACTGCTCCTAATTCTCTATTTTTTTGGTCAAATTATTTGTTTTGCTAATGGCAAGGTGCTGTATTTTTTTTTATTTCTTCATATTTTGCTGCTGCTTGTACTAGTTTTGCTGATGTATCTTGCTGGTTTCTTGCCAATTCTATTTGATTTTGATGCTTGTACTCCTTCAGGATTTCCTATTTGGTGCTATCTATGCTAGCTGGACCCAATTTTGGTGCTATCTATGCTGCTGCTTCTACTAGTTATGGTCTAGTTTTGGAGAATGGTGTTGTTGCTGCCTCTCAAGATGAGACTAATCATGCTTTATTACCCATTTGCATGTGTATTTATCAAAAGGATGAAAGCTTATTAATCTGCAGTTTGTCTTATCAAGGGATGATATGAATGGTTTTTTTGTAGTAATGGAGATTACAGTACCTTTCTTTGTTATACACAAAATGTGAGCAAATAGAAATGGGACAGCAATGAGCATTTTTATATGGAACTTGTGTATTTCCTTTGAAACTGGATGTTGAATGCCCAGCTGCCGAACATAATTTTTGTTGTTTGTAATGGATTTTTCTTAGCTCTATCTATTTTAGTCTCACTAGACAAACATGTTGTGCAATCCGGGTCACGCACGCACTCTAACACACACAAGAATTCTGAGGAAAAACTCCGTCCATCCATATATATTCTCAAAATATACAAAGACATAAAAAACCTCTCCGGGGAGCAATAACCGGCTCCCACTCTGGCCGGGGGGAGGTCACAACCGGCTTCCCCTCTTACACTCTCAGCCTGTCCCGCTCACATTGTGCTACCACACACTCAATAAGAGAGACAACAAGAGTACTTATAGAGATACAAATCCTAAACCCAATAGGAAATCCTAAACCCTAATAGGAAATCCTAAACACAATAGGAAATCACTCCCATCCGGCCCACACGGGGTGGAATCCCAACAAATCACCCCCTCCACACTGAGTGGGCAAATTTGTCTGCAACACCCCCATGTCGCCACCTCCAATCAGCTACCTCTAACAAGCGCCTGTGTCACTAACCAGTCGAGCATCCATGCACCACCAAATAGAGTACATAAACCCGAAAGAGTGTATCGTTGCAAAACTAGAATCTGCAGCCGATCAGAAAATCTTAATACCGCACCCCCTCAACTGGAATGTCTCCACTTGCACACCTCAAACCCGAGGTGTATGCACTCACCAAGAGAAGCGCTCGCGCTCTCTAAAGAAGCGCCCGCGCTCTCCAAAGAGGCTCCCGCACCCCCTCATCGAGTGCCCGCAGCTTCATCACCGCGCTCCACCACTCTAGCATCCTGTCCTGTAAAGAGAATGTAGCTACCCTCTGTTCACACCAGAGGCTCACCCCTCCAAATGATCTCACACACCATCTGCGATGGGGCTGACTCCTTCTCTAACATTGCATCCGTCACCGAGTACCTCCGCATCCCCAAAATCGGGATACATCTCTTGTGAATCCAAGATGTGAACAAATCCTGCTAGATCTCCGTGGCTCCGATTGAACCAGACTGCCTCCGATCACCACTGACCAACTCTGATCTGTCACTCCAGTAAGCGCCTATGTCATTAACCAATCAAGTGTATCCGCACCCACCAAACAGAGATGCAACACTCGAAAGAATGTATCCTTACTCACTAGCTTCTCCGACTGATCACTATGACTCAACCACTGCGAATCCACAATCACCCGATTGCTCCGGTCAACCTCCGATCTCTGCAAAGTTTGTCCAATACTCCTGGTGTGTAGCTCTTCCAATTTCGCTCTCTTTTTCCGTCACCAATCCGCCACTCTTGCCACTATCCTGGTCTTGTGCCACTCTCCGTCAGCTTTCCCGGGTCTCCTCTTGCCTCCTGGTTCATCCACGTTCCATCTCGGCTCTCCCAGCACCCCTGGACTCCCATCGGATCTCCCATACGCCTCCAACTCAACAACATCCCATCCGATTGATCTGACCGCGTCAGATCCTCCTCAATCTCTTCGGATGTGTCTAGGACTGTAAAATCAGACTCGAATAAAAAAAACAAGCCCACCAATGAATCCGAAACCGTCCAATTAGCTAGGAACAAGCCTCCTCACAACCCAAACACCTGAGTCGACTCCGGAACATCCCATTTGGCATTCGTTTAACCTTTTGACCCCTAACCTGACCCTTTTGACCTCTCTGACTGGTCAAAAGGTCTATACGGGTCAAACTGGTCAACCGTCTAACCCCCTTGCTGACGTGGCGTTGACCATATGACGTGGCACCTTCGTGGCCGCTAACGTGGTCATCTTCAACCTCTGATTGCGAGCACTCCGTTGGACTCGTCTCGAAAAGATGAACAAAACTTCGTGAGCAAAATCTCCAACTGGCTTCGTTTTTTTTCGGTTCTTGATCCGTGTTATTCAAACGCGAATTCGGTGACCTCTCGCTCCACCCGAGCTTTGATACCAGTTTGTTGTGCAATCCGGGTCACACACGCACTCAAACACATACAAGAAATCTGAGGAAAAACTCCGTCCATCCGTATATATTCTCAAAATATACAAAGACATGAAAAAACCTCTCCAGGGAGCAATAATCGGCTCCCACTTCGGCCGAGGGAGGCCACAACCAGCTCCCCCTCTCACACTCTTAGTCTGCCCTGCTCACATTGTGCTACCTCACACTAAATAAAAGAGACAACAAGAGTACTTATAGAGATACAAATCCTAAACCCAATAGGAAATCCTAAACCCTATAGGAAATCCTAAACACAATAGGAAATCCTAAATGCAATAGGAAATCACTCCCATCCGGCCCACACAGGATGGAATCCTCACAAAATATAATCTTGGAATATCATGTAATGTTGCTATTGAAATGTTTTTTTGGTCCTAGCCCGACCTCAAGCGTCTCAAAATACTCGACCCAAAGAACAAAAACAACCAGACCAATTTTTTTTGTTTCTTTAAAAAAAAAACAAAAATAGAAGTTGGTGGTTTTACCTGTCAAATGTTTGATCTTTGAACAACATCGAATGGGGATTTGATGACCCGAAAATGCAGCGTTAAATATAAACCTGCCAAATCAGGAAAAGAGGCAAAAAAACCAATCAAAATCGTAACCCAATATCTACTTCGTGCATTCTTAGAGAGAGAGAGAGAGAGAGAGAGAGAGAGAGAGAGTTTTATAGGGATTCGTAAACTCTAATTTTCAGATCGTGAAACTAGAGTTTGTCTTCGATCTCTTCTCTTCTTGCACAAAAAAAAAAAACTAGGGTTTGTCAGAGAAATCGAAGACGGGAGAGAGAGAGACCTGGCCGTGCGAGCGTTGCGATCGTCTTCTTCTTATCCAGAATCGATTTCTTCGCAATCGTTTGGCTCTCTCTCCCCCTCTCTCCCCCCTCTGGTAAGCGTAAAATGAAAGGGAATGGGAGGTGGGTTATGACTCGGATTGTTTTTACTCGTTGCGTTTTGACCCGCGAAATTAAATTTAAAATCTGAGCCATTGGATGAGATCCAACGGCTGAAGAGAGAAGTCCGCATGGATGGTTAAAATAAGGGTCTCTTATGTGAATAGTGAAACTGGACAACAAGTATGGGACGGAGGGAGTATTATTGTTCTTCGCTATACGTAAAAGATTAAAATTCTGAGAACATGTTTAATGATGCCCCCACCGAGCTAAATTTTTGGTTACACCACTGAAGGGAAGGGAGTAATTATCATTGCTTCATGACTAGGCCACTCCGCTACCACATATGGATGTGGATCCAAACACTTTGGTGAGTTTTCACTACGATATTTTTGGTATTTTTGTCAATTAGATTGTAAATGCAAGAATACCAAAAATTCCGAAAATATTTTTAATGGAAACTCGGCCTTAATCTGGTATCATATATCAACGCGTGGTCGTAGTTGTCCTGACATAACCAAGTGGGGTAGCATGCCCCAAGAAGACAGGAGCACTCAATATTTTTTTCCGAGAGGAGTAGAATTGAATGGCAGATAGATAGAAAGGTCGGTAAGCACCTGCGTCACATACACAGTGGAGAGTACCTCACTCAAATGAAATGTGTTTAAAAGGGGAAGAACGCATCTTTACAAGCCCAAAAGATCAAATAACAGTCCCCTATTTCTCTTTCTATCTCTAGCTTTTTATTTTTATTTTTTTTGTTTTTGTTTTGTGCTTTTTTGTTTTTTCTTTTTTTTTTTGCTCAGAGTATGGGAAGGGCTCCCTGTTGTTCAAAGGTCGGGTTGCATAGAGGTCCATGGACTGCTAAAGAGGACTCATTGCTTTCAAAGTACATTCAACTTCATGGCGAAGGCAACTGGAGATCTTTGCCTAAAAAAGCAGGTACCTGTTTTTTTTTTTTGTGCTCCGTTGTTTGTAGAATAACAAGTCTTCGTGTCTTAATGCACATATTAAATTTACTCGGAGCTATTAGAGTTGGATCCACTTTCTCAGGAAGATGAATCGAAGTAATAACAAGAATATTTCTAGTTTCTCAATCCCTGCAGAGATGATTAATTCGCTAAAGTGGCAGAAACTTAAGTTTGTACATGATTTTCATACATAGCTCATGTGATTTTTGTTCCTCAAAAGAAAAAAAAAAAAACTTTGTGAGTGTTTTATGCAGGCTTCAGGCTTTTTCATTCAAATTAAGACACCACCCCATTATACTTAGATTAACTTTATATTTAGAATTACTTCTAACTAAATCATTGTGGAATTGACTTCAGTGTGAAAAGCTTGCTTGTATGTTAGTATTTTTTACGGGTTACATCCAGAAGCATTTTCAAAAGGAGGAAAAGAAGTACCAAAAGAAGGTAGCCCGTAAAAATGACATATAAGCAGGATTTTCACACTGAGCTCAATTCCAGAATGAAAAATCATGCTTGTATGGCATGTTAATCCTACTGAAGTAACATTTTGGAAAATTTTCAATCAGACTATTCAATCTTTCAATTTCTTTAAAAAAATTGAAACAAGTTTATAACACTTCATTCTCCTTCACATATTATGTTGCAATAATTTTTTACAATTCAAAACAGAATCTACGCTTTTCCGGTACAAAAAAATACCCGACCAATATCAGAAACCATTTTTTTTGATAACTCAGGTGTTTTGGACAATTTTTCAAGCACCTTGATTAATTCTGGGTGACCAATCCCACCGTCCACTAGCAGATGCTCCAATTTCAGAAATTATTCACCATATAAGTTCTCTGTGTTTCCAAGACAGTCAGAAGTAAAACAAAAATTGATACCATCACACATTTCCTTATGTTTTTAGGTCATATTTGACTTGATACTCACTAATTTTTTTTTCACAATTGCATTGGTGTATGAAGGGTTATTTAGATGTGGAAAAAGCTGTAGGCTGAGATGGATGAATTATCTGAGACCAGATATTAAGAGGGGAAACATCACCCCTGATGAGGATGACCTCATTATAAGAATGCATGCCCTTCTCGGCAATCGATGGTCTCTAATTGCGGGAAGATTACCAGGTCGAACCGATAACGAGATAAAGAACTACTGGAACACACATCTTAGCAAAAGACTCCGAGACCAAGGAACCGACCCGAGTACCCACAAAAAATTATCGGAATATCCTAACGACCAACCACCAAAGAAGAGGAGGAACAACAATAGAAAGAAGAATAAGTCAAATTTGGAGGCCCGAAAGCAGAAAATCCATAACCCAAAGCCCAAAAGGATCACTTCTTTGAGTTCTTTGTCAATGTCAAGGAATAGTAGTTTTGATTGCCCTCCTAAAGAAGGTTTAGATGTTCAATTGTCTAAATTCGATGGCAATGGCGATGGCGATGGCGTTGGGTTTCTTGTTGGTAATGATCAAGATCCGGATATGGTTAATGGGTCGGACATTCAACGCCAATCTGGTTTACCAGTAGTGTCTGATCACAACAATACAGAGAAGCTATACGAAGAGTATCTTCAACTTCTAATCAGAACGGAAGATCTTGACCTACTTCAGTTGGATTCCTTTGCCGAATCATTGTTGATTTGAGTATAAGATCCGGTTAAAAATAACCGGACACAATTCCGTCGGATGTGTTTCATGGATCTAACTGTCAAATGATGCGATTAGTGTTATCGTAACACAATAATGTGCAGCATCATTTTTAGACGATCTCTAAAATTGAAGCCAGAAGAACAAAAGTTTGAAAAATACTAGTGCATAACGTAGTTTGTAATTCGTATGAAAATTATGTGTAGGGATATGTATTACTTTCAAGAGAGATCGATTGTCATTTTTATTAAAAATTGTTGCATCTGTTTGGTAGACCATTCTTGTTTTGGAATTTCTTTCTGACAAGTTGCAAACTTCTTGACAATTACGACTAACATATTGTAATGCCACTAGTCATTGTATAAGTTTTTGTTTCTTTTAAATGTCAATTGAGTATAAGTTGGTAGAGAGTACGTAGTTTGAGGTTTGAACGAACCAAAATAGAAGGCGTTGTAGTGACCGATAATTTATAGGACCAGTGGTCATATGCTTCTTTTGTCCTTAATTGTATATACAGCAAGTGGCACTACAGCAAATGAGGGAATTCCCCAGCATTTTTTAGATGCCGGGAAAGGTACGACAAACACTAGAAAAAAAGCTCAAGGTACGACAAACACTAGAAAAAAAAAACTTTCCTAGCCTACCTGGCACTTTGACAAATGTCCCTGATACCTGTGTCAGGAATGCTTCCCAACGTTTAGAAAACGCAGCATTTTTCCCAGCATCTACGAAATCCCTTTATTGATTTTCTGGTGGACTAAAATCTGGTGTCGATGACCCCATTTGCGGCGTTTATTCATTGTTTATCTGAGCATAAAATCCAGTTAAAAATAAGTGTACAAACAATTCTGTCGGGTGTGTTACATGCATCTAACTGTTAAATGATGTGATTATTATCATGTAACACAATATGCGCTGCATCCTTGTTAGACAAACTCTAACAATGAAGCTTTCAAAGAACAAAAGTTTGAAAAACACTAGTGCCTAACGTAGATTATAGTTCGTGAAAATTATGTGCAGAGATATGCATTGCTTTCAAGATAGATGTCATTTTTATAAAATTTTTGTAACATCTGTTTGGTGGACCATTCTTGTTTTGGAGTTTCTTTCTTACAAGTTACTACAAACTTGACAATTATGAATACCATAGAGTAATGCCACTAATCATAGTATAAGTTTTTGTTTCTTTTAAATTTCAATTGAGTATAAGATGGTAGAGAGTACGCAGTTCAAGGTTTGAACGGATCAAAATATAAAGCGCCGTATTGGCCGATAATTTATAGGAGCAGTGGTCACGTGCTTCTCTTGTCCTTAATTGTATATACAACAAGTGGTCACATGCTCCACTTGTTCTTTTACTAATGGACCAAGATCCTTTCCAATCGCATTAAGGGATTAGACGGTCTTGTCTAGCAATTTTTCAGGCCTTTTCTAGGTCCATTTCAATGATCAGGTATCGTTTAATGTGCTTTCCAAACACATTTACCTCTAGAAAATGAGTTTATATCCAGTGTTGCAATATTCTTTAAACCCATCTATTTAGAGATAAAGTTCGAAAATGTTGGGATTTTAAGTTTTATAAATTTAAAAGAAGAGGTTTGTTTATGGGTTCTGCCTTTTCATATAAGAAACATGACTTTTGCGAAGAGTCACTTCGAGTTCTATAAATGTAGTATTATCCTACAAGAGTTTTTAACATCTTAATACCTTGAGTTTTTCCCTCTCTCTTCTCACCATTATATTTTCTATATCCTCTGGGCAATTTGAGAAAGACATGGCACCCCCACCTCCCGCGGATCGTGTAATGTGGAGACATGCCATGAGATTTCTGAGTTGTATCCTGGAGTGGTATTCGACCGTCATAACCTACACGAAGGGAGGCAAATACGGCTTTAGGACAGTGACTTTTTGTGCCTTCCATCGATCTCACAGGCTATTTCCTAACTCTACTATCCTATATTCTTATTGATGATGTTCATAATTTTCATGTCTTGTGCCATATCTTACATTTGTTGGTGTTTTGCGTTTAATGTGAGATACATTAAATGATATCCGATTGACATGAATTTCGGCATGCCTAATGTTCTCAACAAGGTCTAAAATATCACAAGTCTAGATTATCAAAATGGGCCCCGAAAGGAACCAAAAATGGGCTGGACAAGACCGTCAAATCCCTTTAAGGGACTGGAATTTACCAAGTGCTATAAAGAAAAGATCTTTGATATTATCCCACATAATTTGATATTAGTGTCTAAGGGCATCATCGTACTTCATCACTGAATAAGGCCATAACACATTCTTTGAGTGTACCTATAACCTAACGAAGATCGAGGTTTGAGGACCCTAACAACCCACGCATGACACATTGATCAAGTATAAAGGGACAATGTGATATAGATGTGGTCACTCTTGATTACATGGCCTGATTTTGAGTGGAAAGGCCAAAATAGTAGCACATTTTTTTGGCCCGACCTTGGTGGTTTGGTCCCAGAAGCCTTTTGACTTTAAGCAAATAGTTTTATTGAGAAATTAGTATATTTGATTTTAGTATCTTGCTAAGAATCTTCAAATTAGGAAAATGAGTATTCTAGAGTAATTACTTACCCATTTTTTGTTGGTCAAGAAGAATACTTGGTTTCCAATTTTATTGTTTCCTTTTTTTTCATTTCCAGAATGTAGGGTTTCTTTTTTAGAAAATTAAACAGGCATTCTAAATCCAAACCCTACTTATGTTCTAGTCCATGACTTCATCATGATTTATCTTTTCATGCATCTAAATGCATAAAAGTCCTATACCTTTATTAATTTGGGCTTAATTAAATTGCAACTCTCTCTCTCTCTCTCTCTCTCTCTCTCTCTCTCTCTCTCTCTCTCTCTCTCTCTCTCTCTCATCCCACATTATTAATTTATTACCATTCATTAATTTATTATGCCACATTTATTACTTTACTAATCAATTCACAAATATGGTAAATTTAACTTAAGATACATTTGTTGTATATTATATGATGTATTGTTATTTTTTAGTTATGTTTATGATAAGGGATGGGTTCCCATTGCAAAAATGAGAAATCCCATAAAAGTTGAGTGTTAGGTAGGTTGATAAAATTATTTTTATTCCCATTAGATAAAAGTCAATTTTCATAAAACCCCATGCATCATTTACCAAAGATTTTAGCAAATGGTTCCCTCATTTCTAAAATTAATTGGGTTGCTATAAGCAAATGAGGAAATCATTTTGCTAAAATATGATTTTAGCAAATGGGAAACACCCATTGTTTATGGTAAATTTATATACATAATAATAAATTTTTTATATTTGTTCGCGGCTTTATTATAACTTTCACAACAATAATTATAAATGGCAGTCGATTATGATAAATTTGGCGTATTTGCAAATTTATCATGATAATGTACAACATTCACATAATTAAACTAATTTGAATGTTTGATGAATATACTACAATCGACCTTGAAGTAAAATTTTATGTTATGAATTTATCATATAAATGCAATCAAAGATAACAAATTTATCATGTATATAAAAAATTTACCCTAAACTAAGATAAATTCATCATATTCGGGAATTGGTAGGTAAGGTAATAAATGGGATTTAATAAATGGGAGGTCAGGTGAGAGAGAGAGAGAGAGAGAGAGAGAGAAAGAGAGAGAGAGTTGCAAATTAATCAAGTCCTTAATTAATGAGAGTTTTTTTTAATATAAGGATGAAAACTTAAGTATTCAAACCAACTAGGATGACAACTTAACTATTACTAAGGTTTAGGACCAATTAAGTTGGTACGAAAGATTTAGTTCAATCTTGTAAGATGGCTCAAGGAGGTGGAATTTCAGGCAAATGAGGTAGACAGGCTAATGTTGAGGATGTTTCGACGTTGCAAAAAGAAGATGCAGCGGATAGCAGTGTATGAAGCATAAGCTAAAATTTTCCTTCATCAGAATTCAAATGATCTGTGTGAGACTCTGATAGCAGTACTTGCAGACGTTAAAGTTGGATGTTTGGAAGACAACTCAAAATATTACTATTGCAAAATTAATGAATAGTCGGATGATCCGTGTGAGTCTCTGAAATAGGCCCCATATTTGTACATTGTAGGGTTGGCCATTTCCTCCGACCCGTTCGAATCCGATCGGATCCCCAATCTGAATGGATAGCCAATATGGAGATCTGTTTGGAGATTGGATAGGATATGGAGATTTTTTTTGAAAATGTTTGGGGATCGGGTAGGGGGTGGAGATAGGCATGTCCCCGCCCCGAATCCGCTCCGAATCCGTTCCCCGTCCCCGATCCGCCCTGTCCCCGAATCCCCGAATATAGGGGTCTATTCATGAGTTATGAAACTTTTGAGTCCTATTAAATTTTCTCCAAACACATGGGGTTACACTAAATTTTCTCCAAACATTTTATTATAATTGAACTTTGTAATACAATAAATGTGATTAAATAAGAAATGCATTACTATAATTTGAATGCATCCCAACTAGGTTGACATCTACTCAACTATCAATCATATGCATTCCTTAAAATAAACACAAAAAAATGCAACAGAAAAACAATATTTTTCCAATCGAGTCTTTGATTTTGTTGTTCCTATTGATGAAATCAATTGTGTAAACTTTCTTCTCGATCAAGTTTAGAAAGCTTGTCGATCAGGACCCAATTTGTGTTTTTTTAATGATACTTTTCATCCGATTAAATGCCTACTGATATGCGATCCACTTAATTTTTTCTACGACTGATGGATACCATAATATGCTATCTTGCTTGTGGTTCCTTTACTTTTCAAATTAGAAATCTAGTTGATACTTGATACAATTTGAATTGAAGCTGGTAAACACTTACGATTACACATGGATACCGTGCCGTACCGTCCCAACGATATACGTTTTGTGCCCGTGCCGGCCCAGCCCATTCGACATTTCTACTTGTAACTTGATTTAATATTTAATTTGTAACAAGAATTCTAGATTTTTAGTAATCTTTTTTTTTTTTTTTAAATGATTGGATCCCCGAATTCCCGTGGGGATCCCCGTTCTCCATTTGGAGTGGGGATGGAGGATGAAAATAAAGTTCCGTTGGGGATCGAGTACGGGATGGATATTGAGAAGGGGTTTGGCGATTGGGGGTGAAGATAGTACTCTCTAGCCCCGATCCGTCTCCATGCGCATCCCTAGTACAAAGCCTTGGGTACCCATAGTGAAGTTCTAGTTAATTGTAGAGAATAGTCCTAATTTGGAAAGGCTTCTCAAGTTGGATCCGTTCAACTACACTAGATCCAAGAAATAGTGATTATATTACTCCTACATCTATCTATCTACTATATATAAAGAGTCAGTGAATCTACTGTTTTCGTCCCACCTTTTAGTACACTGTAAGAAGTCAGTTTTGCTCATTGGTTTTCCTTATTCCACAATTAAATCCACCGACTTTTGTGTACCCAAGGAAATTAAGGAATAACAAATGTTCCAATGAGAAGTCTTACTTGACCTTATTATTTCCACGTTTCATAATATTTTTCAGACATTTTTGGGTAATGCGTGAAGTTAGAGGTGTCAAACGGACTGGATTAGCCCAGGCACGTCACGTTTAAACGTGGCACAACATGACACGAGCACGATTTTAGATGAGCACAACACGAAATTGGGTCGGGACCGGCACAGTCTAGACAGGCACGACACGAAAGTGGGCTAGATGTGACACAGCACTGCACAGCATGGCACGGGGCACTGACCAAGGCACGACACAATAAATATTAATTTTCAATGTACCAAAAAAATAATTTTTAATGATGGATATTCTAGTCGTTATAATAAGACCCACATTTTAGTGATTGAAAGGAAAAAAAAAAAAGATTGATTAGAGACTAAAAACTGACAATTAGTGATTCAGAGAAGTAAATGTGTATGGAATTTTGTTTTATTATTAGATTGAAGTTGGTTGGAAGGTCGGTTAGATGAACTCGTGACTAGCGTCAATTCTTCGGGTGGTAGATATGCATATACAATATACATGTAACGTTTGACCATTAATTATACACAGAGAGAGGAGAGAGACTTTCTTGAAAAATCTTGGTCCCAGAGGAAAAAATTTTGGGTACCGAATGGGTACCACGTGGCCATGCCGAGCACGATTTCAGCAGTCCAAAAGTGTTTTGGACGGCCGAGATTGATTCCCTTTCTCTCCTCTCACCCCGACATGCTCTCTCCTCTCACCCCGACATGCTCTCTCCTCTTTTTCTCTCCTCTTCTAGACTGTTGGATTGCATTTTGGACTGTTAAAATTGTCGAGCAGGTACCACGTGGGTAATGCCCGCTTGGTACAGAAAAATTTCTCGTCCCAGAGGCTAATTGGGTAATCGCATTGACATGTAGGATTCATTTGGCCTAACTTTTTAAAAGTTAGTATATTTTTTGTTTTTATTAAAAAAATTGCTTCCGTTTAGTTTGTTTAGATTAGTTGTTATGAACCAAATTTTAAAAAAGCTCAAAAAAGACAACAATTCAAAAATATCTTTTTATTTTAGATTAATTTTGTCTTTAATGAATTCTTTTCAATTTTAGTCATAATTTATTAATAATACTTTCCATTCTTCTTGTCGAGATTAAAAATGAAAAAACTTAACATAAAACTACTCCCTCTATTCCTTTTTAAATGTCCCATTTGAAAAACGTTTTTATTCATAGACTTAAACAAATGTATTTCTATTGAATTTTTCTAAATTTTTTTTGTACCAAATTAAAATAATCAGTTTGAAAATACATTTATTTTTTGTAATGAACACTTAAAAGGGGATGGAAAGAGTAACAAATAGGAGTAAAATATTTTTTTGATGGAGACAACAAATAATCCAACAAAAAAGCTATCCAACAACGAACTGGTTTTCCCCTTCTAGTCTTCTCATGGGCATCAAACACCTTCACTGTTAACAGGTAGCGAACATTACTCTCATTTTCATTTGTACTCTTTAATTATTCATTAATTTCAAAATAATTTTTCCAGTGTCCTTACAAAAAATCAATTCATCAATAAACAAGCGTAAGTGGTTGATCCAATATCCTCATCTATCATCAAGAATTTAGGTCCTTAAATTCTAAATGAAACATAGTAACGTTGGATCAATCACTTATGCATATTTAATTGAGCTGATTTTTCGGAAGGATAATCAAAAAATTATTTTGAAAGTAATGAATAGTTTGAATCATTAGTGTGGGACCCAAAATTAGACCCCACAACGACTTGGTACATTTTCTATACCTGTAGTAGGGTCTAAAATTTAACCATGGTTAACATTAAATGCAAAAACAAGTGGGAGAGGTAACGGCTGGTTTATTTGCGAAATTGTAAGCTGCTTTGCAAGAGCAACAATGCTATAATTACACCTAACTTGCACTCCACGCATACACCAAAGTGATGTGGTAGACTTGGAGAAACCCATCATTTCACATTGGGCTTCTCCTTGTCTGTCACATCATCTTGGTGTGCATGTAGAGTGCAAGTTAAGTGTACCCATATTATTTTTGTTTGCAAGAGTAACAAATGCTGCAGCTTCATCATTGCGTGGAATTTGGATGCTTGCTCGAGTAAATTTTCCGACTTGATATTGCTGAAGAAGCGTGCCTTAGTTGTGTTTTGATTCGCCATATAAGACAAAAAGAGCACACCACCTTATTTAAAGCGTGCATTATGGATGCTAGCAGGGGCGGACCCAAGAAGGGGCAAGGGAGGTCAATTGACCCCGCTAGATTAAAATTTCCTATAGACGTGTACATATATTTTTGGATATTTTGGTAAGTTTGCCCCAAAACTCCACACTCGATTTCACTAGATCTTGCCCCAAGACATGAAATACGCACAATCTTTGTATATTCTTGACCCCATTGATAGAAAATTCTGCATCTGCCCCTGGATGCTAGATGGTTTTCTAGGGAGAAGAGATTTCCCACTTCCCGCCATTTTTAGACTATGGAGACTCAAATCTGGATGTCTACATCAGTGCTCTCGCTCTTAAATTTGGTCGATTAGGGCGATGGTTCTTGAGCTCTCCAACAACGACGGTGAAGGCGTTAAGAAGCAAATCTAAAGATGATACTGTGGCAGGACCAGATTCAGTGGTGATCCTTCAGCCATCTCCATGAGTAAGAGTGATGGGTCCGACATCGGAGCTAAGTAGCTCTTCTTGTAGTCCATGTTGAGCTGGGCAACATCGGAGACGAGCGTTTTTTCATATCTAACAACATGCAATCAACGTGATTTTTGACGTAGTCCATGTTCCCCATCTAGTCTTCTCATGGGCCTCAAACACCTTCACTGTTAACAGGTAGCGAACATTACTCTCATTTTCATTTGTACTTTTTAACTTGTAGGACACAAATAAAGCTACGGGTTGGCATAAATGATCCTAACCGTTCATTAATTTTAAAATAAATTTTTGAGTGTCCTTACAAAAAATCAATTCAATAAACACGCGTAATTAGTTGATCTAATATCCTCATCTATCATCAAGAATTTAGGTCCTTGAATTCTAAATGAAACATAGTAACGTTGGATCAATCACTTATGCATATTTAATTGAGCTGGTTTTTCGGAAGTATACTCAAAAAATTATTTTGAAAGTAATGAATGGTTTGGAAAGTTAGTGTGGGACCCAAAATTAGACCCCACAACGACTTGGTACATTTTATTTTCTGTACCTGTAGTAGGGTCTAAAATTTAACCATGGTTAACACTAAATGCAAATTAAAACAAGTGGGAGAGGTAACAGCTGGTTTATTTGGGAAATTGTAAGCTGCTTTGCAAGAGCAACAATATTATGAGTACACCTAACTTGCACACCTAGGTGATGTGGTAGACTTGGAGAAGCCCATCATTTCACATTGGGCTTCTCCTTGTCTGTCACATCATCTTGGTGTGTATGTAGAGTGCAAGTTAGGTGTACCCAAATCATTTTTGTTTGCAGGAGTAACAAATGCTGGTGCTTCATCATTGCGTGGAAATGGAATTTGGATGCTTGCTCGAGTAAATTTTCCGACTTGATATTGCTGAAGAAGCGTGCATTAGTTGTGTTTTGATTCGCCATATAAGACAAAAAGAGCACACCAGCATATTTTTCTTTTCCTTAGCTTGTGACTGGAAAATTTAAAGAACAATACCATTATGGATGCAACTTGCTGTTTTTAGGGGTGCACAAGAAAATTGATATAACCACCAAGTCAATCTGATCCGGACCGAACCGGTCTATTTGGTTTGGTTCTATGGTTCATTGGTCTGATTATGGTTCTAAAAATCTAAGAACTGATAATCATGGTTCAGTTACTGGTTCTCAATTTAAGAATCACGGTTAGAACTGAACCGGACCATATAATATTAATATATATACATATGAATGTATATTAAATATATTTATACATGTACAAAATTATGAATCTTATAAAATCATATAATTAGTTATTTATTTTATGAGTTGTTTTGGTGCTCTAAATTCTAAATAATCTTTTGAACTTTGTGTTGGGATAAAGTTTTCCTTAATCGGGTAGAACCGTAACCGAACCAAAACCGGTCCGGTCTTGCGGTTTGGATCTAGACAGGTTCTTCACGTGTATTGGTTAAGTTTTGGTTTTTAATTTTTTGGAACCGGTTGGAATGGTTTGGTTAATGGATTTGTAGAGAACCGGTCCAATCCGAACCGTGTGCAGCCCTAATGGTTTTCTAGGGAGAAGAGATTTCCCATTGCCCGCCATTTTTAGACTATGGAGACTCAAATCTGGATTTCTACCTCAGAGATCTCGCTCTTAAATCAAGTCGACTAGGGCGACGGTTCTTGAGCTCTCCAACAGCGACGGTGAAGGCGTTAAGAAGCAGATCCAGAGATGATACCGTGGCAGGACCAGATTCAGTGGTGATCCTTCAGCCATCTCCATGAGTAAGAGTGATGGGTCCGACATCGGAGCTAAACAGCTTTTCTTGTTGTCCATGTTGAGCTGGGCGATATCGGAGCCAAGCGTTTTTTCATATCTAACAACATCCAAAAGGGCCCACAAACATGAATGGCGCAAACTAGACCAGACTAATGGAGCGAAATAGGTAGTGTTGATGCAGTGATGCTGGTTTAGGTTGTCTATTGTATCTTTTGGTTCCTTTGTGTTTGATCTTTTCAAGAGCAGTAGAATTCTTCTTGTTCAAGGGTGGAGCCTTTTTGTATCTTTTGTTTTGGTATAATAAAATGACATTTACCACAAAAAAAAAAATTTTTGATCGAGCTAATTTCTTACCAGAATTCTTTAAAAAATATTTTAAACAAATTAGTGGCTTCAATCATTTTTGTAGAATTCCGAAATAAACTCCACACAATGCAGTGTACATTTGGTGCGCATCAATCTGAAAGCTAGCATGGCCAATCAAGTTTGACATCAGTTAATTTCAAGTACTACTTTGTCCATCCCGCCTCTTCTAAAAAATTATGCAATCATGTGAAACCTATATACTACGACCTCCGTCTGAAAAATAATTATTCCATCCACGAAATGAGAACTAAATAATATAATTTTTTTTTCAATTATAAAATTTTCACAAAATATCAGATACAATAAATCCTGTATAAAAAAATGTACTATTATATTTAAATTCTTATTCACATATAAATGGAAAGATTTAGATTGCTAATTGAACCTTATTCATTCACCATTGAATTGGTTTTTTATTTTCGTAAAACACCAATAAATACCATCACACTACGATGATTTCTCACAGTAATTAAATTGAAAAAGTTCACAAACTCATTTTTACAATTAAACTTGTAACAGATTTACCACATTATCATATAGAATTCATTCTATTCTTTTGATGATCGAAAACGGTCACCTATAGAGCACATTGAAAATAATAAGAATTCTAAAATTTAGGTTTATCGAATGTCAATAAATGCCTGATCGGAAAGGGAAAAAAAACAAATTAACATACAAGCCAAATGTAGCTCTATGAACCTAAATTTTTTGGGCATTTTCATTACTGTTATTTTTTTTGTTATTCGTTATTCCTAATCTATTAAATGGGGGAGGGGGGAATTAGACTTGATCCCAAGATGCAGTGTGGGGCATCCAAGAGTTCTACTGAATGAGCTAGCCACCACTTGCTTTTTATTTTTTTAATCTTAATTTTTATTTTTTTTTCATTTTCATTATCTTCATCGGCTATGAGGTGAATGTTCTTGATCATCAAAATAATGAACATTATATACTCCCTCCATCCCCAAATTTTGGTCCAAATTCTATTCTAACCATATAAAAAACTACTTATAATTAACCTTAAATCAGTAATGAGTTTTATATTCAACTAGGTGGGTAACACCGTGCTACGAACGCACGTATCAACCCGTTAATGTCAACCTGCTAACTATAATACTTTTTCATCAACAATGCCATTAAAATACTGCTAATAGCATTCTTGAAAAATGATACATGCACGAGTGTTCAACAAAGAAGATCGTAAATAAATAAACAATTTGATAGCCCTTCATGTATTGGATGATTGGTTGACAAAGTTCATAAATCCAATAAACAACACATATATCCTCTTTTTTTTTTTTTTGAAAAGGAAACAACTCATTTAGCTATTAGTTCATTTTCCACTATAGATCAGCATACGGTAGGTTTTAGGGACTTATATTGAAGTTTGGCTACTGAAGATTCTTGTGAAATAGTAGCAGCATCCGCATGTCCTAAGAATCTCCACCCCTTTTTATATATTTCATTGTTGTCAAGACTCTAAAGGTTTTCTATCTTCTCAAATCCTTCAGCTTCAATTATCAACTGGGCATAGTAATTTACATCCGTTGAGTTGTCCAAGTTCTCTCAACTTCCCCAACTTTCAGGATGTTTTCAAGCTCTTCTAGGCAAGCAGTGATGATCCTTGGGTTAGCAACCTGGGAACCCATGAAAGTATCATCTTCTAGACAAGCAGTGATAAAAAAACTAAGTGGTTTTGAAGTGTAGTCACTGATAATATTTTAGGTGTGATTGTACCTTGTATTATTCTTCTCGTACTATAGCATGTTGTATCCTACGCCAGTTGACTATTTACAGATTATGAATGTTATAGTTTTCATGTACTTCAGTGATATAAATTTTTATAGCTATGGATGGGAACTCTTTGCGTTGACTGTGGTAGAATACTTCTCTAGATTTTGTAGCAAAGTGGGTGTGAAAAGAAGATAAAATATCCTAGTTGTTATGGATTCGCACGCTTTAAACCCATAGACAAACACACACAATCGAAGAACAAACCAAGAACAAAAAACAATGAGAAGCAAGAAAGAACAAGATACAGAGATTCTACGTGGTTCCGACTTAAGCTGATTACTTAATCGTACTCCACGGGGTGCTGGGGTGTTTCACTATGATGAATAATGATCAAAGTTACAATGGGGCTACCCTAAGTGTCCCTTTTATGGAGTAAGATGACACAGTACATCAGAAGCCCTAATTTCTGTGCCGACCGTTCGGACCAAAATTTCTGCAACTCAGAACTGGACCAAAAACCTGCAGACAACTTTCTGCACTTTCCGTCCGGACCACCCGGGAGCGCCGTCTGGACCAAAACTTTAGAAATCTCTCTCTTGGTTTTTTAGAATAGGTTTCATCCCAACAATTCTCCCACTTGAAAACTGTTCCTCGACACTCCCGCCAATTGTCAATGGTGATCACCCATCACCATCATTCATCAACCACATTGATAAGCCCCCAAAAGTGCAAATAATGGGGCTTGTCTCACTCATTTTGATCACACGCACGCGTATTTTGTTGCCTTATACAATTGAGTTTGCATGAGGTTGTTTTTTGTTACTTTCAGGTAAAAGGGGAGAATAAAGCGTGTTTTGACGCCATGGTTGAACCAAGGGATGCCCGAGCACCCGAGGCCACATAGCACTCCGCCACCGAGTCCCGGGAGTCAAGGAATAAAGCATTGAACAAGACTCGGAAAGCCTAGAGGTCACGATGACAAGCCGGAAGGTCAAGGGATCGAGACAAAGGAAATCCACCGTTTTCCTAGTCAGTACCGGTAGAGCACTTTTGTGCCTACAGGTAGCCAGAGGTAGCCAGTGATCAGTGAGATTCAGTACCGGTACCCACATTTTGTGCCTACCGGTACTGGCTGCATTTTTCTGCACTTTTTGTGCCCGATCAAGCAACATCTAGTGGCATTTTTGTAATACTTTAGCACGACTTCTTGGGGCCTATAAAAGGTACCCCGCCTCAGATTTTTAGGGTTATCAACTACCTAAGCTTTGTCTCTCTACCTCCCTCTTAGTTTAGCTCTCCCTTCTCTCTAAGATCCAAGCTTTTCTACTTAGTTTAAAAGTAATTGCTCTTCATTAATGTTGTAGTACTCATCTTTATCTATCTAAATCTTGTGTTTATATTCATTTTCATCATATTTTCCTTAATCACGTTTTTCTCTTTGTTGTGTACTTTAAGCATATTTGAGTAGTAGATTAGGCTTGGTCATCGGATGAATAACACTCCATGACTTCGGTGTTTTAATGGCTTCTCACGTATTTATGCTTATTGTGGTTTGTGAATGGATAAATTACTCCTGTTTTCGGTCTAAACTTAGAGTTTTTAACCTCTTTGATTGGGTGTAGACAAATCACTTGGCACACGCAATGCTTTGAGCTATGTCACTTTGGGTGTTTGACAAAATGTCTAAGTGAGATTCTTTCCATTTACAAACCTCATTCATGTGATAAAGATTTGTTTTCATTGCGTAAGTTCAATTTTATGTACCAAAACTCGGAGTTGTTAACCTTTTTGATCTTGTGTAGGCAAGGGCTTGACTACTTGCCACACATGATGCTTAGAGTTATGTCACTCCAAGTGTTTGTAAAATTGCCTCAAAGAACTTATCCCATTGTTAAACCCATTTTGTAGAGTCAAAATGATCTTCATTGTTAAATCTTTCAAGTGAGAGCAAGTGACTTTGTCTCTCGCTTGAGTTATAGTCGAGAGCCATTGAATATCCTTAGTCATGGGTGGTAAGAACCTCTAGACCATGCCGCCTTTAATTCATAGTTTAAAACTTCATTTTCAATCGCATTAGAGGTAGAGAGAGAGAGAATTCCACAAACAAATCACAACCAAAAGGTTGGCAGTCCTAACGCCGAAGCCCCTACCGTAAAGTAAACCTCTCACTAGCTCTGACCCTTCCCTGTGGATTCGACCTCAGACATTCAAGTTACTATGCTACAACCGACATAGCCCTACGCTTGAGGCAATGCTATTATGATACAAAGCTAGGTCGCAAGCATTTTTGGCGCGGTTGGCGGGGAAGGCAACAAATAGTGAGTTAGAAAGGAGTTTTCTTTACCCCACTTTAAGTATATCCATCTTTCATTTTTGTTTTTTTTGTTGTTTTTTGTCTTGTTTTTTTTATTTTTGTTATTTTTTTATTTTTTGGTCATTTTAAATGAAAATCCTATTAAAAAATGGCTTATTCTGAAAGTTGCTATGGAGGGCTTTTACAAGACATAACCAATTTCTATCAACAAGATGACGAGTCTTTTTCGCATTGTTGGGAGCGATTTAAATGTTCCACATTCTCTTGGTCGAGTTTTAATTGTGAGCTTGGGAGTCTTCTGGCTATTTTTTGCTGAGGTTTAAGTCCTATGACATGTCAATTTGATTTATTGTCGGATGAACAATTCCTTAGTAAAAATGTCAAAGAGGGTTGGGACCACCTTGATGAATTAGCCCAAAAGCCCCAATTGCGCGAGTTGACTGAAATTGAAATAGAGCCACAAGTGTATAATGATCCTTTGGAAAATTCTCTTACCATTGAGGAAATGAATACGGAGATAGATTACTTGACCTCCTTGTTGCACATGGAGGATGTTCATAATGATGAGAGTTTGTGTCCTACAAGTGAGGTGGTGTCACCTATAGCATTCTTGGGCAATGCTCCATTTGACAAATCCCTCACTGCTACACATACCTGTGAACACCCCGCGGGGAAGTCCACGAAATCGATTGTTGTTTCGGAAAACGGATTTGATTGATTGAATGGAGTCGCCACTCGGGTTTGAGGACCGAACCCGAGAAACCATTAGAAAAATGACTCTTTTGCCCTTGAATGGAAAATATTTTATTAGTCTCGCCAAAATGAGATTTCTCGGGTCCGAGAGCTAGGTTACGCGAGAGGAAGGAATTTAAAGCACCCCTCGCGCCCAGTGTAACCACCGGTCTCTACTAAATGCTTAAAGGATTTTGAAGATATTGCTTGAATGGACTTTGGTTACAAATTCATATGAGAGCACGTAAATGAGTCAACAAAAGTAATGAGATGAACATGGATGCTTGTACAAAATGTTATTAATGGATGATTTATGTACAAAAGATGCTAAAATTACACTAAAATGCCCTTAAACTACCTTTAGATATCTCAGAAACTGATCACAAATACCCAACTCATCACACCTGGGTTGCAATCTGGGCGCCTGGATTAAGCAGATCCAGGCGCCTGGACTGAGTCCAGGCGCCTGGAAGGGGCCAATCCAGGCGCCTGGATGGCCTTCCAGACAGTAACTTCAAAACTTCATTTTCAGCAATGAACACCAAATGTAATGCTCATGACTTATTCACACATACTCTAAATGATACTTAAGGGTACAATGAGTGGAATGGACCTCAAGCTCAACTCAAACATATGATAAAAACTTAAAAGATGCTTGATTTTTGAAAATATACACAACAAATGCTAATGAAGAACCTCCATTTTTGTGAAATTTGAAACATTTCCAAACTCTTAACTAGTAAGAGTTTGGATGGTATCCCCTCAGGGCCTACTTGAGCATATTTGGTAGAAAATCTACCTTGAAAAACTTGATTGGTGAACTTTGGTTTGATTTTTTTGAAGGATTTTTGGTAAGTGAATGGACTGGACTTTGGCTCTTGGAAGTGTACTAAGTTGATTGTAGGTGGAATGGTTGGAATTTGATTATGGATGATGAAGATACATGGATTTGGTGTAGTAAAAAGTGGGTTTTATGGAGTTAGGATGGGGGAAAATTGAGTTTTGATGGTTGAAAATGGAGGGATCAGTTTGGGGATGAGTTTCTGGAAATATTTGGGCAGAATAACAGTAAGGGAGAGAGGTGAGAGCTGGTTCTTTAGAATGGAGTGGGAGGGGGGTATATATAGGGAGAGAATGAGAGAGTTTTGGGTGAATTTTGAGAGGAAAAATAGATTTTGAACTCAAAATGTGGAAATGGAGTCTGTTGGAGGGAGTTCTGAGAGAAAAACACGTGAGTAATACAAAGAGGAAGCCCATGGTTTCATAAAAAACCAGCAGCAAATTGTTCACTAGAAGTGATTCCAGGCGCCTGGAATTGGGGAATCCAGGCGCCTGGATTGAGTCCGGGCGCCTAGAAGGGGCCAATCCAGGCGCCTGGACTGGGAGATTGCAAACTTCGCGGGGTCATTCTGGGTGCTACAGAACTCCGTTTTGTGCATGGTTTGAAGCGTTGGAAAGCTTATCAAGTCTACTTTCTAACCCAAGTGGTTTGAACCCAAGATGATTTGTACATCAAAATATATGACCATTTTACCCTCAGAAGGTAGGGAAAACAAGTCGTTTCGGTAAAACGGGCATATCTCCCTCATTTCAAAATGGATTGGGACATATTATGTATAAAAAAGAGGGTTTTGAATGTACTAGAAGGTTGTGTAGGCTTGGGTTTATTTTGAAGAGATTTTGGAGGGATTTTCAAGTTCACAATCAAGCTCCACGTGCTCTTATCGGGCATTTTCATCATCGGGGATGCTTGATAAGTTTCTCGGGTCAAAATTGAGGTGTCTACAATACCCCTAGCACTCTTATTGAGTATCCACCTTTACAAGAACTTAGTAAAATTGAACAAATTGATTTTCTGGGTGTTGATAACTTTGATTGGGTTTACTCTCCATGTTTAGTTGATATAGTCAACACCATGAAAATTAATTTGGGTCGAATTATACACTTGGTGGAACTTAATTTGGTAAAGCAATTTCGGCGATCACAATACTCTAAGTACCTTATCTTGTGGTACAGTCGCGTTCAATTCTTGTTGAAGAGCTTAGAGAGGAGTGATTCGTGCATTATGGGAGTTCTTCAAAGTAAGCGATAGTTACATTTGAATGTGGATAAATTAATTATGTTTTGTTGGTTTTAGTACTCTACTTATTGTGTTTTTAGTTTTTTTGTAGTTCGTCTTGTTTGTCCTTTTTGCTTTTAATTTCAATCAACTTTGGTATTTGCCGTTTTCTAACAGCTTTTGATGGTCCTGTAAAGCCACCCGTCTCTAGCTTGAAGTGTTGACGGACTTGTCCTATGGCACTTTGAATGGGGACGGGTAGAAAAATACTACCCTTTAATCTTGTGAAGATTTGATCGTTGGAGACTCGGCTATCACGGAGCAAGTCGATACTAATCATTTTCTCTTAGTAGGTAGTTGGCAATTGAATCTTTTGCAGGGTGACCATGCTACAGTATCAGCCTTGGTAGTTTGGGTCTAACTTGATGGCGAATGCGGCATTCAGGAACCCTAAGCATGGGGCGATGAAATGTCACGGTTGTAAGGCCTACAGAGTCTTTGAGGATGGCCCTGTGAGACTAGCTATGGTCTCACGTGGGGCCGAAGGAGGAAACCTTGGAAACATTGCCAATGACGAAAGGAGCGGATGATGCAAAATCCTCAAACTTGGTCGAGGTATCGGGTTGTTGACATTCCGCCCCATCGGTACATTTTGTTCCTTCTCTCCTTACTTTTTGTCTCATGCATTGAGGACACTGCACATTTCAAGTTGGGGGGGATGGATTATGGTAATTACTTATTCTTTCGCAGTCACGCCCTCATTTTTATAAAACATAAATAAATGAATCTCTTACAATTAATAAGTCAAATGTTAAAGATTTCCATAAATCCTTCCCAAGAGGTTTCTATACAAAAGGTACATCCTTAGCCCATCGGCAATCACGTGTTAGGGCACCCTTGCCCCAAAGGTGAAATCAAATAATATCCCATAAGTTATTACAATCCAATGTCAAAAAAATAATGAAAAGATTGAAGTTACATTATCATCTCCCCAAAAAGTTAATGCATAGTAGATGAATAAAATAACCCCAAGTCATGTATGCTCATCATCCAAGTCATGCACTTCAAACCATGCACGATCAAAGCTGGGTACCTGAAAAATGATAGGGTGAGCACACGGCCCGTAGGAGAACTATTCTACTACCGCTAGGTGTATAAATATGATGCATGCACATGGGGTCAAGATATGTCAAATGGATGTACTTATGTGAGTAAGAGTAACCAAATCATTTGAGAAAGGATTAGGAATGTGAGTAAGAGTAACCAAATCATTCGAGAAAGGATTAGGAAGCATTGAAGTACCCAAATGAATGCTAAGTGTCAAATGTGATCCCAAGTATCCACGAACAACCCAAGTTTTCAAAATCTTTTCTAAGTACCCAACACCACCCAAGTTTCCATTTTTGTTTTCCCAAACTACCCAAGTTTTTCTCACAAGTCTAAATCCAAGTTCACACGTCGTGTTTCGACAAAACACAATAGATAGTCCAAAAATCTCATTTCTCATTTTTTTTTATTGAAAGAAAACCATCGTTTTCATTAATACTAGGGATTTAATCCCTCTGCCGGATTCCATAGGCTTCGCATGCCTCTGCTGGATTCCATGGGCTCCGCGTGCCTCTGCCAGATTCCATAGGCTTCGTGTGCCTTTGCAAAATCCCACCAAATGATGGCATTGGTTTAAAACACCTCATTACCACAAACATTTCATTCAATTTTTACAACAAGTCCATTTTTTCCCAATTTCATTTCACCAAAACACATCTTTCAATAAAATAGGTTATGCACACACTCACACACACTTTCTAAAATTCAACAAATGTCCACGTGACATTAGATGACGTATTTGCTAATGAGTCTGCAATCCTCGAGTCAAAACATGGGTGAAAATGATGCCAAAGGCCAAATACATGAAGAAATGAGCAATCGGGGATCAAACGGACATCAAAGGATGGCCGAAAACCACCCCGAGGACAGGGGCAGCTGCCGGAAATTGTTGGGATAGCAACATATATATGTACAGTAACAATGCAGATTTTCACCTCTAAGGTGTAGAATTTCAACCCAATCACAAATGAGATAGTTTAGGCTCAAACTAGAGATGCTAGGCAACAATTAAACATGGAGGGAGGTCAATTTCACTCCCAATTTCATCAATCAATAACTAATTTCATAGATCAAGGAATCTAGGTTAGGACTCGGGTGCTCGGGCATCCATTGGTTCAACCATGGCGTCAAAACACGCTTTATTCTCCCCTTTTACTTGAAACTAACAAAAAGCAACCTCGCGCAAACTCAATCGTATAAGGCAACAAAATGCGTGTGCGTGTGATCAAAATGAATGAGATAAGCCCCATTATTTGCACTTTTGGGGGCTTATCACACCCCCCAACTTGGACTTTGCTAGTCCCTAGCAAACTAAACCCAACTAACTTTTAACTATGCTATGCAATCTTTCCAAACTAATGAGATACAATAACTATGCTCAATCCAAAAAGTAGGCTGGAGTACATTCTCTCGAGACAACCAACCGAATGCAACCCACTCACCCACAAGCCATGAACTAAGATGAAGATGTTATGCCATTATGTACTCAAGTGCAGTGTACCACAAAAGGTTTCGATTCCAAATTCTCACAAGGATATGCTCAAACAATGAAATTCACGCAAGCTCAATGTACATCCCACAAAATAGCGCTAGCGAAGATGCAATAACATGACACAAAAATGTTATGCAAGCAATTTAGGAAGGAAAGAACCTAATTATTAACAACAAATGAAACCTATGGAATCGATAACTAAAGTAACGAAAAATATCACATATGCATAAAATGGAGTTCGAAACGGTCATAAAATCAACAGGGACTTTATTAGCATATAATGACCTTGGTTACAAAGGGAATGAGAAACAAAACATGTAGTGGCCGTATCTAGCTCGGGTCAACTACCCACTGGCCACTACCAACCCTAAACTATCCCAAGACATGGCCGCTCGGCCCATCATGACAGCCAAATTAAGCTACAAAGAAAGAAGTGAAAAAAACTACTAGAGAAGTCCTACTAATATTGATATCACCACCGACTCAAAGTGCCCAAACTCATCATCATCGTCCTCCTCCTCAGATGTCTCGCTAGTTTGCTCAACATAGCAATCAACCCTCTTTCAAATCTTCTTTTGCTCTTTCCGACTATTCTCTCTCTGTGTTTTTTTTTATTTATTATTATTAGTGGAAAAAATCGAGCCATTGGAGGTGAGATTTGCAATAATAGAACAAAAGAGAGGCCACTTTTTAGCTTTTGGAGAGGTGAGGTGGAATTTTTGGGACTTTCGGGTTTATGTAGTGGAAGGAGAGAGAGTAGATATGACCCAATTTTTCTAAAAATTTCCAAGGGATACCGGTATCAATGATTTGCTCATACCGGTATAATATTTGCAGATTCTGAAATGCTTTTCCAAACTTCACCATATTGATTCCTAGCCTTCCCACTTCATTCACAACCCTCTTTCTAATATAATCCGCTTATTATACCCCACACCCAAATGTCCCTTGTGTATATAAAATGTGACCCCATCTCATTAATTTCAATCCAACACTTAGTCAATAAACATTTTTCAACATTCCTCACAAAACCCCAACTTTTATTTTCAAAAAGTAATTAAATTTTCCGGGTCTTTACATTTGCTTTTGCATAGAACTTTTTTTGTGTGTGTGTAATCTTCCCTCATACATAGTAATTTTGTGCTTTAGATACTTTAGGTATGCTCAATCATTCCCTTTGGCAAGAGTCATGTATCTCGTAGCTTCCGGTTTTAGTGTCTTAACCCATGTCATGCACATATACATGAATTTTGATGAACATGATGAGCCGACATCAAAGTTGGGAAGGTGTTCCACTTAGAGAAGAGATTCAATTTTTGCATCATCCCATGTTTTTACTTCCATTCTCGCATTTGCTTAAATAATACTCTTTTGTTCATGTTTTAGTAATGTAAATATCTAGCATGCATTTAGTTGGACTTGTTAGCAGTCGTGAAAAACGATACGAAGGCATTTTTTGTGTGATATTACCACTTACGAGTCCCATTGAACCTAGTTTGAACCCGTGAATTGAGAAACATTTTTTTTGTTAAACTTAGGAAGCTAGATGTTCGAAGGGCTGGGCATAGTGTTTTAGTTTCAATGTTACAATAGTGGTTGGAACAAGACTTGGAAACCTAGAGGTCACGATGACAAGCTGGAAGGTCAAGGGATCAAGACAAAGGAAATCCACAGTTTTCCCAATCAGTGCCGGTAGAGCACTTTTGTGCCTACAGGTAGCCAGTGATCAGTGAGATTCAGTACCGGTACCCACATTTTGTGCCTACCGGTACTGGCTGCATTTTTCTACACTTTTTGTGCCCAATCAAGCAATATCCAGTGACATTTTTGTAATACTTTAGCATGACTTTTGGGGCCTATAAAAGGTCCCCAGCCTCAGATTTTTAGGGGTATCAACTACCTAAGCTTTCTCTCTCTACCTCCCTCTTAGTTTAGCTCTCCCTTCTCTCTAAGATCCAAGCTTTTCTACTTAGTTTAAAGGTAATTGCTCTTCATTAATGTTGTAGTATTCATCTTTATCTATCTAAATCTTGTGTTTATTTCCATCTTCGTCATGTTTTCCTTAATCACGTTTTTCTCTTTGTTGTGTACTTTAAAAATGTTTGAGTAGTAGATTAGGCTTGGTCATCGAGTGAATAACACTCCATGACTTCAGTGTTTTAATGGCTTCTCACGTTTTTATGCTTATTGCGAGTTTGTGAATGGATAAATTACTCCGATTTTCGGTCTAAACTTAGAGTTGTTGACCTCTTTGAGTGGGTGTAGACAAATCACTTGGCACACACAATGCTTTGAGCTATGTCACTTTGGGTGTTCGACAAAATGTCTAAGAGATATTCTTTCCATTTACGAACCTCATTCATGTGATAAAGATTTGTTTTCATTGGGTAAGTTCAATTTTATGTACCAAGACTAGGAGTTGTTAACCTTTTTGATCTTGTGTAGGCAAGGGTTTGACTACTTGCCACACATGATGCTTAGAGCTATGTCACTCCAAGTGTTTGTAAAAATGCCTCAAAGAACTTATCCCCTTGTTAAACCCATTTTGTAGAGTCAAAATGATCTTCATTGTTAAATCTTCCGAGTGAGAGCAAGTGACTTTGTCTCTCGCTTGAATTATAGTCGAGAGCCATTGAAGATCCTTAGTCATGGGTGGTAAGAACCTCTAGACCTTGCTGCCTTTAATTTATAGCTTAAAACTCCATTTTCAATCGCATTAGAGGTAGAGAGAGAATCCCACAAACAAATCACAATGAAAAGGTTGGCCGTCCTAACGCCGAAACCCCTACCGTAAAGTAAACCTCTCACTAGCTCCGACCCTTCCCTGTGGATTCGACCTCAGACTTCCGAGTTATTATGCTACAACCGACCTAGCCCTACGCTTGGGCCAATGCTACTATGATACAAAGCTAGGTTGCAAGCAACCACCATCACCCAGTCTCCCACTCAAGCTGAGAGACCCACAGAAGCTGAACAAGACTTCAGCTTCTCCACAGTAACCACCTTTGTTAACATGTCTGTCGGATTATCCTTTGTGTGAATCTTTTCTAAAATGAACTGCCCATCCTCCAACAAAGAGCAAATAAAGTGATACTTTATGTCGATATGCTTGGTCCTCGAATGAAAGGCGGCATTCTTCGCCAGATGTAAAACACTCTGACTATCGCTGAACAATTTGGATTTGTCTTGCTTCTTACCCAACTCTTTCATGAAGCTCCTCAACCATACAATCTCCTTGCATGCCTTCGTGACTGCAACATACTTCGCCTCTGTCGTGGAAATAGTCACTATTTTCTATAGCCGTGAGACCCAACTGACTATTGCACTGCCCAATGTAAGTACATATCCTGTAGTGCTCTTTCTGCTGTCAATGTCCCCCGCTAAATCTGAATCCACAAAACCTTGCAGACAAATATCAGAACCCCCAAAACACAAAATCGAATCTGAAGTACCTCTAAGATAACGCAGAATCAACTTGATTGCTTCCCAATGCTCCTTTTCCGGATTTGCCATGAACCTGCTGACAACTCCCACTGCATGAGCAATGTCTGGCCTTGTGTTAACCATGGCATACATCAGACTGCCTACTGCCGAGGCATACGGAACCTTTGCTATATAGTTCTTCTCTTCATCTGTTACTGCACACTTTTCTTTCGCAAGCTTGAAGTGACTTGCCAAGGATGTGCTAACTAGCTTAGCACTCTCCATGTTGAACCTTTTCGGCACCTTCATAACATACTCCTCCTGTGACAATTTCAACTTCCTATTCGCACTGTCCCTACTGATTCTCATACCAAGGATTTTCTTCGCAGAACCCAAATCCTTCATTGGCAAACTCCTTGGACAATTGTGCCTTGAGATTAATAATCCCATCCATGCTTAAACCTGCAACAAGCATATCATGTACATACAACAAAAGTATAAGATACGATGTACCAAGCTTCTTAAAGTAACAGCAATGATCCCCATGACATCTACTAAACCCCGTAGCAGTCATAAAAGTATCAAACTTTTTATACCATTGCCTCGGAGCCTGTTTCAACCCATGCAGACTCTACCTTAGCTTGCATACCAGATTCTCCTTCCCTTTCACAACATAACCCTCTGGCTGATGCATATAAATATCCTCCTCCAAATCCCCAGGAAGGAAAGCAGTTTTGACATCCAACTACTCTAAATGCAAGTTCTCAACAGCCACAATATTAAGGACACATCTGATAGTAGCAATCTTAACAACATGAGAAAAAATTTCAGTGTAGTCGATACCTTGTTTTTGCTTGAAACCCTTGACTACCAACCCTCCTTGAATCGCTTGGTACCATCAAATTCTTCCTCAAGCCTGTAAACCCACTTGTTGTGCAAAGCTCTCTTCCCCTCAGGCAATTGAACCAATTCTCAATGATAGGCCTAAAATACTAAGACGTAGCAGTCCCTATATTGCATAGTTTTAGTCCTTTATTGCACTTAATAAAAAATTGTTGTTATCTTTTTTGTAATTCACATTAAATTATCAATTTGCAGGAAAAAGATGATAATAAATTATATTTTGGCTGTTAGATTCAAGAAGCACAAAGCCCAAATGGGCTCATCTATATATTTCAATTAATAAGTTGTTAGTAGTCACGAATGCAAAGGCTAGCTCGCAGATGGGTCAGCAACGTGAAAGGTGATGGGTACCAGTGTACCACTTCAAGAGGTTTTGATTGCAAGTCTAAAAGGCAACAAAATTCTAAAAGGACAGCTGTGACTATAATATTAAAAAAAAAAGGAGAGTTTTGAGATGGAAACTAAAGTTTTCCTTTCATTCCCAATTTCCAAAATTTGCTATATAATTAGTATCAATAGGGTTTTGTTTGGGGGGACTTTGGCTGGAGAGATTACGGAACAGAAGAAGAGGACGGCTGCACCATCTCAACGTACGACACCGGAGTTCATGGCTAGAGGACAAGATGAGCGAAGGAGATTTTTGTGAGGCTTTATTTTTATCTATGTTAGGATAAACTTTTAAACTAGGGTTGAGGATGAAACCCCATAAATATTATTAATTTAATTTATGTATATGATTTTTCCTACATACGTTTATCGTTTATTGTTCTCGACTCCTTAATTAATATGCATGAACTTTGGATATGGATTCAATCGTTATGAATGGGTTTTTTTCCGTGATTTGAAGTCATTATATTAATCGAATTGCTTCGTTTGTCAAAGTTAATAGTCAAAGTTAATATTTAAGTACGGAGTATCCACTGTGATTTGTTTTCACGGATATAGTGGGTGATTTTGGTTTAAGCTTTTGAAGCAGAGGGAGAACATATTTTTGTCATAAATAAAAAAAAATGCTTATAGTAATATTTTCCACGGTGATAAGATTAGCTTCTAAATCATTGTGAAGAAATCAAAGAAAAATCATTGCATAAGATTAATTGATAAATGTTTATGGGTGTGGATTCCGAAACCTTAGTTACTTTACTCAACCGTTAATCTCCATTATTTTTGCGTGTTAGTTTAATTTATTTGTTTTGTCATTATTTTATTTTTATTTTTAGTTTTCCAACCAAACACAACTTTTTGGGAACTAGGTTAGGATTTAATCAGTTCAAGTTCATTTAGCTTTCCTATTAAAAAAATGCAAGTCACTGTGGGTTCGACCTCGCACTTGCATTGCTATACTTCAATACGATTCGTGCGCTTGCGAGTACTTTAAAATTTCACAACAAGTTTTTGGTGCCGTAGCCGGGGACTTATTATTTTTTTTTATAAGGAAATCTAGAGATTTGAATTGATTTTTCCCTTCTACTAGTTATAGTTAGGATGTCTAAAAAAAATAAATAAATAAAAAATAAAAAAATTCACGTCATTACTTGCATGAGGTTATAGTGAATCTCATAGTAGTTTGCATTCATTACTTTATTATTATTATTACTATTATTATTATTATTAGTATTCTTTTCCTGTCTCATTAGTAGAATAGCAATTCTTCCTTTCAATTACTGTATTGGTATTAGTTTAAAAAAAAAAAAAACCTTTTAATTTAACTCAATTTTTTCCCCTTGGATTCTCTTGTTTCATCTTTGTTTGTTTTATATGTCTAACTTGGTTTGTAATGCAGCAAATCTATTTAAGCTACAAGTGTTTATTGCTATAAGATTGGGAACACTTCAATTTTCGTGCATCCACGGTGGTTGGAATAAGAAGCAACGGGGTACAGTAGCCATAGTAAGGTATCGGCCAGGTTTGTTTGTTTTTTTTAATAAGTAAGTTTTTGTGGCATTGTTAATAGTATTAAAAAAAAAAAACAAAGTCTTCTACTTTAGCTACTGCAATCTGCACATTTATTTTTTTTCCTCATTTGTCTATTTTTCGTTTCATTTAGATTCTTGTAAAAAAAAAAAAAACAGTGAGTTTGTTTATGTTTGGTTGCCGTTCGAAAAACTTAGAATTAATACCTCTTGATTGGGAAGTTGAGAGAACCTTTAGGCGTGATTTAAAGAATAAAAAAAGGGAATATAATCAATTAAAAGTGGGAGACGTGGTCGAAAATAATAAAACTCTTAGAGATTTATTTGCACCAATCACCACAAACCCACCATCCTGCATAGTGCTACCCATCACCAACACAATACATTTTGAGTTAAAACCGCAAATATTTCGATTATTGCCCACATTTCAAGGCATGAAAAATGAGGATCCTTACATGCATGTCAAAGATTTTCTCGACATATGCTATACATTTAAATTCCAAAAATTTTCTGATGTGTCGGTTAGGCTACGATTTTTTCCTTTTTCTCTTAAGGATAAAGCTAAGGGATGGTTGAAGTCTTTACCCTCTGGGACAATAAGTTCATGGGAAATTCTTGTAAAAAAATTCCTCTCCAAATTCTTTCCAATGTCCAAAACAAATGAGTTGAGAAGAGAAATTGCTAATTTTTGCCAAGAAGAACATGAAAAGTTTTATGAAAGTTGGGAAAGATTAAAGGATTGTATTCTTAAGTGTCCCCACCATGGTTTCGAGACATGAAGACTTATTCAATACTTTTATAACGGTTTGACTCAATTAAATTGTAATATGATAGAGTCTATGAACGGTGGTGGCTTTTTAAATCTTAGAGATCGTGATGCGGCTTATGCATTTCTTAAAAATTTATCTAATAACTCTCAACAGTGGGATTTTACTTCTCACCAAGACAAATCAACTTCCACATCTAAAAGAGGAAGATTGTATGAAGTGAAAGAAGATACTGATATAAGGATAAAACTACATAGTCTCACACGAAAGGTCGAGGCGTTAGCTTTACGAAGGACTATGGAGTCTGCCAATCGAGTTCAAACTGAAGTATGTTTTATTGTGCTAGTCCCACACACACGACACAAACATGTCCTTCTATGGTAGGATATTCTGAAAACTTCACTGAACAAGCAAATGCACTTAATAATCATGTAAAATCTTTTGGTAGTCCTTTTTCAGACACGTACCACCAAAATACGCGAAATCATTTGAACTTTTCCTGGAGGCAGAACCAACCTCCTACAAATATAGGTGGGCAATCTTTCCACCCACAGAACCAATTTCCCCCAGGTTTTCGTCCTTCAAATCCGTCATTTCCTACCCAGAATTATTCTAATCAGTTTCAGGTTCCTCAATCTAGCTTTCAATCTGTGGCACCACAGTAGCAACAATTATCCTTAGAGGACTCTCTTAAAGCAGTCATAGAGGACTTTTTTAAAACATTCGTACAAATGACTGGTCAATCTATAGCAAAAATTGAAAATGCCACTCTTTTGAATACTCAAGCCATTGCAAAGATTAAAAATTACAATACTCAAGCCCTTGTCAAGATTGAAGATCAAATGGGCCAGTTAGCTAGTCAAATGGAAGAAAGAAAGAAAGAAAAATTTCCCAATCAACCGATACCTAACCCAAGAGGGCAATTTTCTGTAAGCAACACATCCAGCTTGACCTATGACAATGAACATGTTCAATCCATTATAACTCTTAGGTCAGGAAAACGGGTTGATAATAAAGTAAATATGCATATAGAGGAGAGCTTAGAGGCGTCAAAGATAAGAGAGAGGCAGGGTAGTCCCAATAAAGTTCAAGAACCTAGTTTGCCCCAACCTCCTAAAGAACTTGAACCTAGTAGTTTCATCCCTAAAGGACCATATCCTCATTGATTAGTAGCCTCTAAGAAGGACGTAGACCAAGGAGACATTCTAGAAGTGTTTAAGCATATACAAATCAACATTCCACTCCTAGATGCTATTAGACAAGTGCCTTCATATGCCAAATTTTTAAAAGACCTAGTCTCTATAAAAAGGAAGAGCAAGACCCCTAAGGTAGTATTGTTGACTGAACAAGTTAGCTCCATTAAACAACACAAAATCCCTATTAAGTATAAAGATCCTGGGTGCCCTACAATTTCATGCACGATAGGTAATCATCACCTCGAGTGAGCTTTGTTAGATTTGGGAGCTAGTGTCATCCTACTGCCATACTCAGTTTACCAACAATTAGGATTGAGGGAATTAAAACCTAGTTTAGTAAGACTGCAATTGACTGATGGGTCTATTAAAATGTCTAAAGGTGTCATTGAGGATGTATTGATTAAGGTTGATAAATTTTATTTTTCAGTGGACCTCATAGTTTTAGATACTCAGCCTATTCATCACTCACATGGACAAATTTCCGTAATCTTAGGGCATCCGGTCTTAACCACCTCCAATGCTCAAACTAATTGTAGAAATGCGGTGATGAGAATGTCGTTTGGTAATGTGACTTTTGAGCTTACTATCTTTGACACTGGTGAAAAACAATTAGAGGAAGATCCTCTAGTGGATTATTTAGCTCATTGTGGTAATGATTTTGAGATTGCGGAGCGAACTGAACAAGTTAACCAATTGGTGGAGTCAGCTCTTTGGACAGTTATAAATGAATGGATATCTAATGGGGAGCTTCCCCAACTTTCATCATCACCACCGCTCTCATGTGTTAAAGAGCCAATCAATTGTGAGTTGAACCCTCTACCACCTGATCTTCGTGTTGAGTTTTTAGTACCAATAGAGGTCAATCCCTACTTCTTTTCTTTACATGGTGATCAAACTAAAGAGACAATGGTAGTAAATGATTACAGCAACTATGGATTTGAGTGGGATTTTATTTTTAAAATTGACACCTTGCTTCCTTCTCAATTCTGCTCATAGATGTTGTTCCCTCATATCATCCCTTGGTACTTGACATGCATGGATGAACAATTCACTAAATTGCTTTTAATTGTGTCAAATCGTTCTTATTGGGATGATCCATATATCGTTAATTACAAGAAGAGAATAAAGAAAATGATTTAATTGTTATGCTTTCTTCTTGTTAGCAGTGATTTAATTGTTTTGGGTCTTTTTTTTTCTTTTGACACTCGCTCTTTGTTTGTTTTCTTTTTCGTCTTCTTTTTTTTTCCGCTAACCAATTGCAGAAAATAAGAGAAGAATTTGTCACTATTTGAGGTAAATCCCTGAACTTCTCATGATCTTTTTCTCTTTGTTACATTGACGACCATGCATCATTTAGGTTTGGGGGAGGGACTATTATATTTGAATAAATTTTGTTTGCTGCAATTGTAGTTTTTTTTTACTAATATATTTAGTTTTTTTTTTCCAGTCAATTAGAAAAATAAAAAAATGTTTTCTTTTTCCAATAAAAAAAAAAGTTAAAAAAAAATAAAAGGAAACTTGAGGTGGATGCTTGATTTTGACTTTGAACTTGGTTGATGGTTTTTTATTAGTGTTAGTTTGGCTGTTTCTCAAGTTAGAGTCTTGATACGATTTCATTGGTAGATTTAAGTTTGTGAACATAAGTATTAATGAGAAGCATTTTGGCTTGTTTTTATCACCTATGCTTGGATAGCGATTTATCACTTGTGTACATGCCTTTTTGCACGATCACGATCACACTTAGAGTTGGGTTTGATCTCGAGTCCCATACACATATTTTTTGTGTCTCAGTATGAATCGGATGTTTCAATGAAATACTTAATGCCCTTCCCGTAAGAGGGAAAAAAAAGAAAAAAAAAGTTAATAAAATACATGCTTTTTCAAGCTTTCTACTTAGTAACCGGGCCTCTTGCCTCAATAATTAAGCAGTGAGTGTTCGCATCAAACGATGGGGAGTTTCAGATTAGTTATGTGTGGTTAGCTTGGATTGATAAGCCTTTTTTACTTGTGTAATTAAGCCTGAAGGGGTCTCTTAAAACCTAGCACTCTAAGGCTGAAAGACTTGGGGATAGTTGGCCTAAAACTCGCTAAAGGGGTCAACTAGAAAGCCCGAGAAATCCAGGCATTGCACGACTACACAATAAAAAAAGAAAAGAAAGAAAGAAGTAGAAGAAAAATGAAAAATATATCATTACAGTAAAGTGATCGAGGGGCTATATGTTGAGTTGTGCATTTTGATGACTTGTTGAGGTACTAGAGGTGCATGTATTATTTTCGAGGTTGATAAACATCTTTGTGTGACTTTCACTTACACGCATACCTTGTGATTTTTCCCTATCCAGATATATGTGAGAAGTCTAGTCTTTGTGCTAATTCGAATTAGAATGTTCACTTGTTTAAATCTCCTAATGAATGAAATATCTTGCATCTAACTTGCGTTGCACTTGTACTAGTTACTTTGAGAGGCCATTGATTAAGTTTGGGGTCATGATTGAATGTCTTATCCTCTCGTGTTTGTGGGTGTTCACTGCTGCAAACCCTCACGAGACTATAACTCGTCCACTAGGGCCACCTAGGGGTTTATAGGCTTGTTGCATATGCTAAATGCAATCGGACTCCTCCGAAAAAGGATTATATAGTTCTGTTTACTTTATTTTTTATTTTAATTTTTTAAAATTTTATTTCTTTTGCTCAAGGACTAGCAAAATATAGGTTTGGGGGTATTTGATAGGCCTAAAATACTAACACGTAGCAGTCCCTATATTGCATAGTTTTAGTCCTTTATCGCAGTTAATTAGAAATTATTGTTATCTTTTTTGTAATTCACATTAAATTATCAATTTGCAGGAAAAAAATGATAATAAATTATATTTTGGCTGTTGGATTCAAGAAGCACAAAGCCCGTGATCAAATGGGCTCATCTATATATTTCAATTAATAAGTTGTTAGTAGTCACGAAAGCAAAGGCTAGCTCGCAGCAGCAACGTGAAAGGTGATGGGTACCACTTCAAGAGGTTTTGATTGGAAGCCTAAAAGGCAACAAAATTCTAAAAGGACAACTGTGACTATAATATCCAAAAAAAAGGAGAGTTTTGAGATGGAAACTAAAGTTTTCCTTTCATTCCCAATTTCTGGTATTTGCTATATAATTAGTATCAATAGGGTTTTGTTTGGGGGGACTATGGAACAGAAGAAGAGGACGGTTGCACCATCTCAACGTACAACACTGGAGTTCATGGCTAGAGGACAAGATGAGCGAAGGAGATTTTTGTGAGGCTTTATTTTTATCTATGTTAGGCTAAACTTTTAAACTAGGGTTGAGGACAAACCCCATAAATATAATTAATTGAATTTATGTATATGATTTTTCCTACGTGCGTTTATCGTTTATTGTTCTCGACTAGCTCCTTAATTAATATGCATGAACTTTGGACATGGATTCAATCGTTATGAATGGGTTTTTTTTCTATTATTTGAAGTCATTATATTAATCGAATTGCTTGGTTTGTTAAAGTTAATATTTAAGTGCGGAATATCCACTGTGATTTGTTTTCACGGATACAATGGACGATTTTGGTTTAAGCTTTTAAAGCAGAGTGAGAACATATTTTTGTCATAAATAAAAAAAGTGCTTATAGTAATATTTTCCACGGTGATAAGATTCGCTTCTAAATCATTGTGTAGAAATCAAAGAAAAACCATTGCATAAGATTAATTGATAAATAATTATGGGTGTGGATTCCGAAACCTTAGTTACTTTACTCAACTGTTAATCTCCATTATTTTTGCGTGTTAGTTTAATTTATTTTTTTTGTCATTATTTTATTTATTTTTAGTTTTCCAACCAAACACAACTTTTTGGGAACTAGGTTAGGGTGTAAATAGTTCTAGTTCATTTAGCTTTACTATTAAAAAAACACAAGTCCCTGTGGGTTCGACCTCACACTTACATTGCTATACTTCAATACGATTCGTGCATTTGCGAATACTTTAAAATTTCACAACACTCAAGTCTGATTAGATGAGTGAGAATCCATCTCATCATCCATCGCATGCTCTCACTCCTCTTTGGTCTCAACCTGCAATGCTTCCTCAAAACATTCTGGTTCACCACTATCAGTTAACAATAAAATAGTGCAAAGATGGAGAATAACGTATTGGAGGTTTTACAATACGTGTAGACCTTCTAAGAGGAGGAGTCTGTGGATCTGCCTGTGGAGTAGATTGTATATTAGTATCTTGAGGCTTTAAAACATTACTGCCAGGGATCCCCTGAAACTCTACAAAGTCTGATTTTACCTCAGTCTCCTCGGGTTGACTTAGTCTGTTTCTATACAAAATAGACTCATTAAATACCACATCAATACTTCTGCGTGTTTTTTCGATTTTCAAAATCATACAGCCTATACCCATTGCTATTAGGATCATAGCCTATGAACACGCACTTACGAGACTTGGCATCAAATTTATCCCTAACCTCCAATTCTATATGCATATAGGCAATACAACCAAAAACTCGCACATGGGATAAATTTAGCTCTTTACCTGTCCAAGCCTCTTCTGGCATTCCACAATTCAAAGGAACTGAAGGGCCCCTATTGATCAAGTACACCACTGTATTCACTGCATCAGCCCAGAATTGCTTAGGTAGCCCAACATGTAACCTCACGCTCCTCGCACGCTCTAGGATCGTCCTATTCATGCGTTCAGCAACTCCATTCTGCCTTAGCTTCTTTGGGACCGTTTTCACCCTTCGAATCCCATTCGCAGCACAGTAAGCCTCAAACTCACTGCTACAATACTCGCCACCATTATCAAATTTTAGGCACTTCAATTTCTTTCCTGTTTCATTCCCAACTAATTCTTTCCAATTCTTGAAAACATCAAACACATCAGATTTATGCTTAAGAAAATAAACCCATAATTTTCTAGTAGCGTCATCAATGAAAGTAACAAAATAACATGAGCCACCAACAGAAGGTACCTTTGATGGACTCCACACGTCGGTATGAACCAGCTCCAGCTTCTCTGTTTTCAAGGTCTTTGCCACCTTTGTAAAGCTGACCTTTTTCTGTTTCCCGAGAACACAATCCTCATAGAAGTCCAAATCCAGTGACTTACAACCTGGCAATTTCCCCTTTGACAACATTACTTTCTTCCCCTTTTCACTCATGTGACAAAGCCTACGATGCCACGTAGCGCAATCAACCCCTGATGTTGTCATCGCGATGCTACTATAAGTACCTGCATATACATATAAGGTTCCTTCCTTTCTACCACGAGCAAGAATCAAGGCCCCCTTGCTCATCCTCCGAGCGTCTGATGTAAATGATGTGGCAACTTCACTCTCTGACAATAGACCCATTGAAATAAGATTCCATGTTAGACTAGGCACTTGTCTAACATCCTTCAATTTTAGAACCGTCCCATCTGTCTGAGTAATCTGCACATCTCCTTTCCCAACTATATTGTAGGCTTCATCATTGCCCAAATACAGTTTGTCGAAATTTCTCTGCACATAGTTTTGTAACACATCCATTGGTAGAGTACCATGGAATGAAGCTCCAGAGTCTACAATCCAAGACTCATTGCGAGAATCCAACGAAAAAATCAAAGCATCATTATCAGACTCGTTAGAAATATTAACAGTATTTTTACCTCCTTGATTGTTCCCATTCTGCAGCTTTCTCAGTGCCTTGTAGTCTCGCTTCTAGTGCCACTTCTGACCACAGTTCCAACAACCCTCATCTCCTCCACGAGATTTACTTCGACCCCTATTCCTAGACGCCGATCTTCCCTTACCCTTTTTGTTGCCACCCATATTCATAGACCTGCCTCTTTCCTCCGTATTCAGTGCTGAACCCGAAGCACTATCCTCACACGATGCTCTTCTCCGAGCCTCTTCCCCTAATATCAATCCTACAACATCCTCCAATTTTATCTTTGCAGACCCAGAGGAATTGCTCACTGCCACAACAAGTCTGTTCCAACTTTCTGGTAGATTCAATAATAGAACAAGAGCCCGGATCTCATCATCAAAATTAATACCCACGGATTCGAACTGATTCGTGACAGTATTGAATTCATTTAAATGTTCAACAACAATAGAGTTTTGAGGCATCTTTAAGTTAAACAACTTTTTCATAAGATATACCTTATTCACTGTAGAAGGCTTTTCATACATCTTTTCTAGGGCTTTGAACAAATCTGTTATAGTCTTTTCCTTGATGATGTTTGATGCAACTAACGGCGCGAGGCTTAGTAGCACAGTCCCTAGGGCTTTACGATCCAAAACATCCCAATATGCTTGCTTCATCTCGTTTGGCTTCTTGCCATCGATGGGGAGATACAGATTCTTTTGATGCAGAATATCCTCCATCTACATCTTCCAGGACGCATAGTTCGTACCATTGAACTTCTCGATCTTGACTTTGTCTTCAGCCATTGTGTAAACCCTTAACCTCCTAACTCGGAGCTCTGATACCAGTTGATATGGATTCACGTGCTTTAAACCCACAAACATACACAATTGAAGAACAAACCAAGAACAGAAAACAATGAGAAGCAAGAAAGAACAAGACATAGAGATTTTATGTGGTTCCGACTTAAGCTGATTGTTTAATTGTACTCCACGGGGTGCTGGGGTGTTTCACTATGATGAATAATGATCAAAGTTACAATGGGGGCTGCCCTAAGTATCCCTTTTATAGAGTAAGGCGACACAGTACATCAGAAACCCTAAAAACGCGAAAATGTGCATTTTTTCCCTGCCGACCTTCCAGACGGACTTGACCACCGCCCAGACCAAAATTTCGGCAACTTCAGAACTGGACCAAAAACCTGCAGACAGCTTTCTGCACTTTTTGTCCGGACCACCCAGGACCCCGTCTGGACCAAAACTTTAGAAATCTCTCTCTTGGTTTTTTAGAACAGGTTTCATCCCAACACTAGTAACATGAATGCATTCAGAGAAAAGAATAGTATTTTGTTGAGGTCAAAGTTGGTACTCTTTGCATTGACTGTGGTCGAGTTGTTGTGCTAGACCTTGACCGAAATATCTTCCTAAATATCTACATAAATATCTCCCTACTTCATTGCTGAGTAGAGCATTTATTTGCTGCCTGCAACACACAACAACTCTCTGCCTGAATTAGCAATGTTTATTTGATATTTGGTTGAAGCTGAGTCTATCATACTTGCTAAATTTGTTTCAGGTTGGAAGAGTCTCTTGTTAAGCTGAGTATTGTTGAAGCTTTGGTAAAGCTTTTGGTGTAGTCTGAATATATTTATTTAATTAGGATCAATTATTTGTTGTTAACGTTACCAGTTTGAAGAATATACTTGTGTCTGTATTTGTTATATTTTTGTAGGAGATGGTTGCTAAATCTTGGCCTCTTAATTCAAAGGATACTGAATCATCAAAAATCTGTAGAGTTAGAGAAGTCAACTTGGCTGGTGGAGGAATGAATTCAAATGAAACCATTGACTCGCCTCTTGATCTTCTGGAATTAAAGAATGAAATATTTAAGTTGGTTCGCCGTTTTCATGCTTCGAAGGAAACTGGACTTTTGCTAGATCAAATGCTTTGGCAGGATCCCAAACTGGAATGCATTATTCAGATTGTGGAGAAGGTGGAGCAAAATATGGCAGTAGAAAGTGCGTATGCAGAGGAGGCTGCATTAGGATCAAGCGAAGGGTTGGTGTTTAATCCTCATCTTAAGGATAGTTATGAGTCTTAAGTTTACTATGTATGTATTTTTGAACAAAGTCTGTAGTAAAGCAATGAATCTTTTTGTATTATGCTTAGAACTTATCTTGTAGGTGATTCATTACCAGTTTGGTAGCTATAAGTTAGACTTTTGATTGTAAAATATTCTAATTGGAAGTAAATATAAGTCTCTAACTTTGGTGTTACGAGTATTATTTTTTTTACTTGACTTTCTCATTGCAGTTGATTCTAACTTTGGACATAACACACATTAAGGAATAGTGTTTTCTTGCGATAGAACGGTGGGTGTGAGGAGAGAATAAAATATCTTTGTAAAATCCTTGCTAAGAGTTTAATATACTTCCTCCGTTCCAAAATAAGTGTCCACTACGGAATGCTCCCTTAATGTGAAAATGTTTGAAAAACGATACACGGAAGTACTTAATTTTTTTATTTGAAAAATGATGAGAGAGAGAGAGAGAGAGAGAGTGAGTATGTGATACTTATGATAACTTTAGGAACTGTAATGATTTAGAAATCTTCAAACTTGATACTTTGCATTCATCTTTTTTTCCGAGGCTGCCTTTATGAGTTTTTAATTTGTAACCAAAGTTTGATTTTGTTTGAAAAATACAAAGACAGAGGAAAGAAGTTGATTCAATTAATGGATTGGAGCATCTCCTTAGTTTTGGTTGTATTTGGTGATCTTTTACAAATTCATTTTAATAATTTGATGCTTTCATATGTTAGAAAATTCATGGAGCAATTAATACTGCATATGAAAGTCTGAGTAATTGATGCTTCTAATGCTGCATATGAAATCTAGTGCTAAAGCAATATCATAATTAAATATAGAGGTTCTATTATAGATCAATCACTTGTTTAATTTTATAAATAGATCTGAAAGATTTTTCTTTGTAGAATGATTTACAGAGCATTGCAATGGGCCAATTATGAGAAAAATACATGGTAGACCTCTCTCTATCTCTCTCTCTCAAAATTTTAAGTTCTACCAAATACCATTGTAAATTTGCCAAGCTCATTAATGAAAAGGATGTTGGTCTTCTTACTGCACTACATATAAGGAGTATTTGTTCTATCGTGCCGTTAGTTGGAGTACCTAGAATATTGCCTGATATAGACATCAAATTTGGTGATCTTAGAATTTAAATCAATTTGCAAAATATCAGACAAATAGAGCTACAATTTGGCATTGGAACTCACAAATATGTGTTTCACAGAATGCTCAATCCTAAGCATAACGTAACTGTGAACAGTCCAATACCAAAGTTGAGACTACAATCACAAATAAAGAAATGCATAAGAACTTTTTAAACATTAGTAAAAACATTTCATTTTTTGGCAAATGGCAAAGGGATATAGATAAGCGAAAGATGACAAATTTATGTAGCTCACACCTGATGCAGTAGTTTTAATATAAAAGAGGAGCATGCAAAATGATAAGTTCCTAAACTTAAGAATTCCTTTCTGTTTTAACTATAGCCAAAGCTTAGACAAAGAAATAGTACGCTAACTAAACGATATTAAAAATAAGATAGCTTGTCCAATCATTGCTTTAAGCCTGCGTGGGGGCATGACAAAACCACTCATAAATCCTCTTTGCATTGCCTTCATCAAACGCTATCATCTACAACTCAAGTGTTGGGGACACAGCCACGAATACAGAATTGAACATATCCAGTTCTAGTGTGCCACAAATTGTCCTAGGATAGTGGTATGAAGTCTTTTGTTGACAAAGGGAATGACCCATGCACGTACGATTGCCCATCTCAATTTTGATTTGCTTGCATCCCATTGTCACCAAATAATGGGCCTACCCAATTCTGGAGCTCCTATAGAGGACGGCCAAAATAGTCAAAAGTAAGCAAATGACCTTAATTTGGGTATCTGGAAAGAAGAAAAGACTGCAAACCTAACCATAGCAAAATCGGCATTGGGTGAAATTAGAAACATAAACTTTAAATCAAGCTGTTGCCTTTCCAACACCGAAGGTAGACAAGAACTAACAACTTGGTCAAGAAAAATGTTAAATAATCTAAGGACAAAGTAACTAAACAACTAAATAATTCATATTTGTGGAACATTAACTTTACTATCGAACCTGGCAATGGTAGAAGAATTTGCCAACCATGATTGGCCCTTGACCATGAGTACACAACATTGGTATTGGTGTTGTCAAGGATAAACACCTCAAATACCCATTGTCTTTTGCAACCTATAACAACCTTATAATTAACCTCGAGATTATGATCATCACAGAACTCGTCCCAACCACGAGTAAGTTCATTGTCACTAACAAGAACTAGCCAAGTTTTATTGCCATGATTGAGTAAAATCCGTTTTGCCATTCCTTCACCTCGAAATACATGTGCAAGTCCTAATGGGATTCTCTGAAGAAAGAAAACCATGATGTAATATAAGTTATAAACAAAGCACAATAGAAAAGAGAGAAGAAACAAAAAATTTGAAACTCAATTGTTGGACCAATGAATTTAGGGCCAGGCACATCTAGCAGATCGATACCAATGACGTCCAACATCTGCACGTTCAAAATAAGTTTGAGGAAAAATAATATAAAAACAAAACATCAAAATTTTATGAAACATAAACTAAAAGTATGTACGTGACAGGTGCCGAAAAGCACCCGTTGAACCTCGTTAACTCGCACTTTGTTAAGTTAATTTGGTTGGTTCTTGATTAGCGTTCGTTGGTGAATGGTGTTACAGGTGCCGAGTGCTCAAGGACTTGGAAAACATGCTTTGGAGTGGTTTAGAAGCATCAAGGATGCGAAGAGGAGCAAAAGAGGACCAACGGGCCAATTTTTGGTACCATGGTCCGGACCATGCTTTCCCCGTCCGGACTAAGGTCTCTGCTAACATTAGGGAGCAATCTGTACCCGTGGTCCGGACCACCCTTTTCCCCGTCCAGACTATGGTGTCAGGAATTAGCGTTTTGACTATTTTTTGTGTAATTTGAGGGCCCTAGGTATAAATAGGATAACCTAACATTATTTAGGGTTCCGAACTATTGAGAGAGGCTACTTTGATAGAGAAACTCATAGTTCTTCATGTTCTTCAAGCGTTCTTCAAATCAAAGCATGTTGATCATCACCATGACCGGCTAAACCCCTTTTCTAGGGGGAAGATGAAGTTCTTCACCAAGTAACCTTGCTTTTCTACGTAGATTATGGTTGTTATTCGGATCAGATTACATGTTAAGAACTCAATTTCATATGATCAATGGAATTAAGATTTTATTCTTCCAATTTATTGTGTATTTGTATTCGCGTGTTCAAATACCGTAATCATGTAATTGTTTTCAATGGTGCGATTGGAGTTCTGAGATGGATTATGCTCGTAAGACAGATCGTGCCGCGATAGTGAGACGGTCCGTGCTATGGGATAGTCCATGCCTTTTAACAATCGCTATATCTTCTTGATGATTATCGTTAGGGTTTGCAAGCCCTAGCGATAACTCCTTGAGATTCGAATATTAATCATATCTATGCAATGCTTGGTTATGCGGTGTGAACGGATTCTAAACCCTAGATTTCCTTCCCAAATAGTTTCACATTTTTAATTATTGCGCTATTTAGTTCAATTACTTCCCAAACAATCAAACCTCTTTTACTGAATTAAATTGGAAATTCATTGGAATTAATGCAACTCAGCCAATTTGTCTCCGAGGATCGACACTCGGACTTAACCGCTATTCTCCGGAATAAAAGTTAATTCCCAGTTATTAAGTATTTATTTTTTACTCGGCATGACACCGTCAAATTTTGGCGCCGTTGCCGGGGACAATTTGCACGGTTGCTTAGTTTCGATTAATTTTTATTTTAATTCTTAGTTTAGGGCTTTTTAATTTTTGTTTGCTAAGTGATACGCAGGGCACAAGTAGCGGAGCATTCAATTGAGCAGGATCGACCAGTGAAAAGTGGTGCCATGATATAAAAGCGATATCGTTGCTCACTGTAAGTCTTGCATCCCTTTTATTTGCTTGTCTCTATGTTTGTTTGGTCGTCGGTCTCAGAGACCACAACTTGTTCCTCTCAATCTGGATATTGGAAAGAGACATAGGGTTAAGAGTGAGACTGATTTACTTTCAATGGGGGATATACAAAATGGTGCTAATCCACCAGGGGCAGCTACCGCGCCCCTTGCCCCACTTAACACACACTTTTTGCCATCATCTTATGTCGCACCCTCATGCATCCAGTTGTCACCATTCACGGCAACTCACTATGAGATTAAAACCAGCATGCTAAATGCGTTGCCTAATTTTCACGGGTTTCCTAAGGAAGATCCCTACCAGCATATTGATGAGTTTATAACCATAAGTTCCACACTTCAAATTCATAATTTCCCCAATGAGGTGCTTAGGTTAATCTTGTTCCAATTTTCACTAAAAGAAAGTGCCAAACATTGGCTCAGTACTTTACCCGCGAACTCGATCACTAGCTGGGATCAACTTAAGGACGCATTCCTTAAAAAATACTTCTCCATAGGCAAAACAGTTCATTATCGGAAACTGATTACTTCGTTCCGACAGAATGACAATGAGCCTCTTCACGAGGCTTGGGAGAGGTATGGTAACTTGATTAGAAAGTGTCCGCACCACGACATTCCACTGTTTTTACGATGGGCTGAATTCTCATTATAGGATGATGGTTGATGCCTCGTGTGGAGGCTCCTTAATGAACAAAAATGAACAGTCAGCATGGGAGCCCTTTGAGACAATGAGTGATACCTCCCAGCACCATGCCACTTATCAGCATAGTGATAGGGCAACCAACGCGGCCAGTTCTTCAAAGCCACGGGGTATGTATGAGGTTAGCCCTTCTGACCACCTCGCGCGTAAGGTTGACTCTCTCGCTGAGAAACTTGACCAATTTTTGAGTTTGGGCTCGACTTCCACTCCGCCTCCTCCTACTTTTCAAGAGGCTTGTTCTCTATGTGCTAGTCCAGCCCATTATGTTACAGAGTGTCCGGCGAGAGACCAGTTTCCAGGTTTTGCGGAAGAGCAAGTTCACGCTGCTCAGGGGTACTCTAATGTTCAGAGTTATCCTAAACTGGGTGATCCCTCCTTTAACACTTATCACCCGAGTCTTAGGAACCATCCTAACTTGTCGTGGCGACAGCCACAAGACAATGCCCCTGCCCCGCAGTCTAGGCCATGGTCCACACCATATAATCCTGCGGCCTATCACTATGCGAACCATCAACAGCCACCCCCTCATCGAGCGCCAGCCCAGTCCTCGAGGGACGCTTCCTTTGAGGATAAGTTTATTAAGGCATTTGAGATGATGACTGCGACCCATTAGCAAGTAACTACGACCCAACAACAGGTGAATTCTCATACTCAGTCCCTCTCACGGCTAGAGGCTCAATTGGGCCAATTGGCCAACTCAATGAACCGTAGGGAGGAGGGTAGGTTGCCTAGTCAGCCAGCTTATAACCCGAGGGGTCAGAATCAATGTGAGGGTAATCAAGGGACTGGTAATTTCCAACAGGCGAATGTTCTCATGTCCCTTCGTAATAAGAGAGAGGTCGAAACCCGACCAGAAAAGCCGAGAGTCGAGGAGCCCCAAGCTCCCTCCTCCCCACCTGATTTCGGGGAGGAGAGTTCACATAGCAAGGAGGCAACCCCTCCAATCACTACTTCACCACCCGCCGCCACAACCATGGGCTCCAAGGCACCACCCTATGTGCCTAAAGCTCCTTTTCCTGCTGCCCTAAATGGGCCATCTCCCTACACCAAAAAGGGATCATCTATGGAGGACACTCTTGAGGTATTCAAACGCGTGGATATCAATATACCCCTCCTAGATGCCATCAAACAAATCCCTAATTATGCCAAGTTCCTCAAGGACCTCTGCACTCACAACCGGAAATCTCGGACACATGTGTCCAAAAAGGTCCTTCTCACCGAGCAAGTGAGCTCTGTTTTTCAGTCTATCACACCCCCCAACTTACACTTTGCTAGTCCCTAGCAAAGAAATAAACTAAACTACCAACTAAATGCAACTAAATGATAGTTCTTTTAAACCCCGGGCGGCCCTGGTAGGACGAGTGAAGTCTTGTGAGGGTTTTCAGCAGTGATTACCCACAAAACACAAGGAATCCTTCAACATGAAATCCGAAACCTGTCATACACTTGCCAACATCACAAGCCAAGAATATAGTGCTATCACAAAGGCAAAACACACCCACATAGTTCCAAATGCTATTAAGTCAAGAGAAAGAAATCATGGCACCCAAGTGTAGCGTGTGTGTAGAGATATGGGTCGTGATCACAAGTGAACAAAGGATGATCATTCTCTCCGGACCGAGCCTCGACTTCAATTCTCACCGTGTCATGCACTCAACAAGTAAAATCGCTCGAAACAAGGTGCATTATGAACTCTCAAGTGTGCGGTTTGGAGGTTTTATGAACATGAAGCAAGATACTCCGCACACTATGACACGAAAGAAACACTTTATATAGTGGAGTGATAAACGACTGACTTCAACCAAACAACTATTTGATTCCTGAAATTCCACTGAAAAATGTTCCCAAGCGGCAAAATGTCCTTGTAAAAGCTCACAAAGGTTGAAGAAGTCTTAAAGAGCAAACAATTTGTTCCATTATTATCAATCGATGCTCCAGCAATGACCCTATTGCCCCGACTTGTTTCCAATAGTAGAAGCCACCATGTGGACGAAAGTTCGGAAGATGCTTGACAATGAACAAGCGAATGAAAGGTTCTCGGACAATCATAACTTCAGTATAACGTAGACAGTATTAGATGCAAATTATGGACACGATAAATTACATACACAACATTCAAATAAATAATTAAAGTACTACGAAAACTAAAGACAGTAAAAATTTAAATAAAACTGTCCTCAGGTATTACTAATAAAACTCATGGTTTATCTTGCATAATCAAAGCTAGCTTTGATCTTTGGGAGCCCCATAGATAGATAGAGGTATAGTTAGTAGTAGGTCCGTATCAGGAACAGGTGGGTAGATCATTGTACAAAACATAGTTAAGTACTCTATTTCAAACTTTGCAAATGATATGAATCATATCACTAAGTAACATCCTTCTATTGTTTTCTTTCATTAAAAGTTTCAACCAAGCTTTGTAAGGACTGTGCAGTCTTCAATCTTAATTTTTGCTTGCAACAAAATGTCATAGAGAAACAATGACAACTAAGATGGAAAATATTAAGTATAGTTGTATTTTTTATTTTTCCATCCTGGAGTTAATTTATGGTTTATACTGAAGCCAAGAACTACTAAATAGCACGATGCAAACAGCAGGAAGTTCCATACTAAAAAATTACTAAATCTAAACTCTAAAACTAAGAAGTTTTATGGAGTATGAAGTGGAAAGTCACAGTTTACCTGTAGGGATAGAAAAAGAGCAACACAAAAGCACAAATTCTACGAAGAATACAAAAATACAACATCAACCAAAAGTATACCAAAGCACTGGAGGAACAAAACCGAAATTATAGACAAAGGAGTAATGTAAAAGCACAATAGAAAGACTTGCTACCAAATTCAAGAAACAAGTAAACCCTAGATGCAATAAATAGTGAAATAAATTGAATATAAACACAACAAAAGGAACTATACCTAACTTTGGCCTGCATTTAAGCCTCAAAAGAAACCATAGCTGAACAATCCTATCAAAATTTATAACAGACGCCAAAATCGTCTCTGGTGGAAGCGATGGAATAAAGAGAAACAAAGGAAGGACGATAGCTCTCTGGTCAAAGCGATGGAAGAAAGAGAAACGAAGGAAGGACAATAGCTCTGTGGCTGAAGCGATGAAAGAAAGAGAAACAAAGGAAGGACGATACAAGTGTAAAAATCGATCTTGAGCATTTAAAACCAAATCCAGCTCGATTGAAGAAATGAAGGAAGTCCAGTATGTAATAAATCGATTTGATTTGTATATTGGTCTGGATTTTTCATGAAATTTACAGCTATTTGTTTATTGTATTTTTTGAGTAAATTATCGATGCACTTATACGTAAAATAATTTAATTCCTAAATTTATTGGGAATTTTTATGTATATGTTTCAAAAAATTAATGTTGGTATAACTTTGTAGAATTATTTATATACATTATTTAACAATATTCATTTATTATACTATGCATTAATATTTGCTAAAGATCTAAGGAGTATTTTTCATATATAGTTGATATGATTTTTATATGCGTCTGTTGGGTATATGATATTTTTGGTTTCCTTACGTTCGAATAAAAAATAATTTTGACTTTCTTAATTTAAAAGATGTTATTTTTAGAAATGTGTATGTAACAATGCTTCTAAGAATTTTCTAAAGATTAATATAACGATTTAGTAAAATTAAATCTTGTAGTTTAATTATGATTGTCTCCATAAAATAAATAAAATAGTGGTTAACTATATATAATTACAAATCATGTATGATTGCTATGGATATATAAAGCAAGATAGATCTGTTAATGAATTTAGTGCCAAAAAATTTGCAAAATTATATATACAAACATTTTTTCTCTTTTAAAATGCCAAAAGAGAGATTAAGAAATTAATATTTAGGAACGAATGCAATACTACTATATAAGTGTTTTTGTGTTCGAATTTTTATATTGTTAGGCTAAATTAATGCCAACATAGAGAACACGGGAAAATAAGATAAGTAGTAGTTTAAGAACTTAGAATACTTCAGATAACTAACAAAATACATACAATATTTAGTACATAAAATTACAAATAACATAAGGCAAAGCACAATATAATCACATTAATTAAATACGTTGAATACTTGTCTTTTCTTTACCTTTTAACAAAAGCTAAATTTCCACTGCTCAAAAGGCAGTACAATGATTATGTAGTTTGATTCCAAACTAGGGCAGGAATGGATTGCTTGAACTAACGACATTATATTAAAGAATCCAAATTGCTTAATGTGTTTACACATTGTGAATTTATACTGTGATAGGATAATAGATACTCCAATATTTACTCCCCTATTCCATGTTAGGTAATTAATGGACTTTTTTTTTTTTAATTGCCTTCAGAATTCATAATTTATCCTCGAGAACTTGCCTCAACTTTAAATAGTGTTAATTTGTTCTTCATCACAAGGACAACAACTAAACAAATGACTTGGAAGGACAATATCACACGACAAGAATGAAAAAGAAAAAGAATTCTAGGTCCTAAGGAAAACCATCACCAAGAAGGAAAAAAAGATATCACCAATGAAGGACATGCCCCAAATGGAACAAAAGATCCCATCAACACTAAGCAAATTCAAATTGGAGAAATGCTCATACATTCACAGAATCAAGTCGCGCTATTCTTCTCAAGGCAAGCTCACATCCTGGTATGTTGTCTTGTTCTTCGGTTTGATTCTTTAGCTAATATAGCACTAGTCATATAACTTATTTCAATTTCAGACTTATATTTACGTACATATTTACTTATCTGCCATTCTTGTTTTTTTTTTTTTTGATAAGCAAAGAAGATTTTATTAATCATTGAAACGAATTACAACGATTAAAAGGACCAAGCTTAGACAAAATACAAAACGGACATCCCAACTAGGTTGGCACCCCCGAAAATGTATCAAGAAAAAAGCAAGGACCAAAGGGAAAATAACTGTAGTTGGCAAGGAACCAACCTAAACAAGATACATAATTACAATTCTAAATTCTTAAACATAGAAGAAGAGATACAAAAATAAAGCCCAGTTGCATCAGATCAGAGGCCGAAGGGATTTCTTGAAGCCAGCATGAACTGGATAGCTCTTCACAGAATACAAACAGGCTTCCAACCTTCCAGACAATTCAAACAGATCTTCACTCCAAATTATAGACCCAGAGACATCAATTGCTTCCATATAACATCCACTCCAAAATCCGCAGTCAGATATACTCCAAACCAAACCAAACAATAACAGAACAGAGGTACTCTACTTCATCCCACCTAATCCATAACTCAGATTTGCAGCCGAGACAATTCCGCAACACAAAACTCATTAGCAATCAGTAACATAGGCAGATATCCGTATCAAGCAATCATTATCAGAAAAAACTGGAGAATATGATACCACAGCAGATCAAAACCACTTTAAATCAGTAATCCACCACCTTTTGAGCATTCAAACTTCTAATCCCATCTAGGCATCTTTTAAAATCCTCAACAGAGTACTCAACAGGTCTGCCATTCTTGTTTATGAGAGAAAATAATTCAAATGCATAATTTCTCAACGTAAACGTATCCAACCATAAAATGTTGTTTACGTAAAAGATACCCAAAAACCAAATATACAAGAGTCAATCCCACAACAATCGATCATAAAATCCAAAAGCTAAAATACATACTATAGATTTACACCGAGCATGAAGCAATTATAACAAAACATGCTGCAAAATGCAGCGCAAAATAACACCAGAATCCTAAGTCCTAAAAATTCAAGACCAACTGCATACTTTCTCGTAGTTCTTATCACCTTCAAACAAGATCAGCCACACCTTCTAATCAAATGATAACACTGCATCAGTTCACTACCTACATCATCAGAACAAATTAACCAAAACTCCAAGAAAACTAAACTAACAACCACAAACTTGATGCCTTGAAAAGAACCAGAATTTTCAAACCGCTATAGATTAACGAAATTATAACAAACAATACCTTGAACAGTGGTATGAGCAAACAAATAACAAATCACAGCATGCAAGCACTCAACCAGTTGCTCTTTAGAAGCCCACCACCTCGCACCACCATCCGGCAACATTAAAGCATAATCCCTACAAAATTTAAGCCACCTTCCTTATATCCACAGTGTGTAAGCACCAAGTGATTATTAGGCAAGTTGTAGTGAGCCTTCAAGATGAGCTCTATGCTCTTCTAGAGTCAATGGACTATCATGATCATTCGTCAATGCTCGAGGAGTCCCATTCTGTTTTTGGTGCTCTAGATAGATTGTTTGTCGTTTATGAACCATTTAAAGAACAAGTACTCAATTATATAGGCTATGCGGCATGACTCAATCATGTTGAGTTGTCAATCAATGACAACGACGGGTCTTCGCTGAAGCTTTACAATAGTTACAACCACAAAAAACTGTGGGCAAAAGATAATCCTTGCAATCCGTGGATAATAATCTTCAACAGAAATGAATAGGGTTTTCTACCATTAATCTATAAAACCTCAAAAACCAAGTATATATAACTTGTGCACTTAAGCAACTAAGTAATAGACAACTCAACTGGATTGAGTGATGATACATAGGCTATATAATTGAGCATTTGTTCTTTAAATGGTTCATAATCGACAAACAATCTATCTAGAGCACCCAAAACAAAATAGGACTCCTCGAGCATTGACGCATGATCATGATAGTCCATCGACTCTAGAAGAGTACGGAGCTCATCTTGAAGACTCATTGCAGCCTGCTTGATTACGGCAAACACTAATCCTTTCATTTCATTTCATTTCCTTCAATTTTTTTGCCTGAAGGTTGTCTAAAATTCCATATGAAGTTTGACAGAAAATAGATTTGTATTTTGGAGATTGCCCCTGTTTGCTGTTGTTAACGATAAGAACAGTAAATTAGAAAACACAATCAACAAAGAGCAGATCATGTTTCTTCTGGTTTAACTGTACGTAATAAGTAGTGTGCCTATGAAAGGTATAAGCCATTAATGACTCTTTCAACTATACAATTGTAGGAGAATTGCATACTGAATTATCGAATCCTCCATACAAATAACTATTTCAATTTTGTTGATCTCACATTTCTATAACAACTATCTTGACCGCTAAGCAAGAAAATTGAATAATGCATCATATTACCTTCTTCAGAACAACCAGATCTTCACTCTTAACCTGCGAAAACATGATACAAAATGAGCCTAAAATAGTCACACATTATTTTGTCAATACAGAAAGTTCAAATACAATTATGTTACTACCGAAATGATAGAGATGAAGTATTCTTACATAGTCATTATATTCATGGCAAGCCTTATTCCTTAGTCCTTATTCCTCCCCATTTTAATTAACATACCAATAAGTATGGAGGACCACCAGACGCCTTATTCGTCACTCCAAAATCTCGATAACCAAGATGCTTAACGCATTTCCTTCAATATTTTTACTATTTCCACATTACAGAAACTTCTCGAACATCTGTTTCTATCCACAGAGCACAACACTAGTGTTTTCTGGAAAACAGTAACTTCAAAAGTAAGTACACGCATAGCCACATGCACTACCTACTTGTACATATCCAATTATCATCAGGTCGTGGTAATACTGGAACAATGTTAACATCCAAGCATTCCCACTCTTTGAACCTATCCTATTCAAGAAACTGAAATTTGAATATTAACTCCGATATTGCATGCAATGGTTGATTTGAGGGACATGACAATCCAATAATATAAAATAAATAGAGGAAACAAAGCAGTACCTTTTTTTTTTTTGAACGGCAAAGAATTTTATTAATCTCTGAAACGAGAACAAAGATTAAAAGGGAAGAAGGGAAAAATTGCGTCCAAACCACAATGGAGGAAGGAACTTCCACCGCTAAATGCAATAAAACCACAGAAGCCAAACGAAAACAACCACTGGGACAGAACCCACCTAAAAGGCCAAAGCCCAACACCCAAAGGGGCAAAAGCTACAAAAAATCACAACCGCTCCTAAGAGACACCTCACAGACAAACCGAACCCCAGACGAAAGAGTACCACAAGCTACTCCAAAACACGAGACCAGAGCACTGCCCAAGAAAACAACACAAAATGATTACTCCAAAGCCATGAATTTACTCAACACCTCCTCATCATTGCCCATAAAGTCTTCACTTATGATCTTTGAGATTGACCTTGCGGCTTCTGCTTCATTTAGAATGATCCTATTTCTGTTTTTAATCCCTTCCGAAGAGATAGATAGAGCTGCTGCAGCTATGGCCGACCTAACCAAAACGCATTTGTTCCTCTTTTTTCTTCCTTTTCCGGCTTTTGGAATACCTATAACAAAGCAGTACCTGATAAGCCATCCCTTGAAGATTTCTAGCACTGTAATATATCCTTACATCTGGTCTCTTGTTGCCACTGAATCCTAATTCAATTAAAGATAAAAAAAAAAAAAAAAATCATTCATATCCGCAGCTATATTACCAAAATAGAGAAGCAAAAGTAGAAATTAATAAACTAACATCAACGGAAATGGCTACAATACACACCCCTTTTAGGTTGTGTATCATATGCACCTTTGCTATCTACCGTTGGATCTCTAAAAGTTACGAATCAATTATAAAAAGTTACGAATTGGTAACTTGTTAACTTGAGCAACAGGTTAGTTACGAATCATATTTGTGAAAAGTTACAAAACGTACAAAAATGTTACGAATCATATTTGAGAAAAGTTATAATTTTTTATCTCAAAGTTACAAGTTCCACGAAAAGTTACTAAACACACAAAAAGTTACGAATCAAAAAAAAAGTCACGAAACAAAAGAAAATGTTACGAATCATATTGTCGAAAAGTTACGAATGCTTAGTATAAAAGTTACGAAACATACAAAAATGTTACGAATCATATTTGAGAAAAGTTATAATTTTTTATCTCAAAGTTACGAAACCCACGAAAAGTTACGAAACACACAAAAAGTTATGAAATGAAAAAAAATGTTACGAATCATATTATCTAAAAGTTACGAATTCTTAGTATAAAAGTTATGAAACAAACGAAAATGTTACGAACGATTGGTTCTCCAGGTCACTTTTTATGAGGTGGCGCAATATGGACCACATAATGGGTGCATATCGTACACCCTAAAAGGGGAGTGTATTGTAGATTTTATAGCTATAGACTTATAACACGAGCATCAAAACAAACAGATCACTGTTCTGTTTCTCCTGCTAAGGCCAAAACTATTTCCATTACCCAATTAGGAGTTAAACATTTTAAAGGCAAACCATCAGCTAATGTCTCTTGAAGATCAACAATTTCAATGAAGGTAAAGATGCCCACGAGCTTTGTTTACACCCAAATTTGGGATTTTTTATTAAGCCACCACATGGCATAAAAAATTATGCAACAGCGAATGAATTTTACCGAGATGTTGAGAAAAATTAGCTACTCGGCATTTATTTTGCACAAACTTTGTTCGGAGCGAGACGCGCCGAATAATTTTGCATTGGGATCAATTTCGAACCCATGTTTCCCCGTTTTATCTTTGATTTTCACGAAAAGGAGGAAGAGGGAACTTATTTTCGGCTCCAAATTGAAGAACCACTCATAACCGTTAATGGAAAGTAATGGGCAGCAGTTAGAGACACTTGGCAACCTTGGGACCAAATGTAAGTCCATGATTTACTCTATTTTGAACGTGGGAAGCTAAAACTTACCAATTCGAGTGATGAAGAATGGCTATCATGGGACACATGGCATGTTCTTGTGTGGGAAGACTCCATTATTCATTGACCCATCTGCACGTTGGTGAGTTTTGGCTCCAAATTGGGAGTAAAACTGCTGGTAATTAACTACCCATTACACCAGTGAGGTGTCGTACATGGGACACTTGGCAGTAATGAAGATAGGCCCTTCAGCAGTCTATAAATACAAGAAATGAAGAAGGAAAATGGGTTCCATAGCCATCAATCTCACGGTTAAATCAAACTCGAGCCACTCGACTTACACTCAAAGCTCTTAACCCGTTGCAGCCATTCAACCCCGTTGAAGCCTACAACACAATTGAGTCCTATAGTTTTTCAGTCATTCAGCAAGCCTAGCCCTATCTTAGTCTTGTTATTGACTATTTTGTACCCCACTTTTGTTAATTATCATTAATAAAAGTTGGTTTTTATTTTATCTTGCTGATCCTGAATTTCCACACACGGTAGGAAAATTCTAAGTCCTCACACGTCAGGCAAACCACAAACCATTTGCAACTCCACCCTTTGAGGGTTGCACGCAATCGCACGAACGAAGTCAGAAAAGGTCTCGAAGGCCTCTATCACATTCGGACAGCAAACGGACAGTCCTGGCACGCCCAGCTCACAAACCACATCAGACGCTTGTGGTTTTCTTCGGTGTTAACAAGCTTTCAAGAAGTTAAAAAGATATTTATGGTTCTAAGCAATAAAGTTCAACTATCAGTATATGTAGCTCATAGTAACGTGAAAAGTCTGTTCTACCCAACACAATTACACCTACAAGTGAGGATGAAGAGGAATCAATTGGAAAAATCATGCCAATGTTGGAAGGCCGGAGGAAATGAACTTAATTTCACCAAAACACAATGGATGTAAGGACCAAGTTTCAGAGTTCTTTATTTTGGCAATTCCGTTTGACAAAACAGACATTTACATCGAGTTGTAATTTTATTTTTTAGAGTGTCTGTTTAGGTGTGGAAATGAATCATCTCTTTATGTAATGGTTGAGAGTGCGGTAGTATTTATTTTAGTGGTGAGTTGAGTAGGTTATTTTATTAGTTCAGAAGTTGCTCAAAACTTGCTCGAGGAACATGTCCAGCAACTCTTCTGCCAAGAATAACTTCAGGACTTGCTCGAGCAACCTGTCGAGCAAGTTGGGTGCGAATAGCTATCTATAAATACCGATGTGCTAGGATTTTTTTATTATCTTTCATACCTACAGCAGCCGCACTTTTTGGCAAGAGAGAGGAAAAAGTTTTTTTGATGTTTTGAGTGATAACCTTGGGAGTTTCTACACGATCAAACGATCATACAACTACATGTTCATCTCCAAGAAGTTCTCTACAACTAGAAGTGATTTCTAGGGAATACTTTTGGTGGGACTCCAAAAGTATCCAAGGAAGGCTTGTGCGATTCAAGGCGTTGGCGATCAAGATCACTGGGTGCGGTGTACGTGTGACTCGGCAGGTGATATTTAGAACGTTGTGAGGATTTACATCGTTTGGATAGGTATATCTGTAACTGCACAATGAGTATAGTGATTTTGATTCCTTCCCGTGGTTTTTTACCCATTTAGGGTTTTCCACATATATCTCTGTGTTGTGGGATTTGACTGCTTGCTTGATTTTCTGCTGCTAGTATTAACTAGTGATTCGCATTCATACTATTAGGGTTTTTACAGATATTTAGGGAACCCTGATTTTTCAGAAGTCATTCTAGGAGAAAAGCAAATATCAAGACAAATACCTAATGCTGCATTTTTGCCTTCATTTATACATGAATCATCAATGAGAAACAAGTTCAAGAAACAATGGTCTTTAATCTTGCTAGCTAATCTACGATTTACCACAAGTTATATGATTAGTGCTATATTACATAAAGAAATCATCCAAGGTTCTCAAGACCACCACTTCTGGGACGTTAAAAGCTTGATACAACTCATTTCAAAACTGGTGCACTGTTATACGTGACAAAAACTTGACTCTACAATATGATACTACAACAAGTTCCGAACAGATAATCATATCAAAACAGCAATTGGGGGAATATACACATTTCATCCAAGTTCTCTGAGGGTTCCTTCAATAGTTCTCTCTCTAGCCAATGCTAATCAAAGTGAACAAAATCAACAATAGAAGAGGACTACATAGACACAAATTTACAGCCATTAGATTTTTTGTAAGAGAACCGGCACAAGAATAGATCTACAGAACATTTACATACCAGAACTAACGGATGTCGAAAACCTCAAAACCTGACGCAAGAAAAGGACAGCGGAACTCTATTAAACGTCAAGTTGCAAAAGCACAACATGCTAAAGGGATCAGAAAAATTACTCTAACAGAACGTAATGACTACGTAAAAAAACTCTAGAAATCAGATAATAGAACAACAATAGTGGTTTTCTTTTTTTCAATAACCAAGAACAAAACCCTAACCTACAATCAAAGATAAGAGCACACCATCTCCTCCTTTTACAGAGCACCGAGCTGTAATCGTCATGATAAACAATAACAGCATAAGAGGGCTACAAAGGCACAAATTTACAATAATTAGATTTCTTGAAAGAGAACACACACAGAAATAGATCGTAAAAAAGAGAAAAAGTGCTTGCCTTTTGTCCTAAAGAAGTGTATTGCCGTCTCCCTCCCTCCCTCTCTCTCTACAGAAATTGCATCTTGAAGGCAGCTTTTACACTAATAACAGACATCCGAACACCAGAGTTGCGTAATTGTATGAGCACCAGCAAAGATAGAGTCAAGGAAGCAGTTGCAGGAAGGAGAGAGAGAGAGAGAGGGAGAGAGAGCGACGTATCTATATGAGCACCGACGGAGATACGGTGAGCGAAGAGATATTGCATGAGAGAGAGAGAGAGAGAGGAAGATTCTCAACATGTTCTCGTACGTGGCTTATCATGCATCCACCAATAGATGTGCCTGAGAGCAATACAAATCTCTCTCTCTCCACTTTAAGTCCAAGGACATGAATTGACGGAAATACCCCTCATGGCAAACCTATAGGTTCTCCAATCGAAAGACAATTGGAAAAATTGGGACAAAAGTTGGGGAACGCCAAAATCGAACTTAAGCTTCTTAGGGCTTTAGGTTTTTGGATTTTGGATATGGATCTGTTTGATAGATCTCAATTAATTCTCTATGACAACGTATTCAAAATCACGGAAAACAATCTAAATTATGAAATATAATCAATTGAAAATGACATGAACTTCTAAAAATGACAAATAAATTGGGATGGAGAGTAATAATAACGTGGTAAATCAATTGCAAGTTTGGTTGGAAGAATAGGTGTGTGAACTGTGACCAGACAGACTTTCCCAATTAAATTGCGTGCGGTGCAAATAGGAGTCATTCTCGTTGGAGGATCAGAACAGAACAGACTTTGTTCACTGACCCGCCTCAACTCTTGTGGGAATTCGAAATCGATCGAGTTTCGTCACCGACAAACATTGGAAGGAAATGGGAACAGCGCCATGGAAGCAGTTGCTTCTCAATGCCTTGGAGTCCAATTCCACCCTCAAGCACTCTTCCTTCTTCCAGCTTGTATGTCTATGTCTATAACACACACCCCCTTCTATTTTGGATCATTCTCTATTCCTATTTTTGTTTCCAATTAATATTCCGCTATGGGTTTTCAGGCGACGATCGGATCTAACGGCAGACCCTCTAATCGTACCGTCGTTTTCAGGTCTCTCTCTGTATTATTGTTATTATTTTTGGGAGTGTGTATTTTTGCGCGTGTTAAATCTTGGATTTATTGATGTTTGTCTAATGAGCAGAGGGTTTGAAGAGAACAGTGACAAGATTCAAATCAATACTGATTGCCGTAGCCGCAAGGTTCTTTCTCTCTCTCTTTATGCTTCAGTTATCTGGGGTTTTCAAATTTGTATTGACTTGGGTTTTTTTTTTTGGTCGGCGAACTTGGGGTTTTTTTTGGATTTATAGGCTAATTCTTTCTAATAATGCTCGAAGTTAAGGGTTTAATAGATTATGATGTGGAGTTTTTATTTATGTTTATATAATGGGTATGGAAAATGGCTATACAACCCCTTTTCCAACCCCCATTGGACTTGCTCTTAGAGTTGAACGTTCTACTTTTAACAAAAAAATGCAGATTGATGATCTCAAGCATTGCCCATTTGCTGAGGTAATTATGCTTTATTAAGGTATTGTCTCGTCCATCTAACTTTCTGGAGTATCATATTTTTATGTAGTTTGCTTAATTACTTAACCGCTGAATTGCATCAAGTAGAATTCAATTAGAAGAGTATCGTGAATTTCATCCTTTGTTGTCATCTTATCTTTTGAGTTTTGAGTTCTATGGTATAGATATGTTGGTATTTTTCTGATTCTTGGGAGCAATTCCGGATTAATGGAAACGTTGATGTCATTAATGGGTCATGTCCTGATCCTTTGAAGCTTCAGGTACCATTTCCAGTTTCCAATTTGAACACATTGCAAATACCATTTCGTTTCTTACTATTACTGTTGATTTCTGAAAACATAGTACTGCTTTTGTGGAGTTCTTCAAGCCCTCTTTTTTTTTTTATTTATTTACATTTTTTGGCTGATCAAATGTATATGCATACATACACACAGTCTTCGGTTTGAGGTACGGATAAAATTATTGAATTATCAGTTTATCACATTCGGCAGGATTGAAATTTATTCCCAATATAACTGCATCATATACAGTAACCGCTAAATGATAACAGCCAAGGTAAGCATAATTATTCATTGTCATCTAATGGGAGGAATGAAGCGGTGAGCACACTTGAGGAATAAAAATTTGGTTGTTAACGCAGGCGGCATTGGCGTGCAGAACCACCTGTCATTCTGAGTTTCCTTCCTTGAAATAAGTTAGTGATTATTGGAATCAACACGGAGGTGTAATAGAAGCTTAGCCTATAGACTACGATAGAATTAGTAGAGACTCTAAGTTTCTTACCGTAGAGCCTGGAGGCAAAGCATATACTTTTCTTGTAATTTTGTAAAACAAACTCGGGTGTTATCTCAAGTCCAACCATCCATTGCAGCTCGAAAAAAGTACTCCAATTTTTTTTGCTCATTTCTTATCCATGACTCCCGAGAAGCTAATAAACCAAATTGGATCTTGGTGAGGTGAAGTATCTGGTGGAGACTGCTGCAAGAGAGGGAGAGAGAAGACAAAAGAAAGAGAATAGTATAGATCATGAAAGTATTATATAACTTGTACTTATGTAGGCAAAAGCAAAATAACCCTGGGAATCTTAAAGCCGAAACTACATTTTAGAAATTAGATGAAATATGACCACCTCAAACCAATGCAATAGTATACACTCGCAGACTAGGTTTGGTTAGGGTAGTATGGAGACGTTCATACATGCTAATTCAAATAGTGAAACCGCTTGAGAGATCTTATATGCTTAGGTTTAGTTGTCCTGATTAATTAAGAGGGATTTTGTGAATGAACTAATGAAACCAATGCTCAATGTGCTAACCTTCTGAAGTAACCCACAAATTTTTCTTGAATCAAAGTTTAGCACTGTATTGTCCTAGTTTTGGTGGAGGAGGAAACAAAGATAATCCTAATAATGGGATCATGGACCCGAGAAAGTATTACTAAGGAGATTATGTAGCAAAATTTGGGGATGCATCAATTCTTGTAGTTCAACTGCATTTGCATAACCATTGAAACTTTCCTTTCTGCTTGGGCAAATATGCACGATGGGTCTGTACTTTTGCAGTTTCCAGAATCATAGAAGTTTTGCAGAATACTTTTTCATAAATTGTTTTTAAGAATAATTGCTCACTATTGTCATATCACAGTCATACAGGAAGTAGTTATTTCAAAAATTCGAAATCATCATTTTAATGCTTTCTCATTACATGTTCGTCTTCAAGAAATTCTAAAAAAAGTAAGTACAAAAAACCGTCAACCAAACATAGCCACTGTGAATTTGGAACTTTGTAGAGCTCATGTTTCTCTGCTGATGCAGTACACTTTCGTTCTGTTTTTTGTTTGTTCATATTCCAGGTGCAAGTATTGTCCAAAAACGTCTTCATTGTACTACTTTTTATTTTGTAAGCAGTGATTGCACTTCTTGGTAACTACAATGGAGTGGTAATTAATGTCGGCATTATCTTAGCTACATCAATCATTCACCAATGTAACTGAGTAGGTTTTGGCTTGCCCCTTCTATGCTACTAGTGAAGTGCTAAATAGCTGATTCATTTGCCTTTGAACCGGGAATTGACTGAGAAATAGAAAGGAGGCCATAAGTAGTAGTGGTAGGTAGGCACCCTTTGATCCAGTTCTTTTATGCTATTCCATGATACCGGTGAAACAGGTCAATGTACAGCAAAACTATTTCCTTACCACAGCTTCTGGTAGACTCTAAAAAACTGGACTGTTTCTGCGAGTGCTATTGACACACAATTACTCATATTTCGAAAAGAGAAATTTTCTGTGACTTGTTGCCTATAAATGTGACTTTTGCATAATGATATTAGCATCTACTTGCTACATAATGGTCTTCTAATAGACTAATACTTACTAGCTTCCACATTTCTGTTGGGATGTTTGGATCATTGGTTTTGAAGGGATTTACCATGATCCAATCATGACCTTATTATCCGTCACTTGCTTTTGTAATGACAACATATGATTTCGATTGTCAAATCTTCTAATGCAGCAAAGAGAGAAAGCTTGGTTTGGTAGTTCTCCAAAATCAAGACTGCAGTACTTGGGGCCTAATCCTGGTCTCCCCACACTAGATGAAAAACCATCGCAAGAGTCCTCTTTAGATCCATCAGCAGGCCCAGTTGATGCATTTTGTTTGCTTGTTCTAGATCCGGAACAGGTTCTTCTTCTCTCCTCTAGTACGCGCTGCTGAATTTCTTTAACACCATAAAATTTACAGGGTTTTTATCATGAATGTACAGGTTGATTACTTGAATTTGAAGATCAATGAGAGACTAACCTTCGCAGCCAAACAGAGCATCGACGGAGAGAAGTTTTGGACCGTGGAAAGAGTCAATCCATGACTGATGTGCATAAATTCAATGATGTGAATGTGTGGTTAAAAATAGATTGAATTCTACTTTTCACAAATCACAACGAATTCATATTTCGCAATTCGATGTTATTCGTAAAAATGATTTGACTACATTGTAAGAAAAGGGAAATGATATTACAAGCCCATATTCGCTTATTGCACTCTAAATTTTATCCTTTCATGGGTTTTAACAATTGATTGTGTAATTTTAATCACGAAAGATGAATTCTGAAGTGCATTGTAACATTAACAAGAAAGTAGACTGAAAAATCAATTGCCTAGGAGTATGTCCCCGGAAGCAAAATTGGCTGGCCCATTTCACTGCTTTTTACTCCAATGGACTCTTTATATATGGCTAGGTGTTTTGCTTCACTCCAACTTTACTAGCTACATTTACTACCTGGGCTATGGATGGAAAAACAATGCAGCTCATTGGTTGGCTTCTAATGGCTTAAGTAGAGAAATTTTGTTCAATACGGGTTGTATCCCGCCCGACCTTTTTGATGTTTTTTGTAAGGATTTGTCTCGTTAATGTTCAGCTAATCATTTCAAAAAAAAAAAAAAAAAGAGGAGGTATGGAGGATGACAAAAATCTAGAATATGAGCTGGACACCTAAGTTATATATATATATATATATATATATATATATATATATATATATATATATATATATATATATATATATATATGAAAAAAAAGAGAATATGATTGGATTATGAATGAAAAAATGAATGGGCAAAACAAATAATTTTTTTGCATTTCTATTATGTGAAAAATTCAAGAGTAGGGTTCGAGATGCTCTAAGAAACTTTAATTTATCCGCTAAGCAAGATGTGCAAAAGTGTATGCGAACTATGCTAGGTATATTACGTTCTTCATACGTTAGTGTTCTTTTCGGGTAATGCAAGGTGCATGTTACTGGTCAGTTTACGCACACCTTGGATTAATCCTTACAACCTTTTTTTTACAGCTGTTTCATATGCTTAAGCGTGGAAGTGAGGTGGCCCAAGAATTGTTTAGAAGAAGAATCAAACTTGAAACCTTAGAGAGTAAACCCTTAAGTCTCAGGCGAAAACCACGTGTTTAATGAACCAAGGGCCAAACATCTAGCAAAATAACTTCACTTACCTGAATTATTCAATGTTGAACGAGGCCTTTTGACATAATGCAGTGTAAGCCTTCCCATGCAAAACATCTAACCCAAATGAGTATTTCAACAACTGTCCAATGAGGAAATTTTGAAGGAAAAAAAAAAAACCCAATTGCGTTTGCCATCAGAAAGGGAACAAGTTTCCTTTTTTCCACCTAGAGTTTGTGGAATACTCATTTGAGCAAGAGGCATTAGCAAGGGAAAGAGAAAAGCCAAGGCATGGGGTTTTTTTTTGTACATCTTCAACAAAAGCAGTAAAGGTCTGACTTATATCCATCGCTTGGTACATCTAATTATCTACCATATAGGGAGGTCGTTGTACCAGCCTTTGTGTGATGGACTCTCTTGGACTGTTAGATGTGTGGCTATTTTTGGCATGTTAGTTGAACATGTTTAGTTCTCCACAGGCAGGGACGAAGCCAGGAATCTCACTACGCAGGGGTGAATTTTTTTTCCGAAATACTTTGCGGGGGCGAGTCTATATAATTCATAGAAAAAAAATTTATTTTTCTATATAATACTGGAGGTTTTTCTTTTTTCTTGCAGGGGCGACCGCCCCTACTGGCCCCTCTCTGGCTCCATCGCTGTCCACAGGACCACAGCTACTTGGCAGAATTAACCATGTTCTTTCATTCCCGTAGCTTGCGGTGGAAATGGAATATTTAACTTTGGTCTCGTTATAGTGCGACGAAGCCCCCGACAAATCACTTTGTGGTGCTGATGACAATATTTTTGACATATGTAGCAGACTATCAGCTCTCCATTTTATAGACCTTAGAAAACCAACATTGCCATGGCTATTATGAAAAGTTTTCTTTTCTTCGTGGATATGCTATAGGAGAAGAATATATGGCGCCAGAACCGGCTCATACACAAATCTGATGAACCCTAGGCTTTAGGCCCACCAAAAAACCAAAAATTTTAGGGCCCCCAATTAGTTAGGACCCCTACATATATATACTAAGCCCAATACAATTTTTGTGTAACCCATCCATACAAAAAAAAAGGCCCAATTTGAATTTAGGGCCCCATTAGAATTTAGGGCCCAAATTCATGCGGTGCCCCTCCATTACTCTCACAGTCTCACTTCTGCAATGAAAAAGGTGAAGGAAAAGATAAACAAGGAGTCCTTACTCCTTTCGACCGTGGAAGAAGCAATTGTTGGAGAGAAAACCGTAGATCAGAAATTCCTTGATATTAGAACGTGATGGAAGGCAGACGACACAAGTATTCGGCTTGAATTTTGAAGGCCCCTCTTTTACCATCATCAAATCTCCATATCCATCAAGTAATTTTTTCATTACCTTATGCCCTAATTGATAAAAAAAAAAAAAAAGGATTTTCTTTGTTTTATGGTGGTGATTCTAGTGAATCTACTAATATGGATTAGATTAGAGTTTTTTTATAATCTTATGGGTGCTAACTACTGATTGGAATTTTTAGGCTTGGAGCCTGGAACTTGGTGGTGATTTTCATGTTTCCTGCTTTTGCAAATATTATATCGTATGCAGTAGGCTATCCTCTGTCTGACTTGAATATTATTTGCTCTGTTTCTTATTTGTTTTGTGGACAAATGTGTTGTAAAAGTGTGACAACAAATGTTCAAATGATAGATTTTGAAATGTTGTAGTGGTTGTATATTTTTGGATAAATATAGGTTTGCATTTGTAATGGTAAATCTTTTGTAATAGTTTTTATAAAGACTCTTTATTGGCCAATTTTTGTATGTAAAATATAGGGTGGGCCTCGTTTAATAAGTTCGATTTAGGCCTCCGAAATGTATGAGCCGGCTCCGTATGGCGCGCGGCACAAAATGGAGGGATTTCTAAGCCAAAACCCCAAAGTTTCTAAATAATAATAATAATAATAATAATAATAATAATAATAATAATAATAATAAAATCGACGAGCTGAATGTTCATTTCATATGAATTGATTAGTTAGGAGATAATGAAAATTTTCAACTCAATCACACGAAAAGTATTCTATTGAGAAATTTAATTTTTGAATTTAGAACTAAATAGAACAGAATTGAAATTTTGTACTGTACTTAAGTTAATTGGATAGGATTCATTTCCACCTAAACCGTGGTTAATCCCTCAATGAACATGCCCCGAAGATGCTATATATTTGAGAGCAATTTTATTCACCCTCGCTTTGTTCACTCTCACAAGAGTCGGTTTGTTCGCTCTCGCAAGAGTATGCTCATTTTGGGCCCCACTTCGATAATCAAAATTATTTATTTTGTCCAAATTCATTTGTTAGAAGATCATGTAAAATTTGAGTTTAATCAGATATCGGTAAGCGTTGGATCTTGAAGTTTGATTTTTTAGTTGAGTTAAGAATTTTAAAGGGAAAAAAAACTTCTAGATGAAGTACTTACCGATATCCGATTAAACTGAATTTTTGCATGATCTCGTAACAAGTAAATCTTAACAAAAGACAAACGGTTTTAATCATCAAAGCAAGACACAACAATAAGTATACCCTCACTAAAACAAATTGAGTGACTTTGATCATTGTATGCGATCCCGAGATGGATCCGGGGGGCGTGCAGTGAGGGAGCTCGTGCGTGTAGTGTGCTTCCTAGCTCAACCGTCCAATCAACGATCAACGGTCCTAATAAATTGGGATTAAAATAAATGTAAAAATGCTTTTTTAAAGAGTGAGTTTATTCATACTATTGATCGCTAATTGAACAGTCAAGAGAGCTCACCCCTCACTACAAGCCCTGGCCGGGTCCATTTCGAGATGGGCTCCACACAACACAGTGTGTATTTGGTGTATACCAAAATGGTGTACACATAGTTTTACTGCTGCTTTTTCGTAGTATAATCTTTGCAGATTAATTGATGCCGGACAGCTGATAATGAGCAACACTACATACACACAAAAAATACCCACAAAATACCCAAACACACACACACGTGTGGCCCCACACACACTGTAGGTGCAGTGTGTGTGGGGGCCACACTTGTGTGTGTGTGTTTGGGTATTTTGTGGGTACAAACTTTGTGTGTACCTATCATTTTCCGCTGATAATTGATGCTCAGAGTACGTCTATTTATGTAGAGTTCAGAATGGACAGCTGTAACAAAAGTTAGCTACTACAATTGTCGTTCAATGGTAACACTATTTGATTCCTTACGAATCTTCCTCACTCTTTCTTCCTATCCAATTTTTTTATCCTGACACCATCTGAGTTCAAGACTTCCAGTTACAGTAGCTGACATATAGCTACCCGACTTTCAAATTTTCCAGTGCATTCCTTTGATCTTTCCACATTTCTTTCTATTTTAACAAACAGGAAGGTGGACGTCAGAATGAAAAATATGACCCGGAGCTTGGTGGTCAATGTTTAAGACTTGAGATTTACTCCCTCCTAAAATTTTAGGTTTGAAATTTGCGAGTATTAATTTTTTTGGGGCCAGTATGATTCTCACGGAGTTTTTCTCTGACTTTAGTTGGGCTTCTTCAAGTGGACAGTGAAATTAGCCCCAGCATTAGTTGAGAAGCCTGAGATGGCACGGACACCTAAGTTATAAAAAAAAGGGGAAATATAACTTCATAGAAGAAACCATAAATTTTTGTAGTACATCAAATAATGAAGGGAAGGAGATTTGTATAGTTATGTGCTCAAAGGTTTGGATTTTAAAAGCTTGCTCCTCCCTAGGTCTCTTATTCGAAACCTCGTAAATGCTGTAAACTCTCGTGGAGACAATCTATGTGGGATTTTGTTCCGGCTTAAATTGATTCCCCACTGGTGGATGGTGAGTTTATCACTCAGGGATTACACATCCTGATTTAAAATACTAATCGTCACAAATAATTAACGACAGTTTTGCTCTAGCTTTAAATGGGGCCCTCGTTAGTGGATGGTAAGATTCTTAGGATTAGTCAAGGTATGCAAAAGCAGGCTTGGACACCTGGTTATAAGAAAAAAATAATAATTAATACCGATTTTTTTCAACTATATCACATCTTTCTTGAAATGAAAATAAACCTATTTTTGGTTGTTTTCTTGGTGCTTCGGAAACTAAACCTTGCAACTATTAGCTAAGTGTATTATTTACATTATCAATTTAAATATGTTAGCCTTTCCAACAAGTTATGTTTAAATATACGGAAGCTTTGAATTTTTTTTAACCGACAAGAAAACAACCAAGACAAAATTAACAATTCGGTTTTTGAATCGTATCCTCACATTTGCAAACAAACATGAGATTGAGATTAATAATCCAATTCCAAGCTAGACCTAATACTATCGAAAACAATAAGGGATTTGAAATTAATAAGAGAGGTATTGATAATCACTTAATATTGCGAAGCTATCGTAACCCCATCACCTTACCAATTGTATTATTGCTAGTCAGGTTATCAAACGGAAGCGTATGATACTTTTGAAATACCAAAGTTCACCTAAGTCCAGTTCAAAAGAACTGCAAGTGCAGCCCACTTGAAAATTTTGAACTATAAATCAGAAATTCCATTTTACCATAGGATTCCAAGAAAATGGCAGAACAGACGAGGAAAAAGAAACAACCAAAGAAATTCAATTGTAATACGGTAAAACGGCGAGCTGAACCAACGTCGGCCTTGAGATTACATTGGCTTAAAGCAAATTTTAAAAAATAGGCCCGAGCGTTTTTTTTTTAACTTCAATATTGGTGACTAAGTAAATAGGGCAAATTTCACTAACCTCCCCTGAGGTTTCTGACACAAACAGATGCCTCCCCTGAGGTTTTTGAAATGACACTGACCTCCCCTGCTTTTCTAAAACATCAAAAAGTACCCCCCCTACCGTTAGTTTTCAACGGATGGCGTTAACATTTGCACGAAAACTACCAAAAATACCCTTTTCAACGATTAATAAAATAATTTTAAGAAGTGTTTTTATTTTTTTTGTTTGTCGAAAACAAAATGATGGATGAAATAAATTAAAAAAAAATAGATTCGTTAGAATCAAATTCATATTAAAGACGAATTATGCATCAAAAAATTGCGTTACTTGTCTTGTTTGGACTTTATAAGATTTTACTTTTCAAGGAGTATAATAAAAAAAATTCTTTTTGTTTTCTCAATTTCGTATTTATTAAGCAAATAAATGCAAAGAGAGTTTATGCTCAAGAATTTTTTTTATTTCGTCATTTAAACTCCACCACAACTATCGCATTCACTAGGGCGCGCTTTGACGTAATAATCTTTTTGCAATTATTGTTTGTCTTTGTTAAAAAAGTTCTCTTGTTTGTTTTGTATAATTTTTTTTGTCTTTTCAAACATTTCTCAATTTTAGTTCATGTTTTTTTAATATATGTATACCTGCTTATTTCGCTATATATGTATAGCAACATTTTATTTTACATGGTGATGTTCAAGTTTCCAATTCATTGTCGCTCAAGACATCAATTAAATCGAAACAATTCAAAAAAAAAAGTGAATATGTAAAAAAAAATACTTTAGATATTGGAAGAAAAAAATGCATGTACATAGGCAAGGAAATGGAGAGAATAATATGTTTATTATATTACAAAAAATAGTGGCATAATTTGTAGTAAAAAAAGTGCGGATTTTAGTAATAGGTTGGAACAATTGAGTTTGATTGTAGGAGTATTAGATGAGGGTAATTTTGGCATTAAGTGTATTAATTTAGTGTATTAAAGTGTATTAATAAGGGTATTTTGGTCCTTTTCGTGCAAAAGTTAACAGCATCCATTGAAAACTAACGGCAGGGGGGTACTTTTTGATGTTTTAGAAAAGCAGGGGAAGTCAGTGTCATTTCAGAAACCTCAAGGGAGGCATCTCTTTGTGTCAGAAACTTCAGGGGAGGTTAGTGAAATTTGCCCAAGTAAATATGGTGTTTTAGCTTTGCAAGTTAACTAAAATAAACTTTTACATTTTTTTATACCATTACGGCAAAAGGAATCAAACATAACAAGTCCCGTTCAATCTCAAACTAATTAATCATATTATTAACTTTAATTGTAAGATAATATTTACAACAATAAGAGTATTCATTAACAATTTTATCTAAGTTTGTTGAGTGAAAATAAATTATTTTGGTTTAGTTATCGTCACAATTTTTTTATTTGTGAATTTGATATAAAAAGTTAAGATAAAGTGCAAATAAACAAAAGAAAATTAAAATCGAACCATTATGGCGTGCAAAGAATTGAATATTAGTCTTCAGCAATATCTATAAAAGACGAAAGAGTAATATATAATCTAATAGAAAATAAGAAAAAGAATATGCAAGACTAATAGATTAATCCAATAGAAAAAAGAAAAAGGGTTAAAGGTAAAATGTAAATAAACAAAACAAAAGTAATATGCTTTCCCTTCTTTAATTTACACTACAAATTTATGATGCTAGTGTACGGAATCCAGTGTGCCCCTCATAGTTGTAAAACATATAAGGGCCTGTTTGGCTCGGGGATTTGAGGGCGGATATGTGAAGCAGCCTTATTAGCAATCTTGGTCCCACTCCTAATCTACTCTTTGTGTCACGCCCTCATTTTTAATACTCGAAATACATACAATTCCACGTAAGATAGATCACAAGTCATACATATAACCTTTGCAAAGTCAAACTTGAATACACAAGTCCAAGCCCAAATTATACATAATTCTCAAGTCAAAAAGGGTACCCGTACCCAAATACATAAGTGACGATCAAACTAAAGTTATTACACAGTTAGAAATTGTCAAAAGATTGAAGAAATTAAAGTTACATAATCATCTGTCCAAAAACACTAAGTATAAAGATAATTAAATAACTCAATGATCATGTATGGTTCAAATCATGCATTCACACTTCAAGCATCCATCTCGTGCTCCTTGCCGCTTACCTGAAAATAATTGGGTGAGCTCACTAACCCAGTAGGAAAATATTTCTACTAACGCTAGGTGTATAATAAATGATATGTGCATGAGAGCTGAGGACTACATGATCAAAGTACATCACAAACAATATGAATGCATAACATGTGTCTATAAAGTACCCAAGTGTCCTACCATCTTGTTCTACCATCTTGTTCACTATCCATTCTCCTATCTCAAACTGTGTCTTGTGTCACAAATTTTATTCACTTATTAACCACTCTTTCACATTATCAATCTCTTTATTTATAGGGAGTTTATCCCTCTGCTAGACTTCATGGGCTTCGTTCACCCCTACCGAATTTCATGGGCTCCGTTCACACTTCCACATTTTCATATCCATCCATTAATCATACTTCATTCATTAAGCCATTACCAAACTTCACATTTCATCTTATTCATCACAACTTTCATCATATGTGTCACACCGACTCAATGTAGCACGTGTCCAAAACGGATCACTATTTGCCTGACTAATTCACATGTCACAATCTCATTTTTATGATTACAAAGTGAATTTGATGGTTATCTTAATGAAAAACGTCAAATATACAAAGATAAGAGCAAACGGAGACCAACCAAGCATTAAGGAATGACTTGAAACAAAATGGAATTTTGGTTTACTTGCTGGAAATCCCGTCCGGGAGGCTATAAATCCTTCCCAGGCAGCTCAGGAAGACTGCAAGAGTTCCAAAAAGCTGCAGATTTTTCACCCAAAGGTATGGAATTTCAACCCAAGGCCAGTTTTAAAGGTTCAAGCATAAATTTGAGGTTTCAAACAACAAATACGCATAGAGAGAGGATAAATCAACTATCAATAACCAATCAAGGGGAAAACCCATTTTTATGGTGGAAAATCAAGGGTGACTAGAAATTCATGGGCAATACAAAGCTATATGCAACAAATCAACAAAATAAAATTGAAGGGAGTAGAAAATTATCCCCTACCGCACAAATAAAACTTCAAATGTGTAGGAGAAACAAAACCCCAACTTGTTCAAGCCCCCAACCGAAATATACTTCTTCCAAGTGAAACCAAGAAGACCCAGACTTTAAATCACGCGTAGAAGAAGGATTTGAAGTTGGATCTTGGGATTGTGGAGTGTGGGAGGTGGTTTTGATGGAGGATTTGAAGAATTTTTTGGAGAGTGGAGGAAGAGAGAGGGGCCGGCTATGTTAGAGAGAGAGAGAGAGAGAGAGAGAGAGAGAGAGAGTTGAGAGAGATGTGTTTGTGTTTTGAAAAAATTAGCCCCACACGTGTATATACACACCCCTAATTGCATATACACCCCTTATGTTTATAATGTGTTCTAAATGCATCCAAATGCAATTACCAAGCTTACATTGGCCCATTTTAACTTATTTTCAATTCTTCACATTTTTCCAACTCATTTTCGAAAAAACTTTAGAAACATGGGTCCTTACACTTTGGCACACCTCCTTCTCCCCCCGACTAAAATACTGTTCATCTTACAAATCCACTCTCAGGCCCAACATGAATTCCGAAAATAGACCAATAAACATAGACAGAGTATGTACTACGACTGAGAGAAAAAGGTTACATGAATAACACCATTAATTTGGTAATTACATGCAGCCCAGCCCTAAGGCCCAAGAGGCATGGGCCTTGGGCATACCAATAAACCTAAAAAAATAGGGGCACCACTATAATTTTTAATATTAGACTTGAGTAGGAGTTTTTATAGCCCAATAAAATAAAAAAAACCAATCTTATTTAATAAGAAGTCCTAAACAAAAATGTCCATTTGGCCTTTATAAAACACACAACAAATTAACTTTTATAACTAATCCATTTGGCCTAAAGGCCAATTATAAGACCCGCATAAAATAAGAAGGCAACTAAAAGACCCACAATAAATAAAAAGGCAACTCAATGGCTTATTTATCTGATCGATTGAAAATGACTTGATGGAAGAGGTAGATTACAAGTCTAATTATACTTTTGCTTCTAGAAATGCAACACAAGCAATGTTCAAGTGATACTCATGCATTCTTAAGATGATATGTATTTAGAGACTTTGAATTTTGTGTTCTTATATAATGATTAGTAGAGCTTTATATTATTTTGGCTTTCTCATATTGTAATTGTTACTGTAAAAATTGTTCAAGTGTTTACTCTCAAGGACATAATTTTTAGATTAACCTTGTTTGATAACCCTATTCAACACTTGAAACTGAATAAGTTAAGTAAAAATAAAATAAGTTGGTTTGATAACCAAAATAAGGGGCCTGAATATTTTAAGAGCTAGGTAAAAGTAATGAACAAAATATTAAGTAGCCTCCCCCCTACTTATTACTCCCTCCGTCCCAATTTAAATGCTCCCTACGGTTATGCATGCCTTTTTAAAACTCTCGTAGTTTTTATTCTATAATGTATTATATATGCAATATGGATCTTATTTGATAGATCTCAATTAGTTCTATTAGACAAAATTTTTAAAAACTTTGAATAAAAACTACGAGAGTTTTAAAATGACACGGATATTCATAGGAAGCATTTAAAATGGGACGAAGGGAGTACTTATCACTTACGGGCTGTTTGGCTGGTGGATTTGATTTTGGGTGGATTTGTAATGAGGGCTGATTAGAGGGTGGATTTGTAAGAAGGGAGGCCCCACCTCTTAAGAAGGGTGGATTTGTAAGGAGGTCTTTGGATGGTATTTTGACAAGGGGGATTTGGAGGGTGGCTATGATAGGACAGGGGCCAAATGACTTAATTGCCCCCACTTTATTAATTTAATATACAAAATTGATTAATCTAATTACAATTACAATAAATACATAGAAATTACGATAAATACATAAAAATAAATAAAGAATATTTAAACTTCCAAAAAAAATTCTGGGAAAAAAATTATTGAAGGAAAATTTTGAAAAAATTTTAGAAGATAATTTTATGGTTGAGTTGAATGGAGGGTAGGTTTTTTTTTTAGTAATTTTTTTGGATTGAATGGAGAGTAGAGGTGTATGAATGATGAACGTTTGGTGGCTTGGAAGATAGGTGAAAGAATGGTGGGTTTGTATTTGAATGGTTGTTAAAAAATTTCATATAAATACCAAACATGAGTCATTTGGTTTTACAAGAAATACTTGAATAAATAAAAGAAGTCTTATATTTTGGTTATTTACTTGGTTTGAATGGCACGCCGGGCTTGGAGCGAGATTGAGGAGCAAACTTTGCTCCAATACCTTACGACCCTTGTTGATGAGGGTGCTTGGCAAGGTAATTTTGGATTTCGTCCGTCATATTCAGAAGTGTTGAAAAATTAGATGCAATCTTCTTTCCCTGAAAGTGGCATTACAAAAATTCATATTGAAGGGAAGATTAAGAGTTGGGCACGGATTTAACGCTCTATTAATCAGCTACTTCAACTTGATGGCTTTGAATGGGATGAAAGTGAAAACAGATCGGTGGTGGAAAACGTTGAAGTTTGGAATGAATTTGTCCAAGTAAGAAATCGTCCATATGCATAAATTTTATGAACATTCTTGTTTATTTAATATAACTTGGTCAAGCCCCCAACTAAAATATACTTCTTCCAAGTGAAACCAAGAAGACCCAAACTTTAAATCACGTGTAGAAGAAGGATTTGAGGTTGGATCTTGAGATTGTGGAGTGTGGCAGCTGGATTTGATGGAGGATTTGAAGAATTTTTTGGAGAGTGGAGGAAGAGAGAGGGGCCGGCTATGTTAGAGAGAGAGAGAGAGAGAGAGAGAGAGAGATGTGCTTGTGTTTTGCAAAAATTAGCCCCACACGTGTATATACACACCCCTAATTGCATATACACCCCTTATGTTTCTAATGTGTTCTAAATGCATCCAAATGCAATTACCAAGCTTACATTGGCCCATTTTAACTTATTTTCATTTCTTCACATTTTTCCAACTCATTTTCGAAAAAAATTTAGAAACATGGGTCCTTACACTTTGGCACACCTCCTTCTCCCCCCGACAAAAATACTGTTCATCTTACAAATTCACTCTCAGGCCCAACATGAATGCCGAAAATAGACCAATAAACACAAACAGAGGGAGTATGTACTACGACTGAGAGAAAAAGGTTACACGAATAACACCATTAATTTGGTAATTACATGCAGCCCAGCCCTAAGGCCCAATAGGCATGGGCCTTGGGCATACCAATAAACCTAAAAAAATAGGGGCACCACTATAATTTTTAATATTAGACTTGAGTAGGAGTTTTTATAGCCCAATAAAAAAAAAAACCAATCTTATTTAATAAGAAGTCCTAAACAAAAATGTCCATTTGGCCTTTATAAAACACACAACAAATTAACTTTTATAACTGATCTATTTGGTCTAAAGGCCAATTATAAGACCCACATAAAATAAGAAGGCAACTAAAAGACCCACAATAAATAAAAAGGCAACTCAATGGCTTATTTATCTGATCGATTGGAAATGACTTGATGGAAGAGGTAGATTACAAGTCTAATTATACTTTTGCTTCTAGAAATGCAACACAAGTAATGTTCAGGTGATACTCATGCATTCTTAAGATGATATGTATTTAGAGACTTTGAATTTTGTGTTCTTATATAATGATTAGTAGAGCTTTATATTATTTTGGCTTTCTCATATTGTAATTGTTACTGTAAAAATTGTTCAAGTGTTTACTCTCAAGGACATAATTTTTAGATTAACCTTGTTTGATAACCCTATTCAACACTTGAAACAGAATAAGTTAAGTAAAAATAAAATAAGTTGGTTTGATAACCAAAATAAGGGGCCTGAATATTTTAAGAGCTAGGTAAAAGTAATGAACAAAATATTACTCCCTCCGTCCCAAAAAGTTTGGCCTACTTATAAATTTCAAAATTTTATGTACAATACACAATGTTATCCAAAACTTGTAACTTTTCAAGTTTGCCCTTTAGTTGACTCTAATAAAATAGGAGTTAATCAAGTTTTGAATTTAAATTTTTTTTCGGATAGCGGAAAATTTTGACGCCTATGTAATCGGAGACCTTTTTCAAAATTTTAAAACGCACTTTAAACTTTAAAATTTTCAATTATTCTTCTTTTGGTTTCATTGTTTTGATTGTTAAAAGCATCTCAAGGGCAGAAATGAAATTTACCAACTTTCCTTTGTTGAAAATTTTAAATTGGTCCTTTATTTTGGGACAGCCAAAAAAGGAAAGTAGGCCAAACTTTTTGGAATGGAGGGAGTAAGTAGCTTCCCCCCTACTTATTACTACTTATCACTTATGGGCTGTTTGGCTAGTGGATTTGATTTTGGGTGGATTTGTAATGAGGGCAAATTAGAGGGTGGATTTGTAAGGAGTGGGGGCCCACCTCTTAAGAAGGGTGGATTTGTAAGGAGGTCTTTGGATGGTATTTTGACAAGGGGGATTTGGAGGGTGGATATGATAGGATAGGGGCCAAATGACTTAATTGCCCCACTTTATTAATTTAATATACAAAATTGATTAATCTAATTACAATTACAATAAATACATAAAAATTACGATAAATACATAAAAATAAATAAAGAATATTTAAACTTCCAAAAAAAAATTCCGGAAAAAAAATTATTGAAGGAAAAATTTGAAAAAAATTTAGAAGATAATTTTATGGTTGAGTTGAATGGAGGGTAGGTTTTTTTTTTTAGTATTTTTTTTTTTTTTTTGGATTGAATGGAGAGTAGATGGTGTATGAATGATGAATGTTTGGCGGATTAGTAGATAGGTGAAAGAATGGTGGGTTTGTATTTGAATGGTTGTTAAAAAATTTCATATAAATACCAAACATGAGTCATTTGGTTTTACAAGTAATACTTGAATAAATAAAAGAAGTCTTATATTTTGGTTATTTACTTGGTTTGAATGGCACGCTGGGCTTGGAGCGAGATTGAGGAGCAAACTTTGCTCCAATACCTTACTTGTGCAATGTTAAAATAAATGAAATTCTGATTAAATGTTATAGGACAACAAAACAAAATAAGTCTAGCCCAATAAATTTATTTTTTTTACTTTGTCATCGTTAGATCAAAATCCTGGAGTCGCCCAATAAATATGTTTCAGTGAATATATCCTCTATTTTCTCATAATTCCTTTTACAGGTTCACTTTAAGAGTTGAAAAATGGTTAAAGAAGTTGCTGCGAAGAATAACAAGACAAGGAATTCTCTCATCAAGAAGGCTCAAGACAAATATCACGATGGAAGGAAGAGTTGATGACATTGTGACTATTTTGTATCTTAAAATGATATATGGTTGCTTTTGTAGACCATTGTAGCCTTTGGTAGACTTAACATGGTTCGATAGCCTTTTGTAACATGACTTGGTAGCCTTTTGTGGAATGGATGTAGAATGGTTAGAATTGTCTTTCATTCCAAGGCCTAACCTGTATCCATGTGCTTCATATTCGCCCGGAGTTCGCTCCCAGAAATATAGCCATCCTTGTCCCCTCACGTCAATACCTAACTTGTATCCATGCGCTACATATTCGCCTGGAGTTTGCTCCCAGAAATATAGTCATCTTTGTCGATATAGTTTATTAAGAAAGTAAAATGATGGTCAAGTTACAGATTCGGATATGATATATGGCTATTTTTCTTTGATTAGAGTTGATGTGCCTTAGTGGCTCTTATTCAATGCTCACATATGGCTATTATTGTTTGAGTGCTCACTCTTGCGGCTCATCTGGGCACGATTACCATAAACATATGATATTTTTACAGGAATCTGGACATACTTACCATTTATATGGGAAATATTTTACTGGGGTATTTTTACTTACATTCTGGGAATACTTACTAGAAAGATAAGGTATTTTTACTATATTTTGGACCTACTTACCACTGATGTAGGAATTACTTACTGAAATCTGGACAAGCTCTGATACGATGATTTTAGCATTTCCTCATCATAAGGAATGCCTAAGGACATTCCTAGGCCCGGATTGGGATGTCTACACTTCGGCAAATCAAATTTCATTTTATACACATCTTCTTTCATTAATTCATCCAACTGACTAACGTCGTATTTATCATCAGGTCCCACAGCAAAAACGAACTATGAGATTGTATGATCGAAATATTAAGAAGACCCACCAATTACTCTCTCGAGGATCTTGTCGAGTATATTAAGCGAAAAGGACTGCCCTAAGACTGCCATTTGTCCCACGAATAGGAAGCGTAATAGAGCTATTACTATCTCTATTCCCGTTAATTCATCCAACCAACTAACGTCGTATTTATCATCATCTTCTTCTATTAATTCGTCCAACCGACTAAAATCAAATGTATCGTTACCGCTAAAGTCGTCACCAAAGTCTATCATGTTATTATCATCCATCTCTCAGAATTTGGTAGGGGAAAAAAAAAAAAAACTATAGTTAGTGGTAAATATGACCTCGAATAGGAGAAAAAAATCCATACAACTTGGTGACAAGATTACTGGTAACTATCTTCAAATCTAATGGTAGAAATTTTCATACATTATGATAAGTATGACCTTAACAAATTAAAAACGTATCATTTGAAAAAGATGCCTTTCATATTTGCCAAACTGAAAAAATGCCTACATTAAAATGCCAAAACGTATAATTTGTGACCAAGAACCAGGATCTAAGTTTTCTTATTGTAGAGAAACTTACTTTGAGAAGATCTTCAATTTGTTTTTCTTCAAAGTTTCATAACTTTTTGAATGAAGATCTAAGCTTTCTTGTGAGACAAGAAGGAAGATGTATGGAATATTAAAAAAAAAAAAACTTGCTACAATCTGATTGAGAATAGTTTTTGAGTAGGTTTAAGTAGGTAGGAGAAATTTAGTTTCATTAATGGCACAATGTGCGATAGGTAAGCAAGAATTCAGTCTTGTTGCACATTTATAAAATGTCTAATTACGTAGTAACTATTTTCTTTTTAAAATGTAAGTACTACTAGCAGAAAACTGTAGTATATTCACATCAACATACGACTTGTTATGATGGTAAAAAAGATCAGATGGCATGGTATTTATAGCCTTATGCTATGGTAAATATGGTATGGTAGTTATAGTCTTAGGAACATAACTACCAATATATATTTAATGTCTCTTAGTTATACTTAATTTGTATTATCTTGCATTTGAAACATATTTATCTATAATTAATGAAACTAAATAATATATTGAATGAGGCATTATGGATCAATAGCTAGTAGTTGTTATTACATTAGCCAATTGTATCAATCACTCATTGATTGTTATCAACCAACGCGACTGTTAAGTACTACATTGAGTGATGGATACATTGATAATATCAACCTAAATTAACCAATTCATTTTAGCCAATTGTATTAACCACTATATTAACCAATTGTATTAATCACTCATTAATCGCTGTCAACCAACACTACTATTAATTACTATATTTAGTTATAACATTGATTATATCAACCTATATTAACTAGTTCATTTTAACCAATTGTATTAATGCTTTCTCAATCATCACTATTTATCATTGACTCTTAGTTGTTAGATTTGCAATTTATATTATATTGATCAATTTTAAAATTGTTTGATCAATCACTTAAACTCTTAGTCAAATGACTCTGATCACAATCAATAATTGTGATTAATCGTCATTCAAGCACTACACAATTGTAGTTACTATTACATTAGTCAATTGTATCAATCACTCATTGATCGCTGTCAACCCACGATACTATTAAGTACTACATTGAGTGATTGCTACATTGATAATATCAACCTAAATTAACCAATTCATTTTAGCCAATTTTATTAACTACTACATTAACCAATTGCATCAATCACCCATTAATCGCGCTCAACCAACACTAATGTCAACTACTACATTTAGTAGTAACATTGATAATATCAACTTATATTAACCAATTCATTTTAGCCAATTGTATTAATGTTCGCTCAATTATTCTTATTTATCATTGACTATTAGTTGTTAGGTTTGCAACTTATATTATATTGATCAATTTTAAAATGTTTTGATCAATCACTTAAACTCTTAGTCGTATGACTCTGACTACAACCAATAATTGTGATTAATCGTCAATTGAGCACTACCCAATGTCAATTGCAACTATTAATAGTTACAATATCATGTTAATCAATTGCAAAAATAAATTTAATTTCTTGTTTTGCATTTAAATCTGATTGAATAATCTAATTCTATTAAATACTTTATCTTAATTTAGTGGAATGTCGTACTAAATTATTTAATATTTATTATTGATTTATCATTTTTCATTCAACATTTTTATTACAACTATTGTAGTTTTGTGTTTAAATAAAAATTATCTTTGCAAATTACCAAAAATAATAAATGAATATCCTTTTTCACATGGTCATCATATATTTAATAATTATTTAAAGGTAAATTATTTAAAATTATTTTAATGTAATTTAGATATTATTATTATTATTATACAATTAATATTTTTTATTTTAAAAAATTGTTCTAAGAGATATACCTACACAAATAAAAAAAATTAACTAAAGTCTTTTTTACCTTATTTTTTAATGTTGCCCACAACAAAAAAAAGCTTAGCTAAAGGACAAAATTCAGAGTGGATTAAGTAAAAAGTGGTGTGGTGTTATAACACCCCAAAAAATAAGAATTTTTCCGCTCAAAATGGTGACTTGCTATCGGATTGGTCAGTCGCCTTATTTTGTGGCAAGTATTCCCTTAGTTCGTAGTAAGTGTTGCCTTATTATGTGGTAATACTTAGCTTGTTTTGTGGTATATATTTTCAGTTTTCATGGTAAGTAAAGTGCGAGTTTTTTGTTGGGAAAGCTGCAAAACCACCTCTTTTTTTGGCAAAATCACTTACTTTTTGGGATCCAATGGCTGAAATTCATTTATTTTAGATCCAATGGTCCAAATTTAGGGGCACCGGTGCCCCAATACCCCCATTGGGCACTCTACAGAGATTCGCGGGAGAGAAATAACGCAACACAAAAAAAAGTGACTTCCGTAGTAGAAGAAGAAGAAGAAGAGGAAGAGCGATGGCGGTTATGCAGAAGCTCTGAAGCTTAAGGATGCCCGTAGTTCAAGAGCCTGTCGTCGAAACTTCTTGCCTCATCGATGGCATTGGTAATTCCTCCCCCCCTCCCAAAACCCTAACTTCTAAACCTCGATTAGATCACGGCTCCAACTGGTTTTCAATTTTCTTCCTCATTTTCTCATTTCGTTTCAGGTTTCCGTGCTGTTTATTGTCGTTGTATTTCAGATTACTATTGGCAAGCCGAATTTATTTATTTTTTCCTCAACAGCTGTGTGGTTTCTCGATTTCTTGTTTATTCTTGCATACTCGTGTTCTGTATAGAAGGCATAGAAGATTAGAAGTGACAGAAGTCATAGAATTAGGAGTAGGAACAACACCTGTTGATTGGAAGTAGCAATGGAATTGTGTGCTTCAGTCAGTTGATTAAGAATTAAATTGTACAGTTCGTCATTATACCTGTTGCGTGAATTTTCCTTGAATTCGGCATTCAAAGAGAGCACAGAAGTCTGTCACACGCAAGTTTTAGTTTCGGCTCAATATGGTCCCTTTTTGTTCAACAGCTGGACGGGCTGTGAGGCACAGCCAGGCTGAGAGGCTCTCAGCCTGATACGGAGTATACACGGTCGAACACGGGTTATACGCGGTTTTGACGCGGCTGCGCATATTGAGACTTTTGTCCCTAGAAATCTTATGGATGCTTCAAATTGAGTTACAGATATAACAGGCTCTTTGTTTCGCACCCCGTTTATAGTGAATCCTCTTGCTCTTTCCCCGTGGACTTATCTTCTTGCTTCGTGCGTGGGGGGAACCACGTAAATCTAGTAGTCTGTTTTTCCTTTGTTGATTTGTTTATAGTCTCATACTTCGAGTTTCAGCACAACAGTGTGTTTGTTCTATGTGTGGTGATAATATCGTAAGATATGTTAACCATAATTTATGTACAATTAACAACTATTTGTAGCTATAATACCAACAAACTGAGTTTTTAAGTTACAAAATTTTAAGTCTCTCAACCGAGATTTATCAGATTTGAGGTTTACTGCTACATTAGTTAAGGACAGAAAAGAAAATCTCTAATAATATCCTCCCAAAACATGATCAGAGTATGGTTTTTCTTTTATTCAATCCCTACATTGAGGTTGGATACCTTTCAAATGGTTTGAATGTTGCTTAAATGACTTAGATTAATTCATTTGATGTTAACCTTTTGAGTCACGTGGTTAGGCTAAAAGTTAGCAGGTCAGCTGGGGCTGGTCGTGGCAAAAATAATCGTTGAACCGCGAATCCGGTCTAAACCAATCAAACCGGCCATGGATCGGTTTTTAGTGATGAGGCTTGGTCCCGATTCATAAAATTGGAAAACCGAATCAAATGGATTGATTTGTTGAATGTGGATTTATGCTCGTGGTTTTAGTTCCAAACTGATTTGAACCACAATTTTATGTTACATTTAATAGATATTTTATTTGAAAAACACTACATAGTTATAAACTCAATCAACACATATTTCATTATAAAGTATACACGTGGATGAAATTGGTTTAGCTAATTTGGTGGTTTTAATGAAATTGGTTCAAAATCAAGTTTTATCTTAATATTTTCTGTGCGAAACTTCGCTACTTCAAAGGTTTTGTGGAAAATTATCTTTATTTTACTAAACCGTGGTTTGAAACCAGAACGGAACCATAGTCTTCTGGTTTGGATTGGTTCAGTTCTATGTTTTTCGGGGATTGGTTTGGTTCTCAAAATCTTCACCAAGTAGGTTTGGATCTTGGTTTACCACAAAACCGAACCATTCCAATCCATGCTCATCCCTAATCTGCAGGAATTTACGAGTAACTTACAGGAAAAAGTAGTTCTTAAATTGTCTACGACTCTACGACAATAGGGTAATGCTAACGGGTGCACTATGGCACCCGTTAAGGGTACAAAAAGTACACTTTTGTGGGTCCCACTTGTACAAATAAAGTACACTTGTACGTTAAAGTGCACTTAAAGATGTACTTTAAAGTACAAGTGTACTTTTAACTTGTACTTTTTTGTACTCTTAACGGGTGCACTATGGCATCCGTTAGCATTTCCCACGACGACAATATAACATCATGAGAAAATATGAAGGCAATTTAAGAACTACTTTTTCCGGTAAATTATTCGTAAATTCCTGATGGTATATTGACAGGTAGTTTTAAGTAAATTGATTATTCAGCTTGCATTTTTGCAGGTGGTTGCAAATATGAGTGGTAAAAAGCAGGGCTACTATGTAAGCTGTGATTTCCTTTCCCTGTCTCCCTCCCCCCTCCCCCTGTCAATTTTGAAATTTGTTCTTGTGAACTAATAATTGCTATTTATGCTGATTATTTCCTTTGTCTGTGTGCGTGTGAATTGATTTCTAAAACCTTTGTTAATTCGTGTTGATTTCTAAAGCTTTGCTAGTGGTATCGGATAAGCTCCAATAAAGCCTCTGTTAATTCATGTTGATTTCTCTTTATAAAGGGTGGCATCGAAGTGTCCTTTTTCTGGAAGTTCTATGTAAGACATTGCCAGTACAGGTATATGGTCTTGTTAGATCTTGAATGCATCGTTTGGGGTGGTTTGACATAACTGTGCTTGGTTGACAATCCTTGTAATGCTGAACTTGTGTCATTCTTTAACTACAAATCCTGTGGTATGTTCTTATGAACTTTTCATTATCTTTCATCCATACAAGAAACACCAACTAGATGAATTAGTTTATCTAAGAGCAACTTTTAGTGATAAAGCCTAATATCCTTAGAAGGAGGATAGGAAAGAAAGTGGTTAGCTGTGGGTTTATGTTCATATTCTAGTTTGGTGAATAGTTTGTGTTTGTCAACACTGGTTTTCTAAATAATTTTGGAGGTGTTCTAAAGATTTCTAATTGAGACAGGGATCTTGGTATGAAGGCTAAAGTCCATTTTACCCCCCGTGGTATAAGCCGGGAGCGAATTGCCGTCATGGCATTTAACCTTTACCGCATCCCATTTAGTTTCTGGACTAAAACTTACCATTTAACGCTGTTAACAGAGAATGAAATGACCTCAACACCCCTCTTTTGTTCTTCCTGCTACTCTTCCTCCTCTCCATCTTTGTATAGTCAGCCCCTTTACAACCCACACCAAGCACCCACTTAAAAAATTCTTTTAGCCTCATCACAATATCACATAAACACAATGAATCACTAATTTGCACCAAACGCAAATAAAAGAAGGAACCGTGGGAATTGAGAGTCCGGGACTGTAGTACTATAACCAAAACTAACTATCGAACACCCTACAATTTGATTCATAAATGTATGTTATCTATATAAATTCACACACATTACACAAATATGCATGTATAGACATGCACTGCAATTTTAGTCAATTACAAATTTATATGACTCAAATTTCTTGATTTTTTGGATAAAAAAGTTGCCTCCAGATTGTGGGCATTTAGAGGCCATTCCGGCAGCTGAAACGCTAAAAAATGCCATCTCTTCCCACTGCCATGCGCTTTTTGTTTCTTTGTTTGTTTGCATTTTTTCTTTTGCTGTCTATATCCTTTTGCACCAATTTAATGTAGGAAAGATTAATTGCAACAATTTCTCTCTCTTAAAGTGCGTTTTTATTCATGGTCTAATTTGTTTGCATAGATGCGCGTGTTCATTTCCCCCAACAATTTCCCAAAGACAAGCTCTGGAGAGACTACTTCCATTTACAAAAGATTGTCATTTTGTTCTTCAGTTGATTGGTGCTGATGATACAGATAGAGGTATATATGTGTGCCTACGCATTTGTATATATACTAGGATAAGAATATGATAGTCAAAAAATCAAATCCATACATAAAGTATGTGTATATGCGTATGTTTACTTGAAAGAAAAGGAGGGGATGAAAAATTAGTTAGGTTATTTTGGTCTTCACTCTAGGAGACAAAACGTGTTTCACCAGTAATTTGGAGGGAAAATTTGACGGCGTGCTTTGAGCCATATACCACACAGGGGTTATGTGTTCATGGTTCAATGTCAAGGGGTAAATCGCACCCGGCCTAGACCACAGTGGGGTAAAATAGACTTGTCCCTTGAATCTCCATCTTTGATAGATTATCCTACCATTTAATCTTAGGATAGAGTGGAAAACAGTATAAGCCTCTCTTTGTACATGCAACATTATTAGGTACACTAAAAAATATTACAGGTTATGCATGTATCAATAACGTTGTTTTGTATATCTATAGACATGCTTGTATGTGTTTTATTGCGAGGATAAAGTGGGAACTTTGCTGATGATCCAAAGTGAAAAAACCAGATGAAGTTCAGATGGTGAATCTCAGCCTTTTAATCCCTGAATCAAACGAGGCCTTCGTTCTCACTTGTTACTTTTCCATGGAAGCGCTTGCTTGAAGCCCTCGTACACAGTTGCCTATAAAATTGTGAAACACAAAAGTCAGAAGACCGAAATCAAGAAAAAAACATAAATATATTTTGGATGCTTGAAATTCCTATTGATGGGGTTTCTCCCAAGTCCCAAGGGAAAGATACAAAGTTAAATCTAGTGACCAAAAATACCAATTAATTGCGGTGGAAACTGGAAGGAGAATAGCTTGTCAGTGGTATATATACTACCTGATTCTTAGAAGGCACGTTGGAACATTATAGTCTCAACTTAAATAAACTATCCTATCTACCTGACAAACGCAATCTACACAAAGTGTCGGTTACCATTTTAGGACGTTTACCTGTTTTTCATAAAATGCAATATTTAAATTGGGTTCATTGCCTAGAAATTGGCGAGAGAAGGGAAAAAATGCATTGACTAGACATTTTCTGCTCTGTTTTATAGGAGTAAGTATAAATCATCTACTTGCGAAGATTATGAAGTTAGATCTCAAGTTGCGAAATATCCAGATATGGACAATGAAGTGATCATGGCTGCAAACGAGTCTTTTCGGGCTGACAAAAAAATTGTTCTAGTTTCGTTTAAAGCTTGTAATTGAGTCGATCATGAGCTAAACTCGAGTTAAGTTACTTTATTAAGCAACATATGCTTATTGATATGATTAATCAGTTGAGTTTCGTTTTGTTTATAAACAACTTAAACTTATCAATGTGAGTATTGGCTTAATATATACTCCCTATTCCTTCATTTTGTCACCATTTATTCTCAAATTCTGTTATTCATTCTGGGATTTGTGAAAATTTCGTTTCGAGTAATGCTGCTGATAATTCGACAACACTAAAAGCTAGTGCATATGAGCTTTTAGTTTCGTGGCATTATCAGCTTCCTTCAAGTAATGGTAAGATATGCGTACATTTAGATAACATATTTCGCACTACATATCGATGAATTACATGTACTTTGGCATATGCTGTGCAACATAAAATGCCTAGCGAAAGTGATACAAAACATAGTAAATGTGATATTTCTGATAGGTATGACACGTTACATTGAGCCTTCAGCACCACCTAACACTCGTTTTCTTTGACAACTATGGGATATTATAGAGACGGCCCCACCCTGCGGTGTTGTTTGGACTTGCTTCTGTTTTGCTACAATGTTTTGTCTTACTCTTCAGCTGCTCAGAGTACTGCCCCCACAGCTTTGAAACTTACAACTCCCATATATGAACGAAACTGGGAGTGATTTTTTATAATTTACGTTCTTTTTTTCAATTTTTTTTTTTTGGTCTGCTTATACGTAAATTTACATAATTACCCTTGGGTGGATTTTCTTACACTTGCAAGGGGAAGGGTAAATATTATAAATGCACATTACAGGTTACAATTATCAAAAGGAGAGTTGTGAAAATTAGGTATGGGAATTTCTGACACGACACGAAGTTAGCGGGTTAGAGTCTTTTATTTCTGACACGATAACACGAATATGACACGACACAATAACACGAAAAACTGAACAGCTCGGATTAGGATTGAGAGAATTTTGACACGAACACGAGATGACATGACACGAAAAAAGACATGACACAACACAACGCGGGGTGGGAATTTATGAAATAACACGATAACATGACATGAAGTTAGCGGGTTAGGGTTGACTATTTCTAACATGGAACACGAATATGACATGATACGACAACACAGAAAACTAAATAGGTCAAATTAGGGTCGAGAGAATCCTGACACAAACGCAAGATGACACGATACGAACATGACATGACACGACACAATGCCCACCCCAGTGAAAATCAATTAATTTATTAATTTTGTTTTCATCACAACATGTTGAAGGATTTTGTACGAATGGCATATTGGTTTTCATCACAACATGTTGGAAGGATTTTGTACGAATGGCATATTGGTGCTGGCAAGCCGTGCCCGTAGGTTGTTTGTATACATGTTACCAGGTCGGGCAGGGATCCTCCAATATTCCCATCTTCCTATTTCAACATAGATTTGTAACCACACAGTACGATTAAAGTTATCTTCCCTTTGAGACTGTGTAACGACCCACCCACGCTTTGCACAATATTGTCCGCTCTGGCCGCCCAAGCTCCTTGGACTTCCCAGTAGGTCACCCATCCCTAGATTGCTCTAGGGTGAGCACTCTTAACTATGAAGTACCAAATGAGCTTTAACGCCCGCATGGCTTTAAAAGGTCTTGTGCAAGTTAGGACATGATCTATTCTCTTATATCATAAAACTTCGTTGCATCCAGGTGGGTATGGGCTATCACATTCTCCCCACCTTAAGATGCAACGTCCTCGTTGCATATTGGCCCAGTGACCTTCCCCCGGGAGGTATAACACTTAGTTCTGCATAGCACTTTGTTCCCACTCCGGGATTCAAGAGGTGGCTTTTGCAGATTTTAGAGGTGGCTCCTACCCCATAATTCGAGGTTGTGCTCTGATACCAACTGTAACGATCCTCCCATGCTTTGCACAATATTGTCCACTTTGGCCGCCCAAGCTCCTTGCAGTAGGTCACCCATCCCTGGATTGCTCTAGGGTGAGCACTCTTAACTGTAAAGTACCAATGAGCTTTAACGCCCGCGCGGCTTTAAAAGGCCTTGTGCAAGTTAGGGCATGATCGATTCTCTTATATCAAAGAACTTCGTTGCATCCAAGTGGGCATGGGCTATCACATACTGCACTTTGTTTTTGATAAATCAAGTGTGATTTACGTGCACCTCGATTAATTTTGGAAAGCCAATCTCATTGTCTATTTTTGTGGAGCCTAAAGAATTTAATAGTACCTGAGAATTTTCGAATTTGAAATCGTAAGAGGGAGCAAGTCCTTAATTCTCAAGTTTTGACCATCAAACCAACTCCTTGGGGTTGGTTTCCACTCTAGTTAAGAAAAACTTATTCGATATTCAAGAGTAAATGTTGCTCCTCTCACAAAAGTTTGTCCTAGCAGGCTGTCCTACAAATTTTCTTAATTATGCCGTAAGGAAATAGATTGGATCCATCCCTAGCTAAGGATCCATCAATTTTTGGATCATTGTTGGGATTATCCATCCCTGCCGAAAACATATCAAACTACACCAAAGTTCGCATCGACCTGATTTTTGACGTGGTTGATGTTCTCAATAAGACTTAAAATAGTGAACAAATAAGCAAGAACTAAGCAAGAGTGTTAAAGTTTGAGAGTGTAATCTCCGAAGGTATTGAGAACTTACCCAGAAGTACTTTGACCTAGCCGCTTCAGATAGGCCAGAAAAGCTTCCGATCCTTCTGATTTTCGGCATCCCCTCCCATCTGCTACTTCTTCCACCACCTTCAATGTCACCACCACCAAAACCCTCCACGCTTTCCATGGAAGATGAACGGACCATTCTACCCTTTCCACCTACTAATTCTTCCTTTCTACCACTCCTGCGTCGACCGAAAGAACCGAGCAACCCTCCTCCTGTGCTCTCCTTTCTCATCACTCCCCTCCTGCTAACCAGGACCATATCCCCAAGCTGCCCTCTCTCTGGACTCCCGACGCTGTAATTACTAACACTCGAGCCCTTACGGTGATGCTCCGGCCTTTTGTACAAAAACGAGGAAGCCTCTTGAAATTTAGGCAGAAAACCCATGTAAGGGCCATCGAGGACGGTGGGGGAGGGCAGTTTGGTCATTTTGGACTCAGTAAGTTGCAGCCTTGGGGGTAGCTCTAAGGACTTGGGTCCTTCGGTGTTTGGGTGGTCGGAGACGGTGGTGATGAGGGTGGTGCAAGGGCGGGGCTTACCGGGCTCCTCCTCCCACTGGAATGGAATGGAAGCTGAGGTGTAGAGCGGCGGTGTTGTGCCTGAGAGGTCCTCCGGTGACTCCTTGGGTGACATTATAGTCAATAGTGGTGGTAGCTTTGGTGTGGAAATTGGCTCTGGCTCTGGCTCTGCCAAGGATCCCATTCCCTCTCTCTCTCTCTCTCTCTCTCTCTCTCTCTCTAAATTGGCTCCGGTGACCTCATTTATGCTTTTATTGGGGAGAAGAAAATTTGAAAAACAAATACACGCGGCCACGCACAAACGGTAACTATATATGCAAAATATTTATGACGATTTTTGGCATTGGATTATCAGGTCAACGTAACTTCCTAGCGCCTTAATTAATTTTGAAATCTAAAATTAAATGATCAAGCAAATCTTCTCATCGATAAATTGTTTTTAACATTTTTTTTTAAAGGGTCATTAAAGATGAAAAAAATTATTAAGCCCTTGCATAACTGCCATTGCCACTTAAGTTTCCTTTTTTTTTTTAATAACCGGACTTCCGGACCAACTTGCGCACACTTCAACTGATTCCGGGACTCTAAAGATAATGACCGGTCATAACTTCTAGTGACTCCAAGGTTTGGCATGGTTGACCTCTGTGGGAATCGAACATGCGACCTCGTGGTTAAGTACTTATTGATTTCTCATGCTCACTTTGTCAACCCCTTTGGTGTTGTCATTGCCACGTAAGTGGACGCTATACTGTATTACCATGTACTCCCTCCTTCCCCTTTATAAATGATTGTTTGCACCAAATTAAAGTACTCAATGAGCACTTCAATTTTGTATAAAACAAATTAAAAACTACAGTATGTGAAGAAATATGTTTTTTAGGGGTTTGAAATTGCACGTATTTTTATAATGGACATTTAAAAAGGGATGAAGGGAGTACTTGTCTTTTCTTTTCTTAAGTCGGTATTACCGTTTAGTCGCGCCTAATTAGAATTTCTGAGATTTTCTTCAACAAATTTGTGCATAATTAAATTAAAGTTTCCTTCATACAACAAAGGCTTTGAACTTTTTCAATCTGAAAGAGATTATTAGACCCAGACAAACTTTTGAAACCGAAATTTGTGATTAGGGATTACCTAAAGAATCTATCTCGTGACGCAATTTGGATGGATCCATGACTTTTTTTGACGAGTCAAAGGATCATCATCAAATTATTTGGACGGAACCCATTATGAGCTTAAACGTTGTATGATGTGGTTCCACTGATACTACTACTCTCCGTCCCAAATTTTCAAAAAATTATTCATATTTTCAAATATATAATGTTATATATATATATATTTAATATGGATTTCATTTAATAGTTCTCAATGAGTTCTATTAAACAAAGTTCTCCAAATTATAAAAATCATTGTAGATTGAAAGATATAAGCAATTGAAAAATGGCATACATGCATTAAATAGACAATAAATTTGGGACGGAAAGAGTACAACAATTAGTACCTCCGTTTTGAATCCAGGGGAGGCGCTGTGCGATAGGTGTTGTGCGCCATGTTGTGCGGCAAAACTACGTCGTTTTGCTCATTTTTTTTATTATATATCCAAGGGCCCTGTTTGGAGAGTTAAGTGTGTGGTTTAATTTTGGGGTTCAATTTTAGGGGATATAAGCTCTTTGGGATGAGATATAGTGGGTTCACTTGGATTTTAGGCACTTCAGATTTAGGGTTTTGGCACTTTGAGTTTAGGCACTTTCTAATAGTTTTTTCTTCCTCTAAACAAGGCCCTTGGAAGCTTTGGAAGAGTGCACAAAAACTAAGCAAAATGCCGTAGTTTTGCCGCACAACACCTACCGCATAGCACCCACCCCGGATCCCTTTGTTTTGTGGTGATCTGATTATTTCATATGTAGGAGTATATAATATAGAAAGGGCCTGAACTAATATATCAAGGCTATGATCGAACTATGAGGATATATGTGTGGGGTTTTTTCCCGAAACCCTAAAATGACCTAGAAATATACGGGTTGCGCCACGTTAGTACATACCACGAAAAAGGTGTTTATGATTAATCAAACCCACATGAGGCGAGGCACGAATATACTGAGCAGGAATCTGGTCGTCAACTAGTGAGGAGCAGAGTGTGAAACCCTAATTGGGACCACCTTACGAAATAAAGTGGGAAATATACTTTGGACTATGCTAGAAGAATAGGAAGAGATTGAGTTTCTCCCATGAATAAGGGAAGAGATTGAGTTTCCATCATTGGAACGAGGCTCCATTACAGAAAGGGTTCTAACAAACAAGGAGTCCAGCTTGGTAAAAATTTTCTTACCAAATAGGGACGAATGCCTAAAGAGAAAGGATTCCTAACATGAATAGGATTCTAGTATGGAAAGATATTTTGAGAACAAGTAAGCCAACATCTATAAATACGAGGTCACTCCAAGGGTTAAAGGTACGCTTTGATACTCCATATGTCACGTCCTCAATTTTTAACACAATAAATAAATCATTTCCCAACAAGATAATCCAATAATTTCATGCTTTTCCTTCCAAAATGTTGGATCGCAACGTTCCAAGTTCATAACAATAATAAAGTCTAAATCAGGCACCCAAGACCTATGAGAAAACATAAGTCAGAGTATAAAGTAATTACATTCTTCTAAGACAAATGTGACGAACAAATAGAGTTACAAAGGTAGCTCCCAAAAGTAAGGTTCATGAGATAATCTAATAACTCCTCCGTATATGCATTCAACCAATGCAATGCACTGCAAGCATGTCAACTCATGCTCCATGGATTGGACCTAAAAATGATAGGGTTGGGCTACACTAGTCTAGTAGAAAAATACTCTACATACACTAAATGCAAATGAGATGACATGCGCACGAAGGAGATAATGTAGCACACGGTAACCGATAAATGATTACATCAAGGTAAGACCAAATTGAGATTCAAAATCTCCTCGTACTACTTAATCCCTTTTTGTCAACAAAACCACTTTTCTTTCAATTCAAGTATGTGTTCAACAAACACAAATCATCTTCTATAGTACTTTTGTTTCAAATTCATCTTTCATAATTTCAATAACCAGGAGTTTTGGGATGCATATTCCCCTACAGAGATTCTTGGACCTCGTTATCCCAGTCGAGCATTCGGGACGTCTCCCTAGGACCTCATAGCTCTCTACCAAGATTCATGGGCCTCGTTACCCTTGTTGAGATTCACGGGCCTCCTTACCATTTCCTAGGGGTCACCAACAACATCCACTCAACTTCAATTCACAAAAATCCAATTTTCTCAATTTACCAAGTTTCCCTTGTATCCATTAAAATACATTTCATTTCGTTCCAAAACATGTCCATTGATTCGATTTTCAATGTCACTACGTTTCCGATAAATATAGACATGAAGACAATATCCGTACATACTCAAGAAATATCCAACAATACAAGCTTAAGACCCGATGTGATAATTCGACAAGTCTCAAAGTGATAACAAGCGGTAATTTAAGGGTATGATCAAGTAACACAATCAGAGGCCGACAGAGGGTCGAACAAGATTTAGATTTAACAAAAACAGGCCTTAGTGAGAGTTTGGAATTCCCATTCGAACAGCTGGGAATCCAATCTAGACAGTCGGGACAGAGAAACAAGCCGAAAGCTACATAGATTTTCAAATTTTGGTGTTTCAACCAAAACAATGGAAAGGGCACAATTCAAGCCTAGAATATGCATCAAATCAACACATAAACACTTAGTATGAGTAGAAAGAGATCCCAACCTCAAGTTTTAAGCTCCAATCAAGATCCACACAAAACCCTAGCTCCCAAAGCTTGAATCCCATTGAAATCGACCTTCCCGAGCTTCTAGCATGAGAATCCCGCGCTCCAAAGGCTTTGGGTGCAGAGGGTGAATTTGGTGTGGGAGGGAGAGAGTTTTAGAGAGAAAGGGAGGGAGGGAGGGAGGGGACAGGCTATGGAGGGGAGGGAGAAATGTGATTTTTCTCTCCCTCATGGTTTATATAGTGTAAAACACACACACACCCCTCCAATTAACAAGGTGTTACCAACAAGTCCCAAACAAGTGACCTTATTACTTTGACCACACATGTAAACATCAAAATGCAAATTTTGCACATTCCCCAATTTTAAATTCAAAAAGTTTTTTTGTGAAATTCCGGGCCTTTACACTGTAATTCATCATATTACTAGCACTCGTTTCCTCCTAAGTAACTACTTTGTATGCCAAACAGATATGTCGTGGCATGACAACTTGGTATCAGAGCTATAAGTTAGAATACCTAGGGATCGTGGGGAGACACGTTGTCTCATGGGCAAATAGTTGCATCTGGGACATGAGTTGTGTGTGCTTGTGTTCATTACAAAAATTTCATTCATTTATGTGGCATCGCATTTAAGTTTACGTAGAGGGGTGTAATGTTTTCGACTCGTGTTATATGAAAACTCAGACTTGTTCTTTCAAATGGTAGTGACAATATAATACTCCCTCCGTTCCAAAATAAGTGTCCCTTACTCTCTCTCTCTTACCGTTTTTCAAATTAAAAAATTATTTACTTCCGTGTATCATGTTTTGATTTTTTTTCCACCGAATTAAAGTACTCAATGAGTACTTTAATTCTGTGTGAAAAAGTTTGGAAAACGATAAACGGAAGTACTCAATTTTTTTATTTGAAAAATGGCACGACTTTTCGTAGTGGACACTTATTTTGGAACGAAGGGAGTATGTTTTTGTATTCTTGAGCCCTGTCGGATTACTAAGTGTGGATGTTAAATTTGAAGTGCATTCAACCGGTGCTTCAAATAAAATATTCAACTTAGTTCCCATTGCATGGATATTTACTTTGAAGGGCGTTTGGCCAACACGACTTCAAATGAAATGTTCAACGTATTCATATTGTAATTACTCTTATCCATGCAAACTTTTTTCACCGGAACTTCCCTTAGACGTTGATACTAGTGGTTATGTTGCATTCTTACTTTAAAGGCGAAAGGTTCTTCATGTGATCTACGGGCTAAGTATTTAATGTGGATGAAAGTGAGAACATGTTCATTGGAATGCTTGACTTGCACATTTTGTATTGGTTCTTTTCTTGAAAGTTGTTACGATTTCCTTCGCTATTGCTATGATTTGTCATGCGTTGTCATTATTTGGAGTTGGTGGCCTTACTTGTTTGCAACTTGCTAAAGTTTGGGCATCCCAGTTGACTGGGTATTGCTCATTTGAGATTGTTTTGACGGTTGGAGTTAAATTTTTGGATATAGTGATTATAGTATCATACCCTTAAGGTTTTGGGTACCAAAAAAAAAAAAAAATTATGAGTACCTCTGTGATAAGGTTGGGCGGCGATGTTACTAAGTATGGAGATAAGCTATTCATAGTGTAAGGCACGTTGGGACATTAATATTAGTAACTTCTGGCGAAATATCATATTAGAAAGATTTTATTTGGAGATGAACAATAATTAGCGTCGATAGGATTCACTCGTTGAGGAAATTAAATTAAGGGAGTGTTTTCATTATTTTCATAGGCAGATTGACTCGTCATGTAGTTTATTGGGTTTTGATTCAATGGGTTAATGAGTTATTATATTATTGGTAGACTTGACCAGTTTATTGACAATGGCCACTGTCTTGGAATGTGAATGTTTGGGTTGCCCCCGGTTTATATAGATAGACTGTTTAATTTATGATTGCTTTTTTTTTATAAGGTAGTAAAGTAGAAGCATGAGATATCCTGGTGATATTTTAAATACTGATCAAAAATACTATCTTGTGGCTGTGAAAAACGTCAGAAGTACAAAGGTGTTGAGGAGCTGATAAGATGAGATTTACTAGATGTGATGTAGGCGTGATATGAACTGTTACCAGCCTTGATCTTTAGTAGTTTCGGGTTTCCTAACTTATATGTCACTATAGTCAACGCTCTTACTTTCGGAAATTGTGTAAAGGGTGGTATTGAAAATTTCAAAAGGGCGTTCTCAGGTATGTTCTATGTTGTCAACCTTCGAATAGCTACGTGGAGTTGGTATTTAGGATGTGAGATTTTGTAAATTTGAGGTTATGATGCGCACTATATGTTGTTTTGGGATTGCAACTAGGGACTAGTTAGTTGGGTATTGTTTTTGAGAATATCATAACATGATTATTAAGGGGTTAGACGGTTGAACTTGCTACTAAGGTTATCGATGAGTATACAAGGAATCTGAGGTGTTCTTCTAGACGACATAAAAGGAGTAATGTCATGTTTAACTTTTAGAAATCTTTTAGGGTTTGTCTTAAACTCTATTTGGAACTTTGTTTAGCCTTTAGATTTGGTGAGGGTATATTGAGGGAATTAGGCTTGAGTCGCTTGACACTTTTGTGGTGTATGTGGACTAAACTAGGAGGATAGTGAGACTTGGCTGAAGACGAATGTTTTATTTGGGTTTAATAGTTTATTTGGGATAAGGAAGAAGAGGTGACCCGTTGGACCATAGGGCTAGTGATAAGTGTTTATATTTGTGAGGATTAAGGGGTTAGAAGATTGAAGTTTGTACTTAGAGAATATGTACGTGGTAGTGATAAATTGTAGATATTGAAAGAGTTTGGTTTACATGGTTTGGACCAGACTTAGTCATACTTGTTCTTCCATAAATATGTTGACTTCAATTTGTTCGATGATTCGGTTAATTGTCGCTTCTCCTAGTTTGAGGTAGTGCCCCTTGAGTGAAGTTGAGTATAGTTTGAATTATCCTTTGTGAATTTGCCAATGGTTAGCATTGTAAGTGATTATTTGAGGCTACTTTGGGGGAACTCATATGTACCTTTTAGGAAATTTAATCGTTAGGGAGTTTGATGTGAAAGAGAGAGTCTCATAGCAGGAAAAAAAAAACAAAAACAAATGGATGTATAGGCTTCAGGCAAAGAACGGAGGGAAGGTCATAATCTTTGCTAGATTGAAGTCCAATTTTCTTATATGTGTGGACACCCTAATTTGGCTCGGTAGATATTTTAAGCTCCACCACGTGTGGACTACTGATGATGAAATGATTTCATAAGCTTTGATTAGGAATGAGAAGGTTTATGAATTATGTAGAACTCTTAAGGAATGAAGAATGCCTTAGAATTAGGGAGGGAAGTGTCGCATGACACTTAAAACGTGTTTTACCCTTAGTTGGCTCCAATAATCTTTTGATTGGTCTGCTTTCAGCCCACTTTTGATAAACTAAACTTTCTTACTTTTATGGTTGGATTGCACCGTCTTTTAGTACTTTCAAAACCTTCTTTATCGATATATATTAAGTCTCAATCCAATTTAAAATGAGGGAGATACAAGCGTTTTACTAAATCATTCATTTTTTGTACAAATTATTTTGGATCTAAATCACGGTTAGAAAGTAGACTTAACAAGCTTTCCAACGGTTCAAACCAAGCGCGAATCAGAGTTCGATAGTGCCCGAAGCGAGCCTGAAAAGTTTGGTCTCCTGTTCTGTCTAAAAATGTCAGCCACGAAGTCAACTCTGGGCGAGTCTAGAAGCTTCTGCAAGTGTTGGGCCTTGTTCCAAATCTTCCCATCCGGTAATCTAACTTGTTGTACACATTCAAAATACTGTTAAGAAGAGTTTTTATGGGAATTAACGCTATTTTTTAATTTAATTAATCTCTTGTAATTATCTCTAACCCTACCTTTAATCCCTATAAATAGGACCCCTCCTTATGAGTTTAAAATCAGATTTTCTACCTCTCTTCTATATTATACATCCGTCTCTCTCATCATCTTCAACACACATAGCCCTAGGTTCGAAACCTAGCATTAATAACACACAACACTGACATAACTTCAAGTTATATTCATAGTTTAGCAACTTTGTGAGCGAAAACGCCAAGAGAGTAGCCAAAACCTTCAAACCCAAAAGAGTTTTGTATTAATCATCGATTTTTTGTGCCTTTAATCTATAAAGGCTGCGCAAATCAAGCTTGATTATATAATCAAGCAATTGAGGTATCGAGGTGAGATTTTCACACAATCTCTCGGCTAACCGTGTCCTGTTTATTTATTTATGTTAGTACTTACTAACCCCTCTTGTAAAGACTCAGAAATTCAAGTAATTTTTTTGAATTATAAATGGGGTATATTGAGGAATTTCTTTTAAAGTCTTTATGTGAGTGAGAGAGAGAATATTTTAGTTAGTGAGTCAAATTGAAGCTTTCTTGTAGTAAAGGGTGGGAGGTGTAATTTTTACACTATATAGGGTTGGGTGGGATGATATTTTCTCTCCCCATTAAAAACAGTCGGCTTCTCCTCCTTCCTCCTCTCTCACGGTTTCTCCCTCTCTCTTCCTCTCCCACGCAAATCTCTCAACCACACACAAAACCATCTTGAATCCACCATAAGTCCTTCGTACGCATGTCATCTAAGCTAGGTATTCGTGTGTACGATGGGTATTCGTGTGTAGGAGCTCTAGGAAGCTCTTGTTTCGGTTGATTTCAAGTTCTAAGGCAGGTTTGCAAATTTGGGGGTTTTGCTCAAAACCGATAACAAGTAGGGGTTTCTTCCTTGTTTTTAAGTGTTCATGTTTGTGTGTGTATGTGTGTGTGTGTAGTCTTAAATCACAAATTTTGATCTTGCTACAAGTGATTTGTGTGGAAACCCACTTTCTATTCGTTTTTATTTGAATTTTTTTTTTTTTGATCGGCAACAACGTTTTGATTTGAATATTGCCTTGATCGACACTTGTAAATTGTTTTTCCCTCAAATTAGTTGATAAATCACTTTGTTTCATGTTATGGGTTGATGTTTGGCCTTGATTGCAGTTTTCTGGGCTACCTGCTAATTGCATAAATTTTAGACCGGCGGGAATTCTGACCTTCTAGACTGTTTATGGTGAATGTCCTTTCGTCCTTGTTTTGTGATCTCGAAACCCCCTTAATACTTGTTTAACTCATGTTTGCACAATTTGTCGAATTATAGGTGATCCCAACTTAGAAACTTGTTGAAAGCACACTCGAATTAAGTTGTTGGTTGTTGACGTAGTACAACGGAATGACACTTGAGGGATACTTATAGACACATGGCTTGGCAGGATGAAGATATTCGACCAACGTAGCGAACAGACACTTGATTAATCGAAGGATAGATGAAATCTAATGAAACACATGTGGGATTAAGTGAATGGTTGAATTAATATTTTTTTCATCTTTTTATTTACTCGGAGGGGACTTCGAGATCCCAAAAGCTTGTAGCAATATTTGGTCACCTTTTGGATGCGTGTGGCATCTTCAATGGTGCAGTTCCTTTGAAAAGCGGGTGATTTTACTTTGAAAACTTATCCTAAAGTTTATAAATGAATTGTACACGTGTTACGTTAATGGTTTGGATTGACCTGACAGTTAGGGATACTTGTGAGATACGTACGGACACATATGTTGACTTCGATATATTTGAAATGAATAAAAAGAATATATGAAAGGGTAGATGAAAACAGACATGGATGTTTTGAGTTATGCAGATACTTAAGGGACACTTAGACACTTGTGGATACTTATGGGACATGCGGATACTTGTGGGACACATGGATGTTTAGGAACACGCGAATACTTGTTGGATACGTGATATTGATTTTTGCATGAGTTATCGGATATGTCTGATATGTTCTAAAAAGGATATTTAAATGTTTTTGTGTAACTGGAAGATTATGAAATTGTGGTTACTAGAGTCGCTATTCGGTGCGTCCCTGGGCAGGAGTATTGAGGCCCGTGAATCTCAGCAGGGGAGAACGAGGCCCATGAAACTCGGCTAAGGGATCCAAATCCCCTTGGTATTGGGTATTGAAAGTCATGATTAATGGAATAATTGGAAACAAAGGAAGAGAACAAGTATTTTGTTAACTTGAACTTTACGGTATAGTAGAGATGGGGTTTTTTTTATCAGGGTTATTGGACCCGATTGGTTGGACTTCGAGAAAATATACGGAGATTTGTTAAGTTGTAATAGTACGATGAGTCACGCGGTGAGAGGAAAATTTGATAATTGATGGTCTAAAGTTAATATCATGTGGGTGTAAGTAGGTAGTGTGTGAAGAATTGTGATTCTTGTAGTTATGATGAGGTTAAGTGTCTTGAGATTTGTTTGTGAACGTTAAACATGCATTATTCATCATCCTCCTTATGCCTCGTTTATACATTTGTATATTTGGTAAAAGATACCTCTGCCGGGCAAAGTGAATGCTCATACCCTGCTGTTTTCAGGTACTACTAAAGAGCATGAGTGGTAATGCTAGAAATGCATGACATTGTGACAGCATGGCATGAAAGGCACTTGCATCAATTGTAAACTTTGTCTTTTCGGAAGTTAAACTTGTAACATTAATCTTTCTTTTCTTTAACTCATCGGAAGAATATAATAACATTAATACTTTTTCACATGTTTATTCATGGGACAAGGGTGCCCTATTAGAATTGTCGTTTGTTATGAATCGAGCATGGTGAGGTGACTTTTGGGCGGATATGTAAGGTTTTATTGAGATGTTCTGTGGAAAAAATGTTTAATTATTTATGTTGAAATTTGAGGGCTTGGCATCTCTGCTCATATCTGTTTGTGTTTTGTGTTTTTGATACCGAAAGAGGAACACCGGCCGGCGCATTGTTGTGTCGGCTGGTTAATCGATTTGCAGATCGTTGATTTGGCCGGTCGACGTATCTCTTTGGCATACAAAGTAGTCAATAATTATAAGGCTTGGTTCAATCATATAACTTGCATCACTGATTCCAATCTCAAGAGTGGAATGTTTGTGTATAAAGTAATATTGACCCGGTATAGATTCATAGTTGTAACTCTAACAATGAGCCTTGGAATTACCTGATGAGTAGTCCCAGATCAAAGTAAGGTGGTGCTTCGATCATTTCAGCACCACATTAATATGGATTCATACACTTAGTCAATAGTTCACAAGAATGTGTGATGCTGGAGCACCACTTGACGGTGCTCCAAGATTAACTGTACTCGCTCATGGGTAAGCCAAGGAGGCAGAGGCTTCCAAGATCCCATTTACACCGAATCAGGGGCCCACATGTTTTGGTAGAGCCAAATAACATGTTAGGTTTGTAACTAATAAAGGTTTTTTTTTTCTTTTATCCCCTAAACTATCCATATTTGTTCTAGATCGTCCCTTATTTTTTGAAACCTGATATTGGTCCCTTAACTATCTGATTGCAAGAAATTGAGTCCAATTTTTAAACGAGTCTTCACTTTTTTGACGGAAAACTCTCTGAGCACAAATCTGTGCGCACAAATCTTTATGTGGGACCCACTATGGGGTCCCACATGAACAATCCAATCCGTTTATTAATTTTAAAAATTTTTACCGAGTAAGATCAAACACTTAGTAAAAAATTGGAATGTAAGATCAAGCATTTAGAGTTATTCAATTGAATGATTTTTTACAAGGCCACTCCAAAACATTTTAAAGTTAATGGACGGCCCGAATTGTTTGTGTGGGACCCAAAGTGGACCCTACGAAGTGATCTGTGTGCACATATATGTATGTGTAGCAAGGCTGCCACTTTTCCGTCCAAAAAGTGAAGCTTCGTTAACGATTGGACCCAATTTCTTATAATCATATAGTTGAAGAACTAAATTGATAGTTTCAATAGTTTGGGAATGAAGTAAAAAAAATGTAGATAATTCAGAGGATGAATACAATTAAAAAAAAATCTCATTAATAAATATTATCCACACTTGATTCTAGGCGCACTGAAGTGCATGCCACAACTCAGTGAACAATATGCATCGATCAAACCAAATGCAGATTTGTAGCAGCTAAAAGACTCTTCTTGGATCCGAGGGTTCTAGAAATCAGCCCCTGAAAATCAACCTGAAAATCACCCAAAACGATGTCGTTTTGGGTGCCAAAAGAGATAACAAAACAAATCACTCAAAACTACGTCGTTTTGAGTCCTAGGAACATAAAAGATAGGAGTAGACACCCCAATTTGAACCCATGAAAGTCATTAACAATCCCAATGATGAAATGGACCAACCATGCATACCTTGAGCCTCAGAACAAGGTTTGAACTTACTAAACCATCCAACACCACCATAAACCCCCCTAGAACAACCCAAAATCAACCAAAATAACCAAAATACCCTTCGAATCACCCAAAAACCTCTTTAAAACAAACCCAAGCCTGCACCATCTTCTAGTACATTCAAAACCCTCTTTATTGATATATGATACGTCTTAATCCGTTTTGAAATGAGGGAGATGCTCACATTTTACCAAAACAACTTGTCTTCCTGACCTTCTGAGTGTAAAATGGTCACATACTTGGATGTACAAATTATCTTGGGTTCAAACCACTTGGGTTAGAAAGTATACTCGACAACATTTCCAACGCTTCAAACCACGCACAAAACGGAGCTCGATAGCACTAGAAGCAGCTCCACAAAGTTTGGTCTATTGTGTAGACCCTATGAGCGCTCAAAACCCCCGTTGAGTGCTCAAACCCCCTGCGCACCAGAAACTTTTCAGAGCATCTTCCAGCTGATTTTCTGGCTAAACTAAGTGTTGCTCTTGGTTTCCAAGATTCGTTTTACATTCAAAAATTCATCCAACAACATTTCCCTCTCCAATTAGAATTTTAAATCCCAAATCCCTCCAAAAACTCTTTATTTAAACCCCTTTCTTCACTCTTTTTGGATCTTTTGGCTGATCTCTTACACTCTAACACACTTCTACAGCCCTCTCCACTCTCTCTCATCACTTCAATCACATTTTAGCTTCTCTCTCCTCCATAACCACCATCCTCCATCGTCTTCAAGCTAAAAAAGCCACCTTAAAAATTCATTTCTAAGCCCTAATCACATGTGTCTTTATAAAAATCACCCTTTTACCAAGCCTACCATCCCATAAATCATCCTCAAACTCATATACTTACCTCAGTCAGCCCCTATTACTCACCAATCACCTCTTTCAAGCACCGAAATACTCCAAAATCTCTTCTTTAAGACCAAATACACATGGGTCTTTAAGAAACCAACTACAATAGCCCCTCTCTCACTATAATAAGTCATTCACAGCCCATACATTCCATCAATTTCATCCAAACCCACCTCTTCCATCAAAACCCACTTGATCATGTCCAAAATGATCATCTAGCTACAAATACACCCCCGTACACCCAAATAACCACTCAATCAGTCTTACACTCACACTCATCTATCCAAAATACCTCACCTTAAGCCCATGACCTGAGCCATTACTCCATCATTCAACAAAACAACAAGTTCAAGCCTTGATCATAGCCAAAAAGGAATCTAAGGGTGACCAGTAAGCTCATGCAGGTTCCAAGTACCTTTTGCAAGCTTACAATGTCCAAGAAACAAAGAAAATCAGTTTTTGAAAATTGTAGGTTTGAAGGGTTTGAAGCCCATGACCTGAGCCATTACTCCATTATTCAACAAAACCACAAGTTCAAGCCTTTGATCAAAACCAAAAAAGTAGAAAAGCATGCAAAAAATCACGTTTTGGTCAATCTGAGGGTGACCAGTAAGCTCATGTAGGTTCCAAGTACCTTTTGCGAGCTTACAATGTCCAAGAAACTAAGGAAATCAATTTTTGAAAATTGCAGGTCTGAAGGGTTTGAGCACTCAAGCCCCCTCTTTGAGCGCTCAAACTGTTTTGGCCATTTTGTGGTTTTTGTGGTTCTTGATGTTTTCTCATGATGATATCATCATTTGATGGCTTTTTGTTGGTTTAAATGTTTCTAAATCAGTTTGCTTCTCTCTTGATCACTGATAAGTAAACCAAAAAGCCATGGAAATGATATTCCATCATCATCAAGCAACAAATAATCTTGTCTTATGAGATGAATGAGGACATCCCATTCTTATTAATGATGACCAGTACCTCAAATTTCGTAAGAAAGCTAGAAAATCACAAAAGCTCACAACCCCAGAATAGGGTTTGAGCGCTCAAACATTATTCTGCCCTATCTTTGCTTCTTGCTTATTTCAGCTCCAAATCATGTGTCCAAGCTTATAATGGGGTGTGTGTGTGTGTGTGTGTGTGTGTGTGTGTGTGTGTGTGTTGATATTGTGCTTATATCAATCTAATCCCCTCTCTTTCTTACTCTAACCATGCTCGTGCATTGGCTTAAAGTACATTACTCACTCATGCAAGCTCACCAAGTTCATTTAATCAATGGTTCTGGAATATTAGAGGCATTTGCATCATTATATGTTGATTTGAGGCTTTTGATGATTCAAACAAAGGCAAAACAAGTACAAGAGCATACAAATCAAGAAGAGGGTTAGAGCGCTCAAAGGTCAAACTATCTTTTGGAATTTCATACGTTTTTACTCCTTTGGTCTACAAATCTTGTTCTATGTGCTCTTGTAGCTTTTTGCTTTTATATCCTTCATCTATCAGTACTGGTTACATTATTTGGTTCATTAGCAAGCCTTAAATCCAACATCGAATGATTATTCTGTCTTTTATGAGCTGCAAAAATCCAATTTCAGAAGGTTAAACAAGCTATGGTCATATTTTCAATCAACCAGAATCAACAGAAGCATATGTGGTTGAGGAGGGTTTGAGCGCTCAAACCCTCCCTCTGAGCGCTCACTCAAACCCTCCCTTTGAGCGCTCAAACCCCAGACAGGGGATCAGATTGGTTCGGTTCCATAACAATTTGCAGTGTTCTTTCTGGTCATTTTGTTATTGTTTTGTATATTCTAACACTGTTATTCACTGCTTGATGTTCTTGTTAGTTCATATTCGCATATCATCATCATCAATGTAGTTCACAAAGCAAAAGCATACACCGTAACCTTCTTGTTGAGTTCACCATCGTTAAATGCCTCCCACTCCCCGTTCCGCATTAATTTGCTCAAAGTTGGATCTCAAACATCTTATATAATCTCACAAAATACTTAGTAGAGACCGGTTTTCGAACAGAGCAAGGGAGATGCCGTAAAACCCTTTCCCCCTCGTAACTGAGCTCCCCAACCTAGGATAGTATGGTGATGACGGACCGGTATTTAAATCTTATCCTAAAAATGAGGCACGAATCAATCGAGTTCAGTTTCTCGGGGACAATCCGTTAAAACCCGGATGGCGACTCCGAATCGAATCCCATCGCGGAGGGGAGTCCACAATAGGGCTTTTTTAGAAACGTAATTCCCACTAGATCAAGGGTTGAAACTTAATTACCACTAGGCCAAGTGTTTTTTCTTTTTCTTTTTTTGAAAACCGAAACAACCATGTGCATTATTCCTAGGTCAATTTTTTTGGGGTTTAGACACCTAGGGTATCATACGGTTTCATAAGGTTTTAGAAGTTGAGGCACTTTCATGGGATTTTGGGGTTTAGGCACTTTTATATGATTTAGGGGTTTAGGCACTTTTCATACGGCTTAGGGGTTTAGGTACTTTCATACGGTTTTGAAGTTTAGGCACTTTCATACGGTTTGGGAGTTTAGGCACATTGGGTTTAGGTTTTAGTCACTCTGAATTTAGGCACTTTGAAAAAGAAAAAAAAAAAAAAAATCCCAACTTGACCCGGTGAAAATTATTTTCTCAAAAGTGGACTTAGTGGTAATCGCCCAAAAAGTTGGGCGATTTTCAAGGTGATTTTCAGGACTCAAAACGACGTAGTTTTGAGTGATATTCTGTTATCCCTTTTGGCACCAAAACAAAGTCGTTTTGGACGATTTTCATGCCCGGGGGGGGGATGGGGATTTCTAGCACCTCCGGATCCGGGGTGCTAGAAATCAGCCCCTGGAAATCACCCTGAAAATCGATCAAAACAACGTCATTTTGGGTGATTACCACTAAGTCCACTGTTGAGAAAATAATTTCCACCGGTTCGAAGTTGGGGTTTTTTTTTTTTTTTTTCAAAGTGCTTAGATTCAAGGTGCCCAAACACTAAACCCAAAGTGTTTAAACACTCAAACCGTATAAAAGTGCCTAAACCCCCAAATCCCATGAAAGTGCCTAAACTTCTAAAACCCTATAAAGTGCCTAAGCCCCCAAACCGTATGAAAGTGCCTAAACCCCAAAAATCCCATGGAAGTGCCTATAATTTTAAAACCCTATGAAACCGTATAATACACTAAGTGCCTAAACCCAACAAAAAAAATGACCTAGGAATAATTCGTGTGGTTGTTTCGGTTTTAAAAAATAAAAAATAAAAAAATTGACCTGGTTTCAACCCTTGACCTAGTGGGAATCAAGTTTCCAAAAAAGCCCTATCTTTTGTAGGACTCAAAACGACATAGTTTGAGTGATTTTTTTTGTTGTCCCTTTTGGCGCCCAAAACGATGCCATTTTGGACGATTTTCAGGGTGATTTCCAGGAGCTGATATCCAGCACCCCAGATCCGAATTATTGTTAGACAATACCTTATCATTAAGACTTGTAAAGTGCAGTTTTTTTAGAACGATTCATCTCTTTATTTGCACTTCGAAATAATAAGGCGCATCTCAAACCAATTACTCCTCCATTTCATTTTAAATGTTCGACTTCTTGAATCCAACTTTTTATGGAGACATCATCGTTACACTTTAGAAATTTTAACTTTCCATTATTGTCCTTGATGGCGATATCGTCATTACACTAACTTTTCAAAATGGGATCTACTTTGGGTAAAATGGGAAATGTACCAACTTTTTACCCACTACCCTTCAACATGGACACTTATTAAGGAACAAGTCAAAATGTAAGGAATTGATATTGGCACTCCCCAATTTGTTAATGACACTCCAAATGGAAGTGCTAATATCAATCCCTATATGGACTTGATATTGACACTCCCCTTATTAATATTAGCACTCCCCTTTTGTAGTGCCATTAACTATTGGGGGATTGCGAATATCAATTTCCAAAATATAATAGTGGATCATAAAAAAGGGATGAAAGAAGTTCATATTATTTACTCGTTTTGATGATTCCTATTTTTTTTTTTCAGACAAAAAAATGTATAAGAGCCCATCATCTTCGGAGTTCATTTTTGACCCCTCAAAGTCCTGAGCCAGCTGTGTATGGGAGCATTGAATAATTAGACTACACGATGTATGGGGTCCCCAGTTCATACGAAATATGCGTGCTACGTAAAAATATGTCTGTCTTCGGCTTTTTGGAGAAAGTATAGGATTGGAAAGGTCACGAAATGTGAGCGACTCTAATGTGGTCCTGTCTTGGAAAGGTTACTTCTGCAAAAAAGTTAAAAATTTACAATGATAAAGGCACATTTCTTTGGGCCATATCAAAGATCGAGTCTGCAACAGATAAGTCCATTAAATATCTACTATTTCCCTCCTCTCCGTCCCTTTTTAAATGATACCTTTGAAAAACATGTATTTTGTGAACATTAAAAAATGTACTTCCGTAGAAGGTTTTTTTTTTTTTTTTGGCACCAAATAAAAGTCCTCAATGAGCACTTTAATTTGGTATTAAAAAATTAAAAAATTATATAAAGAAATATGTTTTTTAAAGGTTTGAAATTACACGTATTTCGATAATGATCACTTAAAAGGGAACGGTGGGAGTACTAACCAAAAGATAATTCAGGAAAAATATCGACTAAACAAAAGATAATATTATTGTGGAATAATCGAATTCCAAGGACAATCCATCCCAAGCAATCCCGAAGGGCATTAAATGCACACGACAGGCATAGCAGCAGAGATGGTGACCCATCCGTTTAGGGGTATGGGGCGAGCCAAGTTTTTTAGTGCTCGAGCTCAGTTCAGTAACTAAATGAGCCTAAAACTCGAGCTCAAGCTTAGCTTGTTTGTAACTAAGCCGAGCCCGGTTTAATTACTAAATGAATGTAAACAATCCGAGCCTATACAAACGAGTAGAGCTTTTTCGAACCGAGGCGAGGTTTCTAACATCGAGTTCGGCTCATTTTCTACATGACCCTAAAACTCAAGCTCGAGCCCGGCTCGAGTACTGAACAAGGAGAGCCAAGTCTCGAGCTGCTCACAAGCAACTCTATTCGTTTGCAACCCTGCTTCCTTCCATCCGGGTTCCTGCCCACCAATTCTCTTCATCTGATTTCCTGCTCACCAACGCCAAATCCCTTAGTTTTAGCAAAATTTTGTAAGTGCTACATACCCAGAAAATACACTTAGAATTTGAAATCAGTGGCCTGGATTCACTTAGATTCACTTGGGAGTGAATCTGAGCGATTGATTTTAAAATTCTGGATAATTTTCTGGGTGCTTAGATTTTCCCTTTGTATACAGTTGTGAGATAATTAGTTGCACTCCATGAGAGCGTACCAAATTTGAACATTTCAAACACTGAATAATGACATACATCTATAATGTATGAGAGACTACGAAATGGTGAAAACTCAAGTATAATACAGATAGAGCCGACTTTGAGCTAAAACTCGAGGTGTGAGAGTCCTAAAAGTTTACACATTTTGGGATTCTCTTTCTCTTTGGTACCCCTTATAACCAACTAACCGTCCCAAAAAAAAGTGTCTATTTTTTTAATCTTCGTTTTAGGCCCCCGAAAGTCGGGGCCGGCTCCAGAGAAGAGAGAAATAGAAATTTAAAAAAACAATTGTTCATTCAAGATTAACGTTTGAGGACCATACTGGTGTTCATTCCAAATTTAAGAACGAGCACTAATCTCATTCATCAACATGTAATATATATGTGGGGTTTGCTTCTCCAATGAACCTCTTTGAACCTTTTGAAAAGGGTGAGAATGGTAATGAGGTGGATGAACTTTGCTTGAAACCTAGCAAGCTCGTCTGAGAAGAAGACCTGCACAGGTAACACCAGTGTCAACGGCTAGCCCAGATGGTGGTGGTCCGAGAAGGCACTCCGACAGTCTAGTAAGGCAATGAGAAATAAGGCTGGAAATGTACAAAGTGTTTTTTTTTTTTTTTTTTTGAGAGAGAGAGAGAGTGTGTGTGTGTGTGGAGAAGAGATCCCTTGAAAGGTGAACAAGTCCCCCTTTTATGGGCCAAGGGAAACTTGCTCACTAAGTCAGTCGTGACCCTCACGCGGGCCGTTCATACCTGACTCAGCACATGGGCGAGCAATGAGTGTTTCACCGTTTCGGCTGACATCATGCACAGGCCCGACCCCTCGGCATCAGCTACTACCAGGAGAATCTGGGGGCCGAACTAACCACGTCAACGCGTCGAAGCTCCACCGGGCTCAAGGTCTCGGCTCTCGGACGTGGCACGGGAAAGACCCCTTTCAACGGTCTCCTCCGCTGAGGATGCGACGCTAGGAGGCTAGGTTAGCTAACCCCGCCATCCTCTCGGCCACTACATAATATGTCAGGTCAATTATAATTTCTGGGTACAATACTAATTATTGAAAGCTCCAGTGCATGTGATGTGACCCCTGAGTAGAGTAATCATTCCATGCTCTTGGGGCAACTCAACAAGATGCCTAACACTTTTATCCACTACACATTATACTAGTCTCTACAAGAATGTATGGCTGATAGGGATGTTAGAGTACTACGTGGAAATGTCCCAATACCATGGAATAATTGATCTTGCCCTATATTGACAAACCACTGTAAACTTGATCCGAAATCAAAGTTAAAAAATATATTAATTCGAGATTGGCACAATCAAAATGTAATTCGAGTAGTTACATAGCTGAGGTATTGAGTTTGGCTCATTTATTTAACGACCCTAAACCGAACTCAAACGAGTTTAATCTTAACTATCCAAACTCAATTGCGTTCAATTTTAATGAGCCGAACTTTTGATTTTGGTGAAGAACTTACTACTCAAAAGATAACTACGTCTACTGCTATGACAAGAACAAATCTAGTAAAACCCTATCCGTCCAACAAAACAGCAACATCCACTTGAACCCGATTATGCTGTTTGAGAGCCGAAAACAAGTTGGACTGGTATAGGTTATAGTTGTGGGCCTTGTGGCCGCTAGTTGTCTGGCTGGAACTTTTGCTGGCTGCCTCGGTTGTTTGTGCTATAGTTCAACCCCGTCCTAACTGAAATTTAAGCAAATCCATGTATTATAATTCCAATGACATGCAAATTAACAGTTTTATAAGTATTTAACTATTTATTACTATCCATGAAATTCCATAGAGATCCCCTCATCTGTGTCTCTGGAACACTGAGACTCCCAATGCTTAAAAACGCTCGAATACACCCTCTCATCTATAAACGTTACCCAGCTTGACCCCTTCTGTTAAAAGACCGTCAAGTGTGAAGGACAAATATTACGAATTGGACAAAAATACCCTTATTTTACAATATTTGCCAAAAACAGATTACCAAAACAAAAACCATAGTGGGTGAATAAATTAAGTTGAATCAAAATCGAAGCTTCCATCCGGTCTCTGAAAACGAAAACGAAAACAGAACTAGTCGTCGATTCCTCAAACTTCTTGAAGATTGGTTAAATTAGGAAATGGGAGTTTGATTACGATTGGTACCTCTATCGGATGAAACCAAAAATGATTTTATTGTTCTTTGGGGAAAAAAACTCACATCGTGGTACAATTAGCGATTTGGGTTCAATTGGAGTAAGATTTGCAATTTTTAGTTCCATCAGTGATTGAGGATGAGCGGGAGAGAGAGGGAGGGAGGAAGAGCGAGAAAGAGATTGAGAGAGACGAGGTTTGATTTTGCATTGAAAATTCATTTCGAGTTTAGTGGTTTGGGTTTGATACATTTGGAATCCACTCATGGGCAGAGCCAAAACGTGATGGCAGTGTGGTCTATTACTTAAAACATAAGAATAGGGCTGTAAATAAACTGGGCCGTTTGCGAACTATTCGACACTCGGTTCGGTAAGTGCTCGTTCGAGTTCGATTCATCTACTAAACGAACTGAACTTGAACCTAAGTAGATTCGGCTCAGTTAGGCTCGCGAATCTAAGGTCAAAATGTAATTAATAATACTTTAAGGGTCTACATATAAATATTTTATAGTTGAGAAACTTTTATGTAATTTGTTCTTCTTTTATCCCTAACTAGAGTACTCTACTACGAATAGATGAGTTTTATCCCTAACTAGAGTACTCTATTTAGTTCTCAATATATTTTTTTATCGTGTTGTTTTTCTTTTGATTTCTTGATTATTGTGGTAGATTTGTTTATTTTTGTTTAATTTCTTGTTATTGTGGTAGATCTTCATGTAACATTGTTTTGAAGCATATCTCTTTCCCCTCTCAGTTTGTGTTCTATATTGCTACCGAGCCCTACCGAGCTTGATTCAAGCCTAAATTCGGCTCAGTTTGGCTCATTTGAGTTTAATGAGCCCTACTTAGCCGAGCTTGAGCTTTGAAATTTTTCACAAGCCATACTCGAGCCCACTTATCTAGGCTCAAATCAAACCCGAGCCGAACTCGAGCCTGACTCATACCTTAACGAACTGATCTCGAACCTCATAGGGTTCGGCTCGATTCGGCTCGTTTACAGCCCTACATAACAATGAGGAAAAAAATACACCAACATGCGAAATCGAAAGGAATAGAATATACATCTATTACTAATAACATACAATTTCAATTGCAATTGTTCTCCAAAAGCTACACTGAAATGCTAAACACAAAGTAGTTAAGTAGATATGCATATACCTTCGTAACCTATAACCGCGTTCACAATCGACCCCAAAAGGCAACACTTAAGAAACCAGTCGGTGTTCACCGCATTAAAGCAGTTATTTAGTTGTTGGAATTGCATATCTATGATAGTATATAATAATAGGACGTGAGGATTAGTGGTTCAAAACTTCTAAATTCGTCCAAGGCAGTGATGGACTGCGAGAGAAGATTTCCATTCCAGTTGAACAAACCAAATTTGCTTGGTTCTACTTTTCATGCAGAGTGTTAAACACAGAGAGAAAAAATCATGTGTGGTAAGGACAAGTAGTTGTAGTATTCGCCAAATTCTTGGGGCAAGAAGCACCATATATATGGTGCAAATATGCAAAATTCTCAAGAATAGTACACCTAACCTATGGGAAAATGGCACCTCAAGTGACCCCACTTGACCCGCTCTCCCTCCGCCCCTAAATCCATTGGGTATATTGCATATTTATAGATTGTGTATGTATGTAAATATATGTATATATTGAGATATGTTTATTTATAGATCTTTGGAATCGATTGTCTAAACTTCTTCAACGGTTTGAAATATATATATATACCCCTTCTAATAAAAGATTCCTTACTTTGCCATGGTAAGGGACTCCTATTTTTTGACCATTTTCTGATTGAATTTTGATGATCTGAAGCGTTCAATGTGTTTAGAACATGTTTTTAAAGCTCTACACAAGGGGAAAAAAAAAAAGGACCGGGAAGGGCTTCATCCGAGTAGTTTTTCATAAAAACCGTATATGTGTAGTTTTATGAAAAACTGTTCGAATGAAGCCCTTCCCAGTCTTTTTTTTTTATGATTTCTCACCTGGACCCTTAAAAACACGTTTAAACACATTGAACGGTTCGGATCATCAAATTCAATCGGAAAATGAGAGTCCCTCACCATATCAAAGTAAGGGATCCCTTATTAGAAGTTGTTTGTGTGTGTGTGCGCGCGCGCGCACCAAGCTTCCTATCCAAATCCTTAAAATGCGGATTCCGTCCACACCTCATAGATCCTGATCAAATTTTAATGATCCGAATCGTCCAATGTGTCTAAAAGGTATTTTTGAAGGTTTCCTATGACAAATAAAAAAAAAAAAGAAAATCGAGAAGGACTTGATCCGAGCATTTTTTCATAAAAACTCTACATATACAAACTATATATGTAGTACAAACAATATATTGGTATGCATATACATATAGTCAATGTGGTCGATTTTTATAGATGAGAGGGGGTCAGTGTGGGCAATTTTTAAGGGATAGTCATTTCCGTCATTGCGTCAATGGGAATAGGTTTTTTCCCCTTTCAAGTAGATGAGGGGGCGTGTTTGGGCGTTGTTAAACGATATGGGTCTCCGTATCGCAGAGGCATAGATGAAGAGATCTATGTGGAATTTCATCAAAAGAAAACTCCAAAAGTAGACACGGTAACACACAAAGACTACCAAGTACCAAACCCATCTGTTTTTCTTTTTCGGGGAGCACAAAAGAATTGAAATCGGGGACAAATTATTAATTGTCCTCCTTTTCTTGGGCAAGCCCTTGTCAAACCAACTTGTAACCTTTTTAAAGACATTTTTTTCTCTAATTGAACAACTTTGCAAGCATCCGTTAAACCATGTAGCCCTCATGAAAATGACTCTTGCCTGACAATAACTTTTAAAAGAGACCACAGTTGACAGTTCGCTTCTCTCCAATTTCCTTGAAAGTTCTGTTTGGTTCATGAATTTTGTGGAAGTAATAAAAAAGGGTCGATGGAAAGACGCAAAAAAGAAGTTCGGCCATGTACCACAAAACTGACTTATTCACAAAATTAACTTTTGCGCTTTACAAAAAAGGTCATTCATTCATAATACATCAACTCAACTTCACTCAGTAAGCTATTTCTACTAACTTATTACCAAAAGTCAGTTTGTGAAACACCCCGCAATTCAGAAATCTTCGTACTTTGATCCCATCATTTTTGTTCTTCCTAGGTACCTTAACACATTTCTTTTCCAAATACAACCCCAAGCAATGTTAGCATCTGACATCTCCAGAAACTCGGTTACTTTTGAGTATAACTCTCAGTACACCAAATTTAATTTATACGTCATATTTATTTCCTGTTTGGTATTTAAGGATGAAAAATGTTTAGTATATATAGATGTTCGGACACGCATCCGAAAAAAAAAAAAACCACGATTGTGTAACGAGTTTGAGTCGCACATCTAACAAACAAGAGTCCATCTGCATCAAACGGCTTTGTATCCGTAGCATTGTTGTTTAGGGTTTAATTACGAGTATATTGGCTTATTAACACCAAATTAGACCCCACCCAGCAAAAGAAGAAGGCTTTTGAGGTGTCATGTGCTTTGGAATTAGAGTGCATGACTACCACCACCTGCTCAAGCAAAAAATTAGTAAAATCCTCCAATGAAGCTCACATCACATGCACAACTTTTTTTGAGCAAGTGCCTCGGAGCTACTATGTCCCACCTGCAATCACTTTGTGACCGAATTTTTCATGAGATGAAAAACTTGCCCATCTTTTGGTCCTGAAATTCTGTGGCTAGAGTCCTTTTGCCTCTGACTAGTCTGGTTGGAGTGGTGTTTCATGGTCCCCCCAACTGTGCCCAGAAATAGAAGCTTAAATCCTTGTAACAAAGTTGTTCTGTACTCATGCTCGGTTGAATCAAGTGAGAATCATTTTAGTCCTTACGGTTCTCACGTGATCTAACCGTTGAAAATGCACCGGAACGGGGAATAGGAAAATTTGGGTACAGAGGTTTTGAGGTGCAAAATTGGTACCCAAATACTCCAAGGTGGTCAAGATTTGAGAAGACAAGGAAGCCATATAGCAAGGTTTTCTCAAACCTGGTCAAGATTTCAAGGTGGTCATAGTGAAGACAGTAAAAATGCCAGAAAATTATCCACTCACAAAACCCAGACACTAGATTAGTACATTTCTTGCCGTCATAAGAAGTATACATTTATACAGGCTGACAGTAATTCAAAAGCAGGAAACACACTACAATCCACAAGCCCCAGGTATTCACAAATTCCAATTCTAATGACCTTTACCATGTTTCTTTAGTACTACTACTAATAGTCTACCACTTTTGAACCAAAAAGAACAAGAACCAACCATTTTAATTTACTTCAACTTTCCCTTGAGCAAGCTCCAAAAAAACGGAGCGACCCGCATTTAAAACCGATGTACCCTTTTTGGCGATCGAAAACTCCCAAAAGATTTGAACTCACAAAAGTAATCCAACCTCACAGTTCAGATTTGAGATCTGACTCCAAGCTTAAAATGGTTCCTTCGCCTTCTAATGATGACAATGGAAGCTTGCACCCAGGACGCATCTTCTTCACCTCCTCGCTGCTATATATGAAGATCTTCTTAACCATATTACAGAACTCTCTGAGATGAAATTTCAAAAAGAAAATTAAATCAAAATAACAAACTTGGTGATAATTAAAGAAAATTGAGAAAAGTCAAAATTTTCAAGCTACTCACGGCCACGGATCATCACCAACGAGCATCATATCACCCTCATCATCTGTGTAAACAACTTCCCATTTATTTCTCGGGCAAAGCTCCCCTTCAATTTCAAACATCTTTTCCAGTTCATCAATTAATGTACCATACCCTTCCAAAGCAGTCAAGTCAACAGCACGACCAACAGCAACCCCTTGCATTTGAACCTAGCATACATACCAACAACAGAATTCAGTGAAGATCTAACGATCATAATTGTTACATCCAGATCCAACTTAAAGCCAACAGAAAGCTGTGTTTCACCTTTGTACGCGTTCTTGTGGAATTAGTGGAAGCATGCTTGCTCTGTGTGTCTTTTGCTAATCCCTCCAATTGAACTTGCTTCTGTTCCTTTGAGGACTTCAAAAGGTCCTTCATTTTGAGGCGTCTCTGCTTCAGAAACCAGAACTGGTGTGGTGCCTTTGGCACCAGTAGGCGCAGCACTTGGGCATGGCAGTTCCTTTTCTAGATGAGCAGGACTGTTAGAGTAATTTTTCAGGTCAATACCAAATAACCGACAACCAGTAGAAATAGTCTCAGATTTCCCCCCGCTTTCCACCTGACCTGGTGTTGCATTAATGCTAGGCCTTGATGAAACATGAGAGGCATAATCGGGAACAGATCGATGCATGGCAGCATTTTTGTTGTCACCTATTGTGTTGCCATGCAAATTTAGAGAACCATTCCCTAGTGGAGAAGGAGGCCAGATTCCATCTGCTGCCCATGCCCTTGAGCTACAGCAGCTACTGTTATTAGCATAACTATTGTGGAGATCTTTCTGAGTTGGAGTCCATATAGGTCGGCTTTCATTACTTTGGACATCAGTCGTGTTACTACCTACGTGGCTGAATTCAACTGATGGTGCTGATCTAGGATACCAGAAGGCAGAAGCAGCTAAACTGGTAGTATTTTCTACAGTTACAGATGCAAACATAGTAATACAACTCAGCGTTCATTTACTTTAAAAAAAACTAGGAAGCAGTTGGTTTAACATACCTGCAACTGGAAGATCAACGGGTCTGGGCCTCTTGCTCTTCACTGCTGGTGGTGGAGAGAGGTTCATCGGAGCAGAAGCTACAAAGGGATCTATCTCCCATGGTGAAACCCTCTCTGGCCTTGTTACGGTTGCAGGTTCATCCCATTGGACCTAAACAAGGATATGATCCGGGGGAGAAAAGTATTTAAAACAAGGAATAAACTAGTCAACACTCGAAGAAGTTTTTGTTATCTTTATCGGAATAATCGAAGAAGTTAGTCACTACTATTTTGCACCTTTAATGACCGCCACTTAGAGTCTGGCCACTGTGGCGAGATATCCTCAACCCCAATTATAGTGCCCGTGAACCTGACCATAGAGGACGAAAACATTATTGATAAATTGAGAAGCCAACCCTTCCACTAATCTCTCTTCATAACATGAAAGGAAAACTATGAATACCTTCTCTCAGGAGATTCTTCTCCTTCAAATCTCATCTTGAACCGCTTGCCAACTGAGAACCCATTCTTGACAGCCTCTAGATATTTGTTCAACCCAATGATAAATTGGCTTGTCCTGGTTAGAAGCATCGAGCATTAGAAGACTAATGCTACAACATATTGGGAAAATTGATAACCATAAAGAACATATGGTAGAGGTAGAGGGTGAGAGAGGGAGACAATAAACCTTGGTTTGTAGTATACTAGAAAGAGGGTTTGTGTAGTAATGGCATGGGATGCAGTGGCAAGCACTCCTAGATGCATGCTCTGGCTGGATATCACAGATGGCGGCATAGGGCTCTGTTGCCGAGCAAGTCGCCGAACCCCAACTCGCAGTTCTCCGTTATCACCTCTGCATCAAAGTTGGCCATTGATAAAATAAAACAAAATTAAAACATAAATAAAGCTACCCCAGTACACTCATGCCCAAACCTAAACAGTACTCAACAAGATGGGGGAAATTGAACATCAAATACCTCAAGAAAACAAAAGCGTCTCCCGCGACTAATCTCTTAGAAGTCACAAATGTACTCCAGCCAGTTGTAAGCAAATGTCTTCGGGGTTGACCTGATCATCATAGTTCATGCAAAGGGAAAGAAATACAGATTCACATCTCAGTGCACTATCTATGGTGAATACATGAATTAAACAAGGCACAAGGACACAAGCCAAACTGCGAGAAGGTGCAACTTACCTCTGAATATATGCTTAAATCGCCACTCAAACCCATGAAGATCTTTGGCAGCCAAGTCCTGAGTTGGGGTTTGTTGGTTCATGTCCTGAAGAATATGAAAGAGCACGACTAATGTGAGGATATATTAAATGGGTTGCTCGCTTGTCTAATTTACAGAACCACCAATCATTCATAGTAGGGGGATCTAAATAACCAAAACCTCTTATAACTGCGCTCACAAAAAACAATTTTCCATTAAATATCCGAGTTTCGTATTTCTGGTACCCCTAACTAAATGAACTGTGGGTAGTGAAAATCACAAAAATTACCAATTGAGGCAGGCATTCATTTGCATGCTTCCGAAGAACAGAGAATCCTCCATGGGTGCTTGTATCAGACGCCGTTAAAATCTTACAGAACAAATGAACATTCTGTTTCGGATGCTCAGGCGGGCACGGATCAGGACTGGTAGGTACAGTTTGCTAATAGCATCACCATAAAACAAACACAAAGAAAGCACTTCTTAATGAACACAATTTTCTCAGTATCAGAAGGCCTAAAAAGAACTAACATACAACTACGACACTACAAATTTCTTACATCTGGTTCTGGGAGTAAAGTTATCTGTGCATAGACTTCATCTGTATCTGGTTCTGCCTATTAATTTGAATCAGGGAAGAAATTGCATTAAAGAAGGAATAGACAACTTTCTAAAACAAATACTATTTCAAAATAAATAGACCAAGTACCATCAATTGTATGTTCATAACACGGCACAGGATCTTAGACGGAAGATTGAACAGCGGAATCTGTTGATTAAGTTCTTGATTTGTTGAAGCCTGTAACTGCAACAGTAATAGTTTAAAGCCAGAATCAGAACAAAACCAAAGACGCAAAATGAAGAGACGAAAAGTCTTGTGCAAGAACAAGACGAATCCATGGACACAAATCCATTACACAACACACAACGCAAAACACGAAAAATATAGATTCGCAGTATGCCAAACCAAACCAAAGCGAGCCTAAAGTCCTAATCAATTGAACACCACACAAGAGAGAGAGAGGTTCCATACCTGTTCCATGTGACCTTGCGGGAAGTAGAAAACTCTCTCCCCATGCCTAGGCACATCAACCAGAGGGCCTGCACATGCCTTCCATAGCTCCGTATACAGATCTTCATTACCCAAACCAATCCATGAAAATATTCCAGAGGAAAATTATTAGCTTCGAACTTTTTTTTACCATTTGGTTGCCGAGAAAGTGCGGGAAAAGCAGAAGGCAACGAGAGTTTACACTTTCAGTTGCCAAGCTAGGGAGAGAAAATTTTATTTAGAAAATAATAATAATGGGAAAAAGAGCCCGTAAAATTACATTTGTCTTCTTTTTTCAAAAACCCAAGAGCGGATTTATTACCGCATTTTCGAGGGAAAAGTCTTTTCAATTCCCCCAAACAACTCATCGAAAATTTCGAAAACAAATCAGCAAAAGAAGAAAAAAAAAAAATTAACCCCGCAATTTTTCCCTGTTTGGTTGCAGAGAAATTGAGGACAAAGCAAAAGCAATAACACTTCAGTAGCAAGCGGAACAGCAGAGAAGGTAAAGAGTTTTTAATTTCTCTCTCCTCAAATTTCTCAGCAACCAAACAGCATTTCATTGCTATAACAACTCAAAATTCCCCCAAACAAGATGAATCAATAGTGTCTTCACCTGTTTCGTGACGCTCCCCCGTATGCGAGCCTCCCAGATTATCCACTTGCCCCATTAAACAAGCTGAATCAAACCTCCCTCCCAGAAGAGAGAGAAAGAGGGAGCTAGAGAGAGAAATTAATAACAAAACTGCAGAAACTTCTTGACGAACTTCAACCTACCCCATTCATCATCATCATCATCTTCTTCTTCTTCAATCCAAACAAACAAACAGACAGATGTTAAAAAGCCGTTACGGATTCCCCAAAAATACTCGAACACAACCTTTTGATTGCTGTAACAGTTTCCTCTCCACAAAAAATAAAATGGAGTAACTGAACTGACTTCCTTCCTTCCTTCCTTCCAATCGATTACTCTTTCTCTCTCTTATCCGTTACAAAACCGCCCAAAACTTTGTCGCTCCTCACCAACAAAACCGCCTTTATTCAGCAAAACACCGCTTTTTTCCCCCACTTAACTCAACTCGCCTTTATTGAATTAACCCAACAATCACCAAATCCCCAAAACCGCCTTTTTTTTTCCCCTTCCTTCCAAGCGCCCTCTCTCTCTCTCTCTCTCTCTCTCAATACTCCTACTTCACCTACTTCCCTATAGTATCTCTGTATGTCTCTCTCCTCGATTTCTCTCTCTATATAGGCGTCTCTCTCTCTGTCTCTCTCTCTGTGTCTCTCCCGGTCCCTCTTTCCAAAGTGGAAAAATTTTACTGCGGTTAGTTTGAGTGCGTTTTATGGCAAGGGTGCTGCTTGTTGAACTGAATCAAGTACCTAAATTTTTTGAATTATAATTGAGCAACATTATATACACACAAAAATTACCCACAAATTACCCAAACACACACACACAAGTGTGGCCCCCCACGCACACACTGCACCTGCAGTGTGTGTGGGGGCCACACTTGTGTGTGTGTTTGGGTAATTTGTGGGTAATTTTTGTTTGAGTACCTAGCATTTCCGATTCAGTTTTGTTATAATTTATAATTTTATAAACTATTAACTGAAATGACTTATAATAAATTATAAAATTACTTTTGTTATAGTATTAGATTTTTACAAAAATGCTACTATCACATACACCTAGTCACATAACTCTCACATACACATACATGAGTGAGTGGGGCCCACTGAGTGAAGCCCACCCCATGTGTGTGTATGTGAGAGTTATGTGACCGGGTGTATGTGATAGTAGCATTACTCAGATTTTTATACGTTGCAAAAAAAATTAATCTATTTATTTGAATAAACTGTCAAATAGGTGTAAAGTAGGAAAATGTTAGACTCCGCGCCCGATTGGATACCGAATTTGTTTTGGGTGAATTAAATAGTAAGGGTGAATAAAATATTAGGAGGTATTAGATATGAAGAATGGGTCCATAATGATGTAATGTTTATGACGGGCAAATAAATTAGTACTTGATTTGGATGATTTTGTAAGAAGATAGATTAATTTTGGGTGGACGATGTAAAAAGCTGTCAAATGACTTATTTACCCTTGTGCATAACCATATTAATCTTTACAGCACTAGTGTTGTAAAACGTAAAGATCAAATTAAATATCTCTATTAATAGTTTAATTTGGTGCAAAAAAATTAAAAAATTATGTGTGAAAGTGCTTTATTTTTTTATCCGAAGGATATTGCAACTCAACTCAATAAGCCAACAATGTAAAATACTAAAGTACATAATTTTTAAAATTTTTTGTATTGAATTAAATATCTCTATCAATAGTTTAATTTGGTGCCAAAAAAACTATGCACATAAGTACTTTATTTTGTTATCAGAAAGAAATTGCAGAGAGGGTAGAACCGTAAGAAACACACCCAAACTAAATATCGACAACGTAGACCTTGTCCATATTTAGTAAGGCGGGGTCCAAAAATTTGGCTCGGCAAAGGGTGGCCTTTTTGCTTCCAAACCCAGGCATCATTGTGGACCCGCGATAATTAATCCGAGCCCAAGTTTTTGGGGGGCATTATCCCCTCATCCAAACAGGCTGGCATAACCAATGGCATAATCAAATTTGAATAATCGAAACTTACCATATCAACTTTTGATTATCCATTTAGTGAATAGCTAAATTAGCAACCCTAAGCTCCACAATGGCCTAAATCAAAATGAGTTGGAAAAAAATAAACAACGGTCAAATTTATTCTTCTCAATCTGGTCTACATTGAATATCATTCTAGTAAAACAAATAAAAAGAGAAATTTACATGCCGGTCAAGCCCGCTTTCACAATATACATCCAGGTACAGCCCACAGTTTCTGATGCACGCGCAAGTACAGCCAAGGTTCCGTCTCTCTCTTTCTCTCTCTACCCACTCCACATGGGCACAATTCCTCTCTCCTCAACTCCCCAAACCGTATAAAAGTGCATAAATCTTAAGGTACCCTATAAAAGTTAAACCCTAGGGTACTCTATGAAAGTGTCTAAACCACTAAAACCCTATAATAGAAAAATGCACCCTAAAACCTAAACCGTAGGGCACCCTATGAAAGTGCTTAAACCACTAAAATCTTATAGTAGGAAAGTGCACCCTAAACCTAAGCCCTAAGGTACCATATGAAAGTACTTAAAATCCTAGGGTACCCTATGAAAGTGTCTAAATCCTATAATAGGAAAGTGCACCCTAAACCGAAACTCCAAAAAAGAATGACTTACCTTAATGATAATTAAAACAAGTGACTTACCTTTGTGGTAATTAGATGCCTCTTTTCTGAACCTAGAGGTAAAAATCTGAATAAAAATTAGGGCATTTGTTAAAATCCATAAAGTGACCATAATTATTAAATGCATAACCAGTAGTCAAAGAGGAGAGTGAGGTTCAACTACCAATAAAGCATTTTCTTTATGGAGGGTATTGTCAAACAACAAAAAGCTTATGTAGTATTTTTTGTGAGTAGGGCCCACTATTTTTTGTTATTGAGATAAATGTTGCTAACTTTGTTGATTATTGAAAGGCTCAAATTTGGTTATTGGTTAAAAGGCTGTTAAGAATTGTTAAATTATTAAACCTTTTGTTTTTGTTTATGCCATTGGGGATAACCTGAGGCAGAGCATAATGCGAAAAAGGGTGTATCTATTTATAAGAAAAGTATTTTACCATACATGAAAGTGCATTGTCATGTGTGAGTTGTGTATTGAAATTCGAACTCGTTTGTCTTTATATACCAACTACCCTCCGCCTAGTGGGCGGAGGTTAGCAAGACCCATAAAAGTATAAGTTAATGTCTAGATTGAACTTCGAGTGTTCCACAAACTAATTTATTAGTAATAAGTCAGCGAAACTTGCTTAAGGTGGCTTTTACGTTGATCTATTATAAGAGAATGACTTATCTTATAAAGCACAATAAGTCTGTTGTGGAAATAAGTCAATTTTGCGGAACTGAAACTTCTGTGCACTTTTAGGATTCTTTTCTCAAAATGTTATTTTAAAACTAAACATCGGCAAAGGTAAAATGGTAATTTGTCATGATAAGGGTATTTTGGTTGTATTGTAATGCTCCCTCTGTCCCATTTTAAACGTCCACTACATGAATTTTTGCATTTTCAAACCCCACAAAAAATTTGTTTCTCTTTATAATTTTTTAACATTCTTTACACCAAATTAAAATGCTCTAGTGCCAAAAAAATTAAAAAATTTGTATGAAAATACATTTTTTTACATCCAACAAAATACATGTTTCCCCAAGGGGACACTTATTGGGACGGACGGAGTATTATTTATGTGGTTTTTATTTAATAATAATCTATTCTTGTTTTATTATCTAAATCTATGTTAATTATTTTTTACCTTGTACATTGTCAATATATTCCAAATATTATATTTATGAACAAATTTAACTAAACAATCACATTAAGGGTTAAATATGCGATAAAAATATGATTCGGGGTCAAGTTCATGGAAGACAGCATGTCCAGGGGTAACTACGGTTACAGAAAGTAAAAATGGAGAGAATCATTTTGGCCTGGACGCCCATCATTCCTATCCAGATAGGAATTTTAGAAAAATAGAGTACTGCTCAGATCGAGCTCGATTTCAATGCATGAGTCAATTTCCTTAGATTCTAAATGTTCACAAACATCATATAAGGTTTCTAATATACCTGGGCTGGGGTGGGGTGGGGTGGGGTGGGGGGGGGGGGGGGGGGGGGGGGGAGAGAGAGAGAGAGAGAGAGAGAGAAAGAAAGAGAGAGAGTCTACACTACCTTTCTTCTAAAGAAACGACCTAAAGCTTCTTTCCTGTAGTTACGTCAGTTTTACACCATGGAGGTGGCTTCTTTCTGTTACGTCAGTTTTGGCCCGAATGAATGGTTGATTTATGATCTTGGGGAGTGGGCGAGGGAGTATGTAAGTCGATTTGGTGAGTGATTGGGTGTGTGGAAGAACCCCGCGTTCTCTCTTTTACTATCTTTAGACTTTCCATGGTGTAAAGCTTCTTTCCTCTCTATTTCACTTGTGTTTTTTGGTGTGGAGGTAGTTTTGAAGATGTGAGGAGAGTGTGGGACTGACGGGAGTATTTATAAGGGTTTGTGGAGTGCTAAGGAGAGAGAGAGAAGGTGGTAAACAAGGTCATGCGGAAGGGGGTGTAAGGTGATTAGATGATTTTAGGATAATGTAGAGTGGAAGTGGATAAGACAGGGTAGGTGTTGGGTGGTGGCCGGATTTCATGGGATAAGGGGTGTAAGGATGATGATGGTGGTGTATATGTGATGAAAGGTGGTGATTTGATAGGTGTAGAGTGTGGTAGGCTCGAAGAGGATGAGGTATGGAGTAATAGGGCTAGTGATGGCAAAGGATAAGGGAGTGAATGTGGTGGTTTGATGGTGAGGTGATGTTTGATGGGTGATATTGTAATGGGGAAGGGATATCGTGGAAGAGTGTGTGATGATGATATTGGGAATTTATGGAGGGAAGAAGGAGAAAGAGGGTGATGAGATTTGGTGTACATAGATTGTGTACTGATGGGATGGAGAAATGGAAGGGATAAGGGGTGGTGATGATGATGATGATGATGATGATGATGATGATGAGAGATAGAGATGCTAGGGAGAGGAGAGAGGGAGGGTGGTGATGTTTTGATGGGATGGCCGAGAGGGATGATAAATTTGATAGGTTTTAAAATAGTTAGTGTCCTAATTGTAGGTTTTGATGAATCAGGGGTCTTAAGTGTAATTAATGAAATTAGAACCTGATTAATTAATTAAAAATAATTTAAAACTCTTGTAAAATGCAATTAATCAATTCTTGATATATGTTATGTGTTACCACTGTACTAGTAGAATTACCTCATTTGTCATATATAATTAGAACACATTTTACAAATACAATCGTGACATCTAACATAGTACTCAAAACTTAATACTTAAACATGGTCACCATAGCATTTGCTGTTAAATTACCAACTCTACAACAAATTGTTAGTGGAGCACTAGCTAGGATATTACATTCCATTGCTCCATTAATTTCTTTCTAACAAATACATTTGAGATGGGGAATTGACATTACCAAGGAGATCGATGTTCCCTATGTGCAAGGCAATTTTACCTAGGATGGGTACAAATTCTACTGTGATTGGTTTACTTTTAAAATGGAGACGGCTTCTCCATTTTGGAATTAAAATATATGGTGGTTTTTTAATTAAATAAAAGTATTATAATTAAACGCTTGCTGGTTTTTCGCCAGTTGGGATTTTGTGTGCACGTCTCATTCCACGCATTACAATATGAACTGCTCAAATTATCAAAAAAAAAAAATTCGACTCAGCCCATAATGGTCAAACTCCAGGACGCAGGGCATGTAGGGTCACTTATCCCTGTTAGCGTAATAAGAGAAGATTAGAACTTTTGTTATTCCGTTGCTGTTACACCCATAATGTTATACACTTGCTGTTAGCACATTTAGAGAAGATTAGGGCTAAATTGCGGATGATACCCTCTAGCAAAAGTTTCAAATATAAAAATAAAAATAAAAAAAGAATTGATATTGGCACTCTCCATTTTTGTCGCTATTTAGTGAAGTTACTAAATTACCCTTGCATTTTGAAAGCAAGAGAAAATTATAATTGTAAAGTACAAGGGTGATTTAGTAACTTCACCTAATAAAGACAAAATAGGAAGTGCTAATATCAAAATGAGGATTGCTAATATCAATTTCCAAGAAAAATTCGTCGGGTCAACTTTCTTAGGTGGAAATTTAATGTCAAACAAGTAAATAGGCAAATGGAATTGGGCCTAGAATTAGTCGAGGCACATATAAATTAACCCGGACTCCTAAAAGTCTTATTATCGAAAGATTTGAATCTAAACTTGTATACACATATGTTATAATCTTTCTTATGGAGTACTTATCGACGAAATTTAAGTTTAATTTCAAATTAATTGTGCCTACTTGCAAACGATATTTCAAAGATTATGCACCGCCTCGATCATCAAATGAGATCATGGTGAGTCCCATCTCAAAATGAAATTCCCCGTACTCCCATTATAGGACAATTAAGTTCAAGAAAGTGTTTGAAACGTGAAATAAAACATGAAAATGAAAAGGAATTCAATGGATGAGATCCGCCTAGTATGTTGTACGATACCAGACAGATCTCATCCGTCGGATGTCTTTTCATGTTTTTTTTTTTTTTTTTTCATGTATTGTACCAGGGCTCGTTAAGTTCAGCTCATAGTGTCAGATATAACCAATATCATGCAACAGCACAAATAATTACTACATTGAATACCATTAGAAAATTAGCAAGAAGCAAAAATCATCCAAGCACATTTTTTTTGGCCTCGGCTGTCCAAATACATATTCCTTCCACTAGTCGATACAACAACCGACATTAACAAGGACGGATTCTGCTAGCTAGGAAAAAGTTTTTAAAATATCTTTAAACTAATTTATTGGGTCAAATTATATTAGCTAATTAAATTGGTGGTTATTGGTTAACTCCCAAATATTATATTGTGTATTAAAGTGTCTATTATATGCAATGGTTAATTGCATTGGAGGTTTGTTTTCCTATATAAAGGTGACCAGTCCAAGATGAAGTATACTATTCTTGAAGAAAATATTTTATCAAACTTATGAGCTATATGTAACACACATATATCAAGATTCGTTGAGATAAAGGTTTTATTGTTTTGAGCATACAGGCGATTCTAGATTCGTGTGGAAAGCTTTAGCTGCACACAAAACTTTCGTGGATGATTGTTGTATTTTGGGAGTGGAATGTCACACAACTCGGTGCAAGCGGAGACATATCTTCTCTTAGGAGAGCGCTTTACGCGTGCTTCAATCAATATAAGTTTTCTCATACTCTTATTTCTATTATTCCAGTATGGTTATATTATTATCTAGTTGTGTTGTCCCCAATTATTTACGTTTACAGAAATTCTAACGGTTGTTTCCAACAGATTCAAATGGGGGCACGGGGTCACGTGTCCCCACTGACCGTAGCTCAAAACCAAAAAAAAAATTATATTATACTTTGTATATATTTAGCATAATTGTGTAATATAATGCTATATTTAGCATACACACTTTTATATATCTCAAAAATAAAAATGTAGAGTTAATTTTGTACTTCAACTTTTGTTGGCGGGTTCATTTGTAATTATTGGTTTATAAATTGTTTGTTTATTTGAAGTTTTATTTTTTTATTTTCTTTATTTTTAACCTTCATGGGGAAATATTTTTAAAAAGGTCATCAATAAAACCTTCTCGATCATTCTAAAGACTTGTCAATGTCAAGGTAAACCATACTCTAAAAGTTTTGTCTAATATTGTATGCTCATTTTTTGATTTTTTTAAATAAAAGTATGCATATATTATAAACTTCTAGTCCATAATGAATGACCTAATTTAGCAAGATCATTGACCAAGAAAAATTGCACGATTATAATTAATAAGGTGCTCCACTGGGGTGAATTCCTAGATCCGTCCTTGCTGTCATATGAATATAATCTGACCCGACCACCGATATATGAATATAATCAGACCCAACTACGGGTACACGCTCCCCATGTCCAGAAAATATACCGACCGTCTCGGGGGACTTACTTGTGGGTCCCACATGAGTCATCCAATCCGTTGATTCATCTTAAAACAATTTTCCGAATGGCCTTGTAATCAACTCAATCCAACATTCGCCCCGTTTACGCATGTTGGATTGAAATGTTTTCCAGCGGAGACACTTGAAAATTGTTTTAAGATGAATGAATGGTTTGGATGACTCGTGTGAGACTCACAAGTGAGTTTCTATGACGGTCGGTACATTTTCTCGACGTGGGATTCGGTACCCCTCGCATTATCGAATACTCCCTCTGTCCGTATTTGTTGGTCCATTTTCGACATTCATGTCATGTCTTCAATTGTTCATATCTTTCAATTTATAATGGGTTTTATGATTTTAAAAAAACTCGTATAATAGTACTAGTTGAGAGCTATCAAATAAGATCAATATTGCATATTTTTAAAAATTCGTAGTGACAACTATGTACAATTTTTTAACGTGTTAGGAATAGTGAAAGTGGACTAACAAACATGGACGGAAGGAGTATAATCCAATGATCTATCTGATATTTTAGAATCACCAAAAAATAATTAAAACTGAAATAAACATTCTAATACCAACCGCCACGAGAAGCAATGTCATTCATAACGTATCTCCTATTTAAGCATATTCTTCTCACAGTGGCCTCTTTTATAAAGAACAATTTTAATTTAATCCTCTTTTGTTTGGCCAGGCTTGACCGCTATATATACCAGTCAATAACACATGATGCTCTAGCTTCAAATATTATTTGTCTTTGATTCTCATGACTCGTAAATTTGAGCAGCTACTCTCTAATTTCTTACCAGAGATGTCCAATTTTGTTCACTTATGAGCATTTTTTGAGTTCACTTTCTTGATCAACAGGATCTATTTGACTATTTCTATTTGATTGTGCAGCTGCAGACACAATTACATACTAATGTGAATGTAACATAGTTGACCCATATTCCTTTTATCATGACTTCTTTTGTAAGCAATCATTTCAATATCAAACCCTCGCTCTGGTTGGTTGAGGCCCGAGCAGCACGGACTAGTCAACAACACACGATGCTCTATATATCTACACGGAAAGTTTCAATGGAATATGTCTCACAGGATTAATCAAGTTGTATGGAAGTTGACTCGCACTTGGTTTATCAAAGAAGTGAATGCATGACTATCTAGTTAAGGCCCGAGCAGCACGCAGGGACGGAGTCAGAATTATTGCGTAGAGCAGAAGAGCTATATGTAAAGGAGGGGCAAGGCTATATAATTTGATGATATATATATTTTCTCAATGCTGTTAGGTTTTTTCAAAGTGTAGCAAAGGTGACAGCCCCACTAGGCACTAGCCACCCCCTGACTCCATCCTTGGCAACACGTACTAGTCAACGGCACATGATGCTCTATCTACACGTGAAGTTTTCAATGGAATATGTCTCACGGGATTAATCGAGTTGTATGAAAGTTGATCCGCACCTGATTTATCAAAGAAGTGAATACATGACTCTTCAGTATTAGATGGACACCCGAATTTATCGTATTTCTGAATAATTTATTCCCTAATGGGTACTGAGCGGAGCTCGGACACCACTCTTTTGAGGAGACCAATCAGTGTGACTAATAAACTTGTAAAATAGTATAAATGATCGCACGGATGAGAATAATGCTTTAACTTTGATTAATAAAAGCTCAAGTGGTAGAGTGGGTTCCAGGTCATAATCCCAACTAATGCGTGTTATTAATTAATCCAAAAATACCCCCCTCTATTAAGCTAGAAATTAACAACTTACTTATTTTAGACAAATTACCCTCATCACCTCCCATAATTACTCACCCTTTCTTCTCCAAACCCATTTGGATTAAAAATAAAGAATATGAGAAGGTCAAAAAACAAAAAGGAAAAAAAAATTGAGAGCAAGTTTCTCGGTGGTTCATTTAAGGGGAGTCCATGTGCGGTTGCTGCATTTTGGAGCCCATTTTGTTGATCGAAACCATTCCTCTTCTCGAAGTCGTTGAAAGTATCAATCGTACAAGAAATCATGTTGACCGAATACCAATGAAAACCAAATCGAGACATACTTATCTTTCAAAAAATGAGCTGGATGTACTAGATCGAAATCATTTTATGATCGATAAATATGATCCATTAAGGTATTGATTGGTGTTAGCTGTTTAACATAATGTTTGATATTAGTTTTTTTTTTTTTTTTTTACTTGGTTAAGGAAGTTGGGAAGAAAAATAAATACAAAGTACTTCTTCTCAATAGATATATTCAATTTTTTTTTTTTTTGGGTTCAATTTATTTTAGTTTGCAAGATAAATCAAAGATAGAAACACGGCGTTACGCGTGTTTAGAAAGCAAGATGAGACTAATCAATAACTTATTAAATAGTTTATCTGCAAGCATATATCACACTGATGGATTAGTGGACGACTAAGATCAGTGTGGGAAATGAATCAATCTTAAAGAGCATCATCACTATGCAGATTGGGTAAATTAACCTTTCTTTAATCCCTTTTTAGCGAATAATCAAAAGATAAAAAGGAAGGTTTACTTCAAGAAGAACCAACTTCCATTGGGCTCCAAAATAAGGATTTGATTCTTGCTTCCAATCTTTTTAACCTTAAGCAACCACTTTGACCCCCTTTTTTATTTAAAAAAAAGATTAAAAAATATAAATTAATAATTATAAAAAGAAGTCATACATTTTGACGCGTGCCCTATTTTATTTTGCTGTGGAAAAATGAATTACGCTTAGCAATAATAAAACCAAGATAATTTGAAAATAAGATTGTCAATTTCATTAAGACATGGGCATATTTGGCAACAGCAACACATATAAATACGACAACCAATTTCATTAAACCATGAAAATATGTTCCAGATTTTAGAAGGCTCTAACTCAAGACCTCGACATTGAAGATATGTAAACAACACAACTGAAATCATTCAACTAGCTAGAAAATATGAAACACCTATAAGCAAGGATGGAGCTATGGGGGACAAGCAGTGGCGGCCGCCACCACAAGGTTTTCAAAAAATAAAATTATTATATAGAAGAAAGAAAATAATTTATTCCTGGATTATATAAACTCGCCACCACTAGATTTTTTTTAAAACTTTTATCCTCTGATCAATTATATATTTTCGTTACCACAAAGGCAAAATTCTGGCGCCGTCCTGCCTATAAGTCATTTGTACAACGTGCCGTGCTTGTAGCAATGCTCTAAAAATATTGACCCAAAAAAAATGAACTTATGCTTTGTGCAAATATTGTCAAACGTTAAGTCCGTCTCCAATCAGCCAAATGGGTTTTGTTGTTGTTGCTGTCTTTTTGGTGTCCAAGTATTTTAGTTATTTTTTGGTAAATTAATATTGTCATAATCTTCTTGGCAGTTGCAGTGAAATTTCTGAGAAACATCACTCGAGAAATTCTGTTATAATACTTGAATTATGCATAAAAAAATGGCATGATTAGGTGAATTCGTGTTTATTTAGTATTACTAGGATTGTAAATGGATGTGGGAAAGGAGAGACCAATCGTGTTAATTTATTGGTTAATTTGTCATTTAACCAAAATTATGTTTTCCAAATTAGGTTACTAAAATATTCTGCTTCTTTTTCTTATCATAATAACAACAACAATAACAGTAAGGATCGTCGATAAATCTTATCACCGGATACTTTGATTCCGATCAGATTATGTTACTCTTTTTTTTCTTTCTATAATAGTAAAAAAAAAATACTCCATAATCTGCTGACAATTGCAAAGAGGATGCCTTTTCTTTGGCCTACTCCTACACTAACGCAAGTGTTTTCTTCTTATTCTTTTCCTCCCACATCACCTCTAATTTTTATTTGCAGATAAAAGCTTACGAATCTTCAGCGAATCTTCTTACTTCCTTCCCATTACTTTGGTCCTTTTAAAAACTGTCTCCCTCATTGGTCATGGGAGAGAGAGAGAGAGAGAGAGAGAGAGAGAGAGAGAGAGAGAGAGGTTGACCTCTAATGGTGCCCTACTTTGGTGACATAGTATAATGAAAGAAATCCATGATTGGTGAGACTAGTGATTTTGGATGCATATGCCCCATCTGTGAGACCAATCTGGTTTGTGTTTCTTGGCTGCCCTAAGACCATGTCTCAATAATTCTATAAACTATTCACTTATTGGTCAGACAATCAAATAGAATGACCAGCTCTATTTAATTTAGTTGTGAGAAAATTTGGTAAAACACTTCAAAAGAATCGAAATTATAGTCACATATATATATAATATATCCTTGCTGTGATTTGTTTTACACTTTTTTTTTTAATAACACAATATTCACCACGATCGGCCAATTAAAATGAGCTGGACACGAATCTCACTATTCATTAGCAGAGAGATTAGCAAATATAAGACGTTGCTATACGCTCAACCCCAAGGAAAAAGTTTTTGGAGACCACTAGTTGCCAGCTCTAAGATTTATGACATCTTTTACTAATATTGAGGCAACCCATATTGCTATATCCTCCAAGATTTTCACGTAGGGTACCCTACCTTACATGACATTAAAAGAATAAGCAATTGGGAATATTTTAATTATTTCATCTTGGTACCAAGGGAGCAATAGCAAATAATTAAAAAGCACTTGAGGTCGGATTTCTTGTTACTAAAACATATGTTGGCAATCATGGGTGATGGATTATATGAGGTTTCAAAGGAGTGGAGCCCCTTCATTTGAGTCCATATAAGCAAATTTGTCATTGCTATCTTAATTTAACAAGTACTACGAATGACACTACAAAGACACCGACCAAAGCCATCCCATCCAGTTAGAAGATTTCTTCTCTTTGTGCTCCGGCGTATATATGTGTATATATTTGCAGGGGTCGGTTCTGTTGACACAACATTTGACACACCAAATGTAAAACACTTATTTTGGAGTCCCACACAAATAATCTAAGTCATTCAATTAGTTTAAAACATGTTTTTAAAAGTTTCCGTAAAAAATCAATCCATTTAGATATCGGTAAGGGTTTGATGGTATTTGCTCATAATTTGACAGGATAAAAACTAAATAAGATCATGTCGATCAAATCCTTACCGATTTCCAAATGAATTGATTTTTTGTAGGTACTTCTAAAAATATGTTTTAAACAAATTGAACGGCTCCGATTATTAGCATGTGGCTCCAATTATTGTTGTGTCAAATGTTGTCACCCAAACCTGCCTCAATATATATATTGGTGTGTTATGTAGGTATATGAGCTTTGGTCCCGCACAATATATGGGACAAATGTACAAAATGTCTGTAATTACACACTCAAAATAGTCATTTCCTTTTTAAGTCAAACTTGAAGGAGTCAATGTGTGTGCAAATGTTATTCTTGATAAACCTTCAATTTCCTAAACTGTAACAGGTATTATGTGTATACATGCGTGTATAGTATAATCTAACTGTAACACTCCAAATTTCGAAAGTATTGTATAAATCATTTAATTCAAAAAAGAGTATGATTAACTAAAATAACTAACTCAGATTGTAGCGGAAACATGAGATTAAACATCCAAAATATTAGGGTTTTGCTCGGGAGGGGGTGAAGCCACCGCCTCACCTGCCTTCACCCCCCTCCCCTCTCCTTGCAGTTCCCCCCCCCCCCCCCCATCTCATCCTATTCGACGACCTCCTACCAACCGCTCCATCATCCACCTCCACCTCCATCTCCAGCTCACCTCGTCTACCTCCACCGATATACCTTCCGCCTTCCTCCTTGGTTCTGGTAGCTGAGGATCCGTTCAGGCTCTGATTTGCAAATGGGTGATGGGGTCTGCTCCTCCAGTGAATAAGTCTCTAAATCCAGCGCGGGGGCGGTTTCCGGCGACATCTATTACCAGGGTTTTTTTGCTTTTTTTTTTCTTCTGTTTTTTTCTTTGTTAATTAGCTGTTTTTTGATTCGTTTTGCCCCTGTATGGGATCTTATCCCTTTGTGGGATCGTATTTCTCCCTTTTGTGGGTGGTTATTTATGATTTCATCAGTGTGTTTCTGTGTCTGGTTTGAGCTAGGTATTCCTTTTTGGGATCCTCTTCTACTGAATCGAGAACGTACTCTACCCCCGCACCTAGTGTAGATCTGCTTTTGTAGTACATGTCTTGGGCCTATGAGCCTGTGTGCTCTTTGCAGTTGCTTGTGTCTTTGATTTTGGTAGTTTTGGTATATTCCTGTTTATTGTGATGAAATCTTAGCCTTAGGGCCGGTTGTGATATGAAATGACTGTTATCAAAAACATCCAAAATATTTACTTCAATTACAATCTTAAAACATAGTAAGTTTGATAAGTTAATATTACAATCATTCAAAATAATGTATGAAACAAAGTGACTCTAGAGATCAAGATTCAGATTCCAGTCTTCAATGGGTGCCTAATCAGCAATGGGGGCTTCCTCCAGGTAGTATGGCTCCTCTTCTTCTCATTCGATATTTGACGTGATATGCCAGTGGCTAACTCCTACACCTAGCCCTTACATCATCTACTTCATTACTAGCTTTGAACTTAGTGAGTTCGATGCATACTTTCCACAAGTATCCTCCTCCCTCATCCACTAAACCCGACCATGTCATGTGAACATTCCCCTCTTATTTGTCCTGCACAAGGGTCTTACGTGAATACATCCAATGTCGCGCTCGGGATTTCGACCAAGGGGAAAAGGGTATGGTCAAGTGATCCAATGGATATTCAAAGCAACGTGGTTTTATAAAATACGAGTTTTACAACTATGATTGAGCTAAACTTTTTGAAAACATTATTAGAAAATAACTCAAAGTCGCCACCTGGCAAGGAGTTCAAGTGTGCCAAGCCACCCCTTGAATAATCCAAAGACAATTCAAGTGTTTTGAAAAGAAAAGATATCTCGAGTCGAAAGACCCTGGTTTTGTTGAATACGAACGACTCCATTTTTTGTTTGGTTTGGGATTTTAGAGAAGAAAGGGTTCGGTAATTCACTGTTACCTGTAGGGAAGCCAGAGCACCTTACCCTCCCTTTGCGGTTTTAGGAACAAATTCTTCGAAAACACATAAGTAACATAAGACTTGTGAGAGCAATAAAACATGACATACATATAATGAGAAGAAGGAAGATAATATTCTGCCTAAAAATATATTTGTTGCAAAGGCATTTAATAGAAGGGGGATTTAAAATAAAATGGGATTTTGACCGAGCCCGGCCTCAAGGCTATCTATGTATCTCCAGTCTTGGGAAAATCAGATCATCATGTAATTCAAGAATACAAAAATGAAAAAAATTAGAAATTGGGACCGAGTCCTAACTCAGGGCTGCCTACGTATCACCAGCCTCAGGAGAATCAGGTCTCACGCAGTTTGGATGAAAAGCTGAAGTTTTAGAGAAGTTAGACTTGCTGAGGAATTTAGTCAATGAGGTACAAAGACATTTCTATCGGACACAAAGGACAACTTCTATACTCTGGTTGGAACATATTTGAAGATTGAAAATATTTATTGAGAAACTTCGCGACAATTCTAGGGAAGGTCCTGAGGTTGGAAATATGCTTGAGAGGACACCAGGACTTTCGCTGGGAAAGCTTTAAAAATAGTCGTCCGGGGCTGCCGAAAAAGCTGACGATTGAGCCCAAGATGTTTTTGAAGGGTCTTGATGCCGAAAATGAGATTAAAAGACTGTTTCTGTGTATGTCTAAAAAAGTTGAAAAATCCCAACTGAAGCCGAAAACTGGCAGACGGCGGTCCCTGAGATATATCTCTAGTACAGTTTTAGAGAGTAAAAATGAGTGTAGAAGACTTAGAAGATCTTTTAGCAAGAAGTTGAATTTTGCCGCCCGGAGCTAAAAAATGGTCTCCAGCGGGATCCGGGATATTTCCGGTAGGGTTTTGAGACGTTTTGAGACTATAAAATAGGAGTTTGTGACTCAAAGGGTATTTTGGTAAAAAGTTCAAGAATTTGGTGTCAAGGCCGTGAACTATTATCGGCGGACCCCAGGAAGCTTACGAATCTTTTTAGCAGGCTGAAATAGACTATGGATATGACAAAGGGATATTTTTGTAATTTGATGCGGAGATGACTTCGAGACTGAAAATAACTCAAAATAGACCCTAGGACACATCCTAACTGACTCCATGTCTCCATGGGGAAACATAACCTAGGGAGACAAGTAGGCGTATTTTGGTATTTTGGCGAGAAGCTGATTTCGGGACCGAAAATAATTCTAGACGGGTCCTACAACTCCGCGGTATGCATGATATAGTCTAAAAATGGATACAGAACACTATATTAGCGATATCATAAAATAGAATAGAATTTATTGTTCGAATCCTGCGCTGGAACTCATAAAACGTAAAATGATGCTCGAAGACAGTTTTCAAAAGTTTTTGAAGATTTTGTGATAATATTATAATATGACGTTGAGAGAAAATATTTTAAAATGTTGCGACCGAACCCTCGTCGGGCTGCCTATGTATCCCATGTGCATAAGGGAAATCAAGTCACTCCATAGTTCGAACCTCAATCTGATTATGAAAATAAATTTGAATTCATTGAATTAAACCTGATGCTTTTATTTGGGGGTTCTATGACTCTACTCGGACAGTAGATAGCAAGCAAAGGTAAGCGATCTTATAAAGTACCGGAAAAAACCCAGTAGGGAGGTGGGGACACAATGGTTCTCCGTTAAGCCTACTTAAGCGCGTACGCTGTGCTGTCAGTCTTTCCAAATTCCTCGCCTCAAAGCTCGATGAAACTATCGCTGTGCACAGTGAGAAACCACGTTTATCTTATCGTGAATTCTCTTGACTCGCAAACTGAATAAAAGTAGATATGCAGTATACGACATCCAAAACTAGAAGCGGGCCTAGCCCATGGGCTATAGCTGGGCCGCCACAATTGTAAATGTGTTGTATACATGTTAAATAAACTAAGAGCCACATATTGGTGTTTGATGTAAATTTACTTACAAACTCCCAGCTTGAACCCCGGGTAGAGAATTGGATAGAGATTCCGTTGGGTATCTGAGAAACTGATTGAAAAATCGGCTATAGCCTTCAGCAGAAAGTGGATGATTTTATCTTGGTACTCAAACAAAGTAACAATAGGATTTATGATCCGAGATTCTTTGCTTAGAGAAATTTGGTAGCGCTTTTGCGTAGTTCTGTGCACTGGTATTTCTTCTGAGAGAAATCCAACAGAGTTACCGTGTAGTATTGAAACTCTGAGTCTTAATCTGTATAATGCCAAGAGCTATGGCTTGATGGACTAAAACTTAGAAGAGGAAGTCGGCATTTTCCAGACTAACATGTCCACCTTGAGCTTTCTCTGAGCTAAAAACTCCAGAAATTGGAAATGACAGAGCACAACAAAAGTGTCTAATTCTCTGAAGGTGCGTGAAATTATGATGGAGGAGGGGGTATTTATAGGCAAAGAGAGGGGGGAGGGGGGGTACATGTGGAAACCTCCCATGGGCTGCCTTGGGATGGGCGCCTTTGGGGGTTTCCCCAACTGGCGTCCCGTTGCTCCGACTTGGTTCCACTCGTGCAGGGTGTTTTGATCTAGGTTCATCTAGGGAGGTCTTCTTAAGGTTTTGACGTGCTCTAAATGCCGTGGTGACGTCTGGTTTTTCGTAGCATATTTCAAGGGTCAAGAAAAATGATCATCCGATTCTTGATTGAAATGGAGCATTGCAAGTGATTCAATGACCAAACGAAGTCTGATGGACTTGAAATTTTACAAGGAGATTTAGAATGGTTAGAATAGATTTATAAACAATTTAGATTTCAAAGATTGGGTCCCGATGTCCATGATCATAGAATCGGTTGTCTCGGAAAGCGTAGTGTCCCTGAAAATAGCAAACGGGCTTTGAAACACCCAAAACTTGGCATGAGCTCTAAACATATCACATGGAGCTTAAATATGATGTTTGGCATGATATGAATTATGAAGTATAGAAAAACCTAGGTCTTCTGGCCCTGTACTTCTGCTTTTACTAGGTAAAGGTAAAAATAGGGTGATAGTTCAACGGTCTACTGTCCTCAAATTTTGATGTGGCCTAAACCAATCACTCCGAAATATCAAAATGAGTGCATCTAACAGTCTTGATGTTAGATTGGGTTTCTCGAAGATAAAGTTTGCCAATTGGCCCAGAGCTTTCTGGAGTTGATATCTAATAAACTGACGGAGGAAGGGTTACGGCCTCCCTAAAATTGCATGCCTATCATCTAGGCCATGCACATCTAGATGTTATATGATGTTCAATAGTTGAATTTGATGATTCAATGTCTCTTTCCTGCGAGCGTCGGTGTCATTAATTTGTTTGGTATAAAGGGATGGGGAAAAATCTGGTGTCAACACCTAAGTGATGTACTACTTAGCATGGATTCACAATAGATCATAACAAAGGGATGCTACACAATCTAGAGTTTTCCCATAGCGTATCGTCTGTTAGTGTCAAAACACAATCTTCACCATATCACACTTTGGCCCATTTAATAACCAATCATCATTCAAGGCCTGTATTGTAACCTTATTAATGCATGGTCCATTTGATAACCCTAGCCATCCGCAACGGCTCAATCACAATTCCAACATCTTGTACTTCCATCACTTTTACATTTAACCTTTAACTTAACCAACGTCTATGTGAACGTGTCACACGAATATCACCCCGTGAACCTAATTATTCCGTTCTTAACATTCCATCATCTCCACATTAACACAATAATGCAATAATGAATAGAACGGCAAAACAGGTAATAACGTTCAAGGTGGTTCACATAAGTTATTCGGGATTGGTCCATATGACTTTTCCATTCCATGTAACTTGCAAGTAAGTCCATTTTAATGACATAAATCTTTGAGGTTTCAAGTATTGTCACATCCAGGATTTCAATCACGGGGGTTATTAATCCACCTCGAGGGATAAAAAGGGTTAAGACGAGGAATGAGCATCATTGTTGCGAGTAGTGACCATTTTCTTGGCTTACAGTCAACTTGATTGGATGTGAAATTGTCATTTTCCACAAACGGCGCCAAACTGTTGGAGCCAAATTTGGTATTGTCACTCTAAGAGTCTTGACGAAGTCCTGCAGAACAAGTCCAAAGACTAGTGACTTTCTGGCTGGGGACCCTGCGACGATCAAGTTAGTAATTTGAAGTGGAAGAAAGTTTGGTAAGTAGAAGAGTGCTTAGAGTATTGAGGACTTAAACTTTTTACTGTTGGTTTCTGCCCCTCTCCCTTAAGCTAGAGCATGTAATTCGAAAATCAAAGGGAGAAAATTAACAAATAAATGGGATAAAAATGCCAGAATGAAAGAAAAAATGAGTAGAAAAAGAGCCTTTGGATTGTCAAGGGAAATCTTTTTATGACACAACAAAATCCCTAATGATATTGAGAGAGTGGATATCCCTTACTTTTAATTAGATCAAAAAATATATGGCAATACTACCATCCTATAAGGTTCAAGAATGAGAATTTTGATACCATGATGTATAGTTGAGTGGTACTTTGGTCCCCCTGCCAAATATGCAAATCATGACCTACTTTTGACCTCCTTTGACACTTACCCAGCTATTGGTATATCCATATTTTTTCAATTCAGGAATCTTGAGATCCATTGGACCTCCAATTTCTTGCAACCTTTTTTTTCCCCTAAAACATTCTTATTCTTTCCTAGCAAATAAGATCACCATCTCATTTCCACTTTTCATAAGTACGAAATTAAGAAAGCGACCCTTAAGTCTTTCGGTGGAAGTCATGCACCACTACAAAACAAACACTCATGGTGGGATTATGTGGTCAACATATTTTTCCTATTTTTATTTTCCATCTTTTTTTTTTTTTTTTTACAAAACATTACTCCCTCTGTCCCTTTTTAAGTGATCGATACAGGAATACGTGTAATTTCAAACCCCTAAAAAACATATTTCTCTATATAAATTTTTAATTTGTTTTATACCATATTAAAGTGCTCATTGAGTACTTTAATTTGATGCAAAAAAAATTTTAAAAAGGCATTCGAAAATACATTTTTAAACGTCCGTAAAAATACACGTTTCCCAAGTAGCCTTGTTAACTTTTGAATCTCGTGCATTACTGTTGTTCTGGATTTCCAATGAAGAAAGCGAAATAATGAATGCGGAGAGTGAATTGAGCCTCCAACTTGCCTGTTCAGATGCCTTCTGATTGCATGGTTTCACAACATAACATCCTATAAGTCCCTTTATTTTGAAAAGTATAGGATGAGTCTGCTATTTCGGAAGTTTCTGATATCAGCCATTTAATAAATGCTGGGTAGCTCTCCGATCTTTTTCTACCCATACCCTGGAATTACATGGTTATCTTTACTGATATTATTATTGCAAAGTTTTTAAATTCACACGCAACGATGGTTCTAGAGACATCAAATTCAATAAAGATAGACGAAAACAAAAATTGATTAGGAAAATTTAAAACGTCACATTCAGTCGGGCCCAACAATTGTGACCTTCCCTTAGTTCCCTAAATTACTCTCTCTCCCTCTCTCTCTCTCTCTCTGTGCCCTCATCAGCCACCAAAATAGTGAAATTAAGATTGAAAAAGGGAAAAATCTCGGGTGCAAATAGGGTACTGCACACGTGACAACTGATGTCCGAGCATGCATTTCAATCATCTAAAAGTATTTTATACGGCCCAATGTTCTCCCTCGCTCTCTACTCTTTCTCTCTTTAAAATCCGGGCCTAGACTAAAACACCTTTATACGACTGAAATGCGAACTGAGTACTGTTAAGTGGAACCCAAAATTTTCTTTGGAAAAAGAGTGGGGATAAAGTGGAATCCCATAAACAAGGAAACATGTAATTCTAATTATCCAATTAGCAAAGCATGGCTCCATCATCTGGAGCAACTTGGACTACAAAATTCCCTAATGTGATCCACAGGTAAAGTCATGTGAAGGGAATTGGATTGGTCAAATGAGGTAAACCCAGTCACTAAATCAGTCAACAAACCATGATGTTGCATTCTGATTGGCCAACTGAAAGCACAAACAGTTTTATCAATTCAGTGCTGGAAGTAGGTAATCGGATTTGAGTGGGGGAGTGGGGACCAGAATCATGGGGTCTACCTAATTACTGTACTAACTTTTTTGTTTGATTATATTCCTCTTTTGTGATTTTTTAAAATTTCTTTCAGTTTTTTTTTTTTTTTTTTTGCTTTTCGATTCTGATGGGACTAATTTAAAAGCCAAAATATAAGAATCATATTTTACAAACAAGAATAAGTCAAAAAAATAAATTACTATGTTAATCAAAATGAACTTCAATTTCTTTAACTATGCTTCATATTGTTTACTTTCATAATTTCTATTTTTTACTATTTATTTTATACAGAGCTCCGTGGTATGTGGCCATGGTGTGCGGCATTTGAGCCGTCGGATGTATTTTTAAAGATCCTGATTTCATCACAACACTTTGCAGATTCGAGCCGTCCATTGATAAGATGAAATCCGAGCCGTTAATTGCCAAGATCAACTGCTCGGATGCACACACCAAAACAATGTTGTTAATCACCAGAAAATCAGCCAACCCTTTCTTGGAAGAAATTCTATTATTTTTTTCTCGCCCTCCAAATAAGATAGGTGTTGGCAGAGAGCAAGATAAACTCAACACTGATTATCTTAACTTGCAAGAGAAACAATCGGCATAGTCGGTTTTGGTTTTTTCTTGGTGTTTTTGTTTTCCGAAGAAAAGAGCGAGAAATTATTTATGGGTGAACATCGTTGTTCTTTTTCATTTTCGTGCAAAAAGATTATTGTTGCTCACAATGGACAGACGGCTATATTGGATGTATTTGTGGGTCCTTTATTGGTCCATTTCGATAATCAAAATTGTTCATTTTAAATATAAAACTTGAAAACATCAGATACGTTAAAATTCATGTTCATCGGATATTGATCTCTTTGTTTTCAGAATGCATTTTAAAACATTGAACCATAAATCATATTTTTAAGGAAAAGGCTACAATACACACCCCTTATTTGGGTGTATCATATGCACCTATTGTATGGTCCAGATTGTGCCACCTCATCGACAATCGTAACATTTTTTAGTTTTTCGTAACTTTTCAACAATATGATTCGTAACATTTTCTATTGTTCGTAACATTTTGGTGTGTCTCGTAACTTTTATAAAAAAATTCGTAACTTTTATAAAAAAATTCGTAACTTTTTCAAAAAATTCGTAACTTTTACAGGGGTGTGTATGATACACACCCAAATAAGGGGTGTGTATTGTAGCCATTTCCTATTTTTAAACATAAATCTGCAGTTACAAAAGTACAATCAATTCATACTAATCGATGACGGACTCTACACCAACCTTGTGTTGGTCTGCCTTGGCAGTACGTGTCTTTTGGGCCTGTGAGCCGGTGTTACAGTTGCTCGCGTCTAGATTTTGATAGTTTTGGTTCAGTCCTGTATTTTGAGATGAAATTTTTTGCCTTTATGACTGTGAAATGAATTGCCTTGCCTTGTTCACAAAAAAAAAAAAAAAAACCGTAATTTTTGGGCTGGTTGATGTTCTCGATAAGTTATAGAAGTGAATGTTACAATCATCAACATGGGCTCGGGAAGGCCGGAAATCATTGAAGAGGACCATGCAGTAACTGGAGATCGATGATTTTATTGATACTAACATGAATAAGATGTGTACGATTCCACAACTCTAAGTATTAAGAATATGCCTTTTTTAGGGTCAGGATGGTGACAAAAAGGCAAAAAAACCTATGGGTACCGACCCATATGCACAGAAAACGTGCAGAGGATGCTTGGGACCCACTTTTGGGTCTCACACAAGTGATCCAAACCGTTCATTATTCTTAGAACATTTTTCGAGCGGCCCCACAAAAATATTTTGATTGAAACAGTAGGACTTTGGTTCAAGCACTTCTAACCGTCCAATTGAGCTGAATTTTTTGGGGGGCCCTCGGAAAAATGTTCTAAGAATAATGACTGGTTTGGATCACTCGCGTGGGATCCAAAAGTGAATCCCCAAGCATGCTCTATACGTTTTATGTGCATATGGTTCTGTACGTGTAGCAAGATCCCTTTAAAGGCTGAGATTGAATTGAACCAACAGAAGGTACAAATATGGTTATTAGGAATCTATTTCAAATTAAACTCATCTTCCAAAATCAAATTATTTCTCCCATGAAGAACGTTTATTAAGAGGAAAAAAGATTTCAGTGAAAGCATATACTGAGAAGCTCCTAACACACAAATAATGCAAACCTTTAGGTCCATATATACATCTAATAAAATAGGTTGGTATGTTAAAAATTTAAAGATGCCCGAATCTAACAATTAGAATATGATTTTTGAGGGGTTATGATTGCATACAGAATGATATATTTCTCGACTGGCAAGAGATAATTGGTCAACGTTTGAAACTAAAAGATAAAAACAAAAATAAAAGTAAAATCCTACGGTAATGTAGCATCACTCCCATAATCTCAATAATTGTTGGTTCTACTCCTGACCTCGACCATTCTTTTGTTTCTTTCACTAGCCACCCTGGAAAAAAAATTTAAAAAAAAAAAAAGTGTTGGATAGTGTCATCTTATACACAAGGTAATAATTTTCTTTGCATTAGAATATATAACACTTATGGGTGTATTTTATTGCAATCCAATTTTGTTTTCCAAAATCTAATTTGGAGTGGTTAGTACTCAAGAACTTTTTTAAACTACCAATTTAACGCGATTGAATTAAATGTTGTCATCTCATTCCTATATCATGTGTAGTAAAGGTTCGTCGATCTTTTTTTTCTCTTGCCTCCCGCCTTCCACAATTTCTTTGAAAACTTTTGTTCCAAAAAATAAATTTCAATTCTAGGTATGTGCTTTTCTTATGTGCTAAATTTGGATCTAGAAACCCCTTTTCCTCCTCAAATTAGTTTTCACTTAAATGGAATCGATGACCCATATAAAAACTTTAATTTCTTTTATATATAACAGTATGTGAAGCTTACTTTGAAAGGCAATCATTTGATGGAATATATTGTATTGTTAAGGAGTAATTAATCACTAGTAGGACATGCATCATGGCTACTTATAGGAGTCATTTATATTAGGAATAAAGTGCCTTTAGGAACAGTTTGCTAGTAAACCATGCACCATGCCTAATTTGTTTAACCATACCTCGACTAATTCTAGAGCCTTGGAGGTAATGACTGTGCATAACCCCCAATGGTCCCAAAAGTTTGTCCAGACTAGCTTGCGCACACCTTAACTAATTCTGGGGCCCTAGAGATAACGACTGGGCATAACGCCCAATGGCCCCAAGAGTTTGTCCGGACCAGCTTGCGCACACGTCGACTAATTTTGGGGCCCTGGAGGTAAATAATGACCGGACATAACCCCTATTGGCCCCAAGAGTTTGCTGGCAAGGGAAATCGAACCTAAAACCTTAGGTTGGAGCAAACCCCTTAGTCTTAAAACAATGCCACTTTGGCAACCCCTTGGGGTTCATAAAACATGCCTAAATTTGTAGTTAACAAGTGAAAAAAACATAATAGAAAAGAGAAGAGAGAAGATCGCTAGCAAAAAATTCTTAAGGCCTCTAAAGACTTACAAAGTGTTATGTGAGGGTTTGAAGATTAATTGGGGAATGCATAAGCTAACGTGGATATTCCTTTAATCCCATCAAAATACCTATAGTAATTAGATGACCTAGACATTGTGTCTGTTATGGACCCCTTTTTTTAAGAGAAAAAAGAATTTTATTATGGGACCCCTTGAGGCTTGAATGAAAGATTCATGAATCTAGATCATTCCAAGTGCTATAAAATGGTCTGTAACTGTAAGGCAATCCTTAAAAAAACTAAATTGGCGTGCTCATTCTTGGCTTGAATGAAAAAGTTAAGGCAAATTATAACTTGTTTTTATTCTTTTTGAGTTTTTCAATCATTTCTATCTTAATGGGATTAGGGGTGATTAAGCACTTGGCTCAAGATTGATAATTGAGGATTTACTTACATATGCATGTCATTAGCATGATGTTAGCAATAGGTGTGCACACGTGTGAGCTTTAATTTTACTCCCATTAATTATGACAAATATGTTCAATATTATTGTTAACTTGCCTCACACCCAAACACATTTACATTTGCATTTTTAAGCCATTATCCGTTTTCTTTGATAATTTTTTTTTTTCAAATTAGGAAAGGCTTTTAGCTAATTAAATGAATTTCTTGTTCGGCATATCAAATTTCACAAAGTACAAACCTTTTTGTTACCTGTCCTTTTTTGCTAGAACTTTGACACTTGTCACTCAAAACAGGAACCTCAAATCTTCATCCTTTTTGTCTGGTATATGTATATCTGCCATAACAATACTGTCTTGGATTCACATAAATCAATAACTAAGTGCATCTCCAGCAGATTCCTCAAATACCAAACTGTCAAAAAAATTGAAGGGGTCGTAAATGAAATATGTGTTCCAATATAATGTATCTTTCATGTGAAGTGCTATGCTAAAACACAGTTTCTGGAACACAGCCTATGGCATCCATCATCAGAAGTTAATTAGTATGTTGCCTGACAACATTGGACGTTGGGATTGCATGCTAAGTTTACAACACTATCAAGTTATCTATACCTGATATTTCAATCAAGCTTTCTTTCGAGTTGTTTTAGTTAGATCTACGAGTTTCGAGTGGACAAAGGTCTGTACAAGTTCGATCTGGGTTTGATCAGCCGGCTGTTTGTTGTTCTGCTTTGCTTTTGTATTGATTTGCTTCTGGAAAGGGTTGGTTAATTTTGGGTTTGCGATCGGCATTTTTTGTTTTACATCTGTATCAGAATCTAGGACTTCGATCTGCTTTTGGTGGGAGCTTAATGGCGCAACTTCACTTGTGGGAAGACTTAGTGGAAGATTTATCTCATTCTATGAAAAATGGAAAATCAATGGAAAATTCTGAGGTTGGTTCTGAACCCTTGCCGTATTGGGAGGAACTTTATTCTAATGATGATTTAGTCAGTAATTGGGATGAGGCTAGTCGCTATCTCGATGATGACTATGATCCTAATTGGACCATGAATGCGACACAATACAAGGATATGAGTTCGGATCCGGTTAGTCCTTTTGAACTCCTTAGCTACTTGCAATCGCCATGTAGCATGAACGTGACTCAATCCAAGGATGTGCGCTTGCATATTGCAGTGGTGTCAAATAAATCAACAGTGAAGGACCCTTTCCTTATGAGTGTGTAGTAGGAAAACTATTCTTAGTGTGGCAGCCAAAATTTCTAAGGATATGGTCAAAGAAAACAAAAGTGCAATTCGTGCCTCAACCACGATCACAGATTGCAACGTCTCGTGTTGAACAGAGGAGCAAACCTTGCAATGGAGTCAAGTGAGGGAATCGTTAAAGAACACACCAATGATATTCATCCTCCTAAATCTCCATCACATCCTTCAAAGGTTGTCGTTGGTTGCAGGTTTGATTCTGTAAGCGATAGAACCATTAAATTTGCACCAATCATAAAATAGGCATGGTGGGTCAGGTAGGGGTAATAAGTTGGGCTCTAATACCAATAAATTTCTGCAGAGAAAGTATCCAATTATTTTAGGAAGAGATTTCCTCCTCGTTGACCGAAAATTCCAAACATTCTTGTCTAGTTATGAGGCCTTTCGATTTTTTCATCAACTAAGTATCTCACCAATGGAGATTTGATGCAAAAGCGAGCTTCCTAAGGACCACATGAATTGTGACTTCCAAGCTAATGTGTCAGATTCTTCCACCACGGTTGAGGTGATCAAAGTAACTATTTGCGAACCTATCATATGCTAGTTGACTTAGACACACAGCCACAACATTCCAACATTGTAAGGCCTTCGACTTAAATAGAAGCCCATCTTGTACATTCGGGTTCAAATCTTAGGTCTAAACGCATCTTGGCTTTTAGAGATAACGATGTCGAGGATCCTCTCTCCCAAAATACTGAGCTGAACTCTCCTGCCAAAATAAAGAGTTCCAGTGTGAAGCACCTCATGTGCAAGCGTATCCAGGCCTCAACGTTATTCTCCGGTTCGCTAACCAATCACATGTTGAGATATCTCAGATCTATAAGAATCATGGCTTCTAGAGATAGCATTGGTAAGATAGGGGGACGTCACATGGTTGGTCAAACAAAAAACAGGGCTCGAAGGAAACAACTAAGGCGGATCTTGACGATATTCAACGTGTTCATACTTCCAACATATATACAAAGCACAAGCGTAAATGCTCGCATGCTATTAAGGATAGTTGCAGTGACCCTCATGTGTTTCGCGCACCACAGAGACAGATGCTACAATGGTATCCTTTATAGATCTGCTTTCTTTAAGCGTTTGTTTTGCAGGTGCTATTGTGGTTATTCTTCCTATAGGTTTTACATGTTGACGTCCTTCATCCAGATTCTCTTTGCTCCACGATGCTTTGTTCCTTTGACCTTGTTTTGGCCATCGCTCAATTGTCAGCGACCCATTATCTTATGTTGATAGCATGGTTATGAGTCTAATGGTGTGTTTTGTGTTTGTCAAGTGTATTTGTTATTTTTTATTTTTGTAAATAGAGAGAAATCTTATTATCCCAACTGTGTTGTCACCATTACACTGGTGAAAGGTGCCGACGACTAGCGAAAACCTAAAAGAAGCTAATCTGTCACGCTATTAAGGATAGTTGCAGTGACCCTCATGTGTTTCGCGCACCACAGAGACAGATGCTATAATGGTATCCTTTATAGATCTGCTTTCTTTAAGCGTTTGTTTTGCAGGTGCTATTGTGGTTATTCTTCCTATAGGTTTTACATGTTGACGTCCTTCATCCAGATTCTCTTTGCTCCACGATGCTTTGTTCCTTTGACCTTGTTTTGGCCATCGCTCAATTGTCAGCGACCCATTATCTTATGTTGATAGCATGGTTATGAGTCTAATGGTGTGTTTTGTGTTTGTCAAGTGTATTTGTGTTTTTTTCTGTAAACCTGAAGTTAAGGCGTGACAGATTAGCTTCTTTTAGGTTTTCGCTAGTCGTCGGCACCTTTCACCAGTGTAATGGTGACAACACAGTTGGGATAATAAGATTTCTCTCTATTTACAAAAATAAAAAATAACAAAAATCAAGGTTTCTTTCTCTCTTCAGAAAAAAAATTATTGTTTCTTTTTCTATGAGGGTGTTTGATATTACATATTTTCGCCACCCTCTGAAACAAAAAATACAAAATATTTGAATATCACCTGATTTAAGTATATATTTAGGTTGTGTTTAGTGGGAAATGTTTAAGTATTTAGGTCGAAGATAAAAAAATTAAAAAACTATTGGATATCACCAGCTTAAATTAAAATTAGTATTTTTAAAATATCTATAACTAAAATAATTGACCACTTAAGTAGAGTGGCCAAATCATTTTTGTAAGGTAAGAGATGTATAATTTTACAATTAAATCAATAAAACTAAAGATATTTTAAAAAAATAAAATACTATAGTTTGAAGGAACTATTGGAGTGCACTTCATAAATTGAACCTTCAAATTTTGAGGTGTAGTAGCGAAGTACAGTTTTGAAATAAACTTTTGAAGTACCTAATAAAGATGCTCTAAGGGCATCCTTATTTGGCACACCAAAAAAAACACCAAATTTAACCTCAAAAACACTTTTTATAATTTAGCAAGTCACTTTTCAAAAAATTCACAAAATCACTCTCTATTCAAACTTTAGCAAGTCACTTTATCAAAAGCTTACAGAATCAGACTCTCTATTCAAACTTTTACTCTTCCCTCCCTCCTCTTTTGGTGAGTAAACTGGAGGTCACCAAATTTGTTAAGTTACTGTAGCAAAGTTAGAAAATCTTCAAATTGGTGAGTTTGTTTAGTGAGGCTGATTTTTGAGGTTTTGGAGGAGTTTGCTCTCTGTTTTAACTTTGATGAGGCATCCTTATCAGCGCTACCAAAAAAAACACCAAATTTAACCTCAAAAAACACCTTTTATAAATTAGCAAGTCACTTTTCCAAAAACTCACAAATCAGACACACACAAATCAGACACACACACACACACACAAAAAGAACATACTCAAACCAAAAGAGAAGTCAAGAGAGAGTGATAGAAAAGTAATTTGATGCGTGAACAGTGCCTACTAAATTTTGAGTAGGCACTGTAGCAAAGTTAGAGTTTTGCAAATTTGTTCATTCATTTGATGTGCCTGATTTTGGGGTTTTTTTTTTTTAGTTTGACTTAACAAATTAGCCATCAGGGGGTTTGATGCCTTTGATGCTAATGCTCTAAGACATTTGCTAATTCTATGCACATTTCTAATAGTAGTAAATAATTTCTTAAGTCGAAGTCATTATTTGGCATGAATTTAAAATAAAAAAATAACCTTCAATGATCGGCCAAAGCTGAAAAATGGCTTCGTCATTTCAAAGTCAAACTTCCACCGAGGTGGTTGCCAGGATGGAAGAGGTGAGTGAAATAGATTCCCTCCCTCCATGTCTGGAGTTCAAGCCTTGCGATCCCCATCTACTTCCTTTGGTGGTAGGTGGTGTAGGTATAAAGTTCGCTTCGCGTGAGGAGCCTTTTGCCATCTTGTACCAAAGTAGTGCCTGTGGTGACATTCTATCCTCTCGGACAATAGTTATGACTCGAACTGGACATTCCACAAGGGGCCAGGAGCCCGTATGGTGGCACCCAAGGGAGTTTGCAATGCTGATCCCCCCTCCCATTATTTTTTCTCAAAAAAAAAAAAAATTCAAAGTCAGACTTCGCAAATGAAAAGACAAAACCATTTATTTGCCCATTGGTATATATAGATTGTTACTATCTTCTCATTCAAATCTCAATGAAATGATTGAAGTGATCCAACTATCTCAAAGAATTAAGGCAAAAAATTGGCTTTTGTATCATTGGAGCTACTTCTCGTCAATTTTTTTACTAAATAATATAACAGTAAGCGAAAAAAATAGATTTGTCTGAAAAAAATGGATCAAACCAATGAATTTCAGTAAAAGTAAAAAAACACAGGCACAACAAGAAAAAGAAAAAGAAAAAGAAAAAGAAAATACAGGGAAAAAAGCAAAAACAAAAACAAAAAAAATCGAAAACACAGAGAAAGATCGCCTGAGAAGTTGTCACACCATTGCCATTGTTGCTGCCGATGTCGGGAAGCTCAAATCTGGGGATTCGGGGATCCCGTAGTGCTCCTCCGCAATACGGGTTGTAGGGCGACCAAAACTACGTCGTTTACGGTGTGCAAAGGTTTAGAATCACATCATTTTCTCTCTCTTGGGATTATGTCAAGTTTAACATTAATATTTTTATTTTTTTGTGGGCCTTTTAAAAATCTAGAAAATTGTTTGTGATTTTAAATTTGTACAAGACAACATTCGCTAATAAAATTTATCTATTCTTTAGAAATACTAGTTCTTATAAAGTATCTTTAGACACGGACATTCACTAATACTATTGTAGATGTGTTTTTGTGAGAAGCCCCCTAAATATAACAAGTGGCATAATTTAAAATTTCTAAACACAATTGACAATTTACACATCTTGAATCTTATTCGTATACATTGTAATCCCTTCCCATCTCGAACAGGCATCAGTTTTACAAAATCGAAGGAAGCCCAAAAATTAAGAAGTTTAAAAATTTGTTTAATCGTGGACTTTTTGTTTTGAGAACCAGGTTTTAGGAGGAAATACTCCTAAAATAAAAAAACAAACCCACCCCAATCTAAAATAAGTGAATTTTATGTTCACGTACAGAAGAAATCAAAAATCAAATTTTGATTTTGAAGAAAATAAACACCCACTTAAATATGCTTACATTTTGGAATTCAACAAATAAAACTAGGTTAAAATGACGCAGTTTTGAGGGATTAAGTAGTGGTGTTCTCTTTGCACACCCAAAACTAGGTTAAAATATTAATGTTGAACTTGTCCCAAGAGAGAGAAAATGCTGTGAATCTAAACCTTTGCACACCCAAAACGATGTAGTTTTGGCCGCCCTACAAACCTATAGTGCGAAGGTGCACTACGGGATCCCCGAATCCCAAATTCGGCTCCCCCTTTGCCCAAAAATCTGGATTCCGGCCGCCCATAGGGAGAGGAGAGAAGATACGGTCTTCCATTGGGAGTTGCCGGAAAATCCTGAGGGGGAAGTAATAGAGGAGAGAAGAGGAGAGAAGAGGAGAAGAGAGGAGGTGGAGGAAGAAGGTGGAAGGGGGCGGAGGGGGAGGAAGAAGGTGGAAGCGGGCGGTGGTGATAAGCCCCAAATGTTGTATATATTCGGGCTTATCTCGCTCGTTGTGATCACACACATGTGCATTTTGTGCCTTTATACGATTAATTTTGCGCGAGTTGTGTTTTTGACGAGTTTCAGGAAATCGGAGCTAAAAGGTGTGTCCAAAGCTCCAAATAATCCCAAGGCCCCGCAATGCCATGGAGGACAATCGCCGAAGCTTAGAAGTCGATTCAAGAAGTTTTGGAAGGTTCAAGGAAGGCCCGGAACAAAAGAACAAGACATTTGGAGTTATGAGCCTCGAGAAAATCTGACCAACCGATAGAAAAAGGCTCATTTCTCTCAAGGTACAAAGGCTATGAAGATGAGGTCAATTGGGTTTGAAAGTAGACTCATAGACCTTTCCAACGGTTCAAGAATCGCCTCATTCCGAGTTCGGACGAAGCCGGGAGGCCAAAACAAAAAAATGCTCAGAATTTTATTCTTTCAACCGGTTGACACTTTTTGCTCAACCGGTTGAAGCTGAACAGAAGGTTTTTCAACCGGTTGACACTTTTTGCTCAACCGGTTGAAGCTTCATATTTCTGCAACTTTTGAGCCCGATCAAGAAATATCTCGTGGCATTTTTGTAATATTTTGGCACGACTATTGGGGCCTATAAAAGGTCCCCAACCTCAGATTTCTAGGGTTAGACTTGGTTTCCACCTTCTCTCTCTACCTCCATTAGTTGTAGCTTAGGATTTGCTCTCCCTTCTCTCTAGGATTTGATGTACTCCCACTTAGTTTCAAGGTAATTGCTCTTCATTAATGTTTTAGTACTCATCTTTATCTATCTAAATCTTGTGTTTATTTCTATTTTCGTCATGTTTTCCTTAATCACGTTTTTCTCTTTGTTGCGTACTTTAAGCATGTTTGAGTAGAAGTTTAGGCTTGGTTATGGGGTGAATATCATCCCAAGACTTCGGGTTTTCAATGGCTTCTCACGTTTTTATGCTTATTGAAGGTTTGTGAATGGATTAATCACTCTATTTTCGGTCTAAACTTGGAGTTGTTAACCTCTTTGATTGGGTGTAGACACATCACGTGGCACACACAATGCTTTGAGCTATGTCACTTTAGGTGTTCGATAAAATGTCTAAGAGAGTTTCTTGCCATTTACAATCCTCATTCTTGTGGTAGAGATTGGTTTTCATTGGGTAAGTTCAATCTTATGTACCAAAACTCGGAGTTGTTAACCTTTTTGATCTTGTGTAGGCAAGGGCTTGACCACTTGCCACACATGATGCTTAGAGCTATGTCACTCCAAGTGTTTGTAAAAATGCCTCAAAGAACTTATCCCATTGTTAAACTAATTTTCTAGAGACAAAATGATTTTCATTGTTAAATCTTCCAAGTGAGAGCAAGTGACTTTGTCTCTCACTTGAGTTATAGTCGAGAGCCATTGAAAATCCCTAGTCATGGGTGGTATGATCCTCTAGACCTTGCCGCCTTTAATTTATAGTTTAAAACTTCATTTTCAATTGCATTAGAGGTAGAGAGAATCCCACAAACAAATCACAAACGAAAAGGTTGGCCGTCCTAACGCCGAAACCCCCTATCGTAAAGCAATTCTGTCACTAGCTCCGACCCCTCCCTGTGGATCGATACTCGGACTTAGCCACTATTCTCTGGAGTAGTAGTTAATTCCTTGTTTTTATAAATGTATTTTTGACACGGTACGACACGGTCAGGTGGGGGAGGGGACATGTGGTGACTGCTAAGAAGGAAACCCTAGGAAGGAGCATCTCCAACACTCCTCTCTCTCTCTCTCTTCTCTACCCCTCTCTTAAGCTTTTTTTTTTTTTTTTTTTTGTGGTTTTTGCTACTTTCTTGATTCCTTACCGAATCTTCTTAGTCCTCAATTCTTCATTTTTATCTAATTTTTTACGAATTTTGGTCTCCTTAGTGATCCAAGTCACTACATCCCGATAGTGACCTTAATTATGGGCCTTCTATAATCTGTATTTGGAATTAGAGCCTTTCAATTTATCGAGAATGTTGAATATATTGTTAATGTAAAAGTCAAATTAATTGGATATTAGTAGTCATATGGTCAGATACCATTTATTTTACGAAAATAGATAATCAATATTATTTAGGGAATAAACTACAAGACAAATTCGTCTCAATTGTGTGTCTACCAATCTCCGATGATTATAATAAAGGAATATTTCCAAGTCAATTTAAATTTGGAGAATACCTTTTACTCTTTGGTATTGGATGAGAGTTTACTCTCTCTATGCATAAAAACGAGGACAATAAGGGAATAACGAGGACATTAGGCTTTGTTCGGTTTGGGTTTTGAGGGAGGGTTTTGGGGATAATGAATAGAGAGAGACAGAATTAAAATTTTATTGGGGACCGTGCAGGTGGGTCTTGGGACCCAAACCGAACAAGGTGTAAGGGAATATTTCCAAGTCAATTTTAATTTGGAAAAAAAATTTGGGATAAAGAAAAGTAAAAAAAGGGGAAACAAAATAGGACTGAAGGAGTGACAAGATTACAACATCAGATGGGAACCCATTTGTGTCAAGGCAAACGCATTCCAAACTTATACCCCCTCCGTTCCTTTTTTAACTGTGTTGCTTCAGTAAATTCAATTTATTAAAGAAATATCATCATTACATCTTTCACATCAACTTTTATCCTCCCCTTTACATTTTTCACATCAACTTTTACCTCTACTTTTCGAAATTATCCTCCATTTTTACCCATTAATTCTTTACCCACTAACTTTTCAAAAGGGTAAGATGATAATTGTACAATTTTTTGCCTATTAACTTTTGAAAACACACAATTATTAAAGGACAACCCAAAATGGAAATGTCTACACTAAAAAATAGATGAAGGGAGTATCAATTGGTGTCCGATCAACCAAAATAGGACGAAAGGAGTGACATGGTTGATGTTATCGCCAAGCTCTAAATCATGAACAAGTTGGATCATCAAAGGGAGCCCGAAAATGGCTTACTAATGAGATAACTAGACGGTCCAAGTCCATTTTCGAGGACCGAAGAGAATTTCGCTTCCTATAAATTATCGTAACGTAAGAACTAAAATAATTATGAATTTTAACTTATCCGGCGTTTTTATGCAACTTGGGTAAGTCTGGGTTAAATAAGTTTGTATGGATTTAATTTTGTTGACCGTCTTATTACCGTCCCTCCTATTGGTTGAGCTAGTGTGGATCCCACAAAAAGTGATATCATCCTTACCAAAAATTGTATTACAGGAGTGAAATATATATCATTTCAACAAATAAGAGAGAATCTCTTCTAAAAAGGGTGAACAAAATCGCAGTCGATTTATATAGGTGGACGGGCTTCAATCAGTTGGGACACCAAAGGTCAGTGATAAAAGTGGCTACGAGGCTGCTCATGGTCCCAGTTATGATCCTCTGGCCCATTGGGCCCCCTATGGTCTAGGTTTTGGTTTCTTGGCCACCCCTAAGCAAGCAATTATTCAATGGTCTTGGGACGCCGCCACGTGGCGGTGTTCCAACACCCTTCCCACCATGCATTTCTGTAGGGCCCATACACTTTGTATTGGATGTATTGGATCTCACAAAAGGGTGCTGATTTTGGAGTTCCTTTTTTTATGCATGCACTCTAATATTTAATAAAGTTACAAAACTACCCTTTTTAAGATATAAAAATTACTGGAGGCACTCTACCCCCAAATTATCTCCTCATTTACTAAGGCACTCCAAACGAAAAAATGAACCAAAACCAAACATAAACATTAGGTTCTAAACATTAACATTAACATTACGTTCCAAACATTAAACATCCACAACATAAACATTAGGTTCCAAACATTAAACATGCATCTATGTTAGATTGCTTCACACCACTTTGCACACAAAAGAAAAAAATGCTAGAATTCTCCAAAATAAACAGCACGCAATTGAAAATGTTGATGCTGCAAAATCTTCATAACGACTGCGACATGAGATCTTTATATTTTCGTACTCATTATCTACCATTTTTCCCTCAAAATCTTCATAACAACCGCAAATCTACATTTTAAAACTCATAGTGAGATAAACAAAGCACATCACCAAAGTTAGAGAAATCTTGAGAGGAAAAGTAACAGAACTCTCAAAAGATCTTGCATGGACAAAAGGATGGTTCTACAATCATAGGCACTTGTCCAGGTTGTCCTGACGCAGAATATGTAGACAATAACATAAAGACTCTACCAAAGAAACATTACATAAGAAAATAGGCAATTCAGTGACGTGCAGTAAAAGGAGTTGAGCAACTGTCTACTTTTTTCTAATTTAAAAAATATATATTTGCTTTTTTTGGAGTGCCTGAAATAAAGGAGAAGAGTAAAGGTTTTTTGGAGTGTCTGAAGTAAATCATGGAACTTGCAGAAGGGTAATTTTGGAAAACTACTATAGCTTGGAACCTCTACATCAAAATTGGGAGTGCGAATATCAATTTCCCTCACAAAAATGTGTGAAGAGGAGTGTTGGGGAACAAAGTGGCGGTGCCGGGTGCCCCAAGCAAAGTTGGAGCGAGAATCTCTACTCGAGAGGGGCCGAACTAAGAGGAGAAAAAACATGAACTTTTTAATATTGATTAAGAATATCAAAAATAGAGTTCGGAATTTAATTAATTATGCTAAAAAAATGTCATGTCTATTAAAATCACCAAACGTGGTGTTTTTCGTTCTGTTTAAGAAGGAAAATTTTAAAGCGATTGTGAGAGTGTTATTCCACTGTTCTTCTCTCTCTCTCTCTCTCTCTCTCTCTGTGTGATAAGGAGTGTTGTTCCATTTCACATGTGCCAAATGTAGTGATAACCAAGTGGAGGGGGCCCTATATTCCTTGCAGCAGGTGAAGGTTCAAACCCGCCAATCTCATCCCATTTCCTCTAGATTAGTAGTAGAATAGGATTTGCCTCGTAACACAAAAACAAAAAATTTCGTAACACAAAAACAAAAAATTTAATGTCACACTAAAAATAAATTTAAAAAATTCGAGGGAGGGCTTGGCCCCACCCAACCCTCTCACAGCTCCACCACTGGTCCAAGACCACCAAATAATTTTTTCCCCGAAACATGCTTTAACATCACAATTTTCACCCAACTTCCCCCCAAGTGGGCATCCTTTCCAAAACTTTCAAGAAGCATACAGTTTGTTTCATAGAAAACATTGTTTCCACCACCGACGGAAATAACTTGTTCTCTTTGTTTTAACATCACATTTATGCTTCGATCCACGACAGAATATTAGGCAACCCAGATGTGTAATAAAGAAGTTGTGGATCCTAACCATATTGCACTTGTCACCTTGACCCCACAGCTGCACAGTCCATACCCAGTCACAAAACGAAAGGCCTTTTCATCGTTAACTGTAACGGCCCAAGCCCTTCAAAAGTCCATTGTCCAAGACCAGGCCACTTATACAGTCAGTTTTGTAACTTAGGCCTCGTTTGGATGGGATATGTTTTCACACCCCCCCTTAAGGGGGGGGGGGGGGGGGGGGGGGGGGGGGGGGGGGGCAGTGTTATCCCCTTGCTGGCAACTCCATATCCTCTCCCCCATTTCTTTTCACCCCCTCTTCTCTTCTACGCTCAAAGGTCATTCTCCCGGATAAGATTTGGGCTACCTCTACCCTCCCAAAAGTTATCCCCCGTAGAAGGGGAAGGTTATTGACGAAAACATCCCTCCTTATCCCCTTTCCAGGCCTCATACATCACCAAACATTCAAGCAAATAAACACAAGCGCGGTTTCCATTCTATGCACAAAAGCGTGGCAATTTTTCCTTCTGTTTAATAGTGCTTATCCCTCTTCGATTTATGGTTTAATAATGTACGAGTCAAAAATTACGAATAAAGAGAGTTTGAACAAGAGATGTTTGGAAAATTTTTTTTCCTGATATTTTATGCACTTTATAAAGTGTAGAAAAGGGAATCGGGACCTGCTCTTCGCCCAAAACGACGTCGTTTTAGGCATTTTTTTGTACACCTCCAAAGCTTCCAAGGGCCCTGTTGGAGAGTTAATTTTGGGGTTCAATTTTAGGGAATTTAAGCTCTTTGGTGTAGGGTATAGTTGATTTAGTCACTTGTATTTAGCCACTTCGGATTTCGGCACATTGAGTTTAGGGTTTAGCCACTTTGGGAAATTAACTCTCACCCTTAGAAGCTTTGGAGGTGTACTAAGAAAATGAGCAAAAACGACGTCGTTAAGGGCGAAAAGCAGGAACTTCTTCCATTTTTATTAAATAGATTTGCTTGGCATAGTTATTTCGCACATGACCTGAAGTTTAAACCTCCAATCGGGCACCACTTCACAAACGAAAACAGACAAATTGAGTATTTTACAAACGGAACCAGACTGACTGAGCATTTAACAAGGACAACGGTGGTGAAAACAAGGTATTGCCTCTCATGCTAGTCTTCGCTGAGAGCAAGTTCTTTCTTACCGAACTTGAGCAAAACCATCCATCCCAAAAGGGTATTGTCCCCAGGGCCAGAGACATGTAGTGGCAATTGACATCAGCTAACCGAGTTAGTATAATTTCGACAGCATTGTACAAATACGACCGGCAAATCTTGGACGCTCGCAGAAATACCTGAAAATTTCAACCGTTGCTTTCGACATTGCAAACCATAATATCGCTTTAGGTAAGTGGCCTCACTTCCAACAAATCACAGCTTAGCCCCTGATCGGATCTTATAAATTTATGCCCAACCATGTGAAAAAAGATTGATGTATTCCATCCATGAATCAACTACTTTACGATTCCCTCTCCACTGTGTTTGCTTCTACAGCTACGGGAATAACTTCATTCCCCTTGCTCGACTTCTCCCTGGCATACACCTTCCTCTGTTGACAATGTCTAGAAATGTGCCCCTTCTGGCCACATCTAAAGCAGGTTATGAACCTGTTACCCTTCTCCATCTCCCAGTGCATTGCTGGCCTCATGAAATCTCCGTTTTTCACTCCAAGTCTATTATCTTCCCTTGACTCCGTAACAAGAACAAACCCCTCTTTCTCGGCATGGTTCCGGCACTCTTCTTCTACCCTCAGGCGATGCATCAACATGACAACAGTCATAAACTCCTCACGCATCAACTTTGCGCGATACTCCTTCCACGATGGAGGAAGCTTAGAAATAATCGCACTAACATGAAAGTTTTCATCGATCCACATTCCAGAAGCAACAATAGAATTAGCAATCCTACAAAGTTCGTGTGCTTGCTCAAGAACAGATATTCCATCAACCATCTGAAACTGAATGTATTTGTTCACCTCAGATCTCATTGTTCCAAAATCCTCGTCATATGCTAATTTAAGCTCCTCCCAAAGCTCTTTTGCGTTATTAGTTTTCTTGGAGTATTGATCAAATAGATTATCAGAGAGACAACTCAAGATACTGTGACGGCAAAGGGAGTCATCATCCACCCACTTTTGCACTTCAGCTTTGGCTCGAGCGATTTCCTCAAAATTGGCTTTTGGTTTATCGGGAATGCTTGGGCGTCTGTCAGTAAGCACATATGCAATCTTCAATCGCTTCAGGAAAATTTCCATTTGGTGCACCCAACAGTAGTAATTTTTCCCATCAAGACGGGTGGTCTTACTAGGAACCAGTCCTTGAGGGCCAAAAGCAGACACAGAATTTGATATATCTGCTTGTATGTGTTTTGACCCATTAGGAACAACTGCTTCAGGGGCAGAAGTATTCGCAGAATTAGATACAGCTGCTTCAAAGCCTTCAATATGTGTTGTCTCGGCATTATATACATCTGCTTCTATCTGTTTTGTCTCCACAGGAATGACTCCTAGAGTGACGGAAGCAGTCACAGAATTTGTTATATCTGATTTTACTTGTTTGGTCTCCATAGGAATGACTCCTTTCATGGCAGTAGTCGTCGCAGAATTAGATTTATCCTTTTCAATTTGTTTTGATTGTTGCACAGAAACTAATCCACGAGGGGTGGAAGCAGTCTCCGCAATAGACATATGTTCTTCAATTTGTTCTCTCTCAGCTTCTGATACATCTGCTTCTATTTGTTTGGTCTTCATAGGAACGACTCCTTGACGGGCAGAAGCAGTAGCAGAACAACATACATCATCCTGAATTTGTTTCATCTCCATGGGAATGAGTCCTTGAGCAAGTGCAATCGCTGAGTTTGGCATATCTGTCTCCATCTGTTTTCTTGCATCTTTAGATCTGCAATGAATAAATTCAATGTCAGCAGATAAATGGGACTATCTGCACCCAAGGTGCAGGTTTACAGAAGCACATCATTCAATTAAGAGTGCTAAAACTGATCTCACCTTATCCGTGATTCCATTTTTGTAATGGCAGCTTGTACATCGGGGATGCTTTTCCTGAATGCTGACCACTGTTCAGTAGTCAAGCTAATTCCTGATAATATAGCCGAGGCATAAGAGATTGTTTGATGGAACAGAAGACTAAGCACGATGATTTACAACAATCAAGACAACGAGCCAAAATCCGTTCTAATATAGATTGAGAACCCTTTGGGGTTAACGAAACGCCTATGTATTGCACTAATCAAGCAGACTAGACAAAGCAACCAAACATGAGACTAAAGCCTAATATACCACAGAATACCGAAAATACCAAAAAATTCGAAAATACCATAGTAGAAACTCAGAATGTCACCTCTAGCAGAGGGAAACAGCTTTCCATTTTTTTCGTGGTAGTCTCTGAATGACACCAAAGTTTCCCCTCTGAAATCATGAACTGCCAATCTCCTTTTTTCTGAAAGCTATAAGAATTCCAGACAAAAACTCAGCAACAGCACCAACAACCATCACCATACATGTCACATAACATCTCAGATTGGAAACGGCTGCTTTTATACTGCATACTGTAAGATGTATTGGAACAGAACACAAAAATTTCTATTCCTCGTCTCACATTTTCTTGGCCACCACCATACATAAATGCAAATCCGAAAACCAAAACACCTGCAACTTATTACCTTTTTGTTCCCGCAATTTCTTAGTAATCGAAAGATACACCATCAAAAATAGGGTTTCAACTTTCAACTCACCTTGCAAATGACTCGATCCCCGTCTTGTTTTGGCCTTTGGTGCTGCTCAACTTTACCTTCTTCTTCAGCCAGCATGTTAGGCTTCATTTGGTTTGTGAGACAATGCAGGAAACTAAAACACATCAGTTTTTGTATAGGACAAAACACATAAACGCACAGGAATATTAAAACCCATCTAAGGTGAACCTAGTTATAGCTCTCTTAAGCTGTTCAATGGAAAAATATTCGCAACAGAAAACACGAAACCCCCAGTTTTTCACTCCTTCATTCAAACTTTCTCAGCCACAAATCCTAAGCGTAAATCAGGAAAACAGAAGACCAGTAAATTCTCCTTTCTCTTTCCTCACAATTTCTCAGCAATCAAAGCACATAAGAAAATCACATAATACAAAAAGAAAAAACCACATCCAAGTAAGCTCAATTAAAGCCCACTTAAGCTGTTTATTTGCAAAACAAATGCAACAGAAAACACAAAACCTCCACACACACACACACACACACACACACAAAAAAAAACACAATCTTTGGGTCACACTTCCTCAACCACCAAAAATAAACACAAATTGGGAAAATCTCAAAGGCCCAACTTTCAAATTTCATTATATATAGAGTAAACTTCTGGTCCAAACTCCCTTAACTTTCTTAAGTTACGGACCTCATTGATCTCGATCGAATTTCGATGATCCGAACCGTCCAATGTGTTTAAAAGGTGTTTTTAGGGCCCCCGCGAGAAATCATCAAAAAAAAATACCGGGAAGGGCTTGATCCGAGCCGTTTTTCACAAAAACTATGTATGTACAGTTTTGTGAAAACGGCTCGGATCAAGCCCTTCCCGGTATTTTTTTTTATGATTTCTCGCGGGGGGCCTAAAAAACACCTTTTAAACACATTGGACGGTTTGGATCATCGAAATTCGATCGGGATCAATGAGGTCCGTAACTTAAGAAGTTAAGGGAGTTTGGAGGTGAAGCTCACTAGTATATATATATATATATATATATACACATGCACACTAATGCATGTCATACTCTGTGTTCACGCTCTCAATCATCGCTGCCGCAAAAAAAAAAATAGTTTAGGATGTTTTTGAAAGACATCTTCGTGCTTTCGCACTCCCACTTGCAGACGCACGTGCATAATGTGACTTAAGTCATACAAATTCATGTTCCCTCGGTCTTTATTGCTCCCAGACATCTTCGAGCTTTTGCGCTCCCACTTGCAAACGCGCGCGCATTTTGTGACTTTATACAAATTCATATTCCCTCGGTCCCCCTTTACAGCCCCTTTGGATGGGGAGAAATTGTCAGAAAAGAAAAGAGTATGTTCTCCCTTAATAAAATGGATAAAAGATGTTAGAAGTGGTGAGAAATCGTAAGAAAAGAGGAAGAATGGTGAGTTTTTATTGGTCCATTTTGTCTCTCACCCTTTCTCACCAAAAGTGGCGAGATTCCACGGGAAAGGTTACTCCTTTCTTTTCTTCCGCATTCTCACGTTCCAAAGGGGGTGTTATTGGTCCCTGATAGCATTTTTTGCCGTATCAAAAAGGTTGTCCCACTTCAAAAGTAAAAACTCAATAAGTAATTGTCAATAAATTTCATCTTGTACCCATACAATTTTTAAATTAGTAGTATTAACAAAGTAAGAAAAGGTAAATGAGTAAAGCAAATGATAAAAATGCAATGATTGCGTTCCCTTAGTTACAATACCAAAAGGAAATAATTAATGGGGACGCAGGGAGTAACACTTATATATTCACTTCACCCCATAAGCGTGGGAAACAGCCGTAGCAGTGTCCGTAGGGAAAGTGCGCACAAACTGATCCGGCAAAATATATTTTGCTCAAAAAAAGCTCTACCCAAAAGCCTTATGCATTATATAACCCATCTTATTTTTCCTCGCAATGTCTCAGCAATTAAAATCTAAAGCATCTAAATTACGGCTTAAAGCATCGAAATTAGGATGAAAGCATTGAAATTAGGGCTTCTAAAATCAACTCAACTCAGCTCAGCTCACCTTACTCGGGACTCGACTCTGGTCTTGTTCAAGCCCTTGGGGTAGCTCTTCTTCGACTTTATCTTGTTCTTCTTCGTCGAGTGAGAGCAGATAGGTTTCGACGCAGCGCCTGACGATCCACTTGTAGCTTAGTTCATTGGGGTCTATGCCGAGCCTGTCGGCGGCCATGGTTCGGACCTTTTGCTCCGTCGCTTCTTCCAAATCCGCCTGTTTTAGTATTGCTACCACTGTTTCTACAATTTTCTCGATCTGGGGAGTTTCGCCTGATTCCATTTTCCGGTGTCGAAACAACACGGAGAGAGAGGGAGGGAGGGAGGGAGGGACGGAGGAGGAGGAGAGTGGATTGTTTTGATGCAAACATCGAATAGGAACGAACGTTTCTATATGTACGGACCAACATTTACGGACCGTGAACAGACCGGTTGGGACCCACTTTTGAGTTCCACACAAATGATCCAAGCCGTTCATTAATTTTAAAATAATTTTCCGAGGGGCTCCACCGAGAAATCAGCTCAATCGAACATGTGTAAGTGCTTGATCCAAAATCTCCCGGTTTCATTAAAAAAAATTATGAAAATGAGAAGATTTTGGATCAAGCACGTCCGATTGAGCTGATTTCTTGAGGGACCCCTCGGAAAATCATTCTAAGATCAATGAATGGATCGGATCGTTCGTGTGGAGCCCAAAAATAGATCCCCAAGCTGGTTTGTACACATTTCATCAGTACCTTTAGTTTTTTTTTTTTTTTGAAGAGGTGGAACATGGACTTGTCGTATTGAGTTTGAGGAGAAAAACTTCGCAGATCTTGGCCGCCAAAAATTGTTTAGGACGGCCCCTACTCACTCGGCATCCAAAATTTTCTCGAGTTTGAGATATGTAAACGTCCAAAGGCACCACAGGCAGTTGTGCTCAATCTAAGCTCTCCGTTTAATAATTAATGGTCTATATCAATACTCCCTCTATCCCATATTGTTGGGTCTCTTTACCTTTTTTGAACGTCTCAAAAAATTATTTACATCTCATAATCTATGATGTTTTTTGTCATTCCAACAACTTTATTTAGTAAAAATAATTGAGATTTATCAAACAAGATTCATATTTAAATATAAAAAACTTAGTAAATTAAATTTTATAGGCAATTCTTCGAGACGTCCAAAAGATGCCCAACCATATGGAACGGAGGGAGTATGTAAGATAGGTCTCCCTCTGTCCCAAATTGCTCGTCTCTTTTGGGGAATCTAACAGTTTAAGGAGACAAAATTATTGTCTTAGAGTTCTAAAAATATCCTTCAAAACTGTGAAGTTTTTGTTTTTTGAACTCATTGTAAATGGCATTAAACCAACCAGAAGGCATTTTAGATTTCGATACAATAAAATGGATTGAACAAAGCTACCAACAAACAAGACCCAAGCACAACACTAGCAGGCTCAATGGCACATACTGCCAGTGCCGGCCCCGAGGTTCGAGTTGCCCAAGCCCGACTCTTAGCTTGGTTGCCCACTTAATATTAAGTCATAAAAAATTTTAAAAATATACAAGTAAAAAAATTACAAAATTCGCAAGTCATTATAGAGGCCCCAGGCAAACTTCTTTTTTTTAAAAAAAAAAACTCGTAAAAAAGGATTCATGTAGCCGACCCCAATTGATTGATTGGGACATAAGGCTTGGTTTGGTTTGGTTTGGTAAAATTACTACAAAATTACAAAAAAGAAAATTAAAAGGATATAAATGATATACGGGAAAAGATATAATTTTTCGAGTTTTTTTAAGAAACTATCCTTGTCTTTTAACTATTATTAGTGTGAAAAACTTATAAATCGTGTTACATCGCTCGATTTTGTTTACAATTTTCGATAATTATCTTTATTCAAATGTTAGAACTTATCACTTGTACATTCTTGTGTTTGTTAAATACAAAATTTCTTACAAAATAATTGAGTAACGTGATTTTTCTAATATTCACGGGGCAATAAAAATAAAAAGTTTAGAATCACATTTAAAATGTACAAGCATTTACACAAACACATGCATAAATATGTGCGGCTCTTACATACAATACCACCCATTTGTATATTTGAGTGTGGTTCTAGACTTGTAGGGCAAAAAATGAAATAGAGAAAGTTGATAAATAAAAATAAAATAAGGGAAAGTGGTCCATTGGTCCAGAGGGAAGCCCTTAATGCAAAAAAGTAATCATTGGGTTTCAAACCCCGCTCGCACAGGGCGCTAACACCATCATCGGCAAACCAACTAGACCAGTATGCCTATTGTTACATTTGGAAACCTTTTTAGTATTTATATATGACTTACGAATTTTTTATTCTTTTTGTTGCCCCGGCCCGGGGATTGCCCAAGCCCGGGGGCTTGCGGGGCTTACCCCTGGGCCGGGCCTGCATACTGCAAAAGCAGGCCAACAACAAGGTTGGTAAATAGAGCCCGTCAAAGATGTGGAAGCAAAGGATCCAAAAGGACACGCAGTTCAAGCCATGAGAAGGCACAGACGAAATCTAGGACAAACTCCCACACAAGGGGAGGGATAAACACTCCGCAAAACGGAGCCCATAAAACTAACAAAAACAAAATTAAAAAACTCCAGTCACCCAACACCATCAACGGAAGCGCTGCCTCGGATCCGGTGACTTATTCACAGGAGAAAGAGAGCCGACCCAGACATGCAACACCACGACCTCAAAATTGACTCATCCGGATCGGCGGTGGAGGAAAAGAAGGCCGACAGATTTGGACCAAAGGATGGTGGAGGAGAAATGCATATCAGGATCGGATGAAGGTGGAGGGGACATGCAGATCTGGATCGGATGAAGGTGGGGGAGGCTGAGGCGGCAGAAGGTGGAGGATGGTGGAGGAGAACCAAAGAAGGGGCTGCCGGGGATGGAGGAAAGGAGGTAGAGGTGAGAAGAGTGGCCGGAAAGGAGGTAGAGGTGAGAAGAGTGGCCGGAAAGGAGGTAGAGGTTAAAAAGGTTAGAGAGAATGAGGAGAGCTCTGGTGCAGTTTATTAAGTGGTTTTACATGAATGAGGAGAGCTCTGGTGTAGTTTATTAAGTGGTTTTAAATTGTTTATGTATCTTTTAATATGGATCTCAAAAAATATGCAATATGAATCTTATTTGATAGATCTCAATTAGTTGTTTTATACAAAGTTTTAAAAATCATGAAAAATATTACAAACTAAAAGATATAAACGATTTAGTAATGACACGAATTTCAAAAAACTGTGAAATGAATTGAGAGGGAGAGAGTATTTTTATGGGTAAAATTGGCAATTTGACATATGTTGTTAGTTGTTTTTAGAAATATGGCCAACATTTTGAAACATCCTAAAATAGAAAGAGGGATCAGCAATATGTAACAGGAATGTGTAATATTTTAAGACAATATTTAAAATCTTACCACTAAAAACACTTTTATACGGTTTAGATTTGGCACTGTGCCGACACTATATCAACCCCAGGTACTCAATAAATCTGATATTGTGGTGATAAGATTATTTCCTTCCCAAATGAGATTGTTTAATGAAAGATCACTCTGGCATCATCATCAAAAAAAAAAAAAAAAAAAATGAAGCTCACTCTTGATTTGACTATTGCTACACTCTTAGTGTCCTAGAGCTCCACAAATCCCTTCGAAGATGCATATGCAGTGTTTGACAAAACTAGTGTAAAAGGTGTTCCAAAACAAGAAGCTAATTGCCTAGTTGAACAGAATATGTCATGGTAAAAGATGTTTGAGGCATTTTAGAACATAGTAGTCTACCACTCTCAACTGACTGACTAACAGAGTGTTAACCTTCACGTAGAATCTGTCGAGAAATTCTGAAAAAGAGCAAATGTAGAACAAGGAGTGAACATAATAAATAACTTACAGGCCCTTTGGATGATGAGAGAAGAAAGGAGAAGAAAGGGGAGGGATCTCCCTTACTAATGAGAAAGGAAAAGAAAGAGGAAGGGTTTCTCCTGTCTGGCTGTCTCATCCAAATAAGTGTGAGAAATCACTCTCTCTCCCTCCCATTCCAGTGATCTTTCTCATCTCCGGCAACTTTCCGGTGACCTCAAAACTCTGTTTTGATCACAGATCCGGATTCTCCTCGACGAGATGAAGACAACGGTGCAAGTACTACGACTATCCGATGACGGGGTGGACCGCACGTGCTGCCGGCGGTCTGTTTCTCACGAAATCTCGCCAAAAGTGGCATTTCTCTTCCTCTCCCACCACTTTGGTCATCCCAACAAGGGAGGAGAGTTCACTCCCATTTCTTCTTCTTTGTTTTCTCGTCATTCCCTCCATCCAAAGGAGCTTTTAAAGAGTCAAAACTGGCTTTCTTTTTTTTTTTTTTTTTTCTATTCTGAACCAATGGAAAGGAAAAGATAGTGAAGGGAAATTATTTTCTCTTGTTTGGTTTGAGAGGAAACAAAGAGCAAGAACAACAAAACCATGTAGTGTATTTTCCTCTACATTTTCCTCAAAGATTTGTTTTCTTTTTCTTTCGTTTCCTTCAGTACCAAAAGGGCCGTTAGCCAATCAAATAAAAAAGGGTTGTCGTTTCTCTTTTGATATCTATTCTGTGTTTTGGTTAGAGCAGCCACAGCCCTACCCCAAACTCAAAACCAAATTCAAAATTTGGGTAAAAACACCAAAAACCAGCCTCTAGTCCTTGCAGTAAACCCATACCAAATTGAGTTTTACTCAAATTTTTACCCAAATCAAGGGAGAACCAAATCCATACCCAAATACCAAACGGCTAGTTTTGAGTGGCCAGCGGTGGCAGCAGGTGGTGGTGAGCGACGGTGGAGGTGGTGGAAACAAGCGTTGGTGGTCGGCGGTGGCAGCAGGTGGGTCGTCGAGGTCAGACAGAGGATCGGCGAGCAACGGTGAAGGTCGTAGCAGCAGGTGGGTCGTCGAGGTCGTCATAGCGGTGAAGATCCAAATCTGCGAGGTCGTCGTAGCAGCGGTGAAGGTCGTCGAGGTCGCCATCTGAGTTTAGGGTTTCCAAATCTGGGATTTAAGTTGTCCTCTGGGTGTTTTCCGACAGTGGCGGCAGACGGCGGTGGCTATGGCGGTGAAAGATTGGTTAGGGTTAGGTCAGACGGCGGTGGCTATGGTGGCGGTGGTGGTCTACGATGGTGGAGGGAGAGAAGAATGGGAAAGAAATTGTTTTTGATTTTTTTTTTAAAGCCAAATTGGAGTAAAAATGTTGTTGATGACTGGAGAGAGTCAACCCAAATCAAGCTTTTTACTCAAATTTAAGTGAAAATTTGGTTCTGAGTTTGGTTCAAGGCTGGAGTTGCTCTTAGCGTGCATATTCTTCTTGGTTGGGGTTGGGATGAATTTTGATCGGGATCTAGCAATTAGTTGGTGCAAATGGGCGGTGAGGGAAAAGGGGTTTTTGTAGTGCCCCAAAGCACTATAGGGATGCTCCCATCTAGGATTTAATCCTAACTTCTACAAATCCGAACTATTCATTGCTTGGAGTAAATCTGAGGAATGTATTGTTATGGATAGTCGGATGGAGGCAATACATGGTGTAGTGTTTTGGGACAGTACACTATTCCCTTCATAATGTCGGCACTATACTATTCCCTCTTCCGGCGGTGAGTGCAGGTAATGGATTTGCACAGTAATCTCTACTGCTATAATCTGTTTTTTCCAAAAGTAAAACTATCTCCTGACTTATATAATGTTATTCATGTGTTAAAAATTCCATTTATATAGTTTTGGAAAAAAAAAATTGAGGAAGCATTTCATCAAAGTTCTTTTATATATATACATATATATGTATGTATATATACATACACACACACACACACCCACCCCAAACTTCCAATCAGGTATACCTGATGGGATTCCCATCAGGGAGTCCTACAATTCTCCAATTTTCCAATCAAATTTTTATAATCCGAACCGTCCAATGTGTTTAAAAGGTATTTGTAAGGGTCCCCACGAGAAATCAGTGAAAAAAATACCGAGAAGGCCTTGATCCGACCAGTTTTCGAAAAAAAACTATATATATGCATTTTTATTGAAAACTGTTCGAATGAAGCCCTTCCCGGTATTTTTTTTTCACTGATTTCTCGCGGGGACCTGTAAAACACCTTTTTAAACACATTGGACAGTTCGGATCATGAAAATTTGATCGGGAAATAGGAGTCCCTGATGGGAAGGCCATCAAGTATACCTGATTGGAAGTGGACTATATAAGAAAAATAATAATTTAGACGAAGAAGAAGAAGAAGAAAGAATGAATTTAACTTTTCCAGGTAAATGCTTACTGGAGGCTTATTTCTCGAATTTATTAGATTGTTAAAGGATTAATTTTATACTCCCTCTATCCCTTTTTAAGTGATCCACTTGGGAAACGTGTATTTTTGCGGACGGTTAAAAATGTACTTTCGTATATCGTTTATAATTTTTTTTTGCACCAAATTAAAGTACTCAATGAGCACTTTAATTTGGTATAAAACAAATTAAAAAGTTATATAGAGAAATATGTTTTTTAGGGGTTTGAAATTGCACGTATCCCATATGGATCACTTAAAAAGGGACAGAGGGAGTACTATCTTATGGAATCGTTTTCTATAACCAAGTGTCAATTATACCATAACTTACAATAAGAACACAAAAAAGATACTACTACAGTATTCACTAGCTTAGTATTCCCTAACTTGCATGATAGGTCATATTTCAAGGTTATTTTGTTGCTAAAATATTAGAACATAAATACTGAAGGCTATTTTAGTCACTAAATGTTATGGACCATGTCATGTGCCATTCACATGGAGTTTTCCATCCAAAAGTTTAACAGGATGCTTATGGAAGTTTTTGAGTGTTGCTAACAGGATACTAACAGAAGTTGTTGAGTCCTGAAAAACGAATACAATGAGGAGGTTAAGTGTTTAAGTCAAAACCTTAAGGGGGCAACTCGGAAATGGTTAACAATTGAAGGGGGTTTAATGTAATTTACCCTTTGAAATATGTAATAATCCAAAGGCACCACACCCCACGCTGCAATATCCAATTTGAACTGTCTGTTCGGCAATCAATGGTCCAAATTATTTTATAGCAAGGCAAACATCATGTAAGACAATGTTTAAAACACGGACCATTAAAAATATTCGGCACTATGCTTTTCGGCAGTATAGGTCCCCAACTGCTCAATGCATCTGATATTGTTTTCTTTCTTTTTTACTCAAATGAGATTGTTTAATGAAGCTCAACTATTGACTATTGCTATCACTTTTCCTGTGTCCTCAAGACAAAATTACAGTGAAAGGTGTTTCAAATAACAGGCTAATTGCCTAGCTGAGCATAATGTCCTGGAAAAATAGCCAACAACGCCCAACTATGAACGATTTCACATAAGATGTTTGAGGCTTTTTAGAAGAGAGTAGTCTACCACTCTCAACTAAGAGTACTAGCAGAATTCATCTCATTTGGAGCCACTATTACAGACATCTTATGCCACAAAATGCAAGAGTGAGATCTCAACTAAGAGTTAACCTTCACGTAGAATCAGTCCAGAAATTCTAAAAAAGAGCAAATGTAGAACAACGAGTGAACAAAATAAATAACTCAACGAGTCAAAACATTACAATTGATTGTCTTGCCACCAACTCAGAGTACCTAGAAAAAGCCATTATGAGTGCAACAAAATCTGTCTTTTCCTTTGTTATGAACCAAAAGATAACTTATCTACAACTATTTCCACTTCAACTTACTGTAAGAGGGGAAAAACTTATGAAGTTATCTCCTAGCTCTTATGAGATCAAATCCTCTTCAAATGGAGCAACCTTAATCATGCAAGCACGAGCAAACTGTCAAAGCACTCTTGCCTCTAGGCGTCAAGGGCCTTCCGATGGCTAAGTTAGTATGATGAACTGGAGGATAACTTAACGAGTATGGTTGTATGAAATGGGTTAATGCATACCTCTTGTGTTTAGGACTCATCCTCTTATATAGGCGATTATTTTGTACTTGCATTCCCTGTGGGATTCTTCTTTATTAGGAATCCTTCCAACTCTGGGATTCTTCCTTATTGGGCGGTGTAACTTGCTTGATTCCGGATTCCTTATACGATAAGGATTCTTACTAAGTTGGTCACCTCTTGCTCGTCTGGAGCTCCGCCCTTGATGGGAGGCTGCCCCTTGTTTGGAATGTTAACTGGCTTTCCATCTCTAAGTAAGATTGTGCTTATCTTCGCAAGCTCAACTAATTTGGGGAATATCTTCGAATATTCCCTGCTATCCTTATCTTCGCAAGGAAAGTCTATTTCTAGAGTTTATCTCATGCTGGGTCATTCCAACTGCATCGTCTGATGAGCAGGTTCATAATTGCCAATATTGAGTTATAGGTTTGGTGGTCATCCACGTTCTGTTTTGTGCCGTTTACCACGTGTATAGGCACGTGTGTGTATAGGCACGTGGTAATTATGACAAGCTTCTCTATACATCTTTTATGGGTTTTGGGAAAACACCCCACACAATTGCTCCCTAGCTTTTGGTCGCCCATGCATATTTGCGCTTGACGAGCCAAAGCTTGTGACGAGCAGTTTCTGACGTTCTTATCTTTTCGTACCACCTTTACGCTTCGTACTAATGTGCTTGACACGTGTCAGCTGTTGCACAGTCTTTCCAAGCGATAGGTTTGTACCTACAGGCGCGAGCGTAACTTCCAAGGCACCTTTTCTTCCTTTGGGTGTCTTGAATCATTGCATCCCAGTAATTTTTGACGTGACGTTTCCCTCCTTTTTTCGAAGAGGTGTGAGAGACAAAAACGCTAGTCGTTTTGGATGACGTCATTGGGCATTACTTCGAATTCAAAAAGGTGTAAGACTTTTTTCAAAACCCCTTTTCTTTCCATATTCTTGTTGTTTCCCAAAGTGAGTGAGTTCTATTGAGAGCGCCATTGCTATTGTTCCCTTAGTGTTGACTTTTTCATAGCTTCCCTTCCGTTCTTCGCCGGAAAAACTTTCTCCCTGTCCGTCGTCAGGCTCCTGTAAGTTTCTCGTAACCCTCCCCGGTTCTATCTTGCACAGTTAGTTTTAGGGTTTCCTGTGGCTGTGTCTTCTTCCATAATGGGTAGGTTTAGAAGTCTTTGTGATAATGAGGCACGTATGGAAGCCTTTCGCCGTCGTTATGACGTTCCCGACGATGTCAATCTTGTTCTTGCCCCTCCTGACACCGATACCCAAGACCAAACTGAGGGTAGGATCCATGTTCCCCTTTTGGCCATTGTGGATCTGTTACTGGTTGAAATCTGCAATATTTGTCGCCTAACCCCTCTCCAACTCTGCCCTAATTTTTATAGTGTGGTTATGGGAGTGGTCGCCCTCAATGACATTCTGGGCACCAATTTAGGATGGTATGACATTCGCCGCCTTTACAGCATTGTCTCTACTACTCATGGGACTTATTACTTCAAGACTCGGGACAAAGATCGTCGTTTGGTGACTGATCTTTCCAACTCTTGTCGCAGGGAGAACGATGATTTCCTTGTTGTGACTGGAAACTTTTTGCCTAGGGACACAGATGGCAATGGAGTGGGTCCTCCTTGTCCCCATGTTTTTAGGCGCACACGTCAGTTTCTTCTTTTTGTCCTATTTAATTCCTTCGTTCTAGTGATTTCTTCCATGTTTCTCACTCTGTTTGTTCCTTTTTGTATTTGCAGCGGAGAATATCAACGAGGGCCATTTGGTGGTGCACAACAGTGTCCACATTCTTGACATTGAAAGGGCGCTCAAATTTTCGGGCATAGGGGGTGTGGATCCTCCTGGGCTAGGCAAGGTTGCACACGTCCTTTTGAAGTACAATCTTTCTTATCGCGGTGGGGTTTGTGTTAGTGAAACCTTCATCTCTCACCAGACATTTGCATAGGGGGAGAGGTCGCGCTGGGGTAAGACGTTCTTCTGTCGAGAGGTTTTTTCTACGTAACCAAATTATCCACGCATCTTGTATGAATAATTACCTTGGAATTACTTTTAACTTTCTTTGCTATGAAAATATTCAGAGTGAGGCTAACACTGATCAGGTGATTGAGTTGTCTGGTGAAAGTACTAGCAGTGAGCCTTTTAGAGACCGTTCTCCTGGTTCAAACATGCCAAGGATCGAGCCCGATTTTTCTGATTTTATCACCCTTAATGATGACGAGTTTGGTTCTCCCCCCGTCACCTTCATTGACCCTTTGGCTGCCTCCTCTTCTGCTCCTCCCCCTCCTCCTCCTCTTCCAGAGCAAAGGGGGGATGAAGTTGCTCTGGACAAGAGGCCCAGGGAGGAGTCCATTCCTGATCCCAATCCTGCCCCTACTTAACAGCGTCGCTGCAATACCAGGAGCTCTTCTGCCCAGCCAACTGTCCAACCAACTGAAACTGAACCTGAGTTGGCTGTGTGGAACCCTCCTCTGCGTCGTGGCACCCTACTAGTTCTGGCCACTGATAGCTGTGATAATGCTGAAGTCGCTCTTGCTATTGGACAAGCTGTACTGCTGCCTCGGGATGTTGAGAAGGAGGCAGGGTCCAGTTACCTCAAGCTTTTAAAGACCGGTTTCTAGCACGATATCAAGGTATGGGTTTGTGAATTTGTTCTTATTATGCCTTTGTAAAGCCTCCTTTTTCCTTGATGACGAACTGATTTGTCTTGGTGAATTGTAGCCCATGCAACTCATGTACGTCGCCTGTGATCGTGCCTCCAAGGATAACAGAGCCATTACCAGTGCTAACATGCGGTTGAAATCTGAGAATGACGAGCTGAAGGTCAGTGCTAATTGTCTGATCAATGCTAATCAATAGATGATTACTGAAAATGAGAAGTTGAGGGAGGAACTGGCTTCGACCAGGCATCGTGCACGAGAGTCTGAACACAATTTTAATGAAGCTATGGCTAGGTTGGCACTCTTAGAGACTGAACTGTCCAATGCCCAAAGGAGTAAGGCGAGTTTGGAGGCTGAGTTGGATGCTGCTCAAGCGTCTTCTAACCAGGCATATAACCAGGGGGTGAGTGATACAAAGATGAAGTTCAAAGAGAAGATGCCGGAGTTTGAGGACTTGTTCTTCAGTAGAGGCTGGAAGGGTTGCCTAACCAAGCAAGCTATTAACAGGAGAGATTCAATCTGTATTGTACGGGGATAAATTCCACGTAACTCTGGATCACGTGCTTCCTTGAATTAACCCTCAATCTGCAAGACAGAAAAAGGGTTAGAGCACCTTTCCCTCTCGTCGGCAAAGGCCCTCCGATGCCTAAGTTAGTATCACGTACTCTGAACGCTCAAATCACAACGCATATGAAAATAGGTTTCACGGCGTACCTTTTGTCATGGTTATTGCCCTGTATTTATAGATGTAGATGTTCTTCATATTTAGCATCTCGTGCCCCTGTTTCCTATTCTCCTTAGGAATCCTTTTCCTAATAGGACTTTCCTATTAGGGGCGAGTCTCCATATCCTGCTAGATCTCGTTTAGCAGAGGTCTTCCTTTCCATATAGGATTCTTTCCTATATGGGGTACACTCCTAATCACATTAGGACTGCCCCTATCAATCCCTTATTTCATGGGATTGCTCCTTATCTTATAAGGAGCCGATGTAGAATACTCTGGAATGTCTCACCGCCTCATTCGTGGCGGTGCCGTGCTTCCACATAGCTCGGCATGACTCGTACATACCTCAACTACTTACGCCAAGCTGAGATTATGTATTCCAGAATGCTGTCCAAGCCATACTCGTAGCCTTCCTAGCTCGGCCATGTCAGGGGCACCCCCTTATAGTTCACGCCGAGCTAGTGCATCCTGTTTCATTAATTTACTCCTTTCATTCTAGTCTTACCTATGGCCAAAACAGCTCGGCACAGGGCTCACGAATACCCTATGTGGTGCCGAGCTACTCACCCTTTCGTGGTGACTGTCATAGGCACGTGTTTATGCCTAGTAGTAGGGTAATCAGATTGTACCCACTCCAATTGCTCCCCAGCTCTGCCACTACTGTCATTTATCAGCAGTGTGCAGAGTTCCAACGGTTCCTGATGCACCCTTCGCACGCCTTCCCTCCACGTGGGTGGCAACGTCGCTATCGCATTAAATGCGAAGCGACCCTTTGGTGGCTCGGATAAGCCCAAAGGACGATTTTGTTGATGTTTCTTGTACGTCACACCCCACCTTTATGGGATTTCGGGCGGGATAATCATTATTCTTTTTCCCCCCAAAACTTCCTAATAGCAAAAAACCCTCCATCCCTTCCCTTCACTTCATTTCGTTTAGAAGCAAAGGGGAGAGAGAGAGTTTTATCCGCCATCGACGACGCTCAAGCTTTTCTGCAACCACAGTCTTTCCTCTGTTTTTCGTCGGAACATCTCCTTCCGTTCACATCGGAAATCAGCTCACTAGGGTTATCCTTCTCATGTAAGTGGCCCCTTTTGGATTTCTACTCCTGTTTTCGTGTTTCATTGTTGCCTGTTCATCTCCTTGTTCCTCTGGGTTTCAACTGTGAAACCCTTGTTTAACGAAGAAATGGGTAGATATAGAGCCCTTCTTAGCAATCCCCAAATAATAATTGAATTTCGACAGAGATATAATATCCCCGCTGATGTCCAGTTTAGATTAAACGAACCCAATGACCTGAGAGAGGTAAGCCTGGAAGAAGATAAAATCCTCATTCCCCTGATCTTCATTGTGGAAGGAGGCCTTAGGCTTCCCTTACACCTCTTTTTTAGGGAGGTTTGTAGCAGATGTCAGTTAAACCCTATGCAGCTCTGCCCTAATTTCGTTAGGGTGGTCATGGGCACAATTGCCCTAAACCAGCTGCTCGGCTTACACCTTGACTGGTGGGACTTACACTACCTTTATAGTGTCGTCCCCACAGCAGATCACAATTACTATTTTAAGGCTAGGGACCCCGAGCAGAAACTCATCACCGACCTACCCAATTCCTCGAAGGGCGAGGCGGATGACTTTCTCGTGGTCACCAGTAACTGGGAGCCAAAGGATGCCGAGGGGAACGTCATTGGTTTCTCCTGCCCCACGGCCATAGGCAAACCACGTTAGTACTTTGCTCCCTGCACCTACATCCCTTTCTTCCTTTATCTTCTTTTAGGAACGGTTTCTAACCTTGCTTTCCTTTGTGTTATTTTTGCAGCGAGCAATCTTAACCATGACGGCCGCTTGATTCACGGCAGACTTCACCGCGAGGAAATTGCACGGGCCCTCCACTTCGACGGCTTCGCCCCTATGCCTGTTGGTCTCGGCCGATCTGCTCACAACCTTCTGGGGTATACGCCATCTTACTGGGGTGGGATCCGCAGGGAAGGCGAGCCGCGCACAAGACATACCTGGCCACCCCCGGGACCTCTAGTAGCCACTCGCCCAGCAGGTGAGCAAAGGGCTCCCCAACGGCGCAGAGGACCCGCCAGGAGAAGGACCAAGGCGTGCTCGGACCCCTGAGGATCTCCAGCGACAAGTTACCTTTGCTCATATCCCAGAGATCCATACGGCCATCCCCATCCTTGTCCGTACTGACCTGGATCCGAGCACAACTGGCAGAGTGACAGCAGCGGAAGAGGAGGAAGAAGAAGAAGAAGAAGCGAAGCGGGTGGTGTGGACTTCGGTGCGCTTGTCCGAGACATTACCGAGCAGTCCTCCCATTTAGCAGATTCAGACGATTCTCCAAGCTACTCCCCCTCTCCTG